>JAJNNQ010000007.1:16608333-17295000 GCA_027886175.1 Phylloscopus collybita
ACCGAGGTTGGTTACACCACAGGGCAATGAAATTACTGTGAGTTTTAGTCTTCATACTCTGAAGGTAAATTCTATGCTGAGAAATTGCAGTGTTATCTCTATACATAAGTATTGTATGTAAGCTGCAAATTCTGAAGATGAGGTAGTCATCTGCTTTTCATAAACATTCTGCCCATAATGTAAAATAGTTTTTGACATGTGATTGAGATGGTAGGATAATCCAGAGCTAAAATGAAAACAGCGTTCTTAAATTCAGCTGACTTAATGCTGGATTTAAAGACATCTGTCTTTCCCACATCCCTTCCAAATTCCCAGTGAGTTTTATATTTTAGCCTGCTTTCAGGGAAAGATGCAATTGCACCATCCATCTGTCAACGTATATCTCTGTCTGCCAGTCTCCTCCTGATAAATTTTCATCTTTTTGGCCAGTTGTAATAGCATTAGAAAAGTCTTAAAGATCATTCAGCTTCTACAGTTTTCATAAAATTTGTTTGTTGGATAGGAGAGAAAACCACTGTTCCCTACCTGGCGGTTCTTTGCAGAGCACACAGAGGAAACCAGGACACAGTGGACATGATGGACCTCTGGCAAACCTGGAGCAATTCTGCTGTTCATGGAAATAGCTTTTCTAGATGTAGCTGTATTTTGTGTCATAAGAGAGTAAGTACTGATTCAGAAAAAAAAGGAATAATAACCTGTGTGTCAACTTCTCCCTTGAGTTTCCTTTGTCCATCTGATACCTGGCTGTCAAAGATGGAGAAAACTACATCTCGCAGTGAGAGAGAAAGCAGAAGTTTAGTATGATGATTGCAATTCCCGTCACCTTCGTAAAGCTGTGAATTTATTACAAAATGCACGACAAAATATATTTTTTCAAGTACATTACCATGAATGCTGTATCCTAGGGCATCTTGCAGCTCCGTAAAGGTATTTCCTTGAGCTCCAAACTGCAGCAGCTCCAAAGAAACAGCCACACTTGCTGGAGAGACCACCAGATTGGTCCTGTTCTCTGCTTCAGAGATGTGCCGGTAGAGACTGATGGCAAATTCAGTCTTCAGCTCTTTCAGCTCATCATAGGAGATGCAGTTCCCTTTGGTTAAGCAGTAAGCAGACAGGATAAATGCAGAGAATAAGATGGGCAGCATGAAGATGAGCTGGGAACAGTCTCCACCAGCTAATGCCTGCAATTAATGACACAGATATATTTAGAAAAAGAATAGGCTGAGCTGGCAGAGGAGCTTTTCATCAGTGTTGAGATATCACTTGCAATAGTAATGATCACTGTTAAAGTACTCGTCCAGTTCTACTCAGTAGCTACTGTCATTAAAAAAAAAAAAACAACAAAACAAAAGAGGAAGAAAATAAGTATGTATAGACATGCTGATGACTCTGTTGACTAATAAGAACTGAATTTTCCAGAATGCTGTAGCATGTAAGATGGTTGGCCATTACAGAGCGTGGAGACACACGGCTTCTTGGTTAAAAATTAGCTATCTGGACACATGATGGGACACCTCAGGGGGGTCTCCATGCTGCTGAGCACCCACAGGTCCTTTCTGTCCCCAGAAGAAAGGGGGTCACACCCAGAAGGAAGACCACCTCTTCTGAGGTGCAGAAACCTAATTGGAGGCTCCAGTCTGGGCTTTGGATCCAAGTTTGCAAACGGCTGGCTTCAAATTCCCCCCACCACCACCCAGATATTCTTTCTATGAAATTTATGCCAGCAAAAGAAAAGGTTGTATCTGCAAAAGGCTCCAGTGCTTGCAACACAAAATCACTACATCGGATTTTATGGGAAATCAAGCATTGGTCAACGTTATATTAAGAGACACTTAGATTCATATTTAAAGGAATAATGCTAAAATGAGAGAATAGCTTTCCTTACAGGATTTCACCTTTTGAAGATTGCATACAAGTATATTTTAAAAATTACTGCACTTTCTTTCACCTCAGGATTTCCTACAAATCTTTCTCCATGCCCTTTGCTCTAGAGAGCACCTCTAATGCTTTGTATTTACTCACAGTTAGCTCTGTTAAATTGTCTTGCCTTTCTGTGTCCTTCTGGGTGCCTGAATGGAAGCTGCCTATGAACGTCTTGTCTCCTTCTTTAATAGGTAGTGGAGGAAAGAGTAAGTCATGAGACTGCATTTAAAGGGATAGTCAGTGATCAGAGTCTCTATCGGCGATGTCTGTACCACTCTGTCCAAATTCCTGTAGGCTACAAGCTCTATGGAGAGCCAGGCAAAGCAGCATGCCACTGACCAGCAAATCCAAGGCAAGGAACAAAAAGGTACACATGGAGATAGAGTCAGCTACTTCCTCGCAAGCCCTGCTTGAGTCTCATGAGACTTGTGACCTGCTGGTACCGAGCAAGGCATCTCCTATCTCTCTTCCCACCCCCCTCCTTCTTTTATATGAATTCCATTGATTCCTCTGCCACAAAGGGGAAGAGAAAGGGCTCTCTGTGTACCAGGCACACAGCTATTTTTTTACCCCCACTTTGAAACCTTATTCAGAAATCCCATGCAATTAAAATGTCTTTATTTCCCCCCTTTTTTTTTTAATTAATGCCATCCAAAATAGCAAGATTTTCTTTCACTCTTTAGTTTCCAGAAGGAAAGAAACAACAAAGTGCTGTGCTTGAAGGAGAGCAAATGAGGAAGGGGCCACTTTGAATGGACCAGAAGCAGAAGAGCTGTGGTTGTGACTGCTTTAGAAGCAGTTGCAGGTTTTCATGGCTTTCTTTGTGTGATGGGATCAAATCCTGCCCATCAAATTCACAGGTTCAGCCTCACAGCTTCACAATGCCACCTAAGACAAGCAAGATTTGGCTTAAACATTAACACAAAACCGCAGCTTATTGATCTTCCCAGAGTTTGATGTTATACACTTGGCTATTTCACAATATACATTCTTGTTGCAAGTGGGAAAGAAAACATTGGGAAAAGGGGCATTACAATCAAGCAATACTTTAGGTGCTCCTGTTTCACTCTTAGCAGGGAAGGAACAGCCGCACAGTAGAATTAGGGCCCAAGTGAGAATGAAGCAATGGGCCTCTCTTACTCTGTTCTTGTGCTGTTCCTTTCTTTCTGCTGTGTGGAGAATATGCCAAAAGAGATGCAGATATTGGGGGCTGTTTCAGGATCCTGGGATTTAGAGCACATTCCTGCAAGAACTGATGAAGCGCGAGAGCTTGGTCAGTCACAGTCTAATACAACAGGCAGCAATGTAACTTTGCCACAGATTTCAATGGCAGTACCTTCATGCTGAAAATTACATTTGAGCTTAGGGGTTTGGCTGAATGAGGACCTCTCTGTTGATGTTTTCATTAACAGTTTCCACTGGAGTGGAGATGTATTCAGAGGGAATGAAACAGAGGCCACCAAGTGATTTCTCGAAGGGCTCAGAGCTGCCAATAGATAAATTAGCTCTGGTTGCTGGTGTAGGCTGTACACTGCATTTGATGTGGTGTTCCCAAAGGCTCTGGACCTGAAAAGGCATTTCTTCTGTACCCTTCTTGATACTCTCCTGTGGGTTTATTAAGATTTAAATGAAAGGTGGGGAACCCCTGAAGGTTTTAGGCATTACTGTTTAAAAACAACATTTAATCCCCACTTTGCAAAAATGTTGTTATTCAGATTAGAGGTATGTATTTATGGAAGACATAATTGAAAACTAGACCTGGTAAAAATGTTGTGTAAGACAGCATAGTTTCAGCGGGAAAGGGAAAAAAGTGTTCTGGGTCTTGTGTTATCACAAAGGAGACTTAGAAATTAGAGTGTTTGTTTCAAATCTTCCCTCTATGCAACTGTTTTAGGAAAGGAAAGCTGTGGAGGAATCTTTGCAGCAAAACCAGTGCTTGCAGGCAAGCAGAGAGGACTTAAGAAAACGAAAACTGGATCAACCTTGTTCAAAGCCACCACGGGGAACAAGAAATATGCTTTACATATAATGAATAGGAAAGAAATCCACTGGTGAATGATGGGAAAGATAGGAGACGTTGGAATAACAAAGAAGTAAGAGTCAGTGAAACTAGCTGTGGCTAAAAAATAAGTGTAGAAGCCTGGGGGAAGGTTATGAACATTTATCATAGTCACGGTCAGAATCGAAATTCTCGTGCCTGTTCAGTTTAGCAGACTAAGTTTCTCTGTGCCAGATTGGGATCCACAATTGAGAATTGGGTGTCCAAGGAGAAGCCAGTGCCACATCAGGGTGAGTCTGAAAACTGAGGCTGCTGAGTGAGCCCAAGCAGCCAGAAACTGAGCTGTCCAAGTGAGGCTAGTTCGGGGGGGCTGCAAATTAAATAGGCCAATTACAGAAATTCCATGTCAGAAAGAGAGAGGTCTTGGACCTACTGAAGTGTTAGAGTTGAGGTGCTATGGAGAAAGGGAGTTTCTGTCTCCTTTAATGACTTTTTTTTAGAGCCTTCATACCTGCCTGTGTCCTAGTTTAGGCAGCCTTCTTTGAGTCTTAATCTGGCTCTGCATCACAAGGTATTGAGGGAAGTACTGATAAACTTTCTGGCAATAATTTTGTCTTTAAGACGCTGAAAATGCATTTTAAAAGGCATGCAATTGACTGGTCCCAAGATAACACTTCAAAGTCAAGAAGGGGCAGAGGTAGCATCTGTATTTTGAGAAGTGCTTCTTCACATTGAGATAACTTAGACTGACTGTGAGGGAAGTGAGGAAAAATTCAAACTGAGGATGTCTGGAGAAAACACAGCACAGGAGTGTGTGGGTAGCATTCTGGAGCACAGAGGACTGTGTCTCTGTGGAGCTCCTATGAGCTTCTACAGGAGCAGCTCTGAGAGCTTCACAGGGAGCCCAACCTCTTTGTTCCCTCACTAAGCAGAGAAAACCACCACTCTTTGAGAAGGAGGACAGCAAAGAACTTCCTGACGTGTGAACACCTCCCCACACAGGGAGCCAAACCGTTGGAAAGCACTGGAAGGAAGCCATAAGTGGTGGCTGCTTTCCATGATGGATTGGATCATGTCTGTGCCTGCAGTGTGCCAGTGCTGTTACTGCACAGCCCCTCAGTGTCCCCCTGAGCTGTGTGACCATGGTGGTGGGCAAGGGGACAGACTGCTGAAGCATCCCCTGCTGCTCAGCACTGACAGATGCCATCACAGGCAGCTCTGCAATGTCTGGTGTGAAAAATGTGCAGAAGTGGAAAAGAAAGATGAGGGAAAAAGTAACAGAGACAGCTGTCCTCCAGAATTATGTATTCAAGGTCTTCATGGGCCAGATTGTGCTCTCAGGTGTAGGAGTGTAAATGCAAACCATCAACACAAACTTGAGCAAATGAAGAGCTGCTGGGGCACTATGGGCTGGGAGACCCCTCTGGGGGACAGGGTGCTCCATGACTGTGGCAGACAGACTCAGGGTTGAACCTCCGTGGTGGTGGCAATAGGGAGGAGTGTCAGGAACTTGTTAGCCCTGGAAACAGCCAGAAGTCACAGGACTGAAATGAGAAACCAGAAGGAAAGGCAAAGCCTGCACTGGCACTAGGGGCAAAGAAAGATTTCTTTGGAAACCTCTCCCCACAATATTTTTTTTTTCTCACAGGAGACTGGAGTTTTCTCTGATTTATCAGTGTCCTAAGAAAACTGAGCCCTAGTTTGGTGTGGCTGCTGAGAGGAAAGGGAGAGCTGTTCTGCTTTGGGCTCTGGCCAGTTTGTGCTTCTGTTGCACTTTACACAGTGATCTGGAGCAGAATTTGGCCCAGGGAAAGGCTGGAAGAGAAAAAGATGAGAGAGCCACTAGGAAGCAGGTTTTCTTCTTCAGAACTCTCCTGTTAGCTTTTCTGTGTCAGGTCAGACTCCTGCAATCTTTCTTCCATTCTAGCAGGGCTACTGTGCATTTGCCCCTTCACAAATGAGAACAGAATTTAACCTTCTATCTGCAATCTGACTTTTGTGTGCTAGCTCTCCTTAACACATAGAATAACCCCAGGGAAATTAAATTGGATCCAAACCAGCTTCCTTCCTGCTTTCATCTCTCCCCCAGGAGTGAGCCTGCACTGCAAGATGCCAGCACATTTGCTCAGTCAGGAAGGTGGTTCTGCTGAATCTCAGGATAAGAAAAATTGGAATCATCATTTCATATAGAGCTTATTCTATGGGGAGGCAGATGGCTTTGGAGCTACAAAACACCCAGATGAGCAAATTCAAGTGAATTTGTTTACTGCTATCCCTATGCCATCTAAAAATTAACACTGCCTCTCCCTTCCACCGGGGTGTGAGGACAAAATCTGGCTCTTCAAAGGGGGACCAGTTTAGAGGGTTGCTTCCAAAGTGGAAATCCATCTGCTCAGCAAGGTGCCATGGTTTGAGCAGATGAGCTTGGTGCCAGCCTGGACCTTCAAGGAGGTCATGCAGTGTAGAATCCCACAATGGAGCTCCATTCTGTTGGAGCACTGAGATCACTTCCCTCACGCCTTCCTGGCCTGCTCCAGGTGGAAAGAAGTGCTTTTAGCAGCAATGGACAGCAATGCTTTTAGCAGAATGAACTGAATGCTTTCATTTTTTGGCAGCTCCACTGGAGGAGATAGTCTCCCTACTCATGGCTGCAGGCTGGATAGCAGAGGAGCAGTGGCACAGGCTGGCTATGACCAAACTGTGCAGCACTTGGTTCCCTGTCCTCTTCAGCCCCTGTGGATCTAAAACATGAATGCAACATTTTCATGGGTTCATTTTCCTCTTTCTCTAATACTCCAAGTGGAATAACAGAGTAGTTGTTTCACAGCATCACCCTGGGAATCAGTGTTTCCTGCCCTGCGAGATGCCCCAAGGGCATCCTTGGAGGATGGGTTGGCAATGGAGGACTGTGTGGGACCCAAGCTTGGGCCAGGCTATGCCACAGGGGCTTTTGAGTTGAGTCTGGGAATAAACAAGACCTGGAGTTTTCCCAGGGGCAATTTTGAAGACAGCTAGTAATGGCAACCAAAAACTGAGCCAGTCAGTAAGTTAATAAGTGGTGTGAGAAATTGGTGCTGGGGATAAGTTCAAGTGTGCAGGGTAGGTGTTTCTAGCTTGTTATGTGATGTCTTCTGCAGTGGGAGGATGATGCCTTTCTCCAGTGTGAAGCAAAGCAAAGCAAACTGGAGTTCCACTTCCACTGGATGAGGTTAATGCCACAACACTGATGAAGTGACAGGTGTTTCCACACACCCAAGTGTGGGCTGAATAAGAGCACAAATCAAGCAGTTTTCTAACTGACAGTGACTGTTCTCATTATATATTTTTAATACACAAAATTCAAGAGGACTGAGAAACTACAAGAATATGACGACTTTTTTTTCTCAGGTTAATAAAATTTATCTGAATTTAAAAAAAAAAAAAAAAAGAAAGAAGGAAGAAAATCTGATTGAGGAAAGACTAAAGATTTTGCACATCCTTATTGTAATGCAATAGTTGTCCTATGCATGTTTCATAGGGAAGATGGCTTTAGGAACACCAGGAAAATGATGCATGAGGTCCAAAGAGATAATCTCACTGTGTATATCTTTTCTGCACTGTTGTATGAAGATCTTAGCCAGTAAAGCCTCTTCCCTGTGGACTCTGAATGTATGACAAGAGCCTGTCTCTGTGCACAGCTGACCTGTGAGGGTTTCTGTCACAGATCAGTTGCTTAGCTGACTGCAGTGGCTCAGAGGTGCTGTTTCATCACGTTCAGAGTTGACTTGCCAGTCTGTGAAATGCCATCTCTGCCCCCAGACATTACCCTTTTGATATCTGCAGGTTTAAAATGTTTCTGAGATAGAGTCAGTACTCTGCATGGGGCCTGGTGGAGATTCACACTCAGACAAGACATGTCAGTGAGCCAAAGCAGGAGTGGGCAGCAGCACAGTGGCAGCATATTTTCCTCCCAGACGACTCCATGAACCAACAAATTAAATGCATTTGCTGTTGACATGGAAAACAAAGTAAGTTAGAAGCTGATACCCTCAAATGCTTGTCTAAATGTCTGTCACAGGCTCTTACAGTGCCAAGTGAGTGATGCCAAGTAAATGACATAGGAAGAGGTCCTCATATGAGCACACTGCCAGCTGAAGTTTCTGCTGCGGATCTGACTGAAATGACAGGGAACCAAGCAGAAGACGAAAACATAAAGATGCTTATGAAGTTGCAGGGCTGACTTCCTATAACAAATCTAGTTCTCAGAAGGAGGAGTGTGGTTGAGTAGATAAGATGGTTGAGATGAAATGGGAATTTATAGAGTGAATTACGTGGAAGAACATGACTTTGCATAGGCCACCCCCAGCTTGTGATGTGCCCCCAAGCTGGGCAGAGAAGCAGGGTTGTGTGTGTTTGCACATGTTGCACATCATTCCTCCTGCGTGCATTTCACCGCACACAAGTTCACCCAAACTAAGCAAACCCTCCTGCCCAGGCAGCCCCACTCTTGCATTACCAGCCTGTGTGGTGAAATGGCCCTGCTCCACCACGACAGGCAGGGGAGAAAGGGTGGGTGGGTGTTTCCATGTCCCTCTGCTAGCAGGGCAAAACAAAAAACCTTTATTCTTTGGGAGCTGATCTGCTCTCACAGCTTCAGGCTATAATCCCTTCTGGTGACATCACAGGTACTGCTGAGGCCGCCAAGGTGATGTCACAATGAGAAGCTTATGACTGTAAATGGGGGGTAAGTCACAAGAACAGATGACCTCAAAATAAGCTAATATCCTGTTATTATATAAGTGTTCCCAACACTTATATAAATGTGCCAGTAACAAAAAGTAAGAAAGAAAAAAGACCCAATGGTCTATCAGGATATGTGAAGATGTTTTACATATTGGGATATGTAAAGTTGACAGACTCACAGATTCCTTATTGGTGTGTCTTGTCTCTAAAAATCTTCCCACTATCAGATCAGTTTTTTAAAGCGACCTCAGGATCTTTCCTTATTTAAAAAATGAGAAAAGCACAAAAGTTCTCCATATTTTGACATGTCCAATAACCACATAGATGCTTAGTCATAGCAAAGCATCTCAACCAAATATAATCTACATTTTAGTGTCATGAATGTGTTAAGAACATGGAAATGTGTCCTTCCTACGAAGCTCTCTGGGCTCCATGGGGAGTACCATAGAATGGGTGTATATCTGAAACCATCTAATTATTACCTGCTGTATTCTTATGAAAAATAGGAATTAATAAAATTGAAAATTATGTGCAATTGTATTACAGAAAGGCTTTATTGCAGCTATAAAAATGATACTTTATATGCTGAGCTAAATTCTTTGAAGTCGGAAATAATGTTCAGAATCTCTAAGGCACTTTTTTGTAGATGTCTTATCTTCACTGTTCTGCAGGTTTATTATTTTCCGTGGTCAAGTATTTATTACATTTTGTCCTGGAAAATTTTTAATGGATTATTTTGCTTTGATAGGATAAGAAGCACATTTAAATGCCTCTAGGGGTAAATTATTTCACATCAACACTTTAAAGCACAAAGTCTGGATCTTCGGTAGGTTTTTACATTATGCAAGTAGACACTTAAGGTACTTAATACTTTCTAACCTCTAGTGCCCTTTTTACACAGAGACAGGCAGTCAGCAGGGATTAATCTGATCCTAATTAACCACAAACTCTTCTGATACTTGGTCAGTGCACAGTAGCATGCTGCCAGGTACACAGAGGTAAACTGATCTGGATTATCTGCCGGTGTATGTGCTTCACGGAGGGAGGTCTGTGCTCCGTGTCGTGGGTGAGCTATGGGCAGATACAGCTTCAAACATGCAGAGGGGAGGCTGCTGTGCAAAGCTGCAGCTGCAAGGAGAGGGGAAGGCACCGATTAGCAGGCCTCTTCTTAATGGCTTTCTACCAAGATTTCATTCTCAGAGATGGCATTTGTTGGTGTGGCACCCTCCCAGCCCAGATCCCTGCTCTCCACCCTCTCCTGATGCAGGTGTCACAAGCAGAACAGAAGCAGCAGACAAAGTTTATTAGAGAAGTGCTCTCATTGAGTCATGAGGTGCATAAAGAACGCCCTTGCTTTCTAAACTCCTCCTCAAAGAGGAATCTAGGTGCAGATGGATCCAGTCTTTGCCCCAGACTTTATGTTTAAAAGATTATATAGGTGTAATTGAATCTTTGTGGGAACTTGGACCGCGAGATTAAGAAAGGAAAACCAAATACATTTATATGAATAAATTATTTATTTTATTGATGGTGATGATTATAGTGATTAGACTAAAAGACCTTAATCAGAATGTTTTACTACACACTACAGATAGTTACAACTACTAGTGGAGTGCACTATTTATTGAAGCAATATTGAAACAGCAATAATAAAGCTAGCAAAACAATTAAGTAGAGGTTGAAGTTACTCACCTATACCAACAACTGTGGGTAGATCTATTCTGCTCCGCCTTGTGGGGCATCCCCAATCAAGGGAAGAATCTCCACACACACTCCTAAAGGGATATATTAGATGTGTCTGCCATTAAAAAGTGGGATTTCAGTCCCATGGGAAGAGTTGCCTCCTCTGAGTCACTGATGTTGGGAGGTGAGGGTGCTCCACTCTGCCAGGGTTGATCCATCCTCTGTTAAGGCAACAGAGAAAACTGGGGATGTGAGGAGGCATGTAAACTTTGCTGTAGAGCCAAAAGAACTCCTACCCGGTGTTAATGCTGGGTGCTAATAGATATGGCTCTTGATCTCCCTAACAGTAGCATGGCCAGCCCAGCATTTGAATAGGGATCCAAGATACTAAAATATTTTTTTCTGGGAAGGGCAGAACAGGACTTGCTCTCTGTAGGCTCTTCACAGACCCTCAGCTCTGTGGGATCATGGCTTTTGAAATGTTGTCTTATTTGTGATGGTCACCCAGGCCCTATGCATCAGATCAAGGCAGGCTTACAGTTCAGGGAAACAACTTTAAAATCAAATTTTTTATTCTGTATTGTTGCAAATGTCCATACAGATGTCAAGACCAAGGAAATAGCACAAAAAAAGTCAGGGGAGAAGAATGTCCCAGAAATGGGATCCTGAAAAATTAACTTGTTGATCCTGATGTAGCTATCACAAGAAAAATTCACAAAGGACCTACATGGAGTTTCTTTAGTTAAACTGGTGACCAGGGCACCTGCAGTCCTCTGGGCATAGTGGGATTCACTGCTTGGGGTTTTCCTTTGTTCAGACAGCTCCAAAGAGTAGAGCCAAAAGCCAGCTCAGGCCATGGGAGTAGGCAAGCATGTCCTCACATGAACAAGTGCTGGTTTCCAGTGTAGTTTTTTTGCTTTCCAAGATCATTCTTCTCTTTTTCCCCTCAACCATGAAGCATTCCTCTCTGAGGCATGGTAGTTCTTGGAGATCAAGAGAGTTAAAATAATCCCCAGAGAGGCAGTAATTTTGGGAAGCTGACCTCTCTTGTATGAGTGTGCAGTCTGCCTGGTACCCAGCCATTACTTCTTTCTACACAGCTGGAGACGGGCAGGAAAAGAGAGCTGACTCCAAGCTGAGCTTTCAGGGCTGTAATGCTGGGCCAGTTCCTACAGAAAACAAGCACTGCCTTCTCCTCCTTTTAAGAGAAGTCTGTTGGAATAGGCATCTAATAAAATAACATTGTTTTGTTTATGCTCCTCCACAGTAACCGGGACTGTATTAGAGCTGTGCTTGGTGACACAAGGTCAAATGATCAATTTTTCCTTGGGAAGACTGGGACACCGCATGGTTGAGGGTCTTGTGTGAAGCCACACAAAAGGCATGTGCCATTCACTACAGGATGATCTTTGATCTGGAGTTGTTCTCTCTGCACTTTTGTCCAGAGATGCCTTTCAAGCTGGGACCCCCAGCACTGCTGTATTCCCAGCCCCTGAGGTTGTATGTTTGGAAAGAGTAAATCTGCTTTCTGGACTAAAACCAAATTAAACTGCTAAATTATCTTGTTTCATCAGACACACTACAATAATAGAGAAGAAAAAGCTAATTGGTCTGGTGAAGGTTGCTTTTCAAGGGCATGACAACACACTGATTCTGCTTGAGATGTGGCCACAGCACGTCTGATCTCTGCATGACTGTTGTAATTAAATGTAAAACATTCTCTTCTCAATGCTTTTTTCTCCCTATGCTTAATGTCTATTTGTTGCTGCTTGGTCTCATAACAACTCTATTTAATTAGGAAAAAGGGTCGAAGGACCAGCTAATAAGTGAATGAATGAATGGATCCTGAATTAAGAAATTTTTCTTTTTCAATGTTTCCATTCTTGTAGAAAAAGAATAGCTACCGCCTTCTTAAGGTGCTCTTGTTAAATATGGGGATGTTTAATGTTGCAGTTCCTTGGAAAATAAGACTCTTTACTTCAGCATTTCAAGAAGAGGAAAAATATTCATAGATTGTTTGAGGAAAAAAAAGAAAGTGCTGGCAGTTGTCACAGTGTCAAAATTAATTATTTTGGATTGATCCATGTGCCTTGATCTTTATGACCCTCAAGAATTTCAAATACTTCCCAGTCAATCATTTAAATTCCTCAGCTAAACCCCATACCTCATTAAATAAAGAAATAAGGAGGCGTCTTGATATGCTTTTCTTTAGGCCTGTCACTCCAGAGTCTGAAAATACAGATCATGGCATCTTAAAGTATTCTCAGTTTTCTTTTCAAATAGCAAAATAAAATGTTTCTCTATACAGTTCATTATATTCTCTTCAGTGACACTTTCTTATTGGAACCTCTTAGGACTAATTCCAAGTACCACCTTCAGTGGTGAAAAGGGACCCCGAGGCACTAAATTTACTGGTGACTGTGCTAATGTCACCAAACAACAAAGGATTGTTGGGTGGAAGGCAAAGGGAAGAAAAGGAAGGATATACTTAGAAGACATACATCGAAAAATTTAAGATGTGTGTGAGCTTTTTTGGGTGTGTACTGACTTCTCAAAGATTGAAGTCTAATGGAAATATGGCAGAATGGGAAGAGGACTCAAAGTATCAGACTATGGGACAGTGTATACTGTATACAGTGCACAGATGCTGTGCTTTTTTCAATGTTCAAACTATGCAAACATTAATTTCAAAGCATCATCTATTTCATCCTATCACACACCCCTCTAGATACATAAAAGCCAACTCTTGCCCTGATCTGTGTTTTCTCATGAAAAATCATTTCTCATTAGAGAGTTCAGCCTACTTTTGGTCCTGCTTCTTTAAGATGGTGTAGCTGGTTTGTTTTTCATTTTCAATTTTTCACCTTTCATCTGCTTTTCCCATTCTCTCGTGATGCAACAAGAAATACAAACAAGAATCTGCACCTGGAATGCTGCCACAGGGGAAGCTGAAATCAGAAGCGAATCAGAGCCATTTATAAATCAAACCTGGAAAGTATTTTGCTGCAATTTGTGTCTCACGTTACTGTGCACTGCGATAACTTAAAGGGGAAAGGCATCAAACACTCAGGTTGTAAAAAGGCTCAGAGTGCTGGCATTTAAACTTAGTCCTCAGAGAGAGCCCAGACCTCTCAAGTTTCTCTCCTCCTAGCAGGTAAGACCTGAGGCAGCGTGGTGTCCCTTGTCCAGGTTTGCTGAGTTGCCCATGCCAACAGCCCTGCTTGCCCAGGACAGCAGGGCAGTGTTTAACTCCTTGGGTGAGTGTCACATCACATCACATCACATCACATCCTTCCTGTGGCCCACAGGGGTGTCCCTGCCACGTGCATGCACAGCTTGTGTGGGAACGTGCTACACCAAAGCTACAAAACTGACAGATCTGCTTTCTTGTCACCCTACTTGCCTCTCAGGCAGCACTTCCCAAGCTCTGGGATAGAAGTGTCCCCTTGGTGAACACCAGAGGAGATACCTTGCGCTGCCACGGCAGTTCCCAGCCTCAGCCAGAGTGGCTGATGCCCTTCAGCAGGACCTACACTCCTGAACCTGTGGTTTTCACCCCATGTAAAATCCAGATTGCATGTAGCATCCCCAGTGAAGCTTCCCAGATAAACAATGATTATTTCAGTGGAAAGCTGTTGCTCAATCCTTGAGATTGCTGTTCCCCAGAGTCTAGTTCTGAAAACCAGCAATAAGAAATAAGATTGACTGTTATTTCTATTACCTTTGAGAGAATTATCTTATGTAATTTAATTTAATTTGATTTAGTTTATATAAATTTTTTTTCTAGGTAACTTTTTTTTCCATGTACCCAGAATCTTAACTCCTGTATCACAGATTGCAGTCTCCTCTCTGTACATCTCATCCATCCATATCTTGTCTTTTTTCTTTTTTTTTTTATGCCAGCCCTTACATGATTGCACATCATTTTCAGAAGATTTCACACTTCTGAAAGTCCATATGGTTGTCAAAATCTTTTCTGATACCACTTGTTTATGGCTTCAAAATAATCAACAGAGATTCACACATCATTTTTTACCCGTTCCTTCCCCCCAGTCTCTTTTGTACACAACTCCAATAGGATTAATTCACTTTTTTTCTTCAAATGATGCTGCCAAAGTTAACACATCAGCAGAGAAGGCTTGGAGCAAAAATCTGTTCCATCTTGCTATGCTCTTCATTCATGTCAGGCTGCAATCTAGCTGTCACTCCAGAGAGCAGCCAATTTTCCTTTGGGCCATCTACCAAAAATGGCATCATCAGAAAATGTTCTGGTGACCTGGCATGCCTAAGAGACAACAAGCCTCCATTGCAGAGAACAGAACACACCAGCACCTGCATCCCTGTGGTGTCACTGGATGTCTCCTGGGTATGCTGGAAGCAGAGTTTTGTCCCTTGCAGTCTGCTAGAGACAAGGTAAGCACCAAGTCCAGTGGATTTAGTGAGGAGGTGCTAAAGAGAGGAGTGGGCAGGAAAAGAAAGGAGCCCTGGGTCCTGTCCTCCTTCATTCTGGACATGGAGCTGCAAGTGCAGCCTCAGACTTGAGACCTGTCTGACAGGGTGAGACAAGGCCTGTGCCAGGGAGCTGGTGGAGCTGCCAGAGTGGGAGCAACGCCAGACTCACGTTGGTCTAGGAGGAGATAGTGCTGGACTGTAAAAGAGAAGGGAAGATGGAGGGAAGGAAGGAAGGAAGGAAGGAAGGAAGGAAGGAAGGAAGGAAGGAAGGAAGGAAGGAAGGAAGGAAGGAAGGAAGGAAGGAAGGAAGGAAGGAAGGAAGGAAGGAAGGAAGGAAGGAAGGAAGGAAGGAAGGAAGGGAGAAGAAGAAGAGCATCTGTGGGGACAGGCAGCAAGAATCCAAAAGAACTCATCTGCAAAGAAAGTGGTTGGAAAAGCAAACCAGCCCGGAGCAAAGATTATCCTGGAAACCTGGAAAACACTGTGCACTTGGGTCCTGCTGGCAACCTGACAGCTTCAGCATCCTTATCCCCCAGGGCTGATGGCTTCCCTCCACATTCCCTATCTCATCCCAGTCCCTCAAAGAGTGTGGTATTGCACAGCCCCACATGCCTGAAGCTGATTCACCATCTGGGGCTAGGAAATGGTAGGAGAGTCACAGATGGTTCCCATCTTTTTGCTCCTCTCCTGCCCTCTGGCCTGTCCCAGCACTACCCTGACCTCATGACCAGCTCTCTGGCAGTGGCAGACATGCCAGTGGTTGTACCTGCTGCCGCCTCAGGCAGCCCCAGAAGTCCTTTCTTCAAAACTTTTGCAGAGTCTTTACACACGTGGTGGCGTGGCAAGTAGCATCCTTACCCATCCTGTGGGAAAACCACAGGGCAATCAGCTCTTGGAAGAAGGGAAGGCAGCAAAGTGTCAGGGAGAGAAACTTGAAGGGCAGAGGCTACATTTCTGTGGCCTTACATGGCACAACAGGGGAACACTGGAATCTAGTCAAATTCCATAAGCAGAGGCACAGAGTAATAGTTAAAGCTTTGTTTCCTTGTGACAAAAAAACCCCCAAAAGTAGGAAAAAGTGGGACTCATAACCATGTCACAGTAAACCATGTGAAAAAACCCTCTTGCTCCTAATCATAGCACAGTTTAAATTAAAATATGTCCATGCAATAGTACATGTGAGCTGCAAAAAATGGCTGTTAATTCCTGGAAGCAAGAGGAATTATAAAATTAGTCTTATGTGTTGCATTCTTAAAGAGTATCTGTTCCGGGCAGCCCTGTCCCCAGGTTCATTGCACCTAAGGAGCAGGAGCTCTCCGGTGGCACTGCTAACCTCACAAGAAGCATTGTCTTGGCAGGAGTTGGGTCATACTTAGCAGATTATCTCCGTACCAGGAGGGCTGAAATTTTCATCAAAGTAAACAGAGGAATTCGTGACAGGCAGCCGGCTTACCCTGCCGTGCTCGGGGGCTCCTTCACAGCGGATGCTCGGCTCCATCCCAAAACAGCCCCGTGGGCTGTGGCTGCTTCCTCTCCCGTGGCTCCGGGGCAGGGCAAGCACACGGCAGAGCCCTTGGGGTCACGGAGGCACTCAGCGGGTCCCTCTGGCCCCGGCTCGGAGGCGGCAGGGAGGGCGGAGCGGCGGGCTGGGAGCGCAGCACGGACGCTGCCCGCAGCTGGGGCTGCAGCGCAGGGCGGCTGCCAGGGCAGCGCGGCCCCGAGCCCGAGGGTCCCGCCGCTGTCACTCGAGTGCAAGGGGACCACCAGATGGCACCAGACGCTCGTGCAGGCTGGTGGCTTCCCGGCCGGGCACACGGAGCCCGCAGGCTGCATCGCCGCCGGCCCGCGGCCCGGAGCGGGGGGATTCTCCTGCTGACCCTGGGCTTGGGCCGTATCCATTCCCATCGCCGTCTCGTGGTGTGCCATTAAAGTCGGCGGTTTTCATTTATGTCAGGCAGATTGAATTAATGGCCTCCACCTGCCAAGGTATTTTTCTGTTTTACGCACCATGTATTCAGCAGGAAAGGGATTAAAAAGGACAACTGATTAAAACATCAGCCATGCTTTAACGCAGGAGGCTGAGCCACAGCAGGGGCAGGATGCACAGCTGCGAAGCTCTCCAAGACTCCCTTTTTGCAGCCAGATTGAAGCAACACTGTCTATCTGTAAATTGTTTTAAAAATAAAAAAAAAATTAGCAGCGGTTTGGATACTGTTCTTGAGCTCCAAGGCCAGCCCAGCACTGTTGGAGTTGGGTCCACAGGCTTCAGAGCTGCCCCACGGGTCACTAGACACAGCACACAGCAGCTGGCCTGGCTCCCCTCCCGGACTGCTGCAGGATCTGTTCAGCTCTCGGACACAACCAGGCCACAGTGCCCAGGGGCTGTCATCTGAACTGAAGTGAGGACTGCCCTGCAGCCCAGCTGAGAGGTGTTTCTTACAGCATGACCCTGAGAGGCTGTGTTTCATGCTGTGGGATGTCCAAGGGAACATGGGATGACAGGAAGATGCAAAAAAGCTTGGTGGGAGAGTTTTGGAGACAGAGAGGCCAAAGCCTGATGTAGCCTCTTCCATAGTGGGAACAGCCCTAGGGGTGAAGTGTCTTGGTGAAAGCTGCTTGAAGTGGTCCAAAACAGAGACAACAAGCATCAGACAATCCAGTGTCTGAACCTGCTTCCTGTCCCACTTCCATTTACCACTGAAGACATATTCCCCCACAGGATTTATGCCTTGGAAGGCTGCAAGGCTTTCCAAAACAAGCAGTTGGATTCCTCTGCAGCTATCCAACAAGCCATTGGTTCCTGAGCTCAAGGGGACACAATCCTTTCCAGCTACTGAGGCAACATGGCTCAGAAGCCTGCATTGAATTCTGGAACTGAAAGTGCTCAGTGAAACTGTCCGGGAGAAGGCTGTAAATAAATGTTTCTCTCTTCTCATGCAGGGAGTGAATTCAGTGCTGCTCACTGCCCTGAGCTGCTGTGGAAACCCGAGGAATTAGGAGAGGTTCAACAAGAAATCTGACAAACTGAGGGAGAATAAATCCATTGTAGCACAATGTAGCAGTTGGTCACACAGTGATCTGAGCAGTTTTTGGCTCAGGAAATATGGACTCTGTATAAATTTAGCAATTTGCACTATCCTGGAAGCTGGGAAAGAATGCCGCAGGGAGGATTGTGCTGTACTCAAATGACACTTGGGCTCAGATGAGAGACAAGGCATTATCCAAACAGGATTTTGAGGACTTTTTTTTGGGAGGAAGAGTCAACATGGTTTTATAAAAGGAAATCACACCTCTTAAATCTATTTGGGGCTTCAGAAGGCATCAACAAATAGGTGTAGAGCTAAGAACACTTCTCCACAGCCCTTCATCAAAGCCTTTACAAGAAATCCTGCTGTGATGGTTTAAGAGGTAAGGTTATGTGGGTAAAGGGCTGATTAAAAGGCAGGAAACAGAAGGTAGAAATAAATAGCCAGCTCTGACAGTGGAAGGAGGCTGGCAGTGGAGTCATGCAGGGATTTGTACTCAAGCTTACATTGCTCGGCATGACTTAAACCTGGAAAAAAGGGGGCCTTTGTGAGATGAGAGTTTGCTGATGTTATTAAGCACCCAGGACAGTAAAGATGATGAACAACTGGGGAAGCTACAGAAAAATATCACAATAGACAGCAATTGGGCAATAAAAAGGCAGATGAAATTCAACGTAGCTAATTCTAAAATTAATTACATTTTTAAAGTATCTAATTTTACATACATGATAGTAGAGTCTCAACCGACTTTTTCTGCTTGGGCTTTAGGCTATGTAAACATCTATGAAAAAGGTAGCTCAGTGCTCAGCTGCAGCCAAAGCAGGAAGGTCCATTACTAGGAAAGAAACACAGAGTATAATGGAAAACACCTTCAAGCTGTTCTGTATATTTGTACAGTGCATCTAAATCTCCAAAAACTATACATATTTATGGACCCTCTAGTTCAAAAAGCACCCACCACAGAAAGGTAACAGAGGGGTAACAAGAACAAACAAAAGCATGGAATGTTTTTCCTGTGAAGAATGAATTACTGGGTTAAGAGCTCTCACCTTGATAGGAAAAACAATAATCTGATTTCTGCAGTAGTTAACACATGCACTGTTTGAAACTGCTTCCTAAGCCCTTTGTGAGGTGAGACTGTCTTCCCAACATCTGGGTAGCTTCATTCTGTTGGGCAAATGGGATGGCCAATGCCAAAGCTCAGGCTGCTGAACCTGAAAATCACTCCTGGAAGACTTCAGCACTGTCAGGATGTGAAAGCAGATGATTTGGAGATATGAAGAGGCAGTTGGGTCCAGAGCTCTCATGGCTGGACACAGCTTCTTTATGGAAGGGTGGAAGATGATGATGAGGTTTGTGCTCTGAGCAACTGAGTGGCACAAATCTGTGCATGTTTGTGAGGGAGCAGAGAGGGAGAAACTCAAGAGCTCACAGGTCAGGAGAAGCTAACAAAAGGGATATTGTTGTGGGCATCTCCCACAGCCCAATCAATAAAGAAGGAAAGACAGATAGAACCTTATTTAAACAACTCAGGATTTATTCAGGACAGACTAGAAAAATTCCATTCTTCTATAACTGGAAAAATCTGCCAATTGGAAAAACCTCTGCCTTAAGTCAAAAGGTCATCACTCACAAGATGTTCTGTTAGGCCTGCCATGTGTCTGTATCTAGCAAAGTTTTGAGGAGAAAATTACTAATCAGAAGGCTGATTCAGGGAGGCAGAAAGCTGCATATACACAAGCCCATGGGGCTAGATGGGCCACCACTGACAGTGCAACAGAAACTGGCCAGTGTGATGGCCACGACTGATACACTAAAGGGCACTTCACAGTGCCACACAGACACCTTCACAGTGCCCCACACAGACACCTTCACTGGCTGGAGAAAGGTGCTCTTGAGAACCTCGCCAAGTTTAATAAAAGCAAATGGAAGCTCTGCACCTGGCATGGACTAACCTGGTATGACCAGCACAGGAGGAAGCATCTCCTGGCTAGGGAGCAGCTCTGAAGAAAGAGACCTTGGGGTCCCAGTAAGCAGCAAGCTGAACATGATTAAGCAGGGCACCCTTCCAGTGATAAGGCCAACAGGATACTGGGTGGTTTAAGCAAGGGAACGACCATTAGGTTGACAGAGATTCTTCTTCCTGCCAGCTGAGCACTCATTATCCACATCCACACATCTGTCTAGAGTTTTGGGATCGTCAGTACAAGACTATATCAACTAATATCAACAAACATGAGAGAGTGCAGAAGGCCAGGGAGTGAGAAGATCACAGCTGCAGGAGCAACTTCCAGCACCTAAAGTGGGATTACAGAGAAGATGGAGCCCAGATTTCTCAAAGGTGCTCAGTGAAACAAGAGGGAAAGATCACAATTCTGGGAAATTCTCATGGCAGTTTAGGAAGCAACTCTTCACCACTACAGTGGGTAAGCACTGGCACACATTGCCCACAGACACTTGAAATTGCCACCTTTAGATACTTTAAAATCTCTCCAGACAAGGTCCTGAACAACTTGATTTAATGCCAAAGCTTGGGGCTTGAGCAGTTTGTGCCTGCTTTTGACAGATGCTTTGGACTAGATGACCTCCAGAAGCCTCTTCCAACTCCTGATGTTTCTATAGCTCTGTGAGTGTCATAAAAATATGTATAAAGCCCACAATGTTAAGCCATAAAACCATAAAAACCAAACAAAGCCAAACCTACACAGCTTTGCATATACAATGTAATGCTGATGTGCAGATGTGTCCCATGGGGGGAATGAAGAAATGCATAACAGGGAACACCACACACTGATGAAAATAAGAGGAAAGGATGATTATGAAGACCAATGTACATCAAACAAACCCAGATGGGATTTAAGCATGCAAGATTACCAATATGTGTCACAGCTCCTGTTTTACCATTCAGCTTTACTAGAGAAAATGATTTACAACACCTCAGTGAGACTCAAAAGACCCAGTCTGCAGAGGCAAAACTGAGTCCAACAAAAAATATTTTTGCTGTGTTTATTTTGTAATTATCCCACCAACACACACTGCCAAAATCTGTAGAGCTTGTGGCACAGCAGTCATTTTGGAAGCCTAGCTAAAATATTCTGTAAGTCTGTAATACTTCATAAATGAACACACAGAAGATTACATACAACTGACTTTTCAACTCTATTTTATTTCACAGAAGCATTTTGGGATGAGAAGGAAAGTTCAGAAAAAAACTGCAGTCCTTAAAATATATTGTTGATAATTTAACCAAATCAATAAGTAAATGCCATTAAACTTGTGCATATTCAAGTCTCTGAAGAGATGAGCCCCTTCTTAAATAATGGAAAGAGAATTAGTGAAGCCTACCTTCAGTGAAACGTGCTTCATAATCTGGCTTTCTTTTTATAGACAGAAAGTTTTCCATACACTATCACCTCTGTTTTTCCTGACAGTAGGACAATCAGTTTTTTACAGGATTTGGTTACAAGCACCATCAATGTAAACAATTAAAACTTTAATCTCTAGTTAGGTATCAGCAAACAGAACAGAGACAGAACCAGTGGGGACAGTACAACTGCAGAGTCTGTGGACACTCATTTGGCTCTCTTCCCATCAGGATAAATGTGGCAAAATCTGGAGCTGAGATGCTTGTGGAGCTGCTGGTTAACAACACACACAAACCTCATGATTGACACTTGCTCTGTCCTGCGCTTCCCTGTGGATCTCCATTACCAGAGCTTCCTGCCACAGCAGGTGACAGCCCCTAGATGTGATGGACTCCTTCTGGAGGCATGCCGTGGCAGAAAGATGGTTCAGAGCCTCCTCTTCATTAAAACCCCCAATCAGCTTTTGCCAGGAGTTTCAGTGCTGGTATGATGCCAGGATCAGACAGCTACATCAGCTCAAACAAGTTTTTTTTTTTATTTCATGTCCAGATCAAATGTTATCTGTATTATTAAAATATTGCGAAAGTACTGTGATTATGGACAGAAAATGATGAAGCATAAATTTACACCCGTGATGCTGACTGTCCTAGGCATCCCTGTTTGCATGGTGAAATGCAAGCTGATGGAAAAAGTGGCTAGTCTGACTTCATAGTGTTTTATATATATATTTTGGCAGAGTACAAACAATAGCATGGGAATACAACTTTAGATAAATCAGGTTCATATGTTCCAGAGGGGGATATGATCTAAAGGTCACAACAGCCAGTGGAAAGACTGCGTGGGGTCTGAAGGAGCACAGAGCAGGTAAACACACACACCATGACAAATTCTTCATTAGTGTTATTTTTGGTCCCAGAAAGAGAATAGTTTACCCCAAACTGCAGTAAGCCTAAACAGTTTTAGAGGGCAGGAGAAGGCTGATAATCTTCTGTGCTCTTTACCTTGAATAGACTTTCCTATTTACTCATTGTGTTTAGCACAAAAGAAAAAGCCTACCCCTGGTAAATGCTATGACAACATCTCACAGAGAGGAGACTTGGACTTGGCATTTGTTGCCTTTTTTTTTTCTGTGTGAAGAAAACAACAGCAAAAGGAAAAAGGCTTGACTGTCCCTCTGGCCTCTTCTGGACTTGGGCTGCAGGTTCCTCCTTTAAAAACCTGCACTCATTTTCCTCTAGACTTTCTTCCAGAATAGTTTCTAAAACCCGTGCACTTACCTAAATGGGCCAGGGGAGCTGTTCCATTTTTTGTAACTATTATTTACAGTATGTGTGTGCTTTTCCACCTTTTTTTTTTTTTTCCTCCAAAGCAGAAATTCTTTTGATTAAAATTACCTGGTAATACAGCAAATTACTTTCAGAATAAGTTTTTATTCTGCACACCACAAATGCCATCATGGTAGGTCTTCAGCACTTACACCTGTTATAGGTTACACCCAGCATTATACATACACCTTTTAACATGGTCATTTCCCCAGTGGCTCGACCAGAATTGTAATCAGTGACACTTGTCAGCCAAAAATGTAACTTTTCAGACCACTCATTATAAAATCTGTTTGTATGACTTAAATCCTGGTGAAGTTACTTAGCTGTCATATTAGCAGCTTTTCACTTACTTTTATTTTTTTTAATACAAATTTAATTAGAGAAAAACAGGTTATAAAAAAATGTGTATTTTAAAAACATCTGAAAGTCAGAAAATGTGACTTATTTTCCCTTTGAGGACAGGTATTCAAGAAGAAACGAGTTCTACCAGAAAGGATGCTTGCACTGAAATACAAAGAATAAGTTTCTGCATTAAATTTTTTTTTTAACAGAAAAATAACAGCCCCTTAAAAAGCAGAAAGCTGTCTTTTATTTGGATCTAATGGTGTAGCAATATACAAAAATGCTGTGTTATCTGTCTTGGTATGTATTCCAAAAAGGTGAGCTGTATTGCCTGAGTTAGAAGTAGCAAACATGGTTTACTCAGATTATCGCTGTCTGTACAAATGGTTCAGACAACAGTCCAGATGGCTCCCTTCTTGCTGGAAAGGATGGGCTTTCTGGATGAGAGGGCTGAAAATGTTCTCTAAGGTTTCCCTTTTGGCACTTTCTGCATCCTGGTTGGTCAAAGTAAAAAATACTTTTAAGTGGATGATAAAAGTATCTAATTCCACTAAGAAGCAGAATGTCCTCTTCTCTGGGGAAGGAGTGACACTTCTTCCAAAGAAGTCTCTATAAATACTGGCAGCAAAAGGTGGGCTAAGGAGCCTCATTCTTTGCTGGACGCACAGGGCAGCACAGTGTCAAGGGAGGAGGAGAATGCTGAGGTACCTAATGCCTTTTTTTGCCTCAGTATTTAACACCAAAGCCAATTGCACCCAGGATAGCCAGCAATGGCAGCTGGAAGTTGGGGATGGGGAGCTGAGTAAAGTTCCCATAACCCGTGAGGAAAGGGTTAATGACCTTCTGTCCCAGTTAGACACACATCTATTGGCCCTTATGTGATGCACCTGAGAGTATTGAGGGAGCTGGCAAAAGATCTTGCCAAACCCCTTTCAACCCTTTTCCAGCAGTTTTGTTTTATTGGAGAAGTTCCGGTTGACAGGAAATTAGCAAATGTAACACCCACCTACAAGAAGGATTGGAAGGACGATCTGGGGAGCTACAGGCCTGACCTGGGAACTGGGGAAAGTCATGGAGCAGATCACCCTGAGTTCCATCACGTGGCATATGCAGGACAACCAAGGGCTCAGGCCCAGCCAGCACGGGTTTATGAAAAGCAGGTCCTGCTTGACCAACCTGATCTCCTTCTATGACAATGTGATCCACTTAGTAGGAGAGGGAAAGTCTGTGGATGTTGTCTGTCCAGACTTTAGGAAAGCATTTGAAGCTGTCTCCCACAGCACTGTCCTGGAGAAACTGGCTGCTCATGGCTTGGATGGGTGGACTCTTAACTGAGTAAAACTGGCTGGATGGCCAGGCCCAGAGAGCAGTGGTGAGTGAAACTAAATCTAGTTTGTTGCTGATGACTGGTGGTGTTCCCCAGGGCTCAGCAATGGTGCCAGTTCTGTTTCACATCTTCACTGATGATTGGGATGAGCAGATTGAGTGTATCCTCAGTAAGTTTACAGATGACACCAAGTCAGGTGGGAGAGTTGATCTGCTGGAGGGCAGGAAGGCTCTCCAGAGGGATTGTGACAGACTGGATCAATGGGCTGAGGAGTGTCTTGTGGGGTTCAGTAAGGTGAACCAAGTGATAGGTCCTGTACCTGGGTCAAAACAATGCCATGCATTGCTATAGGCTGGGGGAAGAGTGGCTGGAAAAGGACCTGGGGGTGCTGGTCAAGAGCCAGCTGAACATGATCCAGGAGTGTGTCTAAGTGGCCAAGAAGGCCAATGACAACCTGGCCTGTATCAGGAATGGTGTGGCCAGCAGGACCAGGGCAGAGATTGACCCCTGTACTTGGCACTGGTGAAAGCTGCACCATGAATCCTGTGTTCAGTTCTGAGCCCCTCAGTTCAGGAAGGGCACTGAGGTGCTGGAGCATGGCCAGAGAAGGGCAACAGAGCTGGTCAAAGGTTTAGAGAAAAGTCTGGTAAGGAACAGCTGAGGGAACTGGGATTGTTTAGTTTGGAGGAAAGGAGGCTCAGAGGTTATCTCAATGATACTACCATAAAAAACGTTGCAGTGAAGTGGGGGTTGGTCTCTTCTGCCATACCTTGAGTGAAAGGATGAGAGGAAACAGCCTTAATTTGCACCAGGGTCACATTAGATATTAGAAAAAAAATTATTCACTGAAAGGGCGGTCAGACCTTAGAGTAAATTGTCCAGAGAGTTGGTGGGGTCAGTCTCTGAAAGTGTTCAAGAGGTGTCAGGATGCGGCACTTGGGGATATGGTTTAGGGATGATTATGGTAATGCTGGCTTGTCACTTGGACTTAGATGATCTTGAAGATGTCTTCCAACCTTGATGTTTGTGTAGTACTGCCCCATCTCACCACTGCCAGCTCTCAAAGGTTGGAAGGAAAGTGTTTCCTCACAAGAAACTTCTTGCCTGACCCTACTGGGGCTGTGTTACTGGGACCTGCTGTGCTTAGAGCTGGCTTTGGAACCTGTGAAAGGGAAATAAGACCCCTTTCTATTCCCATCTTTCTTGAGTTAATGGAATTTCTCCAAAAAGTTAAAGGAATTTGGTTTCACAAATTAGTCTTCATTTTCTGCCAAATTAAAATAGAATACTATGTGCCTAGTCTGGCATTTCCTTCACCACCAGTACAAGGGCTGGTCACAAAACATCCAACTTGCACTGCTGTGCAAAGGCCTCTGTGCTGATCATATCCTCCAGCACAAAGGTGTGCATATACAAAGGTATACAGAGTGCAATCTCAGATTGCTTTACTGTACCCAGTTTGGGAATGGCAATCTCAGAGGGTTCTGAGTATTTTCTTCAAATATTTAACACACTTCCACATCACCTTCTCCTCAGCAAGGAACCTTCTGTAAGCTCAGGGTGGACCCATTGCTGTCACTCAATAGTAGAACACATTTCCTCTGGAAGGTGTAAGAGAGAAACCTCAGATGTAAAATTCTTCTTCATTAACTGGTGAAGCTGGGTAAACATGATCGTCCAGAGAACAGGGAGCTGCTCTCAAGGGCCGTTTGTGTTTCTCAGAGAGAGATGCTGACGTGAAAGAGCTGGAAGACCATTCTGAAAGAGAAGGCAGTGAACCATCAACTGACTCAAAAGTATTGCACATGGCTGACACAGGCCTTCCACTGGTGGCTGCCTGTTGAGCCCTACTGACAGTTTGTTTCTGTGATGGAAGAGAGTCTTCCAACTCACTGCAAAATCCATTAAGGGCAGAGTATGCAGACACCACAGACAGGTCTGAGAAGGATAGCTTCATCCCTGTGTCCACATCAGTCTCTTGGGCACCCTCCAAGTCATCAACGTTAAGCTTGGGGCTGCATTTCCATGTTTTTAACCTGGTTGCAGGTGACCCAGTGTTTAAAAACTGAAATGGTTCACTGAAATGAAATGTCTCTGATGCTGAAGAGGAGTTCACTGTGGGCAAGCAGAACAGGGACTTGCTTCGTTGAAATGACCAAGAAATGCTGGAGGCACTCCTGGATCTGCGTGTGAAGTCTCCTTGATCACTGTGTCTCAAGTCCTGCTGGGAAAACCCAAGGTAATGACCAAGGCCATTAGTGTGATGCACCTTTTTCTGACCCATTTCTTGTGGCTGTTCAGAGACAGATCGGTGGCTCTGAGGAAGAAAGGCTGGCAGAGTGGTGAAGTGGGAATCTGTTGACACAGATGGATATGGTTGCTTGTTCTGCCTTGCAGACTTCCTACACCAATTGTGTGCTTGCTGCAGTTGGGAGAGGGAGAGAAGAAGATCACATTAATACAGAATTGGCAGTTTTACAACCCTAAGTCTCCATTGCTGAGTTGTTACTGCAAATAATTATGAAGCAGACTTCAGTCAGTATGCTTGCAGCAAATGTTTCACTGCAATGACAAAGAAAAAACACCCTGCCAAAATCCCAAATATTTACATAAGGAGCCTCAAAGACAACTAGAATAAATGGCAGAGAAGCCTTGCCTTGTGGGCCAAACTACACTGGCTTGAATTTCTTGCTTCCTACTGACTTATTCAGATTCATTCATATTCTATCTTCCAACATTATTACCTTAGTGGACAGCTTAAGAAAAAAATAAAGAAATGGAAGAAGTATATTATATATTTTCTCATTTCTTCCTTACTTTTTTTTTTTTTGTTGTTTTATTTAAAACACTGGAAAGCCTTCAGCAAGCAAGCTCATTCTGTCTTCTCAATGGGAATTTACTACTTCTTTCAACTCTTTCACATTTTCTTTCTTACTTAGTTAGCTCTATTAACTAGCACACAGTAACATTACAGACACACATTCAGTTTGCTAGTAGACACCTAGACTGAAGACCCATACTCATGGTTATGATCCAAATCTGGACCTGAATGTCAGTCCCAGGGCAGGATTCAGTTGCCTACCCATGAGATACTCAAGCATCCAAACAGGGAAAGCAGCTGTGACAAATGGTGAGCCAACATCCTTGTCAAGAAGGAGGTGGAGCCAGGCGGCTTTCCTCATGGAACTACACACTGATGTCCGGGTAACTGAACTGTGTTTGAGCAATCATAAGGTTTTTCACCTTCTCCCTTATTTCAGTGAGGCTTTTAGAAATTAGGTTTTCAAAAAGTTTAAATTAAAGTCTTGTGAATGGAATTTCTTGCTTAATACAAAATGCTTGATCTCTGCTCCAAAAGGGACAGGAACTAATGGGACAAAGTGCAAGACCATACTCTTGAGAATAAACAATAATCTCAGCTATGGGTCTTGTCAGTTGGAAACAGGAGAGGAGAAAGAGCTGGGTATCCTGATCCCTTTCTGCTATTAAAGCAACAAGACTGTGACAACACAATATTAGGCAGACTCAAGTGAGTTGAAAAAGCACTGTGGACAACACTATTATGGCCTCATCTGGAATACTGCACATGATTCCAATCCCACCTATGTGAAGAAGAATAAATCTGAACTGAAAAAGATGGAGCGACAGGAAAAAAACAATTAAGATGAACTATCCATTAAAAAAACAGAACCACAAACTAAGTAAAGGTTTCTAATAACAGCAGAAGGAGAAGAATCTTCTGGGGTGAGTAATGGATAAAGACAGAGCTTGTTCATTTTACCAAACAGATTATATGACATGACAGAAAGAGCTGAGACCTGGTTCTTTGTACCCACTCTCTAAAAGAGTTCCATACATTGCTGCTCCCAGCATCTTGCTAGTGCACATCACATTGTCTTAGTGACCCAGATCTGTCATAGCCATCTTCTGTTTTTTATTGAAGTGACTTTATGGGCAAAAAAAGGGATTTTCACATCTGCAAAAAATGCTTGGTTCTTTCATGATCTCTTACGAGAGATTTTAGGACAGCCAAACCACAGAAGTTCATTTAGATGCTGTAGATGAGTAAATATACATATGTATGCTATACTTATCTATCTATATCTGTAATAAGTAAGGTGTGTTAATTCATAACTTATTTTTGAGTAATATAGTAAGTTGTTTCCCTTAACGTCATAAAGAATTATATGAATGAAGAAACTGAGAACAGAAGAGTCAAATGTCATGAGTCAGTTGTCAACAAAACATTAGCCAGAAATCACGTTAGACCTCTACAAATAACATTATTTTACTAGTGCAATATATGAGCCAATTTGCTTAAAAATTACTCTGCAAGATAGAAAGCTTGTCCGTGAAGAAAATACCAGCTGTTTTTTAACTGAAGACATTTTTGGATAACCCAGAAATAAGAATCTGACATGCTGAAAGTCCACAAACATATCACTGCACTCTTGATGTGTTTGACCAAGAAAACACTCATTATATTTTGTTAGCATTAACAAAAGGTACCATATTTTTTTCTCTGCAGTAGCTCTGGTATGAGATACACTACGTGAACTCAACCACCACACTCAGTGAATCAACAGAAGCGCCTTCAGAACACTGCTACCTCTCAGAAAGAAAATACTGGATTGCCTCACCGTATCTTATTTTTATACTATACTTGTGTTTTTGGAGATTTAAGCTGACAATTTTGTGGATCAAGCATCCACAGAAACCAAGCATCCAAGCAAGTGCAGTCTTCCCATTTGTGAAAAGGATGGGACCACCGGTAGCACCTTGGACAAAACTGGAGCTGAAAACATAAGGCTTTTGGGAACAGATCTATCCTGGCACTGCAGAGAGTTCCGGATTCTGGACAAAAGCCTTGCCTTTACCTTGTGCAGGCCACACCCCCTGTCTACCACAGGTACATCAGGCAGAGCCCACAGACATAACAAACAAGATTTAGTTGTACAGTTAATACAGCCAGTGGGGCCTGGAGAGAAATTCAGCTTTCCCTGAAAACATTCTTGTGTCTGCTTGGTTAGCTGAATTGCCTTCTATGTTCTTGGGCTGTACTGAGTACACACCCATAGACTACGGTGAGAATACAGACTGTAGCTGACAACCTACTTCAGGTAAGGCATTAGTTTCAGGGTTTTGCTATTTTAAATCTTTTTTCTTCCCCTAGTTCTTTTAATGTTCCTGCAGACAGATAGAGGCATTTTATTTTACACAAAGTATTTGCTGTTAATACTGCTCCTGGAGCACAGCTCCTGGTCAAGCCCAGCTGGTCTGGCAGGAGGTAATGGTGGATGGTGAGAAGGGGGCAAGCACAGCCTGCTCCCAGAACGTCTGCCTGCAGGGCAGGTCAAGCGACATCACTAATACAGCTGATTTCTGGACAGCTGTTTATAGGAGGAACTGCTCACCTCCATCATTTTTTTTAGATGAGTTAAGATTTAGAAGACCTATTTTCCAGTGCAGCTCCTTGTTATATGGGCAGAAATGGGAAATAATGGGGAGATACTATTTTCATGCTTTCATCTTAAGGCAATGTAGCTGAAGACTTTGCTGGCTGTGAGAACACCAGACTGTACAAGCAGCAGTAGTGTACTACAGGTAGAACACTCTACCACAGGTAGCGTGTCAGAAGCTCCATCCTGTGAAATACTAGTGAATAAAGATTACAGGCTAATCCTGTATTGGAGAGAACTGGATTATGTGGACTAATAAGACTTTTCTATATCTACATTCTCTAATTTGTCAGAGATCACAGAGGGGATTCAATGATTTAGCCAGGATTAAAAGTCAGGCAAAACTAGCTCCTTGTCCTGTGCCAAGGCCATTGACTGTGCTCCCCTGTGCCACCTTGGCACGGCAGCCTGTGCACTCATGTGACCACTCCTCTTCAGTTTTTGGAGAAGGCTTCCCTGACTCCTTAATCCTGCCACCAGCTTTGAAAACAGTTGCATCTTGAGTTCTTTCCTTTTTCAAGTCCTCATGGTCAGCCTTCCCACGGCTTGCTAACACTCTCAGCATTGCCTGCTGCCTCCCTGCTGCCCGGCAGAGCCCAGCCTGGTACAGCCAGGCTGCCTGCAACAGGCACAAGCACCAGAGAGATGCCAGAGAGGGCATCAGTCATCTGAGAGGACAAAGACACAGTGCAAAGTGACACATTGATTGTGACCGAAATTCCAAATGCAGGGAGGTAGATTTGTCAGACCCTGCCACAAAGACGTGCAGCAAACCTGGCCACTGACTGAACAGATTAGCTCTCTCACAGAACAGATTTTTTCATCTGGTGCTAATCTGCTGCTCATTTATAATCTCTGCACAAATCTTTGTGAAGCCTGGAGGGATTTAGAGTCTTTGTGTTCTACAATGGGCTGCAGAAGAATTTCATGATGAATATCTGGGAATGTCATAAATGACTTGGGGTGAACCTCTCAGACACGCACTGTCAACTTGGGCTGCCAGGACCCAACAGAAAAAAAAATCCATGAGTGTTGCTGCAGTCTATTTTAAGTTATCTGCTTTTTAAGAAAGCAGATAGAGATCTCCTTAAGCATTATCTGAATTAAGAACTGCCAGCAAGGCTTTGCTGAGGTCAGGACCCAGCCAGCACAGCAATGACATCACCATCTCGAGCCCAGATTTTGCCTGCCTTGCTCAACAGGAGTGTGATGGTGTTTGTTTAATTGCATTAAAACCAGTGGAATTGATCCAGGGGGAAAAAATCAACACAAGAAAAAGTGGCAGAGATTTCTCCTCAGTATCACCATGTGTCTTACTTGAAAGGCAAATAGTCAGAAGCACAGCATTTCAAAAAGACAAAATGCACAGATTTGATTTAAAATTGAACCTCTTAGAAAAGTGGCTTGTAATGTGTTTACAAAAGTAGAAAAGTTGAGTGCTTTGTAACACAAAATGTATTCACTCTCAAGAACTTTTGCTGGGTGTATAGATTCGTAAGAGATCCTAGTATGCCATGGAACTTAACTGGATAAAGTACCTTAGGATAAAGAAATACAAGTAAAAATCTCTTATATGAATTAGTGACTGATTCTCTGTGCTCCCCAAAACCCAGCCATTAGCATTAAGGACAACCAAACGCTTATGTCACAAAAAGGAAAGGAAAAAATAGATCAAAATATTTTGAAAAATAGGAGACTAGTAATAGATTTGCAGATTAATTAGATCAGCTCATGACACCTCCTTTGACTGAGTCAATTTTTGCTCTGAAAGTGTATACTTTTCACCCGTTTCAGAAGAAAATAAATATAATTTTTGTAAAGATGCCCTGTACACCTGTTTGCCTGTCATAAGACATAAAATGGTTTGGGTTGGAAGAGACTTTAAAGATTGTATAACTCCAACCCCCTGCCATGAACTGGGACACCTTCCACAAGACAGGTTGCTCAAAGCCCCATCCAGCCTGGCCTTGAACACTTCCAGGGATGGGACATTAACAACTTCTCTGGGCAACCTGTGCCAATGGATGCTTTTCTTACATTTCTTCCTCTTTGTGCTCAATTCTGCTCTATCTGCACTATTAAGCATTCAGCAAGCTGGAAGGTCTTTTCTCACCTCCATTTTCCTTCCTGCAGGCTAAACTGTTCTCTGCAGAAGTGCCCTTTCTTTGCCTGTTGTCTTTTGCTGTCTCTGACCCTGGTTTAGCTGCCCTTCTTTCTCTTCTGCACTTGCACCTAACTGAGTCATCTTGTCCCAGCTCTTTGCATCAGTTATGGCCACAACCTCTGCTCCTGAAACACATGATACCACTTCTCAACTCAAGATTACAGTTGCCCCATACAGATAAGAACATTGGCCGATTAATTCAGCAAATCAGCTAAAAAAAGAATCCCTCTACCTCCTCATAAGCTGTGATCTGTTAACATTTGCAGTGTTATTTCAAGGATGCCTTATAAAGCAACACTAGGCAGAAAATAGCCACCTCATAAACTGCACAGGGACTCTCTGGCATGTAAAACAGCAGCAGGTCTTATGCTTAAGTGCTGAGTCTCTACCTAGGTAACATATACATTTTTCTGGTGTCCACCTTCCTTCTGGGTATGTCTGCATGTTCCATCTCATGCAGAGTGGCTAGGAAACCCTGTCAAAATAATTTTTTACTTCTCTCACTCTATCCAGAGATGTTATAATAATTTAAAGAAGCCATAGGTGCACTTTCTCCTCTCTGCTCACTATCCTTGCCTCCCAAACATGCATGGCCAAGCCAGTCCAATCAGTTGTTAACCTTTCCTGCTTCCCTCATTGCACTGCCAGGAGTGCAAGTTGATTAGCACTTTGTCTGTCTCTGGGTGGATTATGCCCAGAGGCAGCCAAGAATCTGGGCAAGACCTATAAATCCAGCAGTATACTCAGTATACCAGTATATGGTATATTCTTAGCTACATTATTTACATATTCTTCCCACTGCTCTGACAAAAGCTCCCCAGAGCTCCTGCTTCTGGGCTTAGCTCTGATGAAGCAGTGTAGATGTCTTCCCATGGAATGGAATCATGTTCCTAAGCCTTGCTGCTGCTCCAGCCAACTGAGCCCTTTGCCTCAGCTCTTTTATAGCTGCACCCTTGGAGCAATTTGCCAACATGTAAAAGCTACTATGACAAAATAATTCTGAGGGGCTTCCTTGCAAATGAAGGAATAGTTTCTTGGCATTAAACAGATTTATCTTACCCATGAATAACTTTGTTGTCTCTTGAACTGACTTTATCTAAGCCCCTTGATAATTGCATTTGCAAAATGGATTAAGAACATGGATCAATCTGGCTGGCAAGTATCCAAGTCCCTGTCAGGACAAGCAAGAGGTCACGTCTCATTAGCTTAAACATGGAAGTATGCTCAAACTTCAAACTTTAAACATTGCCTGCAATTTAACAGGGATGTTAATTTACCATTTGTCGTACAATTATGATTTTACAAAGGTGCAGTATCTATATAAAGTAAACAAAACCATTCTAATGATTACTAACTATCAAATGATATGGAGGCTGAAAAATACTGAGATCCTTGTTCAAGTTAATATAACTGGGAAGAAGTCAAAGTTCTCATCAATGCTGTGGCATGGATAGTATTGCTAATAGCAACCCACTGTGAGAAGTCAAAATGTAGTCTTGTTTCTTTCAAAGGTAGATAGTCTAATTGCTTTGAACTTAGAATGAATTAAATGAATATAAGGAGTCCATGGATCACCAAATCCGATGTTTCCTATAACCCATGCTCCATAATTTCCTCTCCCTAACTGACCATCCTGCCTTAAATTAAGGTAACCTGCTTGCACCTGCTGGGTGGCTGTTATGAAGTTAGCTATGCATATGTACTAAAATCTATTTATTGCCAGGTTCTTGTTCCTGCATCAAAACAATCATTGAGTGAAACAGCCTTTTCCTGTTCCTGCTGTTTATCTTGTGGTCTGTCTTCCAGTCAGAGCCCCCTTCAGACTTACTTTGGTTGGGCTCAGGTGACCCTACTCTTCCAGTTTCCCTTTGCAGGCTGTCTCTCCATTCCTATGCATGGGGTGAGAGCCCTACTCTGTCTCTGCATCTGTCTGAGGTCACCTTTCTGGAGTCCAGAGCTGAAGACAGGTGTGGCCCTTGGGACCCTGTGCAACTTCCCATGCTTCCTATGGCATAGAACTCTGGTACACACTAGAGACTGTAGATTTCTTTTCATGGTCATGTTGCACTGGTGGCTGTAGGTATCTGAGTAACAGGAAATTTTCCCTTTTAGTTGTAGAGCTCCACTTCATATTGTACAGACTTGCTTAAAACCCACATACCAGGAGCTAGTTTTCATGACTTTCAGATGGCATAAGTTAGATCCAGAGTCTCTGTTTTCCTTCCACTTTGCATATACTAAACTTCTCTTGCTTCACTAGACTTCCAGAGTGATAAATTCCATTTCTGTAACTTCATTTTCATTCGCCATTTTGTCTTCTTGTTCAGATCATCATCCTCACCAAAAACAGAAATGAAAATCAATTGTACTTGCAGACCATACTTAGCCAGGTTTCTGCTCTTCTCTTTTGGTTCATATGGCTAAAATCTTATTCTGGTTTTCTTTGCTCAGCGAGCGTCACTTTACTCTGTACTGCGTGGCATTCTGAAAATGTGATGGGTTTAAACCAAAATCCCTATTTAGAAGCCCTATTTTTTGTTGTTGCTTTTAGCCTTCCCTTCAATTTTCTTGAAACCAGTGTAAGGTCCCATAAACCAAAGTTACATCACATAGCAGAAACCTTAGAAAGAACAGGGAAATGAGGGCACAGGTGACTGTGGTTGCAGTGTGTAAGTTTGGTGATGACTTGTCAGCTTCAGCTTGCAACTTATCTCAGGCTAACACAGATCTGCCTAAAGTGCAAGCAGTAACCCTGACAAATTGGTTACCGTCTTGCCAGATGGGCAAGGAAGGTGCCCTCCTCAGCCCTTTACAAGTGTTACTCAGCTCTGGCATGGGATTTCTCTGTTGGTGGCACCTGCAAAGCAGCATCAAAAGGTTCCACTACCACCTGGATGTGACTCACCAGAGCAGAGATGTCCTGTGTACCTGGAATGTCAGTCCCAGGAACTACAAACCCAGAGGCACTGTGCTACAGAGGGTTGTACACACCTCTCTGTGTGCTGGGAGGTCTGTATGGTGAAAGGATGGCACCCACAATGCATCTTCCACAGAAACAAGGTCAGACAACTGGACAAGCCACATGAATGAAATTCACTCCAAAAGAACACCCTTTGAAACCTGAACAAGAGCCTTATAAAGGTGAGGGACTGTGCTCCTTGATTTGAATGTAAGCAGCAATAAATACCTCTGCAGTGGCAAGAATGCACATTAACCTGGCTCTGGATTGCCACAGACACCCCTCTGCAGGGCAGGCAGCTATTAAGAGTTTGCTGCTTATCCTTTAATCTCCCTTGGATGTGGTGTAATGGAGCAGAGCATGCTGATATATTGCCCAGATATGGTGCCTACAGATGTCCTAACAAACAAACTCTCAGGATTCAGTTATAAGCACTTGAAATTAGCTCAATAAGAGAATCTGTGGGAATGTCTCTCTTAGGCTGCTCTTCAGGGTGTATTTCTTTTCCTTCATCACCTCTCTCTTCATCCTGATAATCACTGTGCAAAAGAGAGATGCAGTTTGTCACCCAGTGATGCTAGAAAATAATGAGTACTATTAGAACTTCTGCTTCCATAAGTCTTATAACTGAGGGCTATTTTAAAATGTCAGTTCTGTGCCTATACTTTTTATAAAACTACATTCACCAGCTATGATTTCTCCACTTGGGCTCATAATCCCTTCTTTCCACATTTTATTAAACAGCTATCTCATCTTGCATCACTCTTAGCATAAACTGAGGTTGACTGACAGATGGATAACATCATTCACTGCTTTTGTGATCAGTTACACAACACAGCAAAGAGTTTCAAATTCTTTCTTCAGCAGTACTGTCCTGGTTCTTGCTCCAAGGATAGAGCAAAAAAAACAACCCACCAATCAACCAATGGGCTACTGTCAATGCAGGTTAAGCTTTCCTGCACAAAACCAAGAAATGTGCTTCTATTTCCCTGTGTACTGAGTTTACCTGCAAAAGGATCCTATTTCCATCGTGGTCTTCTGTCTGCCACCTGCCTTCACTGATGGGGCTGCAAGGGTTAGGCAAAAGAGGTACAAGCTGCCCCACATCTTTTACTCTGAACTCCAGCACAGCTGACTCTGTCCTCACCGGAACTTGTCCCTTTGGGAGTTTTTTTAAAGAAAACTGAATGTCTATTTCCATGTTAGAATAGACAGGAAAGACACAGAAGTCCGCTTTTTTCTGACACATTGGTCTTTTCAGTATTAGCTCATACAATTTCAAAATGTCCACAAAATTTTCATTCCTGCAGTATATGGTGAAGCGGATCATCTCTTTCCCGTAGTGCACTGGGCGAATGGCCCACAGAGGAGTCTCTGGAGCCAAAGTGTAAAAGTCCTGGCTGCATGGCATGTAAGGGAGGAACTTGCCATGCATTAGCTCTGTGTGGTGGTAATGCCAAGGAGGCCGCTGGAAAGTTTCATGGAGCTGCAAGATGGGTTCTTCTCCATACTCCTCCTGCAGGAACAGAATGACAGCGAGGGCTGGCTGGGAAATGCCAGCCTTGGCCGGCTTCCTGCGCTTCCTGGGCACTCGTCTTTCTGAGACCCGAAACAGCTGGAGGTCCGGATGGATCCAGGCTAGAAGCTTATCAATGGCCTGCTGAAGAGTCTTGGATTCACCTGGATCTGTGATAATATGTACACTAACAAGGAATGGATCTTGTATGCCTTCCACAGAAAGTTCACCTGAAATATTAAAAAAAAAGTCCTTTAAGATTTACAACTAAGTTGACAACATTTAGGTGACCCTTAAAGGAGAAACAGTCTACTCAGTCACAGTGGCCTTTTCTTTTTTCTCCATCTCTCTGAATCTCATTTGTAGTAAACAACGACAAAAAAATGTACAGCGATACAGCAACCAAGAAAACAATCAGAAGGCAAAAGAAATGTTCATCAAGCATACTGTGAGTCGCTGTTTCTCTGAGATGGCATCCAAAAGATGCTACTCAACATGCATTAGAAAAGACCTGTTCCATACACCTGAGAGGTAGGAAAGACAAAAATACTGATGTAGAGTGGGGGTGTAAGGGACATTAATGATGTGCAGAATGATAAGGGTGGGGAGTGTTCATCATTGTTTTCATCTTTGATATTTGGCTTAGGGCATGGAAATCACACCATTGATCTCTATCACCCTGACACTGGAGTTTTACACACAGTTGTTTTATGTCCTGGAGGCAACTGTTCTAATAAGTAAGGCAACATTTGTAGGGAAAGGTAATATCTTTTATTGGACCAACTGATGCAGCTGGTAAAAAAAGAAAAAAGATAGAAGAAAAAAAAAAGAAAAAAGAAAAAAGAAAAAAGAAAAAAGAAAAAAGAAAAAAGAAAAAAGAAAAAAGAAAAAAGAAAAAAGAAAAAAGAAAAAAGAAAAAAGAAAAAAGAAAAAAGAAAAAAGAAAAAAGAAAAAAAGAAAAAAACCAACCAACCAAAACAAAACAAAACAACCCCCCCCAAAAAACCAACACAAAAAACAACAACAAAACAAACAAACAGACAAACAAAAGACCACAAACAAGCCTTCATCAGGCACACAGGTCCTTCTTTAGGAAAATATATTATTTGTCCCTACAAATCCTGCACTGTTTATGTCTTCAGGCTATCAAGACTGTAATACTACTGTTTCAAGGTTTTCTTAAGTTTAGGGAAGACTTGTAAAGGGAGGAGGCACAAAAAATTACACTTACTCAGGGGAAAAAAGAAACCTCTAGTTAGCCTTGGCAATGTTCAAAGGGGTTCTATCTCTTGTTTGTCCCTGAAATTTCTTTGATAGCCCAGTAGAACAATGGCTGGTTAGAAGTCTAGGGAGAAATTGTTACTTCTGTTCTGCTGGAGTTACATGCCAATAAAGAGGCATGGTGAGGCAAGGCAGTTTAATAAATTAATCAAGTAACCTTGATATTTTTGCTGAAATGGTTCCCCTTGTGTGGTATTCTGAAACCACCTCCATGTCTGAGACCCTGAGCTTGGGCACAAAGCCTAAATGTGAGAAGCCTTAGAAAGGCTTCCCAAGCTTTTCATTGTGCAGACCACATTTAATAAGGGGATTGTCTCAAAGGCTGTTCCCCCTCCTATTAGCAATCAGTACAAACCTCTCCCTCCTCCCTCCTGGCATCAGAACAACATTCTTGTGATACTTCACCAATTGCTTTAATGGAAAAGCAGCTTTGTGCGAGTAGTGTATTTTAGTTGTCTTTCAATATAGAATAGCTGCAAGACCCAGAGAAAATTTAGATGCAACTGCATAGCTTTGCAGACAGAGATGACTGGTAAACACGATGTTGGCCTCAATTTAGGAGCTGCAGAAAGATATGGTATGCAGAGCAAATAGCAAGCATGCATCTTGCCTAGGGGAGATAAAGGAAAACCAAGTAAGTAATCAAAAATACAATTACAGCAGAGTTCCTGTATCTCTGCATGAAAGGGGTGATGTGGAGTGACTTTGTCAGATGGCTAAAGGAAGAAAGAAAAACTGAAGCTAAAAGAAAAACTGTGTCAGTACGTGGCAAGAGGCTTTGCTGTGGCAATCATTACTGGTAGGTATTCTTTGAGATACCCCCTGTGGGTAGTCACAGTGTGGGAAAAAGACAAAAGGGGTGTGGGGGGAGGTCCTCTCGTGGTCCTCTACATTGGGCAGCAGAACAGGAAGGAAAACAAATTGCAGAGGACAGTGATTTAATAAAACCTGAAACCTGATCACAGTCATTCATTTTATAAGATTGGAATAGAAGATGTTCAGCTTTTTTCTCTCTCTGATTCCTTTGTTACACAAATGCTATCAAAGCCTGCAACAAGTGACAGGCTTGATATTTATGCATATAAATGACTGCAGCTTTGAAAGGAGCCTGGGCACAACAATGTGAAGCACAGAGCCATCGTTGCTGTCAGCTTCTTGCTCTGCATTAAAAAAAAAAAAAAATCCCTGAGCACGGCTTTTCTACCCTCCTGTTGCTCAGCATGGTGCATGGACACTGAATGGCTAAAGCATTTTTCAGAAGTGGAGCCTTGTGGGAGCCAGTGGCAGCATTAGTATTCTGCAGCCATCGCTGCCTGTGCCCATCAGCACCAGATGCTCACAGAAGCAGCTTCAGAGGCACAGCACAAAGCCATCCTTAGGAGCCAGAGTAACACAGAGCAGAGCAAATCACCTCTTCTTTTTGAGCTAGCAGCAACTGTGTGAGAGCAACAGATCAGAAAGAGCTTTAGTTCTATTTTATGTTAGCACAGATGCTTTTACATGTTTCATTATGTGGCTTCTGTGCATCTAAAATGGCAGCCCTTTCTGTCTGGGTAAGAAAAAGAGAAACTTAAGCAGAAATATGAGGCAAGGAGAAACCTTCCCTGAAATGACAATAAGTTGCAAATTGTTTCTATGTTGCTAACAAGTCTTTTTCCTTCATCTGACAAAGAAGGAGGGGAAACAACACCATTTCTCACGACACAGTACAATTTGCCCTGGGGCAAATTGTTACAGAAGCAAATGAAAACTCTGCATATGTATTAGCCTTCCTGTATTACTAGTTAATCCCACAGAAAATATCAAAATGCTGAGACATCAATTTGAAAACAAGCTTCACAGCTCTCACAGCTATTACATTTTTTCTCTTCCTATGACAGAAGGGGATTAGGTCTCTCTGAGTTGGCAAAGTACTAACTTTGCTAGGAGGTAATTACTACCAGGATTGAAAGTGTATTTTACAATTCTAAACTTTTTACTCCTCTGCTAGGTAGAATTAACCACCCATAAGAGGTTGAAGCAGTCAGCCTAAAAGCTGTGGAGATGTTACACAACCTCTGAAAGCTGGGAGTGGAAGGTGACCCTGATATTTTATGATTGTATGGGTATTTTTTTACATATTATTTTTACATTGTTGCTGATACTATATTGTTGAGCTGAGATAAAAACAAATCCTGCAAAGCAGAACGGCAGTCCAGCCAGTCTCTGGTTCTTCTGCCCTCCTTTTCCTGCCCAGAAACCAGGACATTTTCATCAGTAAGACAATCTGAAAGAAAGCAGTGGGTCCTGTCAAGTCTGCCTGTGCCAACTACTTTATTTTGGTGACTTCTCTGAAACTGAAGCTGCCTGGGTTTGGGGACAAACAGGACAGATATCATCCAGCTGTCTATCCCAGCTGTCCAGATCCCCTGCTGTGTGAGGGGATGATGCATGGAGAGAGGTATCCACCTCTGAAAAATCTCTGGAGGATAAACTTGCCTTCCTCATTCCTTTCATTCACTGTCACTCTGCAGGGAACAGCAGCACCTGCAGAGGACAACCCTCTTGGCATCCAGAGCTGCCTGGCTGGGTGGCTGTGAGAACAGGGGCTGGTGAAAGGTGTAGAGAAGAGATCTGATGAGGAGCAGTTGAAGGAACTGGGGGTGTTTAGCCTGGAGAAAAGGAGCCTCAGGGTTGACCTTATCACTCTCTACAGCTGCCTGAAAGGAGGGTGTAGCCAGGTGGGGCTCAGTCTCTCCTCACAAAAAACAAGTGATCAGACAAGAGGAAATGGCCTCAAGCTGCACCAGCAGAGGCTTAGTCTGGATATTAGGAACAATCTCTTCACCAAAAGAGTTGTCAGGCTTTGGAACAGGCTGCCCCTGGAAGTGGTGGAGTTTCCATCCCTGGAGGTATTTGAAGAACAGTTAGATGTAGCCTGTGGTGACATGGCTTAGCAGTGAACTTGACAGTGCTGGGTTAATGGTTGGACCCGATGATCTTAGAGGTCTCTTCCAACTTAAATAATTTTACAAATCTCTGTTCTAGTGACACAAATACCCATGGCTGAAGTGGATAGCAATGGGTTAGGTGGCTAGGGGGGCAGCCACCGTTCCTGAGAGGTGCCATAAGGACTCAGGTATCACTCCTGCTGGCTGGGAAGGAGGGGCTCCTGACCCAAGGCAGGCCCAAGTGGATGTGAGGTCAGGATAGCAACCCCAGCAGCTGGGAAGCAGCCAGACTCATCTGCAGATATGGAGAACTGGATCTAACAGTTCTTCTCCCTACAGTATGTATGCATTTGACTTTAACCCACACAAGAGGCAAGATGCCCCTACAGTTTTCTTCCACACCACCTGCATAATCCTAGGTTAGAGAAGTCTCCTCCTGTCATTTGCTTTTTTGGCCCTAGGTCTCCTGCACACCTTGCTCAAGCAAAACTCTGGCCATGACCTGGCAGTCTGGTCCCTCTTTGACACCGTGACATACCCAGGTTGCATTCCCTCTGGAGATGCCCTGGGCAAAGATCCATTCCTTCCCAAGGAAGTGTTCCAACTATTTTATTTCAGGAGAACTCACTGCCTTCAACAGTCTTGATGAGATCTGATTTTCCAGGTTTCTCCAGTGGACTAAACTCATCCCATAGCAGAGCTTAGGAAGGATATAAATACCTGTCTCCCTAAAATGTTTCTTCTCACCTTGTGCTGCTGAAAGAGTGAATCTAAAGACCTCTCAGACTTACCAGGAGTTATTTAATGAAGAGTTACCCAAAGGGCCAAGGAAACCTGGTACATTTTGTAAGATAGGATTGAATCTATACTGAAGTAAGATTTTAGGCAGACTGGTTCCTGATCCTAATTTGTGCATGTGAAAGAACACTTCCAAACTGTGGCAGATAATTTCAATTTTCTAGCAACATACATTTTCAATCTTTTAGCCAGGAAACACGGAGGAAATATCCAACCTAAAAATACTTGAATTTTTTTTTTTGGGGGGGGGGTGCGTTGCTGACCAGCAATATTGCATTGAAAATCAGAACCCTGTAACACAAATTTCCATTTTTTCCACTGCAGCATGTTGCTTCATGAGAATCCACTCCTGAACCTGTCTTAAGTCATACAGACCAGATTCCTCTATCACTACATCAGGCAGTAAGACTTCAATTTTCATTTGACCAAATTGCATGATACAGTACCAGAGATGTAAATTGGGCAATGGGAGAGGTTCAGAGTGAATTTTCCAGGCTTCTGAACTGCAACTCCCATCAAGCAGTACTTCATTATCAAGAAATTACTGCTATTAGGAAGCAATGAAATAATTCCAAACCAAACATTACAAAACAGCATATTTTTTCACTGTTAATAAATCAAAATATTTCAATGGTGGGAATGTAAAATAATCCCAAACACTGTACAAATAATGTCAGAAGAAAAGGCATGATAATATTTCCAACTGAAATTTCCCAGGATTACTATTGCACAGAAAGTATCAGTACTTCCCCACTTCAATCACATTGCAAAACACAAGGAAATGTCAAAGTGGTAGCATTTCTCATTGAGCAGGACCTTCACATTTTATCTGAGTCCAAGGCAAAAGTGATCCTTTCACGTGTACAAGTGGAAAGGCTCATGGGCAGACACAAAGTCAGAGGCTATTTTCATAAACAAGGATCATTGCTATATGGGCAGCTGCAACAGAAGCAGTAACTGGACACCCCTGGCAGCAGAACCCAGCACCATGTCGGTCATGCTTTGATGAATTATGCAGCATCAATAATCTTTTGAACAAGCAGAATGTGACAGATTCACCAGCTCCTCCATTCTCTTTCCCTGCTGTTTAATAGCATCTGACAAATGCAGGGCTGCTGGATAATGTGCTTCTCAGCATGCCCTGCTTTGCACACCACCTCGAACTCAGGAAGGATGTTCAGAAGCCAGAAGAAAGGGGGTATTCTGCACAGCACAGTGCCAAGAGGAGAAACCTCTTTCACGCTCCCCTCAGAGCATCATTTTCCCAAGGAACTGCAGCTGAATGTTCTACAATGCTCACTCCTCCATCCGTGTACAGAAGACCAGCATACAGACAAGCACAGCAAAATGGTCAATCTGCTCCTCCAGTAGCTGTAGAATAGTAACAAAAAAAAAACCCAAAACACTGAGGGAAAAAAAAAAGGCACAAAATTAGGCCCATTATCTCTGATGGAGATAAAAAGCCTTCTCTGGTACATTAATATGAATGGTCTTACGAGGAGTCATTATGGCCCTTGGTGTACAGCACTGCAGCCAGTTCTGAGGGAATGAGACTTGTCAACAACCAACATTTAATGCCCACAGAGGCCCTGCGTGACCAAGCAAAGGCAATGGCAGATCTAAACATGTGGTACCTTTGCTGTTAGATGGTAAAATTCTTGCTGAAACTCCCCACTGTGCTCCAGCTCCAGTGAATTTTCATCCCTCCCCCACCTGGGAGGAGTTATCTTCTCCTGACCTGCCTAAGGGTAATTTTCATGACCAATTTAAGCTGCTGTTGAAAGGGGCCATCTCACATCCTTCACCTCTCCATGTATTCCTGCTGCCTTCCCTTCTGCTGGCCCAGGTGCTTGCATAGCTACATTTCTTAAACTGATAATGCAACAAAACCTGGCACTGCCTCTTCCATTTGCTGTCACATGGCCTGTGGTGCCATCTCAGCCCTCTTCAGAGCCATGAGACCCTCATCTCCTTCATGGGGATCCCAGCTTTTGTGGCACAGAGTCCTCCCATGGAAGGTTATGGACCTGATGGATGTCCCTCCAGCACATGGCTGGCTGTCCTGGGCTCCTTTTGTAGCCCAAGGTGAGAAGCAGAGTCAAACCTCAGATAAGGCCCATCACTGCACTGTACACACTTCCATCTTGGGTGCCTCGTGTCTGGGCCTACACACATTACCTTGTTCTAGTGCATTATCTTGCTGTACTCCTTGTCCACAAACGAGAAGTGGTTTTGTGGTAAGTGTTATGGAAGAAAAGATCTTGAACTACATGATTATCATGTCTTCCATTATATGCTCTACAACCAACTTCTCTGACTCCTTTAGTCAGGCTGCTAACTGTTCTACCAAGGCACAGAGTCAGTCACTCCTTAGGTCACAGACACATTCTCAGCCCCCATTTCCCTCATCTTTTCACCCACATTACTGCAGTTTTCTCACTTATCCCCTCACTACCTGGTAGCTAAGGAACAGTCCATGCTTGGTATAAAAGGATGTGTGTGTTGCCTGTGGGCTGACTGTCCAGTTATAGGAAAAGGGGTTCTAACTAACTCATATTAGTATTTTTTCTCCCTCTTGTCCCAGAGTATTTCATTCAGTTCCAATGAAATCTGTGGGAAGTTAGTGTCTCTGTGAAGAGAGATGGCACAAGTTCACATCATGTTTCCCTTCAGAAACAGGCTAAAAAGAAAGGATGAGAATGCCATATTGTGTTTCCGGATGTGTAATCCCATGTCCCTGACACTTTTTGCTGGGTGTGTGTATTCCACCCAGGCATGTCAAAGCAGGGGCTGTGCTTACTGTATATTAAGCACCCAATGACAAAAGGACTCCCAGCTCTGAGAAGAAAGTGTACGGGGTCTTCATGCAAACAAATTCGGGAACCTACAGTGGGTGCTTTCACACCATGGTTACAAGCAAGTAAACTGCTTGGAAATTCCTTACAAACACCCTGTAAGACAATCATTTTTCTGCCAATGCTCTGGGCTTCTCCATGAGCTCTTTATTTCAGCTGCCTGGTGTTCTTCTCCCTCAAAATATGCTGAACATCATGTTACATCGTTAGAAATAATCCAAATTTCAATTTAAAAACCCAACAGCATTATCATTTACTTATCCTCTGGAGAGCACTGAAGTCTTCAATACTCTCCTCAACCACAGATAAGGATCTGAGTTCTTGGCAAGAACCCAGACACTGATATTTGAAATAAATACCAGATTCTGTAGAGAGCAGCAATGTGTAATTCAATTACAAGTTGTGTGTGTAATTCAATTGCTACATAAATAAATTACTACATAATAAAACTCCCATCAGTAACCACTAGTAAATCAAAAGCTGTAAAAAACTGCATCCAACACCATAATTTCCAAAGTCCTCTGATTATAGGCATTGTGTTTTCTTAAAAATCCACTCCTGTGAAAAGCTGAGATTCTCAAAAATGGTTTTTTTTTTTTTTTTTATAAAAGGGCAGAAAGAACACTGCCTTAAAAAAAATCCCCCAAAACACTACATACTTGAGCAGCTAACAAATTCAGTCCAACAATGAGCTCCATACCACACACAATGTACTTTAGTTAACTGAAAGTGTGATTTTATGATGGGCTTAAGACAATTTAAGACTTTACTGCTGGCACTCTTCCCCCTACTATTCCCAGCTAAGTGTTTCCAGTGCTCTCCATGTGTCAGGTCTAGATGCAAGTTGAAAGAGCTTGCTGAACATACTGAAAAGAAACTCTCAGACTTCAGGAATAATAAGGATTGTGTCTTCTGGTGGCAGTCAGAAAACTAGTTTGGCTAAAAATGTTAATTTTCAGACAGACCTTTTTCAATCAATCTGTGCTTTTGCACAAATCTTCCTGGTGTTACAAAGATGTGGCAGGGAAAGCCAGCCAGAGAGGAGGCAGAAGTCACACTGAAACATCTACACTGAAGACATAACCAAAGACAGTGGGATCAATCCCTGAGGCATGTTTGTGTCTCTGCAGACAATGAACACTACCAGCATCACAGCAAAGGGCCCATTTGGACTTGGCAGTAGTGGAAAGCCAGTTTGAATCTCGTAATCCTTCCATCTGACAGCAGCGTGCGGCTCAAAAGATCTACCCCCTACCAGCTGATGGAAAAAGGAAGCAGGAATAGAAAGCATGCTCTGTTATCCATGCTCCATCCTGGTCCCCTATGATGGCAGCCAGGAGTCACCTGGTACACTTTTCATTAACCTTTTATAAACTATAGATAGAATTATTTTTTCCCCTAAACTATGAATCAACAAGTGTTGTACCAACAAAAACAAGGCAGGCAGAAGACATTCACTGCTCTAGAATGTGGCATGCACTATTACCAAATGCCCCGGTTTCCACTAAGCGTGCATAAACAAATGGTATTTATTTATTTTTAAAAAGTTCAGATGAAAGAAAGTACCCCACAATAATGTACTATGGCCACGAGGAAACTAACTGTTGGCATTGGCAACATTTAGTAGAAACTGCCTTAATAGCTTCAGCCTTCACAAGTGTTTTGTTATTTGACTCGGTGACTCAGATGGCTTTTCCTGCTCTACCCCAACTAGTGCCTCTGAGTCAGGAGTTGCCATGGGACAGATTTATTTTTTTAGCTTCCCTCTTTGGGCTCTAACAATTCAGACAGACATAGCAACAATTTCCAGATCATTCTCATCGCTGTACCAGCTGAACTTAGAGTGCCAAGATCTCAGGGTTAAAACGCCCACTAAATGGCTGCCTAGCTCCTTGTGGTTTTCTGGGACAGCAGCAGTAACACTTCCACAGGGGGAAATTTAACCCACATCACCAAATAATCCAATTTAACTTTCTCTGACATATTTCCTGTAAGATTTTACTACAACTGTCTGGCACTCGATAGCTCAGTGTCTACCAAAGATTTCCTATGCTTCTGAAATATGCTTGGATTATTAAAAATGAAGATGTATTTGGTTACATGGTTTTGATTATGACTATGTGGGCTTAAAGAAAATGATCTAGAAAAACATTTACATTGTCATCCATACACATTATTCTTTTTTAATAACTAGTCCAGTTTTCATCTGCTGTATCTGTATGACAAGAAAAAGAAAACCTGACTGGATGTGGTCAGAAAAGAGTATACAAAACAACTGCAAAAAATGTTTTGATAACTCTGGTACTTGCACATCCTTGATACAGAAATCTCAAACTTGCACCAAGCCAGTAGAAAGTAATTAGGCCATGGGACACACAGCTTGGTGCATGCTAAATGATCCTGAAGAGTGACACAGGTTACTGCAAGCCAGACAATTTCAAACAGGAAGCTCAGTCTCAAAAAGGGCAATGTTATGTTGGTGGTCAATGCCACTTGGAATGCAAAAATCAAATCTAGGTTTGATTTCAAGTTTCACACATTCTTTTGTGCATGTCCTTACACATGGCTGTGCCTCATCTCTAGATGTGCCTTCCAAGCTCAGCCCTCTGTGGATCAGTATTGTACTATCCTGTAGGCAAGCATTTGGCCTTTCATTACAGTGGAATCTGATGATGTTAATGTTTTGCACAGCCAAAGACTGCTAGTTTCACCAGTGACATTTTCCTTCTTCACCCTGCTACAGTGGGAAGCAGCATTGCATTTTACCCCTGGCATCATAACATGAGCCAGGCAAGATATGCAGAAGATGTATTATATTTTCCACAGCTTTATTTTCCACAGGAGCTGACACTTCAGATTTCATTACTATATAAAACACCTGAATTTGCAACACTGACAGATGCTGCAGGCTAAGACTCTACATGATTTGGGTCCAATTTCCTCTTGCATTTTTCCTCATACCTTAATTAGTCTTCCTTTTATAATAACACCTTCTGGAAATGCAGTATGATGCTGGCAAGACTGCTGTAAATTGTTTTTATAATTGTATTTAATACAGCTTATTGCCAGCCATTGAAAAAGCATCTCTGTTCTCTATGGAAATAAGAAACAATATACTACAGTGTATCTTTGCATAGCAATAAAAAATATAATTATATCCTTACACTCATTAAATTACATTGTTTGGAGAAACAGACTTAGGAGATACCCACTTCAGCAGTGCCTGGGTCAGAATTAGTCAGAACTAAGCTAACTTAAACGAGGCAACCATATTATGAAATTCAAGCTTTGTGACAGATTTTTCAAAGCTAAAATCAGACCCACTCCCCTTCCTGCTGCTGGTCCGTTTTCATCACCTTGAACAGTTCACTGAAGACAGATTTTGAAATGATACACAAATAACAGGAAGCCATTTCTCCCTGTGCTTTTGTTACAAGGCATCTTGTGGTGGGTTAGCCTTTGGTGCCACCAAAACCAAACCATCGCTCCCCTCCTCAGGTGGGCAGGGGAGAGAAAATTTAATGGAATGTTCATGAGTTACGGACAGGGAGAGATCAGTCACCAGTTACTGTCATGAGCAAAACAGACTTGTTTCAAGGAAATTAGCTGAATTTATTACCAATCAGAATGAAAGTAGGAAAATGAGAAGTAAAATAAATCTTAAAGACACCTTTCCCCCTCCCCCCCTTGCTTCCTGGGATTGAGTTAAATCCCAATTCTCCACCTCCTCTGCAGTGGCACATAGGGATGGGAAGTGGAGGTTACAGCCGGTTCATCAGCATTTCTGCTGCTGCTTCCTTCTCAGGGAGAGGAGTCCTTCCCCTGCTCCAGGGTGGGGTCTGGGAGAGAGTCCTCCATGAACTTGCCCAACATGAGTCCTCCCCACAGGCTGCAGCTCTTCACAAACGGCTCCAGTGTGGGTTCCTCCTGTGGGGTACAGGCTTTCAGGAGCAGGCTCCAGCCTGGGCCCCCAGGGACTCACAAGCCCTGCCCTGCTCCAGCCTGGGCTCCTCTCTGCAAGGCTCTGCAGGTTCTGGCAGGAGCCTCCTCTAGTGTGGGCTTCCCACAGGGTCACAGGCCCGGGGAGCTGGTGCAGATGACTCTGACAAAATGTTGACCAAACCTTGACCAAATCCCCAAACAAAGATCTGAATTTATACCAGCGTAGGAACAGAATATCAAACAGAGCATTTATTAAATAGAAACATGTGCAGTAACCCACATATTTTATATCTGCCAAAACAAACCTTCTTGTGCTCAATTTCTAGAACCAGAAAGTGGGTGAAATTCCATGGGCTAGGAACATGGGTATGTGCAACAAGGAAATAAAAATTTTAATACCCCAGCTCTCAGGTTTACCACAAAAGAACATGAACACCCTCATATGAATATGAAGGACTCAGTTGTTTCCTAGCTACTAAAGGAAAGGCAGGGAAGCAGGGGAAGGTGAATTACCAGCTTTCCAACTGCAAAGCATGCGAGTGACAAGCCCTTTACCTCACTGAGAAGCACAATCTGAACTGCATGCTACAGGCTTCTACAATTTCAAACGCTAGAAAATCTTCCAGAAACGTGCATCTTATCCCATAGGACCATTTTTATATTTCATTTACCAACTGGACCAGTACAAATATGTATCCAGGCAGCTACCTGACTACCAGGCTAAAAATGGTTAAGGAAAAAAAAAAATCATTCACTTCCACAGTTATTTCTAAGATGACCTAGTTATATTGGCTCCAGGTGTGGAATACTTCAAATCACAGAATCATTAAGGTTGGAAAATACCTCTAAGATTACTGAATCCAATCATTAACCCAGCACTACCCTGTTCACCACTAAACCACATCCTCAAGTGCCACATCCACACAGTTCCAGGGATGGTGAGCCCACCACTTCCCTGGCAGCCTGTTCCAAAGTCTGACCACAGTTTCAGTGAAGAAATTTTTCCTAATATCTATTATAAACTTCCCCTGGTGCAATTTGAGGCCACTTCCTCTCATCCTTCTTGAATGTTACAAATGACAAAAGTCATGTTTCAAAACGTTTTGAGTCTTTCTGAAGAGCCATTACCATCAATGCAAACATTAAGCAGAAGAGGCAATAAGCATCCCCCATCAAAACTCCTTCTCCCCAGTTGAAAATCATCCCTGAAACACACAGCTCCAAGCAATCTGAAGATAATTAAAATTATGATGTACAGAGACTGTTGTTTATTGTGCCAACCAACACTAATCAATTATTTCTTTGTGATTCTGACTGTCTGTAGCCATATGCCACTTATGATCTTTATATTTTGGCTTTATGTACTTCAGATAAAGATCCCTTCTGTGGGTGTAAAGTGCCTAGCACAATCCTCTCTCCTAATTACCATTAGGGATCCTTAATGGTAATTGAAAACCATAACTAAAAAGGTAATTGAAAATCAGAGGAAAAGGAAGGTTAATACATTTCCTAGATTAATGAAGGGCACGCCAATAGGCAAAACACCCCAACAAGACAAAGCACTCTTCCTCCTAAAGAACAAAGGAAAAAGTAACTACAAACATCAGCATTCAGGTAAAGAAAAAAAAAAAAAGGCATTTCTCCTCACTGAAATCACACTGCTGAATCTTTGAAAGCTGTAATACCTCCAGATGCATCATCCTGCAGACAGGTTTGTGTGACCTTTTTACCCAGCTCAGTAAGACAAGGCAAAGTGGCACACAGTCACCCTGACAACAGTCAGAGCCCTCACAGTAGGCACCTGCTGCCTTTTCTTGCTGAAATACACATGCTCTGCAAACTTTGGTACTCTTCCCCAAATTACCTGCTGCACGAAACCTCAAATGTTTGATGAATGCTGCCAGTAAAAAATGTTTTTGGTTGTCTGAAGCTGGGACAGAAGGGCAAAGAAGAAAAGAAGTGAGAGGCTGCCTAAAACCCAAGGTCCAACCAATCCACCAGGCAGGGCTTTGAACTGCTTTTTTTTTCTCTGTACATCATAATTTTAATTATCTTCAGATTGCTTGGAGCTGTGTGTTTCAGGGATGATTTTCAACTGGGGAGAAGGAGTTTTGATGGGGGATGCTTATTGCCTCTTCTGCTTAATGTTTGCATTGATGGTAATGGCTCTTCAGAAAGACTCAAAAAAAGCAGTACACTGACCACAGTACTGCTGTACACAGTACACTGCACAGTACAGCAGTAGCTGCTGCCATGTGCCCAGGGAAAAAAAAAAAAAAAAAAGAAGAAAGAAAAAAAAAAAAAAAAAAAGAAAAAGAAAAAAGAAAAAAAGGTAAAAGTAGTAGAAATAAACACAGAATGATTCTGCTACTGCCATTTACCAGCCAATGAGGTTTTACTTCCGACCTGGGGGTTCTGGAATTCCTGTACAACTTTGCATTGGTGCCAAGTCCTGCAGTTTGCTCAGCTGCTGTGATAGAAGCTGTAGTTGGTTCACCTGCTAAGTCTTTCTTAACCTTTTCTTGGCATGTCTGTGGAAAACCAATGTCCAGTGGAGTTAATCCAGAAAGTTAATTTATTAAACACTGAAATTGGCGCCTCAGTGGTACCACCAAATAGGACCCCTGTAAAACCAAATTAGCCTGTAATCCTCCTGTTTTAGATAAACTCCATTAGAACAGGAACTTGAGGTGAAGCAGCAGCAGGTAATGGAGTTCTTTTCTTCTTAATTTACAACATTTACTTTGTGCTACACTAAGGCCTAACAGCTTGACTAGACTGACTGCTTTCTCTATGTGAATGATACCACTTACTGAATCTTTTCCCCAAAGAAATTTAAAGGTCCAAATCACCCTTTTTTCAATCTCTCTTCTCTGACAAACTTTTTTTTAAAATGCATTGCATACCCACTACCAGCCTCTGACATACAAGTATTTCTATTTCACCAAAATTCTTTTATGTTACTGCTTCTGTTACTTGTTGCAGTGTTTGACCAAACCAACCACACAATCCCTTCAAAAAGCAAAGTTAAATACCGCTGCTTGTGAAGTGTATCATTATAATTTGCCTTGGAAGCAGAAGAGAGAAAGAAGGAGACTTTTCTGTCTCCTGAACTTGTGTGTCTTTGCTGGAATGATAATACTTCCTTGTACTGACAAATTACTGTGCAATGGCCACATGCACTGGACAGCAGTGGCCAGCAAGGCACCCAGAAGACCACAGTTAACATGAAACACTGTAGCTGCCACGTAACAAAAGATTCATTCCCCTTAGAAACACCTCATTTAAACCAAGCCTCACAAATATCATTTGTTGCCTTTATTTGTAAAACGTGCAGCAGTCGGGCAAAGTTTTTAAGGGATTCAAGCCAAATTTTTAAATGAGAAATACTCTGCTTGCACCTTGTCTTTTGAACTAATCTGCCTCCGTTAAGCAAGTAACTATGAGTCACCACCCAAAAAGTGGAGGAAGCTGGCAGCATATTCCCTAAGCCATCATCTGAAACTGTCAGCTGAGAGGGTGGTGTGCCACACATCTGGTGTAACCAGGCAAATCCAATATGCTTTCAGCATCACAGAGGAGCTGACTGCCTGGATTTTGCCTCCCAATCATTTCAAAAATTATGCCTGACGGTGAGAATCCAGAAATCTGTTTAAACAACAGAATTTAGGGAAAAGCTGTACTAAATTCTCTCTTCCTCAGACACACAGACACCCCAAGCAGATGGAGGAAAGACAGTGAGTTCCTTGCTAGCCACATCAGCTCAGGAGTCAGACATTACGAATGCTGTCTCATCCAGCTCTTGTTGAAATCAATTAAAGCCCTTCAGTGAAGACGGCGGGAGATGGAAAATAACCCTCTCCACACTTCAGCCAGAATGTGTGAATGAGAAGAAAAAACTGACAGCTTTCTTCCCCTCTGATTTTCATGGTGCTTAAAGATCCAGAATATAAAACACAACTTGTCATCTAAGAATTTTTTGATGTGCTTGCTTGGCATAAATAAAGCTCATGTCTATGTGTGAATGAGGAAGACAGACATCACTTTGCACTTGGACAAAGAGAGATACCAACAGTCATGCATGAATAAGCATTATTGCACTTCAAAGTGCTGTGGATGCAGTGTGTTCTACACACTGGAAGTGTAAGGAAGTAGATGGAGTGAAAAAGTGTTCCTTGTTGCTTAAAAAAAATCATCGTTTTGCATTGGTGAAAAATAAAAAAATAATACAGACACAGGAGTTAGTCTTCTATCAGTTGGATAACCTGAAAATCAACTGGCATTGTAAATACCTAGAAACACTATGGCACTTACTAAAGCATCTACCATCTCTGAAATAAAAAAAAAAAAACGACTTCACTAGAGTTGCTCTGAAGTGCTTTGTTGGCATCAGCTCACAATAAACATTCAATTATTCCTGCATTCCCAGCTCTAATGACATTCATCACTGCAAACTCCTTTGGCCTGAGGGCCCATTCACACTGGCCCACACAGTGTCTATAGATTTTGTTCTCATTTTGCCTTGCATCCTTGTGGGCATCGATGTTGAGGACTTTACACATGGTTTGTATTTTGGTTTTAAATATTCGAACAGTTTGATTTTCTGCACTGTTTCTAGACACAGATCCAAGAAGAGAAGGAATGGGGGCTTTACTATGTCAAAGTGAACTCTGTCAATAACACCAGGTTGATGTTAATAAATATCAGCAAGCAGAACAAAAGAAAATATAACAATCAATTTTAAAAAAGAATCTCAAAGTTATACTCACTGCTGGTAGAGGACATACGGCTGTACTCAGACCTGCAAGACAAAGATTTTAATTAGAATGTATTAAATCTAAAAGAGATAATGAAAAATTTACCAAAACTAACACACTTAGTACTTATTGAAATAATTTAATGTCCATTTAGCACTATTTTTGTGCTAAAAGAATAACTGGAACAGGTTTTGAATGTTGCTTCTGAAAAACTGGCATCTCATGTGATTTTTTAAAATATGTAAGTAGAATGAGTAATGTAACTATGGTTTTATCTAGGGGTTATCCATGATGCTACCTAACTCTAGGTGTGAAAATAAAAGCTCAGAAGGCTCTCCATAAGGAAGAAATAGTCTGCTTCATACACAGGTTAGGAATTAGAAGGTTAGGAGTAGAAGGTTAGGTTAGGAGTCTACTAGACCTTGACTCAGCTCCACTCCTTCCTCACTTTATGCCCTCTAAATACCGCTTTGCAGATAATGTTTTTTGGAGTTCTTTTTAAGAGAATTCTACTTGATGAGAAGAATTTTTATACTTCTACAGTCATAACTGTCAAAGTAGGAAAAATAAAAGAATGCCAAAATATAAACATTTAGATAACAAAGCTTTTTGCTTTAGCAGACCAGCAGAACTGCTTTAGCAGATCTCTTGAAGACATCTCAATAAAACTATACAGCTACTGGTTCTAGTTCAGTGCATGTTGGATTATCTGTGAGAAAGTCAGAGTGGGTAAGTATTTTGAGCTACAGTGCAATTAATCTTTTTGCCTGTATATAACCCTAAATTCCTGAAAACCCCATTCTGAACTTATTAAAATATAGCCCATTTACGTCCTGAAGATTCAGAAATAATAAGGTAAAATAAACTTACCATCACTTAATATTTAAGGAAAAAAAATAATTTCCACTGCTGAGGTCCTACCTATTCACCTTTGAGTGTTTGGGTTTGGAGTTCACAGCTACATAGCCCTCACACTTGCTGGGTCCCCAGAACAGACCCCATGCACCAGAGCACTCTGCCACCATAAACACATGGCACATGTACCCTGCAGTGCCCCAAGCAGGCAAAGAGCTCAGGGAGCCCTGACACAGCTCTTGGATTCAAACCTAAATGCTCGTTTTACACAATAGTTGCAGCAAGTTTGCAACACTGCTTTAAGTTAAAGAAACCACCTGAGCCTTGACTCCCAAGAGATGTGTGTGGAAGTAAATACCATCTAAGCATATTCTCAGCATACCCTCATACTCTAGGCTCTCAGGCAACCAAGGGAATAAAGGACATCAATCCCACGTATCTATAGTATCTACTTTTGATTTTAGTATGGACACATCTCTGCAGAAGAAAAAAGCCATTACAGTCAACCCCATATTTCACATCTTTGCACTCAGTACTCTGTAGATCAGATACCAAAACTACTGGTTAGGTGAGAAAATGATGAGGAAATACCTCTGACTCTTGCCAATTCTGCTGGATTAGTGAAAGATAACACAACCTGAATTTTTCACATTTTTCATGAAAAAGGATTCACCAATACCATCAAGTGCCACGAGGTTTTCATAGTTTTTGGATAAGATCTGGGCAATGCTGGGGAAAGAGTTGCTGGTGGGAAGAGTTGCTGCTGGGGAAGAGTTGCTTGCAGCTCTCCCTCACTCGCTCTTCTTTGCTAATCCTGTACCCCCAGCCAATTTGATAAGGCCAAGGAGCAAGGAAACATCTTTGTCCCACTGGCAGAGACCATAAGTTTAGGTCATCAGGAGCCACTCTCAGGCACCCCATAGAGAGCTGCTCCACAGCACCTCCTCCATCAATCAGTGTTACCCCTCAACCTGTGACCCCCAGGACCCTTATGTAGCTGAGAAGGGCAGAAGCAGTAATGACTTCTGGTCCTGAATGTGGGCTCACTGCCCCCTGTGCAGCACCAGTTTACACACTTGGATGAGGTATTCCCATTTCTTTTGTTTAGTTTGAGCAAAGCAGGGAGCTAGTGTGGCCCACAGCAGGCTGGCTCCCCGATCATTAAAGCTCCACGCCACTCACATATTGTAGCAAGCAAAGGAACCAGGGTTCACTGGCTAGCAGTTGTACAGTGCTGTTACTGAGCAGTATTCTACCTTTGATTGCCTACATGATTCTCTCACTTCCCGTGCCAGTGACCAGCCTGTCTCTTGAATCACTGGCTTTCTTGAGTCAGTGGGCTGGGAGTCGATGGTCACGGTCTCCCCCGAAGAAATTGCTTTCTACACAGTTAGAGCTGACTTCAGCACAGTTGCTGAAATTAGTTGGCTTTGTTAGTTCCTCCCTTATCCTGTGAGTTCTGCCAAATGTCCTTGTGGCCCATGAATTCTGCCTCCTTTGTGCTCACTATCAGCACATCCCTCCCCCCAAGCTTTGCTAACCTCCCCCTAGATCTGAGACCACTGAAGCACATCAAGCCCTAAAATTTACCAAGGCAATTCTACTGACAGATAAATTCTAATTTATCTTTCTAACACCTGGACATCAACATGAGCAGAGAAGGAGACCTTGTTCCTACTGCTGGGCAAGGTACACACCACTGTTCTGGCTCTGGGCAGGGACCAAGGAGAAGTGATGCCAGGGGATGGCTAAGGTGCCATGCAGGCCATAAAACCAGACAGTATTTTCAGCAGCAAGCCACATCAGTGTCATTTAGCACCATGTATATTTGAAAGGGTGTGAAAACTGGGTAACATGTCACTCTTCATAAGACTGGAAGCAAGCAATATACATCCAGCTGCCTCCAAGCATCCCAAGCAAGGATTCATTTAGTCTGCACTCCTGTTTGAAAACAGCCTGGGGCTGTCCTTCAATGTATCTGTGTTCAGCAGTTGGCAGCCAATTCAAAATGAATCTGCACTGCTTGTATTTCGGATGGAAGCGAGACAACATTTTGCCTTTTGCTTACTGCAAGTTGGAAGAGCATTCTATTACTTCACACTGTTATTTTATTATCCCAAAGTGCTGCAGGCACATTATAGGACATAGAGAACTAATGAGTCCTGAACTGAGGGAGTACATGCAGGACTTGAAAAATGAAACAAGAGGAAAAATAAAAAGATGGGGGTGAAAAAGGAGGAGACAACAGTGTGCTTGGAGAATAATTGCACAGATACATTTTAATAGGCTTTAGAATGTATTGCAGGAGTGTTTTTGTACTTCTAATATGGTTCAAGCTAATATTTAATCCATGTTTTTTGCATAACTGACATCCACAAATTAAAAAAAAAGGTAATTAGACTCAAAGGCTTATGTCAACCTCAGATACTGAAATGAGGGCTGTACTCTCTCTAAGCTCTATTGTCAATAAAAAGAGAGGTCTGAAGTATCTCTCCCTAGCTGTTGTCTAGACAAGAAGCCTACAGAAAACATATTTCTAACATAGAACCCTAGACCACGTGTCTAAAACCAAATGGGATGAATATGAGTCTCCCTGTGTGCTCTCAGGGACAACCTGAATCACCTTTTGTTCTCCCTCCAGCTCCTTTCTTTGTCTTGAATCTAGTCCTTGGGAACAAAAAAAAAACAAAAACAACCAAACAAACAGTGCTAGCAAAATCATTATTGTTCTCAAGATATTAGAAGAAACCATTCAGATTCATGGCATGCATTGGTAAGTGGCTAATAATTTTTTTTTTCTTTACAGTCAGATATTTAGGACACTAAATTCTGAAGCTAGTATAACTTTTAAGCTTTTTAGACTGGAACACAACACTTCCTTTGACAAAAATCATGCATTAGAAAAATCAAGTACTGAAATAAACATCTCCTGAGGCATACAAGTTCTGTAGACATCAAGTAACTGTGCTCCTTTCTGTTCTTTTCATTCCTGTTTTAAACATCTTGAGTATTGGCTTCTATCATTTCCCTCGGGAGAGGATTTTCCCAATAGGATAACTCAAGAGTAAAGCACTCATGTGCTTTAATGGTGACACCTGGGACCACACTGGGGCTCAGGGGTTCCAGGCCTATTATGTGGTCTTGTAGCAAGCTATTTCCTCTAGATGTTAGATTATAGATAAAAGGAAAAAAAAAAATCCATGACAGAAAGTGAACAAATAGAGGACTCTTCCCTTTATAGGCACATAATGAGAAGAAAAATTATCAAGCAGGGTATCGAAACAGTGTGAGGTACTGAAAAGGAAGTCTTACAGCTCAGTCAAAAGACACATCAGTGTGCAAAGAATGTGAGCTCAGTGGTCTATCCACCAGCAAAGAGGAGCTGTGAGGATGTCAAGAGACAATAAAATAGGAATGTAGAAGCCTGTGATGACTGGCTTCTGGTGGGACCTCAGTTCCTGTGATCACCTTTGAAGGATCACACTTGTGCATTATTAGACATGGTAAGAGCATCAGGAGCACAAAAGATATGAAACAATCCTCTCAGATCTGTGTGCACCTCTCACTGCTGATTAGTGATACAGAGCCTCAAAATATCTGAGAGGGAAGCATTGCACCGAATACCAGCAAGAAGCTGCGAGTGCAACTTGCCGTTGCCGAATGTGGTCCATGAAAGCACTGTAAGCCTGTTTCTTTGGGTAAGAGCATGGCTGTTTGACAGCTCTGGCTCACACAAGCAATGCAGCTACTCCAGCATGACACGGTGCTTGGGTTCCTTGGGCACGCTGATCGGCTGTGGCACAGCACCACGTTAACACAGCTACAGCACTGACAGCTGCAGCCATAAACAAACACTCCCGAGGGAACTGCCTGGGACTGAGGCCAAGTGCCGTGAAACAGCCTGCACCTGTACCAGTAAAACCTCCCGCCTTCCAAAACATCCTGGCAAGTGGTCTGCTGGGAATGATCCCTGAACCACGGCCACATGGCAAAACAAGTTCCTGGCCATGGTGAAACATACCCAGGAAAGATACGGGACAGAGCTAGATGGCCCCATTCAAACTGATGCCACCAAACCATTTTAAGGATTCAACAATACAGCTCTGTCCTGTGCTCACCCTTATGTGCTCTTGAATGCACTGGCATGGCTGGAACCAAGGTCTCTGAACTGTGCAACATCTCCAAAGGCAGCCTGCTGTGTAAAACAAACACATCTCAAGTAATTCTAACATAATACTATACCACAATATGCCCATGGTCTTCACTACAAGGGCTCTTAATCCCACTCCCCAAAATGAAATAGGGGAAAGTTTACAATCTCTTCTGCTTTCTGCATCCCTTGCTTGCCTAGCACTGATGGAATGGAATCCGCTGGATTCACATTTCCCACACCTTCTCTACCTTGAGTTGTGGCACATTTCACTGTTTCATATTAAGTACTGTATTTAACAGCTTCTTTTACTTCCTTGCCTCAGAAAATGCTCCACAGGGCACACGGGAGTATTTTATAGCAGATAAAGCCCCAGACACGAATTAGAAGATTTGGCTTTATAGCTCTATCCTGGGTTTCTTCTCACCAAATTCCTGCAGGTCAGATTACAATCTGCTTCACTAATACCAGTCCAGCACAAATCTGTTACCCTCATGGTACTTCTGCTTATGCAGTCAAGATGACTGAAATGGAATTACTCACAGCAACTTGTCTCTAAACTCCTTGCTCTGGATTTCTAGGAAAGTGACAAGGACAGATGATGGATTCCCATTAGGCAGCTCTAACCACTCTCCAGCCCTTACTACCAACAGCAATGTTTGAGACCCCACTTGAGAGACACCATTGTTGTATAAAGTTTGAAAAGTTGTTTGTCATCTTTCAGAAAGCACCTGATGAGGCAGGACCACCCTGTGCTTTAGTGAGCACACCTGGCTGCACACCCTGCTCACCACTCCCTCACAGAGCACTCCCAGAGGGACACAACAGATGGCATGTATCCACCCATCCCAGGCCAGGGGCTGACTTATCCTCCTGAGGTTCTAGTTCTCTTAACTAACAGAAGAAGCCTGATTTATACCAAAGATCAAACCTTCACACAGCTACATTTAGCTGAGGTGAACCTCGCTGCTTGCTGGAACCTAAAAATTATGGATATCAGCACAGAGATCATGGCCTCCAGAATGTGATTTAAACTCTTGCCTTCCATGCCTTGCTCCAGTGCTTGGCACTCGCAGGTCTTGCCTGCCCCAGTGTTCAACCAAACAGCTTTGCTTCACTGAGTAAATCTGGTTGGAAATGGTGCCTCAACCCCAGTTCGTGACAAACAGCTCAACTTTACATTATTCGAGTGTCAAATCAGAGACAACCTGCGTATCACGACATATCTGGGCTGATGGGTCTGTATAGGAAGTGAAAGTGTCAGCAAAAAAAAACACACACAGCAAAACAACCCCCACAACCCCAAACCAAAACAAGAGAAGCCCCAAGGCAAAAATGGGCCCTAAAATAGCTTGCAACATCAGTGGTTTGTGCTCCTGAGAGTTTCTTATAGATGGATGAAATATGTGACAAGAGACTGACATGTCAGTTTGAAGGACTGTCATACAAGTGACAAGTGAAGTAAGTGCTGAATTCCTCAAAGCTAGAACCATGAGACATGAAAGCAAGCTCTCACCCCAATAAACCATTCAACCATTCATTTGATAATTTAAGTGACCCATTCTGACTGAGGACACAAATGGATTACAGTGTTCTTGATATTTTACCTCTAAGTGGGATACAACGATATATACAGATATATATATATATATATATAGGATGCCTTATCTTCTATTAACAAGTGTATTTTCTGCTTTAGAACCTCACTCTTTTTACTAAACTGCAACAATTAAATAAAGGCTTTTTGATCTGCTTAAGAGATAACAGAGGCTCAAATAATTTGTGGTTTGGCCAGGATCACACATGCAGCTAGGGAGAGCCATAAGGAAAATGAACAAACAAGTGTAGCACATGCCAAAAATGAACATAGACTCTGCAAAATTAATTTGAGGAATGAGAGACAGGAGAAAACATAAAGGAGGCAACAAGCACCATGAAAATTAGCTGTAACCAAACAGCAATAGATTTTGCTAAATACATGTTACAAATAGCTGCTGCATGGTAGTGTCATAAACTTCAAACATTTCATTTCTCTGTTTTGCAATGGATTTTTCTATATCTTGTTGAGTTGTTTTGTTGGAGTTGCCTACTACCAAAAATACTATAACCTTCCTTCCTAAAATTCATCCAATACTCAACAATTAACTACTGTTTAATTAATTTTGCATCATCAATATTTACATTTTAAATGCTTATTATACAAAAAACCTCCCCACCTGGTACTTCAGCGATGTCTCGCCACTTTCTCTAAAAAGATTAATGATTTATTTGAAATATAAGCGGATAAGTTGCAAATTCAAATAAATTAAGTGTTAGAACTTCTCAAAACTTTAAATGACTTCAAAGTGAGGAAAAAAAACCTATGTGTTTAGGCAAACTTTGAGACAATCAGTAAGTTAATGATTAAAGTGTGAACCTTTAAACACATGAGCTCTTACAGCTGTCTAAGTGAGCAAGTAAGCTTCTGCTGGGAACTGTCATGGATGTTGAAGTTTAGAACACTGATGTTTAGAACTGAGAAACTACCTGGTTTTCCACGTTCACTTGGGATGTTGGTCCTGAACGCAGTGAATTAAGCTGATGCCTCATCCTTGATACCAGTGGTAGCCAATCTGTCTTGTTGCCTTAAAATCAGGCATGCCTAATAACTTCCAAATTTGTCTTAGTTTGTCATCTTTGCTGTGCTGTTGAAAGACAGTGAAATAACAGTATTTTCATGGCTTGTAAAATGAAGAAAGTGTTAAAATTAATAGTTCCACTATTCCTTTTAAATAACTGTTATTTTTCTCACTTTTTTGTTTTTCTTTGCCATTTAACTACAGTTCTGTAAACATACACATTTCTCCTCCCTTCAGTCTTTCTTCCACTTGTTTTTCCTCTCTGTTTTCTTTCTAATAAAAGACCAAAGAAAGACTATTTTATTCTTCCTAAAATGTCACATTTTATAGTAAAAATCCACTACTAAAACTATTACCAGAGAAAGCTCTGTGTCCCATACTTCTGGACTAAAACTTTTCAGTAGGAGATAAAATAAGGTTTTTATATTAAAAACTTCCAAAATATGTTTCCTGAGAAGATACAACTTCTATAGACAAAGCCTCTCAGATCAAAGATGGTCAAACAATTTCAAATCTCATTAATAAACAGCCAATACAAACTAATTGGCTTATGCGTTCTACACTCTTTATTTAGGTACTTGACAGCACCAGCTCAATCCACTCTTATTGGATTCAGGAACTCCAAATATGCTATTTTTGTTCAGCAGACTCTTTGCCAACCCTATTTACCAAGGCAAACGCTGTAAGAGGAACATATTTTCCAAAGGATTAGGAAAATGAAGGGTTTGAATTGTAATTGATCTTGCCTTTAGCAGAGAGTTTTGCCTGCTTGTGTAGCTGGCAGCCACAACAAAACCTCAAGCAACATATGCCCTGTGGAGTACTTGATGTGTTCAATTTGTTAGCTGCTCTAAGCAGCTTCAGCAGCCCAGGCTCTGTGTAAGAGCTCACACATCATTACGTACAATCATTGAGATGACAAGGGCGTGCAGGGCCTGGATTTATTACAGTCACTATCCACTATTGTTCCCTGAGTGACAGAAAGGGACCACTCCATGGAAAACTGTTACTGAATCACTCTGACAGTTGTTCCTCCTTATTCTTTCAGAGGACGATTGCTGAAGCTCAGAATAGTTAATTATTTTTTTGCCACTGAGTAATTGGAGAAAAAGGAATACAGTTCAATTTAGCAATAGCTGTGATGGGCCTGAGACAAAGTAAATAGCAGATCTTCTAGAAACAGGGAAAAGCAAGTGCTGTGAACAGTTGGTTTGGTGAGAAAGCTGAAATATAAACATTGTGAAAGAGACATACGCAACATGTTTATCAGAACTAAATAGCTGCTAAACAAAACTAAAAATAATAATTGAAATGCAGAGACCCATTGCTTTTCAAAATAAACGGCAGTGCAAAGCACTGCAGTTATTAATTGCCATATGTCATTGCTCAGATTCCTCAGACAGACTCTTCCACCAACCTATACTTTCCAGTGCCGTGCACGGGACAGAGATGCTTCATAAAATCATCAGCTTTAGCACCTCATCAACACCAGACACAAGCAGCTGTCACGCTGGTCCCTGAGGTCTAAAGGCTAATGTCACCAGCTGGGTCAAATCCTTCCAAGTGCCTGTCCCAAGGAAACCCAGGTTTTTCCATTCCAGATAAACACAGCAAATTAAGAGTGACTTTGGCCAATCAAGGGGTTTTTGAGCTTTGAACCAGGCATGAGTTCACTGATTACTTTGTCTTCCTTTTACCCATATCCCTAATGGGCACTAACCTGTCTCTGGAAAAGAGGTCTGGATTTTTTCCTTTGAACTTATGTCACATAAAATGTTTTAAAGCTTTTACTGTTAGGCGCGCCCACAATACAAGGAAACGGGAAAAGTCCTTAACTTCTCAGATTACAGAGGAGATTAAAAAATTATTTGAATTACTAGCTGGATGCATGAAAAAGGATTACCCTATGCCATTTTCACCTTTTAGATTTTTATTTGTAATATTGCTACTTCAGTTTTGGTGTTGATCACCTGACACTACTATGCAAAGAATTAACTTTACAGTTTTGCAAGAGTCAGCCTCAAGGCCAAAGGAGGTGCACCAGGCAAGGAACTTGGAGAGAAATAGCTTGGAGGAGCAAGGAGTGAGGAGAAGGAAGACTCAGGAAAGAATAGCCTTAGCAGGAGCATGCAACCTCCTTTTGCCCTTTTGGAGCCAGAGGAAGAACAGAGGCTCACTGCTATTCCTGACAAGACACCATGGCAGCAGCAGCATGTAGGACAGGCTTGAAAGTACTTCCCTTTCTGTCCCACGGAGATGGGCTGAAGGTGTGAGCTGAATGGGAGATCCCACGGATCATCCTTGCAGCTCCATTAACTTAGGAGAAGTCATCCAGCTAACAAGCACAGCACACCTCTGGCAGCAGGGACATGAAATTGGGGGGAACAAAGTCTCCTTGACTGAGATGACACTACCAGCAAAGTTTACAGCAGTTCACAGGCTAGCATGGGGAGTATCACAACGAGAGTCACGATAGCAGCAACCCGCTTGTGTAGGGTGCTTACACATCTAACTTGCTGTTGTAGATGGCTCTCAGTGGTCCTTTAAGGAGTCAACTTTCTCTGCCTGATGCTGTCTGGGTGTCACTGCCAGAAGGAGAGGACAGGTCCTGGACAGGCTTGCAGACTATCCTCAGCCGCACAAGCGCTGGGAATACAGGGTTGGTGAGCACCAAGCCCTGACCAGCGCATCTACAGCCCGCGGAGCTGAGCGCGGGCCCCACCGCCGAGCCATCACAGCTCCAACTTAAAGCCCGCGGCCACGGCCCCTCCGTGTCTCCTCCCCGTGTAGCAGGAGGACGGTGGGGACTGCATCACCGAAGGCGAACGCGGGCTCCCCGGGGCAGTCGGAGCAGGGCGATGCCTCCCCGGGGGTCACGCCGGACCGAGTCCCAGGACGGCAGGAGGACAGGACAGGAAAGGCAAGGAGACTCGGCGCTGAGCGGGATGCTGCCGGGGCGCCGGCTGCCGCTGCCGGAGGGACGCTCTGCCCGGGACACGAAGCTGCCACCCCAGCCCAGCCCAGCCCCAGCCCCGCCGCGCCGGCAACAAGTGCAGCCCCTTGGGCCGGGCGGGAGCTGCGCCGCCGGCCGCGGAGAGCCGCCCGCACTCACCCGCCCGTCTCCGCTCCCGAGTCCACGCACTCCTCCTCCCCGCCGGGCTGCTTCTCCATGGCGGGGCTGGGGGGCTCCGCGCCCGCCCTGCCGCCCGCCGTGTGCCCCAGCAGCAGCAGCAGCAGCAGCAGCGAGAGCGGCAGCAGCGAGAGCAGCGAGAGCAGCGGCCGCTCGGCCGGCCCGGCCCGGCCCCCGCCCCGCGCCGCGGGAGGCACCGCCCGCCGCCCGCAGCGCGCCCGGCACAGCCTGTCAGCCCCGCCGGGACACCGCCACCACCAACCGGGCAGCGGCTGCGGCTCGGAAAACACTTCGGCACCTGCACCGCGGCACTTCGCTGTGTCCAGGGCTGAAGATGCAGCGCCCCATGTCTAGTGGAAGTTATGTGAGACTGTTGGATGTATGGACGTCCTCGCTATCCATCCGGTCTTGGAACATCCGCTGTTACAGCCTTGTATTTGAAGTCTTTCACCGTGCTGAGGTTTCTCCAGCCTCCCTCAGTGCTGCCTGGCACTTGTTCATTACATGGAATACAATAATGTTGAAGTTACACAAAGAAATGGGCAAGGGGTGGTTTCCAGCTTGATGATGAGAACTTCTATAATGATGCAAAAGGAGCATTAGAAGCTCCTTTTGAATGCTGCCTGTGAGGAAATGCTGATGTAGGAAAGCTGAGTGGTAATGTCTGTAAGGTGAGAGTGAAGGGAAAAGTTGTGGGTGTGCTCCTGTATCATGTCATGCACGTCTACTTTGTATTTGGAACTGAACTCCTATCTCTTTCTCCATCACTTACAGAAATACAAATATCCACCCATGTAGGTGTGGGCCAAGATCTCGTCCATCCAAAAGAATGCCAAACAACAACAACAACACCAAAACAAACAAACAAACCCAACTCTTCCCTTAATCCACTAAATCCAGTCAGTCTGTGGCAGATTTTACAAGAGGAGGGGGCAGAACTGACTAGTTAGCTCAGCTCTCTAACCTGGGAGAGCAGCTCTTTGTCTCTTCTGAAGCAGGTTCAAGCACAAAACTGGGATGGCATGCTCTGTGTTCCCCACAATGTAGATATTGTGGGATGATTAAGTCTTCCCCATAGCTAGAGAACTCTTCCTTTAATATTTTGTGGAAAATGCTCTGACGGGTTTGAATTTTCTCTTCAAAAATCTCTAACAATCACCAAATTTCTATCAACTGCATGAAATGATTGGAAGTAAAAAAAAAGGTTTTTAATAAAAAATTATTTTCTTATACCTTTTCTTATTTATGTCTTACAAGAAAGAAGAAAAATAGTAAAAAAATCTTGACATTAAAGACATAAAACTGACCAGAATGTAAAAATATACCACACAGACCTACTTTCTGTCGGTCTAAGAAATGCTAAACTGGTTTAGTTTTCCACCAATACTTTTATATCCATCTCTACATTGCATGGCACTGCTGTCCCTCATTTCAAGCCTGCCAGTGGTCTCTTAAGTTGTATATGGCAGCACAAATTAATAGTGACACCTAGCATGGTTTAACAGGCTGGGTGTAGTTCATGCCGCTGTTGTCTCCAATAGAGCATAGTCCAGTTCTCTAAAATAATCTGGGTGTGGGTAGGACTCTCGTGAAATAAAAGGAAAGGAGAACACCTTGGGAAGAGCTGTCAAGGTGGTGTTGCCATGTTGTAGGAACAACAAGTTGGTACCAAACCCTAAAGCCCTTATTATGGAACTGGTGAATTCCCATTGCCCCACCTTGGAGAGACACTGAACTCAAGTGCTGTTCTGCGGCCTCTCAGCATCACAGAAGGTCAACCCACTGAGTGTCTTCAGAGATTTTTAGAGGAAAGTTTCAGCTTCTATTATTCATCAAGAATTAGGAAAAAAATGCAGTATAGGAAAGTTGGTGTGTTTGATCTGTTTTGACTATCTGGTAAAGATGCATGTTATTTTGAAAGCGGGTAAATGATTTCTCATTTTATGTGGAGGATTTCACATTAACATTCCCATAAATATAAGGATTTAGGTATGGAATAAACCCCCCTAAATAATACCTCTTCCATCCTCCACCCATGTTGTTAAAAGCTAGTTTGGACAAAATGCTATAAATGGGGCTCATAGAGAACAGTCCTGTGCAGGCACCTACATGGTAATTCAGAACATATGGAAACAACCTCTCTAAGCTTTGCGACTGGTAAACTGCCATCCAAAACAATTTACTCACAAATGAAATTCATACAATTTCTTTCAGGGCTGGGGCCAAAATGCTGTGCTTGTTTGGTTCCCAGCTTGCTAAAATTTGTGTCACCACATTCAGGTAGGAGGCATTAATATTTTCAGATACACCACGTCATTAGGAGATTCCCCCAAGGCTGGACAGAGGCAAAACTTTGACAACAGTTCTTGATTCCCAACTCAGGGCTCTGTTTTGGGTAAACATTTTATTCTCTGTCACTGCAGTGGCCACAGATGACCCTGAGCCCCACAAGAGTGCTATTGGTAGTCTCTGTTACCAGCATTGGACAGACCTGCTTGTCTCTCTGATTCTTAGCCTACACACATGCATTTATTTAGCTAGTGCAACTGTGCTTAAAAGCAGGTCACTTTTATTTGCTTTCAAGAGTGGTTTCAAAGTGAAATAAACTGACTCTAGCCACCGTTGAACTGATTTAAGACGTAACCAAACCTCCTTAAATATTTAGAAATAGGTTTAGTTAAATTGATACATTTCTGTATATAAAATTTTAGGTGGTCAGCTAATAGATCTTTTCCATTTCTGACTTTTATTATTCTAGTTAGTTTTGTTTAAACACTGGCATATGAGGGGATCTGGAATGGATTTTATGCTGCATTTAAGATTAATTTATTCCATCTGTCCCAGGGAGGGAAAAAAGAAACATTCAAAGGAAATATATAATTAAGATAGTAAGTAAAGCTACCACAAACTGTAGGTTCTCTTATTTATATATTTGCCCCATTTAACTCTGTTTTATTCTGGTCTTTCACATAATTATGGTGAAAAGGAGACTTCTCTGCATTAAATTCTGAGCATTTAAGAGATTTTAATGAATGAGGTGTTAACTCCTGCCCCTTACTCAGGTTTTCTCTGTTACCTGTACTTCACATTAGGTCCTCTCTACTATTTCTTGAAAGAAGAGAAGTTAAGTTTTAATTACTTTATTATACTTATGATGCTGTGTTATCAATTTAAAGACAAAAATATTAGTGAAAATATTTCTAATTTAAATTTCCTCAAAATCCAAGACTTTCATTTAATATCAGTGATGACAAGAACCCAGACACAAAAGTATAAGGAGACTTTGGATCTTCAAAGATGCCAAAAATGTAAGGCATTCTGTTGTCAAACCAAACCCTGAGGATGTGAAATGAACATCAGTTCTGCAGGTAGTTCTCTTGCTCCTACTTGTCTAGATCCAGATCTAAAATAGGACCTAAGGTACCTAAAAGAGGATGTAAAGCCAATTTTTATAACTGTGTTCAGATCTGTTATCATGGTAAGCCCTCCACAGTGGGTAATTAAGTTTTTACCTTCCAAAGGGAACTTCCAATGTATCTGGGGCTGCATGTGCAAATTGCCCAAAGTTAACCATTTTAGCTTATATCAGCAAAGTTAAGCACCACCTAACTGCAACCTCCATCTGCTATAACCTCTGTCCTCACAGAAGAAAATCCAGGCAGCAGATCCTCCCTCATCTCACAAGGGTCTCAGTAACTGAGAGCAGTGTGCAGGAGAGCAATAGCTGCAGCCTCCAGCTGAGGAAAGGCAGGCTGGAAAGCCGAAAGGTGAACCACATCAGATCATACAGGGACTAAAAGAAGGGGAAGGAAAAGCATCCATTTCCCTGATGAATCCACACTTGGATTCAAATTTCAATATCTTTTCTGCTCCTTGAGTTCTGTCTGCTGGGATATCATCTTTCCTGCACCAGCTGGGAGGATGGAATGTGAGCAAGAGAGGGTAGCAGGGTAGGGAGAGAGGAGAAAAAAGTGTCCTTTTTCATCTAACTGAAATTCTGGTGATAGGGATCTTCTGCTGGGGAAAAAAGCATTCAATTATTTTCTTTTCATGCAGCGTTTGTGATCTCTCCCTTTTTCTGTGCAATTCCAAAACAAAAGGGGACAGATGCCACTGCAGTTCCTTCTGGCATTATGCCATGAATTAGAGAGTCCTCTTAGCTTTTGAGAGACAGACCAAGAACTTAGCTTAGCAGAGCATTCCCTACCATAGATAAAGAAATAACAAAGATGCTAAAGGATGGGATTTTTCATTCCCAACTAAAACCTTTCAAATTTTGCTGTCTCCACCCTCTTGCTACCTGACTCTGGAGGCAGAATCTCACCCTCTAATAAGGGGTTCTGGATTCCATTCCTGGCACTTTCCACACTACTCTAGGTACTGCAGTGATGAACTTCTCAGTTTACAGAATCTGGCATTTATAGAAAAGTTTTTCTCCTTTAATGGTCCCTGTGGAAATTAGCCCTCTGCAGGTCAAGGCTTTGTTAACATTCACTGCTGGACTTAAGACACTGGGTTGTGGTTTAAAAAAAATGAGACAATTGCAGCTTTGGAAGGAGGAGGAAAATTATGGCTTGGCATGTGGTTCACTCTTCATGCTAGGTCAGCCCTAAAAGGCTGACTTCTAGACCGGTAAGTGTTGCCAAAATAGTTGTGGCAGTTTCTCACATAGACTGTTGGGTTGTTTGGATTTTTAAAGGTTATGATAAGGTCAGTTTCATTTGTGGTAGGTCTCGAGCCAGACACCCAACCTCCTAAAATTCTACAATTTTGAGGTAAAATACAACTATGTAATAAAAAGCTATTTCTTCAAAGCACCAAGGCAAGGGTTTTAAATGAAGTTTAAGGGAGCTTGGTTCCCTGGTCCCACTCTTTTAAGTTTCATTTGAAAACTGTAGCACACACACTCCTACCCAAGTTCATGATAGAATACAACAAATAATACTCATTTTATAAGCAAATTGCTCTTTTTTACTTGAATTCTAGTATATTAATGTTTTTATGTAAAACTTCTACCACTCAGTAACAATTCCTATAAAAACTTGACTATTTGGAGTCCTTTTCAGTATCATCTTGAAGCCCATAACTCTATGGGAATATAAAGGGAAGAGGAGCTGCACCCCATCACTGTTCAGGCTTCTGGTTGGAGGCTTGACCAATGTGGCTGATAAAAAGCCCTTTCCAGGGGAAGTAAAGTCGAGGTGACTCTGTATTATGGACATTGCAACAATCCCATTCAGGCAGTTCCTTCCAGTGGATGCAATCAGTGGCTTGCTGTGTGTAGGTGCCAGGATTAACACCCAGGGCAGTGGCTCTGTGCCAGGCAATGTTGAATCAGTCCCCAAGCTCTGTGAGTGCACTGACCAACCCTGACACCCTAGATAAAACATGAGAGGTGAATCTTTGCTGCAAACTCTGACCCAGCCCTTAGTGGTGTGAGGGAAATTAGAAGGGCTCAGCACCAGTTTGGGCAGCCCTGAAGGTGGAAAGCTGGGTGTACAAGGGCTACATGCCAAGGTTGTGTGAAGGCAAGCGGAGGTCATGCACTTGAATTCCACTTTTTCTGGTCACCTGCTGGTAGTGTTACTCTGCACCTCTTCTTCAGTGCTCTGCAAGAAGAGAGAGCACCAGCACAATCCAAACAAAGCCCTTTCTACCTTCTCTAGGACTAGAGAGGTGCTTTCAAGGTATCAGTGGATGATAGAGGCCTAACATTTTGCACATTTCCAGGTACTCTTGGCCCATTTGGCCAGAGACTACTCTGATCTGTGCTGGCTGATGGAGCATGGAGTTGTCTTCTGTGGGCTTGCTGAGGTAGGGAGGCAATGCTTGAGCCAGAGTATGAGTCTGGTGATGCTTGAATGTTTGCCTTGTTTCTCTGTTGATGGAAGTATTAAGAGTGTACTGGCACACATCCACTGAAGCACAGTGGAAATGTTCCAGTTGACACATTTAAAGAAGTGCTATCCAGGGTCATGGGGTGCCACATGTGTGAAAAGTATACCAGGAAAGCAGACAATGGACTTGCTGTCACTTTTATGAGGTCAGTGAGACAGTTCTGGCTTCTGATGAGTGTCCTGAACCCTTCACATATACTCTGTGAATGATTATTATATTCAGAAAAGCACTTCTATATTGGTAACCATGACAACTCCTATTAAATGAAGTTTTTTTCATGAAATAGTGTGCTTTACAAGGCAGAGAAAACATTTCTTTTCAAGGACCAATCCTGTACCCATTGATGTTCAAAGAGGAAAGATTAAGCCCCTATGATAGCAGCAGTAAATATTACAGGAGCTTTTACATGTAGACTCTTTTCAATCTGAAATTGAAAATGATCTTCAGGGTTTTTTCCTTTGCAGCTGGTCATGACAGTAAAAATTTTTACTCTGGAAAGCAGCTACATTTAAAACACTGTTGGATCTCCAAGGGAGGTTTTATTTCCTAATTGTTCTACCACATTTTAAAAAAAAAAAGTTTTGAATTACCTGTGATACAATTTTTTTAATCATAATATTGGCAGTCAGATGGTTCTACTAGGTTTAAATGTTTTTACTAAAACTTTTCATCCAGTAGCTATGAGTTTAGGCCACTGACATATCAAACCAACATCTAGAATGCCTGGTTTATGCATAATCTAAACCATGGTAATCACAATGAAGTAGATCACTGAAATAAAAGTTAAGCAATTTTTGCTAGAAGATATTTGATTCTGTTTCCACTTCTGAGATCTGTAAGCAGGAGTAGATTTATTGGTGTAGAGGGAGAGGTTAAAGTCCCACTTTCTCTGGCTGGTGTAGGAGCTCCAGTGTCCAGTGGCTTTGTTCAGCCTTCCTTTCCCCTCCCTGGTTAGACTGAGGCTGTGACTCCTATATCCCTTCTCTCACGTTGAGAGCAGCCTTGAATATGTGAGCTCTCTGCCTGGGCTGAGAGTATTAAAAGGCAATGATGAAATGTTCAGGGCTGGGTTGGATGGGGCTTTGAGCAACCTGGTGCAGCGGAAGTTTTCCCTGCCCATGCCCATTTGGAACTAAATGTTTAACTTAAAGCATTCACTGATTCTACCAAAACCCATCAAGGAATAAAAGCAGAGTCTTGTACAGGAGCCCTAGGAAGAAAATCATTGGGACTTAAATAGAAACACTCTGTCCCAAAATGTGGGCCAGTTTTTTTAATGTCTTATCAGACCTGGTAAATCATTAAAAGAATGTAAAATTTCCCAGTTTTCTGGTTCATCTATTTCTACCAAGGTGGTCTTTTCTGAGAGTTTATGGATCATACTAAAGGTCTCAACTAAACTGCAAGCTGCATCATCCAGTGATCCACAGAGCCAGGAGTTCTCATTCTTGTGCAGCAGAGCCACCCAGCAGCTAACACTCAGCTAAAGGGAGCATGCACATCTGCCCTTCTCTCCCATCCCTGATTGTGCATGTGCACCTCCTCATCTCTACATTGCCTGCAGAATTTGAAGGAGCTGATCTGACCGAAAACCAGCCCAGCAAAAGAAAGAAATAGTTCATCCTCAGACACATTAATTTCCTGGACAGACTCAACTTCTCCTTGCACCGAGTCCAGCAGCAAGACAAAAGAGAGGGACAGAACAGCACGGTTTGCAGTGGATGGCTCCTCCAAGGTAGAGGACAGGACCCCAGCAGCTCAGATTCAATTTTACTTCAGCTGCTGTTCTCAAACTGGACTGAAAGATTTGCAGAATTGTAACTGGGCCAAATAAAAGTATAAAGGGCAGAAACTTAGCCCAAAAACCCATTAGCCAGAAAGGATTATTAGGAAAGAAATTTGGATGCTATTTCTGTGGTCTGCAAGTTTTAACTGAAAATTACATAAGTTTTTTTGGCTTGTGTAAATCAACTTTAAAAAATATCTTTGATGTTTAAGAAGATCAGACATGTAATAGCTGGCTCTGGCATTTTGCAAGAAGTTCATAAAAAAGCTTAAGACCATTACTATTGGTTGTAAACTCATTCTGTAGCCTGAGAGCCATCTGCTTATCTCCAGAGTTTATTGCCTTCCATCTACCTTAGTGTTTTGGGTGGCTGCCCATTGCTGAAGCACGTGAGTACCTTTCCTTCAAACTGCAGTGCCTCCTGGATTCCCTGTCTGCTCTGCAATCCTCTTTTATTAGACTAATGGAAAGCTGTACTAGGTCATAGACCCATCTAGCCCAGCATCTATCTCATCTAGTAGCCAGAAGTAGACGTTTAAGGAAAGTGTAAGGACAGGACACACCTCTAATGGTACCTCTGTGATTTATCTCCAGATGCAGCTTTGATATGTTGCAAGGGCAGGGATCATAAGAGTGTACGAAGTGGATCAGAACTTATCCCACTTCTTATTGTCCAGCAGTTTGGCCATGAGAAAATGTGGCTGATTTTATGATTACTACACATTCTAGCAGCTTTCTAGGGGCATTGCATAGCTAGTGGTCAGGAAAAAAATCCTAGTGAAGGAAGAAAGCTGTCTTGGTAGCAGTTACACTGTGATTTCACTCCCCATGGAATTCTGCACTGTGTAGGTGATGGAGCATCTAATGGCTGCTGTCCTCAGCTCTGATGTGCCTCAGTCAGGAGTTTTGATGTAGCAAAACTTGTTGGAGAATCTGCCAGAACCTCCACACTCGGGACTGGTGTTGTACTCAGATACACAGCTCACCACAGAAAACACATCAGAGGCAACACCCAACTATCAAAGCTGCCAATTGCACTTCTCAGCTCCCAGCTGTTTGGTGCACAAGTCAAAGTGAAAGGAAACTCATCTGTATTTAAATGTTCTGTCTTTCAGGAAGAAGAAGGTCCTGTTCATGACAGAAAGATTGAAATGTGTCCCCTCTCCATCATGTTATAGGATTTGGACTGGCTCTGCACAGCCCTGCTGGTCCCACTGGCCCTCTGCCTGTTTTCCCTTGGGCCACAGCTGCAATAACAGTATCAGTCTGGCTCCTCTGTTGTGGCAGAGGGGAGGAGGAGGAGGGTTAACGCTCATTTCCCCACTCACCAGTTATTTTACTCGTTCCTATAAAGTTTCACGTGGCTGGTGTGCTGGGTGTGCAGGGCTGTGTGACCCAGGCTGGGAGGCAGGTGCTGACACAGAGAGCCCCATAACCCACAGGAAACCTCCAGAACCCACAGGAAGCCTTCACAGCCCAGGAGAATGCAAACTGCATCCAAGCTTTGAAAACACACCAACTCTCAAAGATGAAAGGGAAAGGTCTGACTTAGTTGTGCCCTCTGCTCTACCTACTGTTACCCCTGTGAAAACAGGCACTGCCAGAGTATAACAGGTAAAATCTTTACAGGTCAACTTAGGAATAATGATGCAAATAAAAAGCATTTACTTTACTAGTTAGGATCAGGTTTTGCAATGCAGATGGACATGAAATAGGAAAGTTTCTTTCTAAACTTCCTCCTTTTCTCTGCTGATTCCTGGATTTCCCCCCAGACTTGGGCCCATGGAGCTCAGTGGCAAATAGATCCTTTCAGAGAGCCCAGATGGGCAGTAAAAAGATGGCTTGGGAAAAGGTTTCCAAAAGCTATTCTCAAGGCACCTAACAAGTAGCAGCTAAAAGAAGGACAATAACATCTGCAAGACACTCTTAATCCAAATCCCAGTAATGGAGTTACCCGATAGGCTGCTGCCTCTTGCCTCTTAATTTATGAAGGATCAAGTGGTATTAGAGCCAGTCTGCTATGCATCATAAAGTACTCATCACAGCATGTCAGCATGTAAAAAAAATGCCACTCCATGGAGAATAGGGAATAAATTCATCATCTCTCTTTAACTTGATATTTCAGGAAGCTGATCAGCATGTCCCTGTCTGAGGAATGTTGTTTATACTCAAATAAATGGTGTGTGACTTCCATGAAATGGTTTAGATATGGATTCTGGACAAAACAGAGCTCCATGAAACCAATGGAACAGTTAATGCTCATTGTCTAAAAATGCATTGATCTTAACTCTAAGGCAACACTATTCATTACTTTTATCTGTTCAGAAAATGGTACTGCAGTGTACTATGAGCAGCATTCTGTGTTTGAAGGACTCATAAATAGTTCTTTTCCAGATATTTTCCATGATAATGCTATAGATATGAAGACCACAAAGAGTCTTAAGTTTTTCTTAAGACTGAAAAGGTCTAAGAACTTATAAATATTTTATTCCAAGTCTGCCAAAGGAAAAAGTCAAATAGATAATTTTCAGCACTTGCCTTTGCTTAAAGGATGTGAAAATAAGTTTTACAAGTTATTTCAGCTTGTCCTAAAGTTGCTCCCATAAATACTCTTCAGCAAATCTGTTCATGGAGTAATGATAAAGATGCCAAGTTTACTCATCTGGGATTTATCAAATAAAATCTCATCCTACATTTAGACAATCACTTTCAGTCTCATCCATTTAAAGTTAGGTGTCTACATCTGGGTTTAGGTTCCCACATAAAACTGATTGGATGCTCAGTGCTTACTGTCACAGATAATGCAGGTGCTCAGTAGTTTTCATTATCTTCAACTCTTTTATTGCTCTATACATCAGCCTTTAGTTCAAATGTTGGTTGCTGAGGATAAGGAAGCCCTTGAGCATGTGAGAAAGGGTGGAGTGGTTGATAGTCAAGCAGAGAATGCTCTTATATCATCCAAGGTTTCACCATTCCTCTATCTTCCTCCAGTTTTCTGTCCTTCATTTTGACTTGTGGTCCTAAGGAGATTACTTTTTTTTAAACTGCCACACCTTGACCTCCTTTATCTCATCTTCAGTGTTTGTACCCTTTTGTTCATCTTCCTCAAAACTCCACTGCTTTTCTTGGTGCTCTGAGGAAGGCCCAGCAGAAATACTTCTTACTGTGAGCTCCAGCATCTGCATATTGTCCTCATAAAGTCAACTGAGAATTTGGAGAATATTTAGTACAAGGCAGTGCTGGAGCAGAGGACAATCTGTACTTCTACAAGCAAAGACTGTGTCACCTTCTCCTTCCATTCTCCCTCTACACAACTCTGTGCTGAACACATGAGAGGGACAGATGGGTTTTGTCCAAAGAACAAAATAGCGTGAACTTCTAGGTAAAAATGAGAGGCATGAATCACCAGCCCAGAGGAGAAGCACAAGATAATAGAGTAGGCTACATTTGGAAATTATGTAAAGGAAATGACTTGTCTGAAAGAAGATTTGAAAGAGAAGAAGAGACATTTTCTGTCTGTGAAAGCAGGGAGCCATTCTCTGAGTGAAGATCTGTGTGCAGCTCTATTTTGTATTCAAGGTAAGCAGTGACCTTACTGAACAGGTATTGGACAGAATGAATTTTGCTTAATAATAGACAGTTTCTGAGCACTCTTAAGTGAAGGAGCTAAGCAGACCTGGGCATCTGCCTGCCTTAGTTAATGGAGAAAGACAGGCACCTTCAGGGTAATTCACATTGCACAGTGTCTCTTGTAATAATTTAAAATGAGGCCTACATGTGGGTGGTAGGGAAACTGTGTCCACATTTATGGTATTCTCTACAGTATTCTCTACAGTATTCTCTACAGATTCTTCAAAATTCCATATTCTTGAAGGACCTTTATAATGCTACCTATAAACTGCACTGAATGTAACTGCCTCAGCCTACTGCCTACTTCTGCTAGACAAACATTTCTTGTGGGATAAGATCATTCATCTGAGGAAGAAAAGTTTCATTTAGTAACTACTACAGTTACTGTGGTTGCAGTATCATGAGATCACCCACATGAAGAAAATGTTTATTGGATTGTTTGAGTGATTGCTTCCTTTCCTGTGTTTTTGGCAAAGTTTTTGGGCAGTGGAAGAAGTAAATGGACCAAAAAGGTCTTATTCACCTCCCCACCCACATTGTCAGCCATGATTATATCAGCCATGATATAATAACACGTGTTTAAGCATTCTGTAAGTAAGGAAGAATTTTAATGGGTGATAATGGTGGAAGTGTATAGTGACTAATTTTGCAATGGTTGTGGAAAGCATAGTAGATGGCTCAGGAAACCTGGTGTGGGCTCTGGAATATTTCCCCAGCCAATAAAGAAATAGCAGTGGTTTACTGTCCAGTAACTATATAGTGGTTTATCTGCTGTAGTTTCTCTTCTACTGTGAGTGACCAAAGAGCACAGGCATATCTATCCACCTGGCAGGGGAGGCAAAAGGCTGGACATAGGGAAGCCAACCTTCCCACAGAGCAGATGCCTGGTTAAAGTTTGATCTTGCCAGGGCATTGAGAGGGTTGATGGCTTTGTTGAAGGGGTAGGTAAAATCTACACAGTACTCAGAAGATATGAAGAGTTGTAAGAATGTTGTCTTTGTTGTTTTGCATATGTTTCTGAAATCCAAAAGACTATGAATCATATACATCCTATGGTATTTTTATTTGAAAAAAAACAACACCAAAGACCCCACAAAAAACCACAACCCCCCCCCCAAAAAACCCCAAACCAACAAAAAACCAAAAACAACCCAGCTTCCCACAGCATCTTCAGCAGCAGAATATTTACTTAGTCTATAACAAGAGAGATTGCTATTTGCTTTTCTCACTATTTGTACAGATCTGGTTATAAGAGGAAACCTTTCCACGATATTCATCATACTGATATTTGAACTAATTTTAGAACTGCCTCTCGGTTACAACTTGGCTTTCTTTTCTTTTTCCATTCAATTAAGAAATGTCTGAAGTCCAGCCCTCACTGCTCTGCATGGCAGCTTGGCAAAAAACCCCTTGCACAGAAAGGAGCTCCCCTGGTCCTGAGTGTCCTGCCCAGGGAACAAGGGATGGGGTATTGCTGTGGCTGTTGCAGCTGGGCCCTTGGCTGTGGGCTGCCTGTCTGCTGCCCTGAACAGCACTGGAGTGTCTGTGTGTTGGGAGATCTCCCTATCTCCCATATAGCAGAGGTTCTTGGAGGAGATTCATGGGCCCACCATCCATGTGATGAAGTTTAGACACCTGGGATGTGACACGTACCCTCTGGACTCCCTTCAAAGTCAGGGAAGAGAAGCAAGTCTTCCGAGTCATCTGCAGAGGAATTTGTTCTCTTCCAAGTGGTAGGCAGCACACTTTTGGTGAGTAGGTGGTATCTTAAACAGCTTCTATCACAAATAGGCCATGTATACACTTCCATGTAGTGAAACCAATACCCCATTGGTGGATTGCAAGGTGGATGTTGTGCCCTGAACCAGAAAATTCACATAATTCTAGATGACAATGACCCCACAAGCAGTTTTTTGGAATGCTGTGTTGTATGTATACGTATATGTCATGCTATTACATGAGCATTTATTGATATTCAGGGGTCAGCTGACCATTTCCAGCAAGGTGGCTGGGGACATGGAAAGCAGCTGCAAAGAAGGCAGGTGTTGTGTGACAAGGTGCTAATGGTGTTTATCTGAATTTCATTTTACAAAACAAAATCTATAAAAGTCAAATGCTTCAGATCTTCTGGAGGCATTTGAGTTCCAGCAGGTCAAGTGATATTTTGTAAGAATATATCTCTTTAAGAGATGGACTTCTTTTTCTGCTGCTTTGAAGTTATGCTTGGGCACAAGAAGAAAAAGGGTTCTTGTACAGAATTAAAAATCCATTCCAGCTTTTGTCAGTGAGATTCTAAGCCTGTCTATTACAAAGCTATCAAGTGCTTCCTTTCCCACTTCAGAATTAAATGTCCTTGATGTGACCTTCAATCCTGTGGTGCTGACAGAAGTCCTTGTCTAACATCTTTCCATCCATGTCTGTGGAAGGCAGATGTTGGAAGGTATGTCTCTGTGAGGAGCACAGTTCTGAGATTCCACAGCTGATGGGGACACTCCCAAGCCATGTGGACTTAGCAGTTCAGGTCCCAAATCATGCTGACTGAATGTTGCAGGTGAAACAGCACATCTGAACCAAGGTTTGTAAACTGGGTGCAGTGCCTTGTGAGCACAGGCTGCTTTGGGACCCGAGCCATATAATATCCACTTACCTTCCTTCCACCTTAACAGCGTTTCTGAGAATGTAACAAATTCTTTTCCAGCTGAAACCAGGACAGGTTTACATTAAGGTGTTCTCTCTAGTTATCTCTAGCTCCTTTAAGACTCTGAAATTTTTTCATGCTTATACAGCAGGGAACATCTCTAACAGACTAGGTCCTCTGGCCTTCAGTGTCAGTGAAAAAGCACAGTCTGACCCTTGCATGAGTGGTTGCATGGTGATCATTCATCTCACTAATGAGGAGGAGAACATTTCCCCTAATCTGCTGTGTGTTTTCCAGTCCCTCCTAGTCACCACCTTTTCTGCAACGCACAAGAACACAACTACGACTGAGACTCATTTTTTTTTTCCTTGTGGAAAAGAGAAAAATCCAGAAGCAGTCTATAAATAGCTGAAATCTGACTGCACTCAAGATAATAGGCTTCATGTGTACATATATATATATATATATATATATAAAAATGTACACTTCAGGCTCTTTCTCAGTAACACTTTGTAATAATTTCCATTTAATCCACAGGCAGGTCCACATGATAGAGGTATAGTTCAAGGTGGAAACTCCCTGTACTATATGTCTGTCAAAGAGAAACCTTTATGGTAGGGGTGCACAGATATCTGTGACATCAGACTTGATGTCTTTGATCTTGGTCCCAAATGTGCATGATGAGTGAGAACAATTAGCCAGTTATTCCAGTACTGAGTTTGTTACAGCTGAATTAGAACACATCTTGGAAGCAGGTGGATAGAAACTAAGGGAAAAACTTCACAAAAATGGAAGTGATGGGCTGGAAGAAAATGAGGGAGAAAACCCGCATACTTAGGAAGCTGCTGCAAGAAGTTCAACAAGTTAGGGACTTTTCCAGGGGTATGAAAGTAATTTGAGATGAGTTCTCACTCACAGAGAGGCCTCAGTGTGATCTCTCCTAATGTTCTCATGCTATTTCCTACATAAGGAAAGACTCAGACATGAGCACAGCATTGCACATATTCCATTAGACCAAATTGTTTCTTTGTTGGTTTTTTTGGTGGTTTATTTTGTGTGTGTGGGGAGTTGTTTGTTTGTTTGTTTCCCTTGAAAGTTCTCTTGTGCCCAGTGTCAGTGCCCAGAAAAACCTGCTGAAATTTCTAGGAAGTGTGAGCACTTTGTAGGACAGCTGCCTACAGGCATGAGAATACAAGGAGAGCCTGCCAGTTTTTATTTCTAGAAAGACCCTTCTAGCTACTGTTGTCTTTGCTGTTCTCTTCTCTTTGACAGCAAGGGCAAACATGACCACAGCTCTGGCTCCTGGGCACAGAGCAGTCTGCCTGCATCCACACACTCCAGTGGCTTCATGCCATTAACCTAATTGTATCAGACACTGGAACCAGTGAAGCCTTTAACTTATATCTCTGGCTGGTAAAATGACATTAAACTTCGTAAAATTCAGCAATCCAAAAAAGTTTTCTGCAGACACCTTTATTACTAATTAGATTAAGGAACAGATTGCGAATCTACTGAATCTGGTGCATGTCTAGGCAGCAGTTGACTTATAAAAAGATGAAAAAATTCAAAAATTCAGCCCATTAAATGAATGTTCACGTGACTGTGTTGTAACTATAGATTAAAATAAAACTGAAATCAATTACAGATTAAAGTTATAGTCATCAGACTGGCACTGTCACCTCTTCACATATAGCAGCTTCCATTCTGTCTGTGTGGATTTTCCACTTGCAAAATCTCAGGCGTCTGCAAATCACAGAAAACTGAAAATGATCAGTATGACAGAAAGGTGCTGGTTTTACAAGCTCACTGCATATTTATTACTTACAGTTTTCCTTTCAATAAACGCAATTCCTGCCACAATAAGCAGTGATGACGTAGTGACATCATCCATCAGTTAGTACTGATACTGCTGAGAATGAGACTTCTTGCTTTTTTCCTCCAAAGGGCTTTCAGAGTAAATGACACTACTTACAGAGACACTGGCATTCTGATATGCACTTAGTTTCAGATATTAATTCAGGCTGTTTTCTGATAGTGCATGATTCCTAGCAGTTGGTGTTTTGTGTTTTTTTCTTTCATTCAACTATAGCTTCTTCCTTTCCTTGTTACTGTATAAAATATGTGTATGAGCTGGATATTATTAGTTCGGACTATTGTCCTGTAGTGCTCAATTTGAGGCAAGCTTAGCCATAAACTCCAGCTGGTGCAGGACGATGTTGTAATCCAGGGAATGAACAGGAATGTGTAGGCAAAAAATTACAATTATCTCCAGTGTTATCTGTGGTTACACAAAACAAACAATTTTCAAGGAAAAGTAAAGTTTTTGGGGTGTCTTAGATAGAGTATTTGTAAATTTTAATAAGTTTATCCCACTGGGAGAACAACTATAATGTGTGGTCTAGCTCATAAACAAGAGGCATTATTCTTCCTGCAATAAGCACCAGTATTGCCTATTAAAATGCAATTGCTTCACAGAGATGGTACTTCTCCCCTCTTCTGCCCCAATATCCAAAAGATACATCCAATAAAACCAAGCAGCACTATAAAAAACATTGACTTAAACGAACAGAAGGAATTAATGACATCTAGAGTAGTTACAGCACAATGGTAATCCCAAGCAGAGCTCTAGAAGGAAGAGCTGCCACCCAAGAGAAAAGAGCTGCTTGTGAGGCCCATGAAAGTGTTGATTCTGCTCTCTGTGTTACACACAATCCATTTACAAATGGCAATATGAAATTCCCACGTACTTTATAATGAAAACAAATCCATAGGGTTCTTTTTCCTAACCTGTACTGATTTGTGCTAGTGTGTACCAAATCCTTGACTCCAGCGAATGTGAGTGAATCCCTTGAGTTAGCTTGTCTACAGCAGCTCAGGGCCCAGCCTTTAAGAGCTGTGCCTGGACTGTTGGATGGAACAGGCCCATGTCCCCGTGCAGTCATGACCAGACTGTGATAGCCCACACTGGCTATGTGCTCTTTGGCAGGTTTGGCTTGTAGCCTCTAGAGCTCCACTAAGCAGCGCACAACACAATCTGGGCAAGAGCACAGTCTTTCCAGCTGGCATAAAAGGCAAACCCAGACATTCTGGGGGGAAAAAAAGAGAATTTATTTAGGTAGATGTAAACCATGCCATGTCGGCTGCCCTCAGACCCGGGGATCTGACCTTTCACTCTCGGGTGATCCTGCATAGATGTAGATGCAAAACATCTAACCTAAACTGTGCTGAATTCAGCGCCACTACAGAAATTACAGCTGTGGCACTGTGTATGGGAACAATCGTAGATAAACAGCAAGATTACGTCAGATACCTGCACCTTTATTAAAAAAAAAAATAATTGAAGAGCAAGAAACAAGGAGCTTTCTATAGGCTTATGAAAGTAAGTACTAACAATGCATGAGCATCAGAAATTATTTTCACAAGCTGTCTTCTGATTCTCTAAGCAAATTTCTATAAACTGTGTTTTCTGTTTGCTTTGTCTAATTATCGACATGAGTTTGCTGTCTCCTAAAGCAGCGGAGTTCTCAGCATCTGGCTTGGCATTAGGGAGCAGGAATATCTCCCACTGGTCTCATCGATATTGGATGAGAGCCAACATGAGTTTTCTGCAGAAGCACACTCTGACTTCATAGTTGTGAGTATTCAGCAGTTCATATCCCATTACTGAGAGCTACTTCCTCAGTCAGTTAATATTCCCATGAGAGCCATGCGTCCTAAGCACCTTGAATCCATAACATAAAAATTCACATTGAGCTTCTCGGAAATAAGACATTAAAAATACTCATTCATAAGGAACACTTGGCGAGTAATTTCTTACAGCAACGACTGAAAACTCACTCTTCATTTATGTGGTGCTTGCACCCCTAAATATTGTGGGAAAATTGGAGTACATAGCTGCTCTTTATGTTATGTCCTGGGAACTCAGGGCTGCCCCGGGGACCTCAGTGCAAACCCAGCTATGAACCACCAGGGATTACCTCCTGTGCTGAGGCTGGAGGGAAGCAGTGATTTCGTTCTCTTCCCTTTGTTTATCCATGGCCAATCCTATCTGGCTTCCTATCACCGGCGCAGATACAACTGTAGTAATCTCTACAGCTTTCTCCAAGAATACCACCACACCTGGGAGGTTGATACAGTTTTATACCTCCTGCGTACGAGCTACAGAAACGTCTTAGCCCAGAGCGTGTTGTTACTTCAATATCTGGCTTAGTGCAGGTGAAAAGCCGTGAGGTGGTTTCCCCGGGAAGCCGGTGTGTGCAGGGTACGGCCGGAGCCCAGCGCGGTGACTCCGGAGGTGGAGGCTTCCATCTAGTGGTGAGACTAAAGGTGGAAACGGAGCAGCTCACGGGAGAGAGCACTGCTGAGCTCCTTGGGAGCATCCTCCTTCTTGCTCCAAACCATAGCTGACTGAGGAGAAGAGAAAGACAGTGAAAAAAGCCAGGTAACCCCCAGCATCGCTGAGTTTTGGGACAAGCAGTTCAATTTACGCTAGAGAAGGGAGCACAGGTCTCTGGGGTGGGTGTTGTCTTTTACTGAGGGCCAAGCAGGACATTCTGCAGATGTTCTGGCAGAGGCTGAGGTACTGCATGAGCTGTGAGCCGACCCACGGGCTCAGGCATGGCAGAAAGCAAAGCATGGTCTCTGCACAGTAACCAGGATTTTCAGACCTCCTTTTTCAGGAAAGAAAAAAGGAGAAGGAGAAGGAGAAGGAGAAGGAGAAGGAGAAGGAGAAGGAGAAGGAGAAGGAGAAGGAGAAGGAGAAGGAGAAGGAGAAGGAGAAGGAGAAGGAGGAGAAGGAGAAGGAGAAGGAGAAGGAGAAGGAGAAGGAGAAGGAGAAGGAGAAGGAGAAGGAGAAGGAGAAGGAGAAGGAGAAGGAGAAGGAGAAGGAGAAGGAGAAGGAGAAGGAGAGAAGAGAAGAAAGGAAAGTGCCTGTCATGGAGAATGAGGACAACAACATAATCACTCCTACCAGGATGTAGGATGCCAAAGAAATGGAGTAAATAGAGCACTTCTTGGAAAATATAATGACATTATAGGCTCCACACCAGCAGTGAACTTTGCAAAGAGGCTTGTGACTTTGTGAAGTTTGGTTTTTTGAGGGTGGTCTACCTATTTCCCCCTGAAACTATTCCAGCGGGTAGTGGGGTCCACCGCTGGGACCCACAATTACCCCCAAAAGATGTCTCGCTAAAGACAGCTTCTTGGGGGGTCAGGGCGCTCCTCAGCTGGCAGAGGGGCTTCTCAGCAAGAGGGCAGAGCAGTGATTTTCCAGCTCAGTGATTTCAGCTCAGTGCTCTCAGCTCTTGCCCCTGTGAGTTTGCCCCTCACTTAGCCGGCCGTGATGAGAGAGAGCGAGGGAGTCTCGTGTGGAGTTTCCGCGGTGGTAACTTTATTGCGAAGGTACCAGCAAGAAGGGGTCCAGGGACGAGCTATCCTCTGCCAACCAGAGGAAACCCAGGGGTTTTTAGGGGACACCCGGGTGGGAGGGAAAGAGTACAAAACCAATCGATTGTAACAGATCTACATAAGATCCCGAGGGGGCTTGTGGGTCTCCTGACAAGTCACCGTGACTGCGAGGGTTGTCTTTTGTCTTAGGGGCTCTGGGTGCAGTTGCGGAATTCTTTCTTAGCTCCTCAGCTTGCCTCTCTCCAGGGCAGGGCAGCTGGGGCTCCGCCCACCCCCACATGAAACCACCTCAATTTTCCCCCCACAACCCCACCCAGCCACCACAGAATAAATTTTGATATCCACAGGTGCATATCCAGGCAAACTGTGAAGAAATTTAAGTGTATATTTCATAAGCACATCAATAACCATAACCATATTCACTATGCAAAAAATGAAGAACAGTGACACTTGAGTGATAAAAGATAGTGTTCTGCATACTGTTGAAGTCAATAAGGTGAACTGAAGTGAATTAAATTGAATTATCAACTCAGTTTCTGCTGCCTCATGTTTTTAGACAATTGGATTTCTTTTTATGCAGGGAGAATTATAGATGATAGATTGCAGTTCATTTCCACTGCAGCAAATTTTTCTGGATGTTCCTGTTGTATCTGCTTAGCCCCAATGGTTGTGTTGAAGATTCTCCATGAAGTCCTCCCTGAGTGTGTTTTGACTCAGAAGTGCAGTGACCTCTGCTTGCTGCCAGCTCTGTAACCTTGGCCTGTGCATTTCTGTAACTACCACAGCTTCCTCAAGATGCTTTTTCTGAATAATGGTTTTAGAAAAAAGTCACAAGAGGAATGCTGGCTGCCTCAGTCCTTGCCACTCTGACTGTCCCTTTCATTTTGTGCTGATGCTCAGATTACAGGCCTGTAAGACTCAGCTGTTCCAGTTCACCAGGGTTCACATAAATATTTCCTTCTGTTTCAGTTAACCTAGTTTCCTTCCCTCCTGCCTGACCTGGAAGTCTCAGAGAAAAACACAGTTAGCATCTCCATGTTTTGCCCACCTTGGGTCAAAGGCACATATTCTGCCACATTTCAGGGCATAAGGCATAAAAAATCTCCATGTTGTTTTGGAGAACACAAAACACAGACCACAGACTAGGCTGACTTGCAAGCTTTGTGAATTTAACAGGTATCTTAGCCAGGAAAGTGTAATTTGGCTTTGCAAACGTAAACACCTTGCAAAGCTGCAAACCCATTTCACCACCCATGACCACCTGTGACTATATCTCAGTGTTTTCTCTGATCTGGCTGAAATCTCACCTTTGCTAAGACTTTCCAGGTTGTTTTAAGAATAAGAGTAGATAACAGTTTAATTATTTTTGTCTTAGTTTCTTCAGTATTATTGGTGAGCCATCTATCTCAAAGGTGGGCCCACTGTGAACAATGTCTACACCAAGGATGCCTCAAGTGTCCACATCTGCAAGTTGCCAAAGAGCTTCATGGGGGATTTTTGAATCCAGATACCCAAGAAGCAGCTACCCTGTGCCCAACAGGCTGGCAGTGGGCCTCTTTGCAGCTTCTGTGCAGCCACTGCTTTAGTAAGAAATTTTCCCCCTCATATTTAGATCCCACATCGTAGGTCAGCTACTCTGGAAGATGGTGTTAATTGACTGAAAATTTCTCAGAGGATCTAAATGAACTCTCATTGCCCCTGCAAATAGCCACACCTGTGTGTATGATTTGACTGTTCACAGTGGGTATAGGAGAAATGCTCTTTGAAGTTTAGCTTGAGAGTGGTAGGCAAGGCTGTGTAGTCACCTCTTTTTCTCTTTCCCCAATCCTTTAAATGTGTCTTAATACAGACTGACAGAGCTGTGTTGCAAGGGCAGGGGAAGGCTGGATAGGTGGGAAGTGAGTAGAGGCAGAAGATCAAAAGAGAAAGAATTCATGTTTAGCAGCAACCATGTTTTCTGTTAAAACTGGCAAATGTGAGAGAAAAACACAGAATCTGATTTCTCCTGCTTCTTCACTGACCACTCAGAGAGAGGTGACAAAAACTGCTCCTACCAAACCTGGTTAATAATTATCCTGCCTATTTTGGGTTGCTTCTCTTCAGGGAGCTTCTTATTTTCAGTAAAAACTTCTCCATTCCCTCAGTGCATGGAGTGATGTCAGCAGTGGCTGGAGCAGACGGCTGGGGAGGTACACCCACGGTAGTGATGGTGTTGCAGGATTCAGTGTTGTAGGGTGTCATTGCAGGGGTAGCTGCTACCTGCTGAAAGGGCCCTGGGTGGCTCCTCATATTCCTTAGAGTGACCAAAGCTGCTTCACTTTGGAAGTGCTTCTGTGGGTGCTGAAGGAGATGTAATAGATGTGTTCAAGAAACTTACAGCAAAGATAATAGTCCCTTTTTATTAATTATGTTGTGGCACTGGGGGCAGGGACAGGGCAGAGCCACTGTGCTTTAGGCTATGTACAGGTATATTTTTTCCCAGAGACATTTAATGTGAGCAGAAAAAAGTTAACATGCAAAAACTCCACTATTGGTAAGTACTGAAGATATATTTCTTCTGTCTTTCCATCTAGAGCTCAAATGATATCTCACTTGCACTGAGCCCCTCTTTCTCAGACATCCCAGGCAAATTTCTCATTTTTTCTTCTCCACGTAAATTAGCTTTGCCCTGATTCACTGATTAGCAGAGCAGGAAGGAGATAAGTATGGAAAGCAGAGATCCAAGAGTGCCTAGGAAAACGTCTGGAGGTATCAAGAGTAGGCCTTGCCAAGGAATGACTGATGGAGTCTGGCAGCCTTGTGACTTACCAAAGATACACTGCCCCCTTTCATAAATCCTCCTATGGACATCCTTTGTGGGAAGGATAATTGTGTATTAGAATTTAACTGGAATCAGTAACAGACAATCCAGTTAAAGATCAAGACAGACAGTTTGCATTCTATAAACCAATTTGCAGAACTGCTGCTTACTACCTCCATTCCTGATTAAGCTATTGTGAAGGGATTTTGGCTATTTATCATATTCACCTGCCAAAGAGTCCATCAATGGGTGATGGATGTGACAGGCAACAAGTTGGACATCACAATAATTCTTCAGCCATGTTGGGAACAAAGGACTCAAGAGGCGAGACATTATCTAATTCAACAAAGACTAACAAAGCTCTGAAAGGTCCTAAAGAGTTTCCACTAAAAGGACATGAATTCTTCCAACAAAACAAGCAAGGGCAACTGGTTGTTCCCTTGACCCCGTGTGACAGAAGACAAGACAAAGTTCCCTTGTCAAGCTTGTCACAGAGATGGCATTTTTAATGATAGCGGGGTTGTTTGAGGAAACAAAAGGAAGGAGGAGGCTAGATACAGCAGGGGATAAGTGTGGTAACCTCTCACCCTCTGAAAAGGCTGCCAAACAACAGCTGTAGACATAGGTCTAAAACAGGGTGTGTTTCACTAGCATTCTTCTTATTGCTCTGTCACAGAATATATGTAGTCACTGCTTGTCATGTTTTGGTTTCTGGAAAAGAACTTCAGAAAATCCAAACATGACAAGCAGTGACTACAAATATAGACAAGAATTTTTCCAACAGTAATAACAACAACAACAACCAACAAACACAATAATAATAATAATAATAATAATAGCAATAACTTTTAAAATATTGATATTTCATTTGTGTAATCATTTTCCATCCATGTCACTGCACATGAATTTCTTTATTTTTTCATGGCTGGTAGGAGTGCAGTCACTGTTTTTGTTGGTCCCAGGCTGTGCTTACGCTGCAACAAAACCTGTTCAATGAATGAAATTTTTCATGTGATGAAAATTTATGGAGCGCTTATGCGTTCTAAATCAAATGTTAATACTTAGATTAAAACTTAGGTTAGCTGGAAAGATGATGTTCCAGATTTACAAAAAAACCTATTCATCTTCTGATTGGAGCGTCAATGTTCTGACTCAGCTGGTTTGACAGGTTAATGTTGTCTGACACAGCTCAAGCGTGTACCATTAGAAATCAAGATTGACAAGTGGGCAACACAGAGAGATTTCACTGTGTTTTCCTCTGAATCAGCTCTAATGAAAATCTTTATCTTCATTCTTGAGAAACTGATTCCTCCAGTTTAGTGCCCCAAAGAAGCAGATGTGTGAAACGCATGGTATCAGAATTTATCTCCTTTCCCATACTTTGCAAACTTCCCAAACAAGGAAGAATATCAAGCAGTTCCTGATTGCAATTTTGGGAAGACAGAACAGACTGTTACCTCTGTGGGCTGAAAGAGAAGATATAACCATCCTTGAGAATTCTTCTTTGCTTTATAACAAGGTCAGTTCTTCTTCCATCTTCCCTTTTAGCCAGTGAAAGGTGGGAACCTGTGGTATTGAACCTCTAACAGTGGATATTTCTTGCCACCCTCCAAAAGCACTATCAGCACCTGATTTAGGATTTGGACATGCACCACCAGCTCATACTTTCAAGTGGGTGTGATCTTCGAAACACCAAGTGTCATAACTACTAACATATGCAGCCAGGGATGATAATTATTTTTAGAAATGAGCTGTGGTCTCACCATTCTTGCATTTGTTGTCTTTCTCTTAAATATTTAACAGATTTTTCTCTGTGTGTGCGTGTCTTTGCAGAACTTCAAGGGATTATATGAAATAGTCAGGGACTTGGGAGCAAAGTGTTGATATTTGCAGTAATGAATTGTTTACTCTGTTTTCCTCTGTTTTGAACTCTCTCAATTAGCTTTGTCTAAACAATCTACTTTTTATGCAGCTGTATAGACATGAAAGAGTTCAGCAGAGACTGACAACTTCGCTCCTAATTTCTGAACTAGCTAAAATAGCACAAGCCTCAGTGATTTTACTATCCACTCACATATTTTATGTGTGGATTTCTTTTTTCTTTAAAAGCAAAGAAAGTGTTTTCATTTTAATTTTTAATATATAATAAGATATATTATCCTAACTGATATGATACAACATATCAGTTAGGATAAAACTTTATGATAGAAAAAGAATACATTGTCATCTACAGTTTGTCAAAGGTTTCCTTCTTTGAAATCAAAATTTAATTTCAAGGATGATTTGACATTCTTTTGTATCAGTTCTGATGAAATTTAACTATCCAAGTAGATGGATTTGAATGCATGTTGTCATGCTATTCAAGAGATAAAAATGCATTTTGATAAATAATTTATTGATAAAAATACTAAGTGTATTTATCTGTACATTTGATTTTATGTTTGGTTTGTGGGGTTTTTTCCAACTCTGTAGTTAATTTAGTTAAATCAAAAACATATATTGAATTTTCTAACTTGATTTTCCTATTCAGTCATGATGGAGCTGACAATGCCAGGGCTAGATAAAAAAATAAACCAAAACAAACCAGTTTTGGGAGTGATTGGGTGTTGTTAAATGAAACTTAGATCACTCTGGTAGCTGCAAAGAAAGCAGACTTGTTGAAAGCAGCAATAGAAAAAAAAGTGACTTTAAACAAAATCATTGAGTAAATGAAGTCAGATTCAAGTAGCCAAATGAACAAGCAAGGTGTGAGCATTGCCTTGTCAAAGCCAGTAATCTTAGATGCCATTAAATATTTAGGGTGGTCTATTTGATGAGTCTGGTCTATTTGATCTGCTTCTCACAAGCTCTTTCTTTGGGAGGTCTTTATTTATGATTTAATAGCTGTCCATGAATTTGGAACTTTGAATTAAGAGAATTAAATTTTCTTCTTCAGCTGTATTTGGCATTTGATGGGTGCCTGTGCAGAAGGGAATCATTCTTGAATAAGACCCTCACTTTTAATTACCAGTTGTCTTAGTTAACAGCAGCATATTCAGTCCACAGCAGTAACTCTGGGGAAGAGACCTGTGATCTGTGGTGGTGGCTGAATTATAATTGCCCTGTTACTTACTTAAAAAGGGACACAGGTACATAGGAAACAGAGTTCGAGTATAAATAAATGAAACACTACTCCAGAAACATGCTTCAAAGTTAATGCCTTATAGGAAAAATATCTCAAAAAGACATTTCTAAGGGCATTTCTCTTCTTAGAAAACAAAGTGGAGTATATCCTTTATTTCATCCTTTAAATTTTTAAATCTATGGAGCTATTTAAATTAAAGTAGATTTTCTGAAGAAAACAAATGAATATTAATTTTTACAATAGGAGAGGAAGACTGTCTCACTGCCCATTACCAAATCATAGAATAAAACATTCATGTCTGAAAAAATGGTAATTGGCCATTTATGACTGCAAATGAAATTCTATTATATAATGCAGTTACTGTATTGTTCCATGCATTTATTAATACTTCCTTATTTTAGCAACACCATGAACAATGGGAATGACACATACGTTGGCACAGAATGAATGTGACCCAGCAGGCTTTTAAAGAAATTGGGAACGACCATGTTAGAAATTGAGAACTCTCTTTAGAGCCTGAAAGCTTTTTTTTTTCTTTTTTTTTTTTTTTTAAATCAGTGAGATGTCAGCCTATGCTTTCAGTATTCAGTAGAAGCAGGGTAGGAAAAGCTATTGCCCATAAGAAATGTTTTTCAAATGCCAGTGCATATTATCAGATTTACTCTTCACAGCTGTACCTTTTCCTGTAGCTTCATTAACAGAAGTTTGGGCGGGTTTCTGGTTGATTGGTTGATTCTGGATTTTTCTTTACCCTGTAGCTCTTTATGAGCCCAGGTGAGCTTATAAATCAATCTGCAATTGAAAGGCAGTGTCTGATACAGTTTGTGAGTGGAGTTTCCAATGACCTTATTGATTCAAGCCTTCATCAATATTTTCTTGATTTCCCACTGATTTTCTTGATTTATAGGTTTTCTGACTAAGAGAACTAAGAGACCTTAGAGTACTCTGAGGCTCACTGGTATTGTATCATGTCTTTAAACAAAGACCAGTATCCCATATAGCAAATCTAAGTAAATTTTTGTTAGGGTTATTCTGGAAAAGTCTCGTTATCTTAACTTGGTAGACAAATTCCGTGGAATGGGTATGACAGATATTTACCTCACCCACTCAGGACAGTGCATTAAAACCCCCTTACAGCCTTTTGCTCTGAATATGCAGATGGAAATATTATTATTATGTGTTAGTATTGATGACCCAAAACTTTATCTATCTCAGACAGGTAATTCTGAGGAGGAAGCTCATTTTTCTTTCATAGTTCTAATGATCTATGCCAGTATAAAGTCAACTTAATCTATTACCTAGCTGGGGGATTGAGTAGACCTTCGGAGAGAGTCGATAATGGAATACCTCCATATAAGTACTAGGTACCACAGAACTGACTATATTGCAGAACAATCTCTAGGCTGATTTCATCTGCAATGGAATTACGACTATTAGAAGGCAGAAAAAAAGTGGCAAAACCTAATTTTCCTCAATTCTTAGTTGTTATAAGTACATATTAACTATTAGCTATAAATAAAAGGAACATTTTAAGATGCTTGTGATGTATGTTTAGTATCCAGATTTCAGAGTTCTCAAAGCAACAGGCACAAATTTATGTGCCAACCTATCTTTCCTGTTGAGATCCTACAGATCTTAGGATGCTTAAGCCATCTACTAGCACTTCCAGAGGTATTAGAAGAAATTTGCCCAGTGGTGTTTGCAGGGTGATATCTATTTTTATTTAAAAATAATTATTTTTCCTCAAGCAGTCAATGCTTGGGAAGGATGACTTATGAAAACTCTTCTGAACAAACTCTTTTGAAAACTCTTTTGGGCATTTCTGCTTGTTTTTAAATAGTGGATGATTGCCTCAGTTCACTGTCTGCTTATCTCCAAACCATACATCATGTGGAGACATAGTCATAAATACTAGCCGTGCCTCGAGTATGCCAATAATAGTCAAAGTTTCTCAGTACTTTCAGCCAAAAATCAATCATCAAACCCACTGTATTAAATGCTCTTGCACCAATCTAAGAGGACAGCTAATGTGGAAAGATACAAATTCTTAGGTTTCTGTCTGCAATATTTTGCCAGAGGAGTACTTTGGAAGAGTGTTTTATTTTACAGCATCCCTTACACAGGGCATCTTTGTACTGGGTGTAACAGAGCCTGACATCTGAATCCACTTGGTTCCTGTCAGCACTGTGGTGTCAGGTAGCTGAAGCCATCTCCCGGTTACTGCCGGGTGAAACCCAGAGCCACTTCTTTCAGCGGCTGAACTCCACTCGACAGAAACTATTCTTCTCCACCCAGACTTTCGCCCCTGTGGAGGCTGATTCCAAGCAGCTCTCCCCGAGCATCACCCCGCGGCGGCCGGCGGGCACTCGGCGGCGGAGGAGAGGATCAGCACCACGGCCAGCGCCCCGCGCCCCGCCGCCGCCCGCAGACGGCGCCCAGGGGAACCCAGCGGGGAGGGAATTCCTGCCTCCCTGCTGATGCTTTTTATGGGGACCAGACCCCAAACAAAAGGTCAAAGCATGATATTTGACTTCCTCAACTATATTTTAAATCGAGGAAAGGACAAAGCTCTTTCACTGATACAAATGGAATAGAAAAGACATTTCTGCATTACCATCATGCTTCTCACAATGTTGGACTGAAAACAATTGGTGCAGCCATAGGTTTCTTTTTTCTCCTCATTACAGTAAGTGGTAATTTTTTTTTTTTTTTTTTTGGTCTGCTGAGGGCAAAGGTAACTGCTGCGGATTGCCAGATCTAGTGTTACATTAAAGAGCTGAAAGAGAAAAAGTATAAAGGGGAGGAAGTGACGCATTATGTTCAAAAAGATCCATTCTATATTTCACCCCAACTGTCAGCGAAGAAGTGTGACAGATGACATCCCTTACTGTGATGGCGCAGGTTCTGCAGTGAGACTGATCCGCAGCACTTCCATGTACGTCCTTGGAGGTGAGCAGGAAAAAGTTAGTGAACCCCTGAAAAAATGCAGAAGTACAACCAGCATCGACTCCTGCTTTCAGCCAAAAGAGGAAGACAGAGATTGGATGTACTCTAAGACTCAGGACTGCCTGAAGTACCTACAGGACCTGCTAGCCTTGAGGAAAAAATATCTTGAAAACATCAATAACTTGAAATCCATGCATATGGCAGCAGATTCTCCAGCATCCACAAGATCATCCAAAACTGGAAAAAAGTCATTTATTCCACTTCCTTCCAAAGACTCTTCCAAGGTAATTTCCACGAACTTTCGCCATGTGCTAAGTCTTAAGCAACAAAATTGTCAGAGCTATATCACCTGTATTGATTTTCTGCTTTATTGCTTTCAGCCAGTTGTCAGTTTGCTGTTACATCATTTGAAATGTTGCTAAATATCTTAAGATTCTTTCTAAGTAATTCTTTCTAAGATTCTTTTCTAAGTAGTAAAATTAAGAATGAATGACTGGTCATGGAAAGAAATGTATATGTCTATGTTGGAGCAGGGGGAAATGTTGGGAGAGAGAAAGCAGGAAAAAGAAAAATTTATAAGAGTATGGAAAACATGTTATGGAAGAGCAAGCTCTGATAGACTACTTAAGTATCTTGGAGTCCTTCACTATGATTATTTATAGCTCTTAATGACTGACAAATGCAGTAATCCCTGGATTTCCTGGCAGTCTTCTTTTTTTACTTACACAAAATAATTATAAATTCACTCAAACAAAGAGGATTTTTTTTCTGAGTGGCCAGTTAAGTTTTCAGTGCTACATTTAGCATCAGTGCAAGCTCTACTGGAAGGATGTGGGGCATGAGGAATTCTTAAGGGTTCCTTTCTCTGTTCATGAAAAAGTTGGTGGGTCATTTCTAGATGGTGCAATTCTTCACCCTTTACTGTAATGATACTACAAAAATAAAATTGGAATATCATATTGAAGATTATTTTCATGTGTCCTAGATATAAAAGTTTTATAGGTTTTCATGTCACTAGACAGTTTGGTGGTTACTTTGACTCCAAACCTGATTCAGTGAGGACAAAGCAAAGGACTGCATCAAGTGAGATGATCTGTTCAGGTAACATGACTGCAAACGACTTCAGCAGGAGACTCATATGTTATCCAATGCAGTCTTTAAGCTGGATAATAATGGGGATGATGGGAAGAAGGGATGTATGGCTGAACTTACTGATTAGGCCAGGTTGACTTTAAATATTGTTGCTGCCATATTTAGATGTTCTGTCACAGCAGAAAGTCAGAACGGTTTGTGAACTTCTGAGATTTGCTGCTGAAAATACTGCTTAAGAAAAACACCAAAAGCTTAACTTGTGTTTTGTCAAACAATTGGATCTCCCACAGTCTGAGGCTAAGGTTGCTGTCATCTGACTTTGGCCAGCTAGCCCCTATGTGTGAACAGTCCTGGTACTGACTGGCATGCTCTCTCCATGAGCCATCCCCTTGGAAACAGACAGGAACATCAGCAGGATGTGTCATCCATATGAGTCATTCTTGCCAACACAAATGGCAGGGTCATACCTTTGGCTTTGTAAAAATCAGGGAGAGGTCAAGAAGACTTTTACAAGATTCAGACTATTCTTCTTCTTAACTACACATTTTCTGTTCACAGATTGCAAGGTTTGTGTTATCACCAGGCTTGAATGGTTTTGTCCCAAGATACCTGTTCTTGTTAAATTACCTGTCAGTGGAAATTCACTTCTTTCTCTAACTTGCTGCATGATTTGTGGGAAGGTAATTTGTCCAGACAAACCTGTCCTCATGGGAGTTTTGATCCAAAGATCCCTGGGTTCTGGACTACAGACTGACCATGGATTCAAAATGTGTCACTTGTGTCTAGTGGAAGAAAATAATAGAGAGGTGGGTCAGATGCTGGGAGCACAAAGGCATTTCTTTAAAATTCCTTTTAACCAATACAGGCTCAGTCATGATAGCAGTCGCTATTTCCAGTAGATGTGTGGTAGCAGCTATCTTTTGACACTTCTGAGAATGTCAATCAACCCATAATGTCATGAAGGGAACTAGCTAGTTCATCTGTCTGCCTCCACAGAACAGGGAACAGGCTGGTCCTTCAGAGGTGTGACATGGCACATATCCTTTTCTCTCATTGAAAACTCAGGGTAGCAATTTTCTGAGCTGGTATTGCAGCCTGACAATATACCTGACTTGGACTAGCAAAGAAAATATATGACCCTTCATTGGGTAGAGCCTGGCAAGAATTACTCACCCCATATGTACCTTCAGAATCACTAACCAATGTTTTATGACTGCTTCAGCATTTATAGATAGGCATTTGATTTCTTATTAAGACAGGCTCTTAATTTTAAACTGTGTAGCTTTCCTGTGGGAATTATCAGAGTGTTGAATGACTCATATTTTAGGGCACACAATCCTTTTTCATTTCAAAAAGAATTTAGCAATTTAGATCTGGATTAATTTCAGCTAACCTAGGCATTTTAATAAGATGCTTAAATTAGTAACAAAGTTACCCCACAATTCCTTCTCAGCTGAGCAGAAGAGCTGCCTGCAGAGGAGGGTTCAGCCTACTTAAGGCCTGACTCATCTTCTGAAGGCACTGGAGCCCAGCAGTAATTACAGAAGGAACCCTGCATGACTACATTTCTAATGTGTGTCTCCTTAGGAGCCTAGTGCTAGGCAGAATAAATTTGGCCATAAAGCCCAGCTGTCACTTACCCACCCCATGAAATGGTCTAGTACATGGATTCCGAGGAATTTAGTAACATCTGGCCAGTAGTGCCCAAGTGGAAGATACTTGTTGAACATGCAAAGGGACGGGTATTTGTCAGACGGCTGTCCTGCTTCCTTTGATTTCTATACTGTGGAGTAGTCTGGACTTGTGTTTCTTTTCTGACAGCCTGAAGTGTGGCATCAAATACACTTTTTGTATAGCGTTTGCTCATTAAAAAAACCATGGTGCCCAACCCTTGGCTAACTTTTTCCTCCTTTGTCTGGTCAACAGGCATCCATGGAAAGGAAGGGCACACAGTCCAGTTCAGATGTAAGAGAAGCAATAGCTTTCTTTGACTCAGTCATTGCAGGCCTGGATTCAGAGAGATGGCGGAGAGCTCCTGACGTGGATCTGCCAAACGTGGATGTTGATTTTGATGGTGCGGTATAAACCAGCCAAACGATTTTTGGGGTGCAGAGGGTAGGGGGAGGAACGGTGTTGTGAGGTCACATTTGTTTAGTTAATTTATTTAATTAATCAGTTGTCCTCTAGTTTTGCTTCCCAAATCTAGGACCATTACATGCAATGTGTGAAATTACAGTAATACGTCACTTGTTCCCTGTTGAGTGGGTGCAACTATTTTATGTGTGGTCATTACATGGCAAAGGTAGCATGTGCAGAGTTGGAATAGCGCTTGCCTTCTGCTCAGGGCTGAACCCCACCCTTGCATTTCTACCTCAAGCTGTCTTTGGAGAACTCTGAAAGGTATAAAAGTATTTTTTCTTCGTCTATTTTTTTTGAGAAATGGCTGGGTGACTCCTTTCCAACTATCAAAAAAAGAAGCAATTTAATGATTAGGCTAAATAAGTGGAGGTTTTCCTCAGAAAGGATGGGATTGCCCAAAGAAATGAAGATGTGCCTATCTAAGGTCATCATCTCTTCTGTATAACCAGCAGAGGGATATAGATATTTCTCACCTTTGCTTCAGGCTGAAGTGAATATCTGAAGCAGATCTTTTTAGTTGTGCCCAAGGAGTGTATTTGAAGTGACTAGCTCTTACACGCATATTTATGCTGCAGGTGTTGAAATTCTAGATAAAATGAATCCCATCCCAAGTGATATCCTGAGTGAAACAAGGTTTGTCTCTTGACCTTGCTTCCAACAAGGACCCAAGAAAGCACCCTGTTCCCTCACTGTGCAGATAAAAATGTTACTGACAAACTGTTAATCCCAGATTATCTTCTGTCTTTCAGTTGCTACCAGTACGAGTGAACACAGTTTGCATTCAAACTGGATCCTCCGTGCTCCCCGGAGATACTCCCAGGATACTGCCCAAGCAGCTAAGGCTGCAAACCAATCTCAAAGAAACAGTCAGCGAAGAACCACTGGCTCTAGGAAAAGGTTGGAAAGGCATCCCATGTACTTGCCCAAAGCTGTGGAAGGAGCATACAGCACTTTAAAATTTAAGCCTAAAACACGCAAGAAAGAATGTTGAAAGAAGAAATCCCTCTTCACTTGAAGAGAGAAGATATGAAATAGGGCATGTTAAGACCCACCCGCATTTTTTTTTTTTACCACTGATCCCTCACTGACGCTCTAGAAGTGACCTGTGCAGTCACTGAAGGTTCTTCGCGGGGGACGTATTTTAAGCCATGGCTATTCCAATGTTAGACTCAAATCAGGGTTTAACTCATCAAATTTTCTGTGCCTAAGAATGCTGCTCTGTCATTCAGCTTGGGGGGAGGAGGGATCTCCAGCTTTACAAGCCTTTTTTCTAGTGCTGTTAGAGAAAGCAATGATTCAGAGATTGCCTGGTGCAGTAATTTTTCTTCTGACTCCAGTACTGCAAAGCAGTTCAAAGAATTCAGCGAATATGTTGGAGCTTTTACAGCAGTGCTTCTGATGTCAGAGCAGTGAAGCAGAATTTTCTCCTTCTGTTGCTTGTGAAAATTTGTATGTGCCATCATCGACTCTGTGTTCTGAGAGTATACAGCAGCACCAAGATACCCTCAGTCTGCAGTACAAGCAGAAAACAGGTGCAGTGAGGGAATCAGCATTAGAAACTTGTGTTTGGGGGAAGAGTGTGCTCCAGTGTTTTGTACTCTGCTTGCTATTGGAAGTGGTTCTGTTGTTGGATACATCAAAATGTTCGCTGCATGCAAAAACATATGCAACCTTTTTCAAATGGTTACACCACGTGCTGGTTTTCATCTATTTTAACAACCCAGCTGATGAATCTAGACACCCCAGCGTACACTAGAAAAGCTAATAGTCACGGGAACATTATGTGAATAAATTGGAGCAAAGGTTGTTCTCAGGGGCAGAAGACAACTTGCGGACAAAGCCACCACATCACCTTTAGATTATACCCAATATTTGGAATTCTGCTACTCCATCATTAAAGACAATATATTAGGATGAATGCAGTCTAGAAGTGTTCCTCCTAATCTTAGAGGTGATATGTATTCCATGTGATACTTGGAATTAATAAGACCCATGCTCTTCCTATTTTACCCAGCTCATACTTTGTCTTAAGAATTTGCTAAGGTGTTTGGGACCAAGCTTTTGCTTACTCTGATTTTTTTCATCTGGCACCGTTCAGCCGGCGCTGGACTGTGACAGATGGATCATGGCAGCATTGGTATGACCAGCTGGTGATTTGCTACTGTTTTCTCATTTCTATGACCAGTAGTTTTTGTGTCCACAGGCTTGGATGAATTTCCTAAGGCACTGGCCACCAATGTAGTACCAAAACCTCCATAAACTTTGTGCCTTCACACAGGACATTTGGCAGGTGGTAATTCTTGCTGATCTGTGTTCCCAGCCTTCAGGACTAAGTTATTAAAAAAGCATTTCTGCCATGGATTGCAAGAATCTCTCCAAACTTAATGATCTAGGCCACTTTCTGTCATAAGATAGGAAAGTGCCAAAAAACCATATGTTCCTCCATTCAGAGCTGGCATCTCCTGTTTGATTAAAGCATTTTGATTCTTTTTCTAGTGATGTTTATGAAGGGAAGGGAAGAATTGTTTCTGTAGCACTTCAGTTCTGGAGGTGCTTTTGCTGCTCTTGGCCTGGTTAGCATCCTCTTGAAAATGACCAGTTTAAACAACATACTCAAGAAGAGTTTAAATTAAGGTCTAGGTTTTGTCTCCCTGCTGTTGGTGGTTTTCACAATAGTCTGTATCCTTTCCATTGTGTTGCCACCTTTGAAGCAATCCTGTACTGTCTGCCCTGAGCTGAATCCCCATAAAACTATTCTGCTTCTGAATGTGATCATTGAATTCCACTCAGCCAGGTGGAATAGCCAGAGCACAGCATGTTCCAAGCACACCCCTAGGTTCTGGCATGCCTCATGGCTGCAGTTCTGTGTATGTGTGAGAGAAGGAGGACAGTGCTCAAAGCTGTCCATTTTTGGCAACCGTGTCACCCTGAAAATCTTCTCCAAACAGAATTTCATGCTGAAGTTGCTGAGGAACATTTTTACTGAGTGTGTGGGCATCTTTTTGCTACTAGAACCTGCAACATGGATGGGTGCTGAAAGAAAATCTCACCATCTTGTTTGAGTTACTATAAGAGAATTAGGCATGTGCACAATTAAAATACTGATGAGAAGAAAGAAGGAAAAGATTCCAATGTTTTTCTGCCCTGGGCTGTGTTTCATGTTCATAGTGCCAAGGTTTTATGCATTGGAGTAACTGATCTCTTTGCTATTGTTTTAAGAATGTATTTTGATGTGCAGAACCAGACTGCTTCAGCATGTGCGACCTTCCCTGTAACCTCTTGTCTGTCCTTGTAAAACGGACACATCTCTGGTCATCTGGCTGTGACAGAGGGTGAGGGTCCCCCTGCTGTCCAGCACAGAAGCTTCAGAGTGAAATCGAGTTTGCTTTTATGAATAAGAGACCAAGGGGGGGGTGGGGGGGTGGGGAATCAGATTTATAATTTCTATTTGGATTCTTTTTCTCCTCTTTTCTTAAAGTTCATTTACTTCAAGTCAGTCAACATCTACGGAAATTTTAATTAAGCAAGTAAAATAAACCAGTTTTGTTTTTTTCTGAGAACATGTTCTGTCATCTATCCCATAAATGCAGACACCTTCCTTCTTCTTCTAACGTATTAGCCCTTGTATGCTCCTCACTGAACATGGCTCAGCTCCAACAGAGCTATGGAAAGCAGTCCTTACATCTTAGGGCACTCTCTGGGGAGGTGGGAGCTGAGGGTTCAAGGGTCTTGTGCTACCTGTGCTAAAGCAGGCAGTTAAGCAGAAAGGGAGCAGAAGAGAGGGAAGGGGAATGTGTCCATCCCCAGTATCAGCTGTCTCCTCAGAGAAGGATATAGTGTGGATGGCAGCACCCTCTGTATTAGCCCAAGACACAACCCAGCCCCTGCCTGGCACTGGCTCACCGTAGGCAGTTTCCAGGAGCAATTGGTTGCCCTACAATAGTGTTCCCCATCTGTGCTGAATCATTCCCTCACGGCTTTACAAGCAGAGCTCTCTGCATGGACACTGAAGGGATTCTCTCTGTCCTGGGTATGTCCTCTAAATGACCTTTCTGCAACATTTTCAGGCATTTGCATCTTAGAAATTAAACACCTACTAGAGGTGTTCTGACAATGCCAATCACACAGAAGAGTTGTTCATGACTGACAGAGCTGGAATGACCTAGATCTTTCGGAGAGATTATTAGTGAACCCTTTGAGTCATGCCCCCAGGCTGTGGTGATGAAGGGCATCAACCAGGAGCTCTATCGATCAAGGCCACTATGTGCAAGTGTTCCCTGCAGCGCTGATCCCCAAAAGCTTTCCCAGAGTGCACTGGAATAATAGGCAAGATCGTTGCGAAAGCATCTCATATTTTGTTGTTTCAAATCCAGCTCAGTTGAGGTATTAGGATATGTCAGGTCCCTCTAGCTTGTCTCATTGCTGAGTACTAGCTCTGAAGGGGCCCTGACTACAAATTTCTGTGACACCACATCCCCAGATGTCTTTGAGAAACTAAAGACACTGTGTGCAAGAATCCAGCAGCTGAAGAGAGGTGAAGTCTGTTGAAGAAATCATGTCCTGGAGGACTCAAAATAATTTTGTCCTTTTGTGTTGAGCAACTCAGTGTATTCACAATACATGTAAGTGAGGTGAAATTGTAAGGGTCTTTGGCAGAAACAGGAGAAATATAGGCAGCTAATGGAAAGTTGGCACCTGGACAAGATGTATGCTCCGGTTTGAAGCTTGCAGTGCCATAAAGTTACCATGAAGGCAGAAGGCGCCAGCATCGCCTTGAGTAATGCAGGAAGTCCTCCAAGGTAATGCATAAAAAGTACATGGTTATCTACTGCTTCAGCTTTTAAGGAGGTGTATTAAAAATATTAGATTCACGCCTAGTGGCTGTCTTGAAAATTTTCACAGCTGTAGAGTCAGTTTGTTGTTCTGCTTAGGTAAATTTGGGAGAGTGCCTCCTGTGATTTGGTGGTGGGGCAGGTCCACAAGGAGATGAAAGCGGCACAAAGCTGACCAATCACAGCAGGCTGTGTTTACAGGGCTTTTGCTGACTTTTGGGCCTGTAGCCCTGAATTATGCCCATGGTAAAGAGAAACCAAGCTGCATAAAATCAGTGGAATGACTCTTTAACTATCGTGAGTTTAACAGGTAGAAAAATATTTTCTGGAAGAATTTTGAGGGCAAACTATGACAAATGAGCCCAGCTGCTTCAGACCAGACGGAGAAGGAGAAGGTAAAGCCTGTTATTTGATTAGCAGCAATTTAGTGTATAGTGACAAGTTTTCTACTACTAGGCTTATCATATTAAAATACTGTCCATCTTTTATAAGGCAAGACCAGGCATCACCACCCGAATGACTCAGTGACTATAATACCCTGACTCCTTGCAGAAGATGAGGTAAACTATTAGAGAAAATATAAAAAAAATTTTAGAATTAAAAGTGTTTTATTCCACTTATTAAAGTGAGATTGAGAAGGGAGCATGGCTTTACCAAAAAACTTAAGGGCACTGATAGGGAGACACGGCACCTGACACCGAAGTAAAATGTGTGATTGAGCACAAAACTTACAGAATTCAGTGTGGGGACTGTCATAGCATCAGCTCTTGAAGGCTTCTAGAAAGGTAGATAAAACTGTGCCTTGGCCACACGGTGGCAGTTTATTCCTAGCTATTCTGCAACTCTCCTATTTCTGTGAACAACAACAGAACTGATGATGAAAGTAAAAGGGAAGTTTTGTCCTGCTTCCTCAAGAGACAGTCTGTGTGCATATCTGTTATTCACTTCTGGGGTCCTTATTTCCCAGGCAGTTGTTTGGCAGTTTCCAATCAGCATTAGTTCTTTAAATGAGTTTACTTTTCCAGGGAGATGATTTCCTTAGGATATAAACAGCCATGACATCATAGGGGACACTGAGACTCAGTAAATCACAGCTGAGATGGTGACCACTTGCCTTTGACTGTGTCTGGAAACAAATGGACAAAGTAATGTCATCACCAGGAGTAATGCACTCTAAGGTACATAAAATACAAAGATGGATTAAAAATAATAAGCAGAGGAATTTAAGATTCAGAAGTTCAGTCTTGAGATAAGTCTTAGCTAATGATTCTGACCTGATTCTGGAGTTTCATCCAAGGCCCAGGAGAATCAATATATGAGGTTTCAAGCTTCTTGGGGTTTGTAACGCTGTTATTCCAGAATTTGCTAATCCAAGCAGTTTGGTTAGTCAAAATCTAACCTGCTCCTGCATCAGCTGCTGCTCTGTCTTCTAGGGATTTGTTTATATTTAGGGCATGAATGCTAAACTTCTAGAATTTTTTCCCTCTCTCTTATGCCAAATACTAATTTAAAAGGAAAAAAAAAAAAAAAAAGGAAAATGTCTTTGCACTGCTTATGACTACAAGTCAGCAATGGCAGATTTAGGGGGCTCTGTGGTCTCAAAATGTTCAGGTTAATAAGGTTCCTTGCATTAAAAAGACCCATCAGCACTGGCAGTGCTCACATGCAGGCTCTCAGTCTGTGCTTGGTTGTGGCTTGATGTGACACTCAGTCCTTTTCAACTGGCAAACATGCTGCCATCATATTCAGGTATTTGTATGTGGAACAGCAAGGGGAGAAGGGGCTTGATCAAGAATAAAGACGCTTTTCCTAAGTTAGAGCTAGCTTTAGTATCACCTCACTGAGAGAACTGATTCATAGCATTCCTACCCTTCAATATCTTCACTTTTCAGTTTCCAATATGCAGAATTAATTTTACCAGCCTCACATTGGGGATACAGACCACTGCTGTGCCAGGAAAAAGAGGAGATCGGTGGAAGGTCTCTGGTGCAAGCAGAGCTGACCTGTAATTACAGTTGAATAAACCCAAGTGAGTACACTTGGGGCAAGATCTGCAGTCACCCTAAGTGGGATTTTCAAAAGGCACGTAGCTAGCATCAGTGGGAGTAAAGTGACTCTGACAAATGCACTGGTGCCTGACTGCTTCTGGAAAAGCTGGTCTGGAGCCAAGCTTGAGCAAACACAGCCTCACTTCTAGGAATTAAATTAGACTCATGAGAAGTCCAGAATTAGCCCAGTCTGTCTGCCTGTAAGCCTACTAACTTTAAGCCCTGGAGTTGTGTCATTCTGAGAGAAAGGACTGTCCCACAACTCTGTCAGATTTCTGCAGCCCTTGCTGCTCTCTTCCCACAGGGCTGTAGTTGCTACTGATCTTCCCACTTAATTTGAGTCCCAAGAGTTTGTTGACGATGTTCCTCAAAGTTCAGTTATTCACAAAACTAGAATTTGTATAAATGCTTTGTGTATTTGAGAAATGCTGCTGCTCCTATATTCACATGTCTGAGGGCTCTTGCAAGAGGCATTCAAAACTGATGTACTATCAAAAGAAAAAAAAAAAAAAAGACATGAAGAAGAAAAGAAACTCACATCTGCTGTGCCAGAACACCAATGAGCAGGAGTAACTTGGTTGCTGCAAAGAGAGGAGAGGAGAAGCTGCAAGCAGACAGTCTAACCGCAGTGAACTTCTCCCAAAATCACTGTTTAACATGAAAATATGAGGTGAGAGAACAAAAATCCAACAGCAAGCTCTGAATGTCAGATAAAAAATGCCATTTTTTTGTGTGGTTTTCCCAAAAATACAAGTTGCCTTCCACTCAAATCTGATATGAGATCCATTATTTTCCTCTTTTTATTCTGTCAATAGTTCAGTGGTATTGTTTCTAAAAAGATTCAAAATTCCCAGAGATTATTTTCTTGTAACTGTCTTTAGTCACACTCTTCCTTCAAAATTTGCTGTTTTCTTTATGGGAACTTGAATTACTGATGTTATGAATTTAGGACTGGGGGTCAAAATGAGCAGAACTATTAAAAAAATGAATGTACAAAAAATGAGGGCACTGTTGCTTTTTTAGGGGCTTGCCATCACGCTTTAACTAGCATTTCATGAGTTCTGTTTTTCCCTTTTTATTCCACGAGGTACAATATGTTTTCCCTTCTTTTAGTATGGATTTATCAATTCATGCCTGAAATGTCATTATAGAGACCTTTGGCAAAGAGACCCACAAAAACCTCATGTATTTTATCTTCCAGAAGAGAAGTACTGGTCCAAATGAGGATTTTTGTAATGGGGTCAAAGGAGGTTAAAATCTGATTACATGGTGAGAAGAATTATCAATAAAATTGGGGCCCCAACAGCTCTGCACTTCACAATTATAATTAATTCTGAGCAGCTTGTGCCAAGATTTAATCCTGAGTCATATCCCCATAGAACCCAAGTGACTTGTGCTCAGTGTGAATCAGGATAGAACTCAGAAGAGGCAAAGACATCTCACATCAGTGGTGACAGATTCATTTGCCCATGAGATTAATAATGCCTTTACCTATTGCCAGGTTTGCCTTTCCTCTCTGGGGTTTCATGTGTCGAGTGTGATAAAACAGACTCGTGCATTCGGCCAGCCTGTGTCAGGAGGCAGCAAACAGCTGACAGAGACCCACTTGGCTCCGTGGTGACCCTCCACCCTCTCCTAGGCAGAGGAAAGCGGTGAGCCAATGCCACACCAAATGCCAACAATCCTTTGAGGGAGATGATCTTGACTAGAAGAACTTCCTGAACCAGGGAAGGGGACTCTGTGCAACTCACCCTCTGCTGTGGCATGGGCTGGGAAATACTCCACTGGGAAACCTATGCAACTCATCTGTCCACAGCCCTGGTTCATTGGCATGAGGATGATTTCATTAACAGATCACAGAAAGTACCTTTTTAGCTCAAAAAAAATCCTCAAGGAGTTCATAGTGTGTCATTAACTGAGCTCATTAGTTTTGGAGTGTGTTCTTATTCAGCAGAAATCATAAATAACAGGCCCATGGCAATGCACAGCTTAACAATGATGATAGTTAGATAAAAATCAGTAGTTAGGTTTCTCTCTAGTAACTTTTGAAACATGAGTTTTTGTACCTGCTAGGTGGTTTGCACAGCACACAGCTCTGCTCCTCAGGAAGGGATTTCCATCCCAATCTACATTGCTTGACTTAATTATTAATATGAAGACTAAACACAGATGGCAAAATAAACTCTCTTAGGTTGGTGCAAATCTGAAGTTCCTTCCACCAACATAACTGGGTGCAAATATTGAGCCAAAACATATAGAAAGCTCTTGATGTGAGTCTGAGATGCCACAGTTTGCACAAAAAAAAAGACCTGAGAGTCAAGTTCTTGGCCTCTGGGGCCCATATATCAAACCAGAGTGGATGGTGACATTTGTAGAGATTTTCTGTCTCTTTTCAGCATGCACACACATGCTTAAGTTGGGCCTCACTCTCATTTTTTTCTGGATCTGGCAGCTTTCTTTCTATGCTGAGCTGATAGTAGTTTTGTCTTTCAGATGTTTACTTGTGTTGTGCCTGCAAGCTCGCCAGAAACACTCAGGCTGTTCTGCCTGTGCTCTGATTTTTTGCTCTCAGCCTCTGAAATGATTTTGTATGCAGTGTGTTTTACTTCTCCTTCCTCACACTCCTGCCCCTCACCTCCCACTATAACTGTATTTCTCTGGTAGTGGCTTATTGTACTAATATCAGGAGAACAGGAAGAAAAATTTAATGATCGGTGTAGCCAAAATACAAGAGCATGCAGAGAAAGTGGACTGACTGATAGAAGAATTTTCTATGAGGTATAAAAAATTGCAGACACGTGAACTCTTCTTGACAGGGTACATGGGCTCCTCTTCAATCTGTTTAGCTCTGTCTGGAGTGACTCTTACCAGCTCAGGATTTGTGCATCCTGCACAAGCCATGGCTCAGCTCCCTGTGCAGTCACCAGAGGCTGCTAGCCATTCATGCAGGAAATTCATCTCGGGGGTAGGATGGGTTGGATGAATCACCTTCTCAAAATACCTTTCTCTCACAATCCATAAAGGGCTCTAGCCAATTAGCTCTGACTACATGCATGACTTCTAGCAATCCAAAGGTAGGTGAAATGAATCTCAAACCTTTTCTTTGCAACATGTGTGATATCTCAGAGCAGCTCAGCCTGACTGTAGCCTAAATATACCTCTGCCTCTCCCTCTGCAGTTTTCATGCTGCTTTGTTGATGCTTACAGGGCAATCAGAAAAGAACTGAAAATCAAATCAATGTCAGTTGCTGCACTGGGGAGGTGTTTGAATTTACTCCTGGCTGCTTTACTCCACTGGTATTGAAGATCTTGACAGCAATCATGACAGGACTTATATCAGGAGTTTCACTAGGAAGACAAGAGTGACATCTATTTATTTATTTCAAACTAGGAATCCAAACTCTACTTTTGACATCTTGATGTTAAACAGTCGTATAAACTCATGTTATCTCTGTTTCCTTCTCAGCCTTTCCCTGCTCCCACTGGGCCAGAGACTCTTTTTTCTGTAGCATCTGACACACCAGGACCAAGGTCTTGTCTGGGCCCTCTGGAAGTTGCTCAGATGCAGAAGAAGCAGAGGGACACATGCTCTGGTGAATGATTGATGATTCTGTGTAGTTTTTTATCCATGGCATGGATTGATCTTCTTTCTCAACAGGGGAGGAGAAGAGAGCTCTGCACTGAGTTGAAAACACATAGGATAAATGAGATAAGACTCTCTTAGATAAGGCTAAAGAACTACATTTTCTTTCCTCATATGGGTATTTTTTCCAGTTATGTTTCTGTTTGAGGAATAATTCCTCCTGGACAAAGCATGTAGGAACCCTTGCATGTCCACTGTGTTTCCCTCAGTCTATCACACCAAAGACCTCTTGACAGGTATTGATCCAATTTATTTGTCCTTGGAAATTGCATTTATAAAATCAAGAAGTTTAGAGAATGCTGTGTCCTGCTTCCTGGCTCCCCTGTAACCAGCCTTGTCACTGGCAGGATCATTTTCAGAGGCAACTGGATTGGATGATTTTGTCTGTATGTTACCTGAATCATTGTGCTCCATATTCTTCAGAACCCAGGCAGGAATCAGAATTACCTTCATGACTTGTGCTCTGTATGATGATGTTACTGATTCAGGTAACACATGTGAGTAAGTAAAGATATTTTGCTCCTTCTCTATGGCTTGGAGAGCACATCTGTGCCAGTGCCTCCTGGCAGACCCTGCTGTCAGACCAAGATGCTGAGTTGTTAGGAAGTTCAGACTTCTGTATGTCAGTGTCCATACCTAAGTTAAAAGTCTAAGCTCCAGGATGATGGAGATCTAGTCAATGGATCAGGTGAAGTCTGTAGTTATTTAGCTGACCAGATGTATACAGCCCCTCCAGGAATGAAGAAACTCCACAGACCCTGTCTGCTCATTCAGGAGGAGCTCAGATTCAGGTGACTTTAAGCCTGTCCTAGAGGCTGTCCCTACAGAGTGATGGACACATGGGCATGACAACTGAGCACATGGAGAGCACAGCACCTCTGTGTGAAGAGGCAGTCTGAATTCACACTTGCACAAGATCTACAGCATTTTCTGTTTCTCTCTGTAGACAACCAAAGCCTGTGAGAGAGAAGCAGCCTTTCTGTGGGGCTTGTCCCAAACTAGCCTTGATTTTCATTAACCATATCTCAAAATGTAAATAGAAATCTCTGTGAAGCAAAGAAAGAGAAGGGGATGCCTCATTCCAGTAGGTTAGTTTATTTTCCTGATCTCTGCTCAGGATATATCTCCTAGGTCAAACAGGTAGCATGCTGATTCCACCAGCAACTTCTATGTCCGAGATTTTCTTAGTGTCTGTAGGGCTTTGGAAGTCCTGCTCTGAAATTAATGTAGTATCTTTTCTTATGGCAAGGAGGACAGAGAGCAATGCTTCTTCACTGCTCTTTTGCCAGGAGAGGCCTTTGTGATGTCATTCCAGGCAAGTGCTGTCTCACTTATACTTCATCTGGCCAGGCACACCCTGACAGTCTTGCTTTGAGGAGAAGTGAGGACACTTGCTGAGGAAGAGTAGTCACATGCAGGAACTCATAATGCAAAATACTCAAATTTTTAAGCTCTAGGCCTTTCCTACTCCTCCCCAGAATTTCATGGTCGGTTCTTTTAGTCCTAAGATTTTAATTTGATCATATCCGAATAACAGTGGTTATGCAGCTGGTGTATGCAGTGACAGATACTCTATAAATACCATAGGCAGAAAAAAAATTGCAGTAACATTTAAAGAGTCAGATGAACATAACAAATTTTTGTTCATAATTTTTAGTTAGGTGTGTGAGACACAACTTTCTCTCCCAGATTTTATGAATAGAATCATAAAATTGCCTGGTGTTTCCATTTCAGAAAGACACATCATTTTGCACACACACACCCACATACACACACCCCGCCCCGCCCCAGGACATGCACACAGAAGCTTCATGATTTGTAGGGTATTTTTACTCTGGATGAAATTATGATCCAGATGTTGAATTTGGTTCTTCTGGTGTAAATCTGGAATCATTATGTCTTGACTAATATTCATTGAGTTTTACAAATCTGTAGGAACATAAATCATTATTAAATCTTGCTATAGTTGTTACCTTATGTGGCATAATGCATACATAATTTTCCTGTTGATGTGCTAGGTAAGAGCTAAAATGTAGGTTGAACCAGAGAGAGAAAATACGTTTAATCAATAAACTTGGGTGGGATTTGACATTGAGTAATATATTTTAATCATTAGGACATAATATGAAGCTATCACTGCTTTTAAATAAGGCCACCTAGAGTCTGTTGCCAGAATTCTTCTATGGTGAGTGCCAGTGGAAATTTTTAATCAAGAAGAAGATTGCAAAGAGGGAGAGAAGTGTGTAGTATGTCTTGTGCTGCAGAAGTTTAACAGCCCAAAAAGGAAAACAAGAATAGACACAAATTTAGAAAATGGAGCCTTTCATAAAGGTAATGAGGTGCATTCAATGATTTACAGAAATGAGAAAAATTGCTTACAATTTTCTCTTTCAGTGTGGCATTTTTTTTCATCTACCAGAAATATTTCAGTGATAACATGCATTATAGCCTTAAAGCCTAAAGAGAGATGGGGATGAATGAGTTGGATTGTCTTTTATCTTGCCATTCACACAGGGCAATTGTCTGTGAGCCAAATCAAGGCAAGTGACTGTATTTTATACAGGTGTAAATGTCTGAAGGGTATTTTTCAAGAGTGATTCAGCTGTCATATATTGGATGTCTATTTTCAGATCAGATGAATTGCACTGCAGAAATACTTGTTTCTTCTTATTGACTATAAAGGGAGCCTGGGGTGACCAGCTCGGATAATGGGAAAACATAACAAAAATGTGCAAGAGAGTATTTGAGAATAAATGTATGAGCATGTAATGGAAGAATGCATCATCACCCTTTCACAGACTGAAGCAAAACTAATCTTGCATGCACCACTGCCATCTCATGTTTAGTAAGTGCTCATCTTTCAGCCTTTGTGTTATCTGAGTGCATCATGTTAAAACAGTCTACTAAGATGATTCATGTCATACACAGAAACATGTGCACACTCACATATGTTCCTCTCTGTGCTGTTCCCTAGACAGCATAAGCTGAAGCTTCACAGCAGACAAAGCTCTGCTCAACATTGTCATGAAATTGAGAAAAGAAATCCTGCTGGGATATTGTGCAGCGTGTGTGAAATTAAGGCAAGGTGAGTGAACATCCTCTTTATCTCCTGTACACGGATCAGATTGAGTTATGGGTCTCAGCAGTGCAGACACTTTCCCACGAGGGAGACAGCCTGCTGAATATAAATATTGTAAGCAGTGAGTCACCAAAGGTGATGTCATTGATTTATGCAAGGATTGCAGAGTTTGGATTTGGTGGGAGAAGTCTTGTCTAAATGCAGCCAGACCATGATATGCAGTGAGTTTGTTTTCTTCTGGTTGTCATAGACTTTTTGCTTAATTTATGTTTGTGGTGCATTGGGTTATCTTCTCAGGAAAAATATGTATTCTGGACCCCTCTTCATTTCTTTTAATTATTTCATGTACATTTATCCTGAAAGGAAGGGTTTTTTTTCAGCAGTTATATAATTGCTGTGACTGCTTATACAACTAAAGAAGGAGACAAGAATGGTCCCATTAGCTTTCCAGAGAAGTGTCTGAAGTGAAAAACTGCATCACATCTTTGATAGCCGTTGTCAGATGGGACATTAATGTCTGGAATGATGATGAAGAGGAAAAAACTATTTATTCTTTGTCAGAATGGTAATTCCTCAGATTTTAGATAAGCACTGTTGATGGCTGTCTACTACCACCACAAATGTTTATACACACATGGACATACATGTACACTGGCTAAAGGAGACATCCCAGTTCCAAGGACCATTGATCTGGAATGTGCCAGGATTCATGTACAATATATGTTTGTATACATTCCCAGATGTATGCGGTGTTTCTGGGTGGCTGTCTTTGGTTTCTTTTTCTTCTTTTTGAACTATTCCACTGGTCAGCCACAGAATTTCAATAGGCTGTGGAAGCCAAAATACTGCAATTTCTACCAAACTACACGAACTGCAAGTATTGCTTTTCTGTGTCCGTGGGAGTATTTGTAATGAAGAAAGAATCATCTCACAAGTCACTGGAGGGAGGCAGTCTCCAGTGTTATACAAAGAAGTTTTGTATAGCAATAAAAAAACCTGCTAGCATTATTATGTGCAGGATCTTTTTCTGTCACCATTTGCACAAAACTGATTTTCTGGACTTACTACAACCTCCAGAAACCATTGTTTTCTACTTTCACATAGAAATCATCCCATGGAAAAATTGAGAAGATTTTACACAACAGTTTTGTTAAGATATTTTGTTTTGTGGAAAATAAAAATATTTTTCTATTAATCAGTTGCAGCTCTGGTACCAGCTCATTACAGATAAACAAGGTTTCTGAAACTACAAAGAACAGAAATACATTCAAGGCCTTCAGGAAGGCTATTTTTTTTTTTTAAGCACCATTTGTGCCTCTCAAAATCCTCTCCATGGTCTTGGGTTCCCTATTTTGTCTTATTATGTTCTTTTACAGAGAACTTGTATCTTATTTCTAGTCTTGTAATTCAGAGAAGCTTGAGGCTGAAGATAGAGGATTCTGCTGTGCATTTGCTTCCCAGTCTGTGTTTGATGAAGCAGTAGGGCAGTATATTTGGGTTAACATGGAACTAACCCTTATTTCAGAGAAACAAGTCTATGGGCTGGCTTCTTACCCTCACAAATTGTCCCAGCCTACTATGAAATTGATGCACTTTTTCTTACCTCGTGTTGGAAATTGAGGAACTTGCCACTTGCGTTAAGGTACCTGGGAAATGAGAATCAACTTAGACAGCGTTCCTAAAATGAGATGGCTGGGAGACTGGGGCTCTGGCATCTTCATCATTAGTGTTTCCCAAGGGAAGGGAATGAATTTGACAGAAGTTGATGTCTTTGGACTCACAAATCTGCTAGAGATTAAAGCACAGAAGTTAAGGATTTGGCTCAGGACCTCTCAGTCAGTGGGGAAAGGAAGATCTTCCAGAACATCCTCTTCAGAGGTTCAGAGTTTTCAATTGTTTGTCTTTATCTGTTGATTACAGAGGGAACTTAGGGGATGCTTGTCCTTGTACTGTGTGACAAAGTCCCTACATTAAGTGTCTTAATGTATCATGGACAGTCCTCAGGTACACATTGGTCTCCTGAGATCTTTCCTCAAGACAATAGCAGCAGGCCCTTCCTCTGAAGTAGGGATGAAAAACATGGTTGCACATTATTCAGTCTCATCTTGTCTCCCTCTCCTCTCCTCTCCTCTCCTCTCCTCTCCTCTCCTCTCCTCTCCTCTCCTCTCCTCTCCTCTCCTCTCCTCTCCTCTCCTCTCCTCTCCTCTCCTCTCCTCTCCTCTCCTCTCCTCTCCTCTCCTCTCCTCTCCTCTCCTCTCTAACCATATCAGTTTCCTAGTCTCCTCAATCACCCACATCTGCAAATACACTTCTTACATTTCTTATGAAATAGAGCTTTTTTTAATCCTTATTCATAGATTTCATTCACTCAGCTGTGTATCAAGCAAGCAGATATGAATATTAATGAGTTCACATCAAGCGTATGAAATTCAGGGGCCTGTTTAGATAAATCATTTGCTGTTGTCCATCTATCAGTTACCTTCCCCATTCTGAGCAGGAAAAAAATGTTTTGTCAACTTTGTTCTCAAAGCAAAAGGAAAAAAATCTGACACAGGGAGAAACACAGCCTGTGCTGAAGCCCAGAAGTACCTTTTTGCTTGTGTTTTTGTGGAAGAAATCAGAGGGAGAAGATAAAAAAATACCACAACAAAACCAAACAACACAAACCTAATAAACAAAAAGATTAGGCAACTGAAGATTTTGTGAATACATGTTTTATATAAACTCAAATATTATACAAAATATCAGCTTTTCTGAAGATTTTTTTTCCACTTAGCAACCTCCATTTCCAAGCACCTGAGATCCTAAATGTTATTTTCTGATATAATATGGGGTTTTTTCATTGTTTCTTTACATGTTCATGGCAGCTCACAGTGAAATCTTTAGTTTTGACTTCAGTGGGAACAAAGAGAAGTTGCCAACAAATACATTAAAAATCTTTTCATTAATACATCATTACAAATGAGGTTAGCTCTACCTCTGTTCTTCTTTTGTAACATCTTGTCCATGTCTCCATGAAAATGACAACTGTTGATTAAAATGTCTGGAAAACCTTCCAAGTGTTTTTGATTCTCATTCATGAAACAACTCCTGCTTTTATTGTGTCATAGGGCAGGGACTAGAGAGAAAGGGTGGCAGCAAGGATAGGATTATGTCCTAGAAATCCTTTTGGGTGTACAGAGCTCTTCCTATATGGCTAGATATGGTCTTCTTCTATTCTGTGGCCAGGTGCATCAGCCAGATCCATAAGGGAGTTGGTGGTCTACTTCTAGAGAGTACAATGGAAAAAAGAGAGACTATAGTGTCTCCAATGAATGATGTACAGCTCTCTCTCTGTGGGGGAGTGGGATGAGCTGAAGACACAGCTGTACCTCAGCTGGTGCAGGAGGCTTTCCTCAGCTGCTTATATTAGCCTGTTACCTCAGCTTTCCTTCCAAGGAGTCTTGGGATAAGTTCTAATAGATGTGCCTAAATAATACTAAGTGTAGCTAGATTTTGTTGCTTCTATCACACCTTAATCCATGGGTTGGGAAAGTGTGAAGGAGAAAAATGTGTTTGCTAATAGTGTTATTGACCGATGCTTTTATTTAAAGGATAATTTGGGATGATCTGGGTGGAGTCCATGAAATGTAGGATGCACTTGTGCTCCCTCAAGGTTTGCAGCTTGGTGTAACTAGAGGAGCTGAAGGTAAAACTCCATGACACTGCATCTCATGATGCAGAAAAAAAAAAAAAAAAAAAAAAAAATTGTGATGAACCAGTGGCACCTGGCAGAGACAGAGCTTTCTAACCATCTGGAGAGGAAGAATGGAAGAGGCCCAAGAATTTGGAGGCTGAAAAGACAGAGAATGTGCTGTATGCCATGCTGCCAAAACACAGGGTAAAGAAGCTTAAGGAATCGGCTTGGCTCCTTCCTTGGAGGTTCCTTCCTTGTCCCCTCTTCTCCTGATACGTATGGTGTTAAACTTTGCAGCTCGCTTTGTAACAGCGCATTTACCAGATCAGTTCCAAGGTATTCTTCTTTTACTCCAGACGATGAATTACAGCACCCAGGGCATGCAAGCATCATCAGGGACACTTGCAGCTATGATGATGGGGAACAGATGGCTGCACATGAAGAACAGGCCTTGCCTGGGAACTCCACCTAGGAGAGTTGCATCGTAAATTCATGCCTGATACCACTGGTACAAAGCTTTTAAAAAGAGAACCCTGTTATGAAGAAGTAGGTGTAGAAGTAGATAGTTCGTAGCAGGAAAGGAGGGCATTTCTGGCATGTGCATTTGCTGATCTTCAACCTGGAATATACCAGCTCAGAAAAGTCCTCTACTAAACAAGCCCTTTTTTAGCCACTACAGCTAGAGGTGTCTGACTGCTTCTTGCTTAGGACACAATAATTTACTGCCCAGTGTGCCTGTATTTATTTGTGTTAGAATTCTGAGCTTCAGCATGTCTGCTCAAAATGGTGATGGTGAATTTGGAGTTAATGCTGCAAATTTATGCCTTTAACATGAGGCCCCAGTGTGGCTCTGGGGACTTGCACTTTTTCAGGCAAATCCGATCTATAAACAGATGCAAAATAGAAGTGACTCAAATTTTATCCAGCATGGCTGAGGATATCAAAAGTCAGGCTCGGATGTCAAAAGAAACTTGGAAGGGACGTGTCCATACTTCAATCAGTGTAATTCAGCTACCAAACAGGGAAAGATGGCAATCTTTCCTGTCCTTACAGAAAGCTTTTCTTCAACTATCAAATCAATTAATAGAACTTTGGCAAGTTACAGAAATCTGTAGTCAAAGTCTATTACTGACTTAGTCAAATAAGAATAGACTTAGATGTACATTTCTTTATGGAGAAATGTACATCTAAGAGTTGACTTATTCCTCATGAAAATTTGATTCCTGCACAGTACTCTTCAATGATGTTATGACAATCACAAATATCTGTTCTGTCTGGGAGCCCATCCAAACAGTGGATATGATGAATTCAGTGTATTCCAAGTTTGACTGATTTGGCAATGTCCATTGAATGAATAAAGTAAAAGTTTCCATTATTGTTTTCTTTGGTGGGTGATGCTTTTGTGCGTGTGTTTTGTTTGTTTGGGTTGGGTTTATGATGAGCTTTCTTCTGTCTAACCCAACAGAACCTGATGTCATCACAGGAAGTGAAACCGGCTGAAAATGTGGGGTGTATAGAGTTCCCTCAGAACTTCAAACATCAGTTCTTGTAAATAGTCTCTCACTCCTTTCAATTCTTTGAGATAAGACTTTAGAGATCTCTTGAATGTCCCTTTCACTCATACATGTAAAAAAAACCCCAACCCAACAAACTAAAACCTTGTAGTTGGGAAACTTTTGAAGTTATATTAAAAAAATTGCTTGTCCATGTTAACGATAACTATTTATCCTTTCAATGGCTGACACCCACACCTTCACTGGCAATGGAAGCATCTAGCACATCCTAAGACTGGGACATTGTCTGAGTCCATCTCACCCCTATGGCAGCTTTGCCATTAACTGTGGGTCATAGGGACTGGGAATTGCTTGACTGTAGAATCTCCTGCTATTCAGATGAAACAGTAGGAGATGATGGTTGGAAGCATCACAGTCCCCATCACCAGCCATGCATGAAGAGCAGCCAATCTTGCACTTGGCATGAGAATTGTCTCCAAGAGATCATGAACCCCATGGCTGAGGAACCCAATCAGGGAGGTATAACTGGACTCTTGCTCTGGAAAGGATGCTATATACCAGTAGATACTTAAGCAGGATTTCAATTTCCAGTGAATGTCAACATACTTGCCCTTCAGGTTGATATTTATGTGCAATGCTATGTTGACTTCAGGCTGTGGGACTCTAATTATGCAGCAGGAACAACTTTGCAGTTCAGAATCCAATAATGCACTAAAACATGCATTTAAGCATAACCAAGTAGTCAGTTCACTGACGATTTAGAGAAACATGCACTCGGAAACAAACTGTCTTTACTGGTATATGTGCTTAGGGATAACCAGAAAGCCATTTAGCAACTCATGCACAGAACACAAAAGACTTAAGGTAATTATTTGTTTTGCACTTGCTTTCTGCTTGCAAGTGCTACTTATACAAAGACACGTTAAATCGCTCATTGAAAATACACAGTTTTACAGCTCTTTATTAGCCAGCTTTAAAAGCATAATATTAATTGTATAAATGCAGAAGACTGACTTTAGTATGCTGGGTTGTAAGGAAGAGAGAATAGTCCAGTGGAGACATGTTCAAAGCGATGGGGCTGCAATCCATTCTCCTCTTCTGCCAATCACTGTCACTGGGGTGACAGTCACAAGACAATAGGAAAACAACTAAGGTGTTATAGTCTCAATCATCTTCCCCTTACAAACTCTGCCCTCCCTGTCGTTAGGCCAAAGCTATAGCTTTGTTTCTCAAAGAAAGTGCAGAAGTTCCTACAGAGGAATAAGAGGTTACTTAGGCTCTAGAATGCTAAGTGGGGACCAGCCTGTTCAAGCTTTTGCGAGGCATGGCTGTTCAAGCAGGACTACTAAATATTCTAGGTAGAAACAATGAGAAGCTGATATGATGTTTCCTTTTCAATTCTTAACAGCTGATCAGAGTTGGGATCTGCTCTGGACCCGTGCTTGCTGGGGCTGGTGATGAGAAAATGCCAAAGTGCTGCTTGTGTCACTGTCAACACAGCTTACTGGAGAGAAAGTCACAGTCCTCCAGGAGTACCCACCTCAGCTCAGCAGAGTTTCAGTAAGGAAAGAGAAGTGCAGGTGGAGCAAACCTACCTGAGTATTTTCTTCCCCATCATTTATGGTTAGAGCAATCATACAACAAGGGTCATTTTGGAATTATCTACAGCAGATTACTTTAGAGATTTCATTTTGGAAATGTCCCTAAGATCAGTCAAATCAACAGGAGGCGGTGGAAAAAGGTAGGTAGGTAGGTAGGTAGGTAGGTAGGTAGGTAGGTAGGTAGGTGATTCAGGGAGATAATCCAGCATGTCTATGAGAGACATCAAGGGAAGGTGTAAATGGGGGTGTGAACACTGCCACCCACAAACACATACCACATAAACAGAATTATTTTCACATTACTTAATATTTCCACCCACCACCTAAAATCCAGGTGCTTATATGGAGGAGTAAGATTCTCCTAACCTTCACATTGTAAAAATCCTAGAAATTGCTTTACTCACACAAGAGCCAATTGTTGGCAGACAAATCCAGACCTCTCAGCAGTAGCGTGCTTCCCTGCCTGGACAGGTTTCCATGGGCTCAAGGCCCCTCAGAGCAACAGAGTGTACTGAGTGAGGTAATAACTTGGAAAGGGTGTAGCATCCACTGGCTTCCATGTTTGGACTTCTTTGCTGGCAGGCTCTTGTCTTTCTGCTCAGGCTTCTACCTGGAGGAATCTGAGCTACACAGGATCTAGAGATTCCTTGAGTATCTTAGACTTGTCCTCCCTAGTGCTGCTCAGAAGGAGTTCCACAAGATAGCTGCAAAATGCAGGACAAATGAGTTGGAACCAGGATTTCTGTGGCTATCCAACAAGGGGACAGCACAGAATAGAGTGGTAAAGAAGGCAAAATATATGCACAATGTAGAGAAGTTGCTTGGGCACATAAACATGAGTTCTTTCCCGGTACTGTAAAGAATTTGTGGAATAATTGAGGCAACTCCCTTGAAAACAAGGACTTCAGATTTACACTTACCCATACCTGCAGAAGAAAAAGGAACCTGATTCTGGTTTCCTACTTTATATTTCTCAGAGTCTCCAGCAGGAACATGTTGTCTCTGATTTATGATTCACGCGGTTTTTATTGGTCATGGTCTTTCAGAATAATTTACAGATAAAGCAATTTTTGGGGCATCCAAAAGAGCAATACATAAAAATAAAATTTCCATGACCTGCATTGAGTTAGTACCTGGCACAAATCCTAACCAACCCTAAACTCAGCAATAAATATCTTACAAGAACAGCTTTCTTACTGTGGCATTGCTTCCTTCCCTGGTGAACAAATAAAGAGTCCAACTCTGCATTCTACACCCGGGCAATATTTCTGTTGATATTAGTGGGACTTCTTCCTCAGGAGCCTAAAGTCTGGTCTGCAGTTGTCATGGTGGTGACACAGTGGATTGAAGACGCTCCACTCTGCTCCCTGTGTAAACACGAGGTTTCCATCTGGCTCTTACAACCTGGTCACAATGGGCATCACTTCACGTCATGCAACATGGAACAACTCTGGGTTTATCTGCAGGAGAAACAGTGCCCAGTTCGTGAGATAAAGTCATTTACTTGTTGTTATACAAAGGAGGAAAAAATGCTCTTGTAATGCAGTTTAAGAATTGAGCATCATGGAGTCTTTCTGACTTGATTCAGGCATTACCGGCACACACTCTCTCAAGAACAGACAGAAATACTCATTAAATAAAGCCACAAAATGCTGCTTGCTGTGCTCGACATATAACACCTTCGCATACTTCACACCATCAATAACTACTACAAAGTGCAATAACAAACAGCAAAGTAAGTGTGCAAATGAAACCTCAAATGTCTAGAGCAGATTCCTTTCTGAGAAGTCTTGCAAACACTCTTCTGCTCAAAAAAAATTTCTAGCAACAAATAATTTTTACTAGCACTGTAGAGCTAATGGAGCTGTAGGAGAGAACTCTGGATTCCTTTCTGATTCATGCTTCACAGTGGAATTGTTAAATTCCAGTTGCAGGATTTTTTTCCTGGTGATGATGTATGAGCCAGAAAAGAGCAGAAGCCAAATGGTTGCAGAGCTGGCACTCATGAAAGAGATTTCCTGGTAGAAACTGAACAAATCAGACCAGAATCCACAAATGTGGACCTTCACACTCTCTTTTTTACCAGCTCATTTTTCCCTGGTTTATGCGTGAAATTTGGATGCTTAAATGAAATACGAATTGCAGAAGGCTTTGCTGAACCCCAATCCCACAACATGACTTGCCTGGGCAGAGTGCTACATGTACAGGGAGGGAGGCAGAAGAACTCCATGTGGTTTAGCTGTCTACCCATGTGCTGTGCATTAGGAGATTCTTATTGAGGGGTTATTGAATTCTACTTACTGAATTCTGCTTGAACTCTTTTGTACAAATCTTTAATATATTCAAGTCCTATCTTCCATCCAGCTTTTTGGTATCCTTCCTCAAAGCAAATGAAGTTTTTGATATCTCTTCCACTGCAGGTAGATCCTTGTCAGGAGTGGTAAACAGTGGTATATTGGCTCCTTGGAGTGTTGGGGCTGACATTATCAGGTGCTTTTCTGCCATGCTGTATAAAAGAGCATAGTACACGGGAAGGTGTTTTCACCCAGAATCAATTACAGCACAAACTACTAGAGCAATAAACTATTGCCTTGGGTACCACTGCCCTGGCCATCAAAATGTACCCAGCAGTAAGGAGGGTGCACTGTCGTTTAATTTTTTTTAATTTCCTTTCAATAATTCTTGGTCCCTTTGGTCTCTGTGTTAGCATAGGCTTCCTTATCCTAACTTCCACATTTTCTCTGGTGCAGAAATCTGCCAAATTATAAACTTCAAAATAGATGGAAGAAGAGAAACTAAAGAGGAAGTAAAAAGGAAAAGAACTTTTCAGGGAAGTAGATGCATGCAACTGAAAATGAAATCAAAGCCTCCCTGCAGCCAGGCTGAACAGAAAGGCTCATACACAATGCCTGCTGGCCCAATATAAAGCAGCTAAAACAATATTGCTCTGAATTCTGGGAAAAGGTAGCAAGCTCAATTTATTTTGAAGTGTCAAGTAATTCAGCCATTCTCCACTTCAGGCGTAAAGAAAATCCCTCTAGAAATTCAATTTATATCCCAGTGCCTAGCTACACCTTCTTTTTTGGCTGTCAGTGAACACACTGGATGATATGAAAATGAGATAACAGGATGTCTTCTGAAAATAGATAGAGGAAAATTGATGCAGCAGACATAGAATTTGATCTATGCCTCACCATGCTGTAGAAACCATACATGTAAAAAGGGGTAAATACTGCCATGGCCCAGAACAGATAGTGGCAAAGCACCCGGAATTGGAGGACACAACACAAAACCTGTGTGAATAGGACATCAGATTACATAAGCGCTGAAGTTTCTTCGTTGCAGTTACTTCAATATTTTTGAGAGTGTTGGTGGAAGAGGAGAGGAGAGCCAGGAAGCATTCAGAGGCAGGAATAGGGGAACATGTCTTGAAAAAATATGGCTAAACCAGTAGAAAGACACGCAGAAAGACAAAGAAGTAGGCAAAGGCCTTGGCGGTGGGTCAGGAGCACAAAGATAAATTTTCTGTGGGGTGTAGGAGGGGAACATTAAGGGATAATTTAGATTTACAAACATGGCTCAAATGGCTGGTTTTGAGCTCTTTTCCAGCCCCAGGATTTGGAATATGGACTGCCCCTCACCTTCACATCCATCAGCCTATGCCTGCACAGGCAGGTGTGTCTCACTGGGTCATGTACACCCTACTTTCTGCCAGAGGAAGGCAGACAAAATCTGTGACTAACACATCTCTGCCCCCAAGAGGAGGGGATTTCACTGCATCACGTGCTTAGTGGTGAGGCATTGACTCCTACCCTGCAGTAAATAGAACAAATGTCAGCAATGTACCATGAAGTGTCCCAGGAACCTTGGTCCAGGTGCAAACACTTTGCCTGCTTGTTGGCTCATATATCACTGCATGCAGAGATGAGACCTCACCTTAGAGTGAAGTTCTGACAGAGCAGGAGCACTCATGGCAGAAAGCAAGTCAGCAGGATCCCACTTCACATCTAGAGAGATGAAAAGGCTATTGTTTCTGGCAAAGACTATGTTTTGAACCTCAGGACTGTGAAAACAATAACAGATTTATGAATTGCTCTTCCATGCATGCAGCCACCAGCCTTTAGCCAGCACATGTGAGGAACAAATATCCTACAGAAGCATTGAGCATTCTGGGAGTTGCTGGGACTGAGGAGGACAGCTAAGCTCATTCCCCACTCTTCGTGCCCATGTTATAAATGGGAATAACAATGTGAAGCTGGCAGAACATGGTCAGACCAAAGGTTTGTTTAGGTCAGCATTCTAGCAGGAGGCACTAGAAAATCCTTAGGGAAAATCTTTACGAATGGGAAATGCAGAGACTCAGGTTCTGGTTGGCATCTTATTCTGGCTTCCAGCAATCAGCAACTTATTCTTTCTAGGCCTGGGGTTGTGTCCAGACCACCAAGTTTAACAGCCACCATGGACTTACCCTCTCTGAATCTGTCTAATCCCTTTTTGGAACCATTACTCCCCAAGCTCTGTGATAGCTGCACACACAAACCCAACTTGGCAACTACCCACATGCTTTTGTGTGGATGCGAGGATCCAAGCAAGCCTGTACTCATTAAAGGAAAACAAAATGTAAGAAAACTTGGCTCTTAAAAGCCTTTCTTCCCTCCTGCTTTTGAGTCTGTGTTTTCCTGGTTCCTTAAGGCACTATGTACTGTCACCCCTGCTTTCTTCCTCCTCTAAGCCCTTCAGGAGGCGGATGTTGTAGGAAGCCTGGGCAGAGAAGTGGTAACTGTTGTGGAGCACTCTGATGATGAGCAGCTGCTTACCACAAGCGGCACTGCCAGCAGGGAGCTCATCAGAGGCTTGCTTTAAAATGGTCCTGATTTCACACAAGGGGAGGTGGGCTGAGGATGATCCAGATGAGCCTAGTAAAGCCAGGTCATACCTCATTTGGATGCTATAGAAAATAGCTCCATGAGGGCCAAATTTTTTTTTTTTTCTATAGCATTTATGTGCTCCATTCCTCCTTATTAACCTGGGAGAGGGGGAACTAAGCCCTTTTAAAATTTGTCCCTTTGGATTTGCTACTGCAGTCCTCATATCCTTAATGAGTTACCTCATCTTGAGAGACTGGAGGTGTAAGCTGTGGCTTTGTTTGCTGACCTGGTTTGTACCTGGTCCCTGTCTGTTTCCAGGGCAGAGATCCCTGATTGCTGATGCCAGTGGAAAGCTTTGCTCAAGGCTGGTAAGCTTGCACAGCAGCGGTGGGATTTGGTAGATATATTTATGTTAGTGCTAAACTCAACCATAGTTAAAGGGCACCACTACTAAGTCCCCACCACAGCAAACCATGCTAAACCCCAGATTTCCAATTTTGTACCATGTGGGACCCACAAGCTGAAGGTGTTCTATAATCTGATTTGTCTTTATTCATGCTGAACACTGTGAATAAAACCATACTCCATTAAATACAGTACTAATCTGGTCTGCTCACTGCAGAGTTCACACCTTTATGGGTTGATGATAAGTGACCATGAGGGTCATTTACCCTGTGCAGAACAAGGCATTACCTGTCTCTCTAGTAGCCATTTGCCTCACAGCAGCATTTGCCTCACATCAAAGGCACCTTCATCACCAAGTTTTCAAGACTGTTTTTGAAGACTTTAGAATCTCCTGGAGACATCATAAAGTTGATATTGGCCACATGGGAAATTGAAGGTAGAAGAGTCAGCTCAAAGGAAAAAAAATGGCTCTAAGAACAAGGACAAGGTGGACAACTTGTGCTTCTACAATATTGCTCCCTCACCTCTGGTCTGCTGCGTGATGGTCACAAAACAGAAGGGTATCATTCCCAGGGTTTTGCCCTCCACTTCCTCGATTGGATATGGCCCTTCAAGCCACCTCACATGCATTTGCTTTGCCTGGTTATGGTCCACTCCACCTGTCTTCCTCCATCTTCCATAAGGAAGCTTCTAGTACAGTTTTGCTCTGAGGCTTTGGGTTTGCTGCTTTTGCCATGTGACCTGTAGTATTAGTGATATGGCAGATGACAAAAGAAATCGAAAGCAAGGTAGCAGCTCTGTGAGACACAGCTGAGTGCAATGCACCAGCCCTGCCATGGAGAATAAGGAAATCCCACAGGACAGCACATGCATAGAATCATCATAGAGTCAATGAATAGTTTGGATTGGAAGGAATCTTAAAGATCATTTAGTTCCAACTCCCCTGCCATGGGCAGGGACACCTCCCACTAGACCAGGTTGCCCAGAGCCCCATCCAGCCTGGCCTTGAATGCTTCCAGGGATGAGGCATTCTCAGGTTCTCTGGGAAACCTGTGACAACACTTCACCATCCTCACAGTAAAGAAATTCTTCCTAATATATAATCTAAACCCAAGTCCTTTCAGTTTATAGCCATTTCCCCTTTTCCTACCACTATATATCCTTGTAAAAAATCATCCTCTATCTTCCTTGTAAGCCCTCTTCATGTACTGGAAGGATGCCAGAAGGTCCTCTCTTCTCCAGGCTGAACCACCCCAGCTCTGTCCATCCATTTTCATAGGAGAAGTACTCCAGCCCTCTGATCATCATCTTCGTGGCCCTTCCCTGGACTAGCTCCAGTAGGTCCATGCCCTTCTTATGTTGGCGGTCCCAGAGCTGGATGCAGCACTCAAGAAAGTGTCTTGTCAGCTTTACCAGAGTTTTCTCCTGAGGTGGCTGACAAGCTAGATCTGTTTACACTGAGGACTGCTTGGAGATTTTCCTGGCACTTTCTTAACACCTCTTTTTGTTCTCACTTTTTATCTGCCAGCAACCAAAGCCAGTTGGCCTTAATGGAGAACTTTAAAAAAAAGGAACAATGAAGAGTGGCTTTCCAATTAGCAATGGCAACAGACATTCTAGGATTAGTGTTTTGTCATAATACATGGAAAATAAGGAACGATAAATTGCTGAAAGCCTGATATTAGGCACTTTAATGAAAAAAGATGATGAGTTTTCAGTCCAGACTTTAGGAATGCCAATACTGTGTAATAAAGGTAAACAGAAGTGTTCAGTGCTTTTGCTCTTGAGTCCCAAAATGAAAAAATATGAAGTTTTATTACCTATATTTTTAAAACCAAACAAAATCTACAGCCTTTCTCTTTGGCTGCTAATATAAAGTTCAAGAAGAGCTATAATGTCATGACAGAGTGATTGCCCTGTAAAAGAGGAAAGAGCCCCCAAATTTCAGTTAGCCAATATGACATTCATGAAAGACTATTTTAATAAAAAACACACAGCATGAGGGCAGGTGTCTTCAAGCTGGATCTGGAGCCGTAATTTAAGTCCTTTTCATGATACAGAAAGTTCAGAGTAACACTGACCATGGACATTGGCTCGCTATCCCTGACTTCATCCACAGGTGAACCAGAGCACAAAGTTAAGCATGATGAGCCAGAGGTCCAGTAGTAAGTGACCCATGTAATACCTTGGCTGAGAAACTGAGATAGTGTTGTCCTATAAAGTCTGGAACAAGAAGAACCTAGCAGAGATTTTCTACCTCAATTCTTTGAGATCAGGAATGACTCTTTTTAGTGGACTTATATTCACTATAAAGTAACATGTCTTTCCCTTAGAAAAACTTTGAGGGATCTGCAAAAAGGGAAGAACAAGTTGGAAGTCATGAATCTATAGAACTGTGTAGAGCTCAGATTACTAGCCTTAACACTTGCATCTGAGAGTGATGGGTTCTGTCACTCCTTGATGTCAGCACTGACCCATGTAAATATTTTGCCAATGACTCCTTATTTTTCTGCTGCAGGCATTCCCAAGGTCAGACTCTATAAACAGTTCATGGTAGCTTGGTTGCTCCCTGAAGCAATTTAGATCCTTCATTGTAGGAGCTCTGGATAGGTGACAGAAGGAAAGTCTTGATGCCAACTCATCTCTTCACGCTTCTGGGGGATGAGGGCAACAGAGCCCTGAAGGGGAAGCCAGATGTGGGAGTTCCCTGCTCCCTGCTTCCATGAGAGATACTGTGTGCGCACCCAGCACATCTACTTTTGGTATTTCTGTGATATAAACTAGGCCATGGGTGGAGGCAAGGGACTACAAACATGAGCAGAAAGGAGTTGCTTGAGTCCTTTGAGATGTTCTTTCCTCAGGAGAGCTGAACGACCTCCTTCCAGCTATCTCCCATCTTATGGACTACATCTGATCTTAAGAACACTGGTAATGGGTGTACCACAATTAGGCCACTGAGAATTATTGATTTTCCACTTGGGGAGGAGACTAACCATTAAACTGAAACAGAAAAACAAAAGTAATTCCCAATATTCAGCAGAATGAAACAATTAATTCTGTCTGACTGAAGAATTTGAAGTGACCCCAAACAAATGCTTTCCTTCCATTGCCTTGGGGCTTTGAAAAAGTCAAAGAAGGAAAGACAGACAGCCAAAGGGGGAGGCTAGGTGTCCAAGTGAAAGCTATCAAGACAAACGCTGCCTTTCTCCTCATTTTGCGGCTGAAGGACTTCAACAGTAATGCAGGGGGGAGGGAGTGCCTCTTGCCTGGGATGCGTACAAATGGGCTTCAAACTCTTGGTTTGCTCAATTGAGGCTAATGAACCTGCACTGAAATCTTATGAGAAGATGAGAGGATGGACACATGCTCTGGGTGTTGATGCTTTTCCACTTTCTAAAAGGTGGTAAAGGAAGTAAATGTGTAACGAGGAGAATTTGAGACTGGAGCTGAAGGAAGTGAGATCCAACTGCAGACAGCAAACACCCATCTTCTTTTACATTGAGAATGACCAAAAACCACAAATTAGTTAGGACAGCTTCCACCAGGATGCTGGGGAGAACACACTGATGGTAAGAAGATTCATCTTGGGAGTCCCTGCATAGAACTGCGCATGAGGCAGAAGGGGGATTTCAACCTATTTCCTCTGTACTAGGTAGACAGGGAAAGTTCCAAAACCAACCCTTCTTTGCAAAAAGAGCCCAAATCCCCTTGAAAAACCAAATTCAACAGACAAAAAAGCTTTTTAGCAGAAATATCAGCACAGAGGATAAATAATACTGGTGGCCACCCACTGTTGGCTTTTGGCAAACCAAAGGTGTGCCCAGCTTCTCATCTCAGAACTCTCATTCCTTCTATCAGCATTGCCACAGGTCATGCAGGATGCAGGACAAGCACAACATGGGAATTTAGTGAGCCTTTCAAGACACGGTGTGATGGCACATTCGTTACCTAGCTCACCGGCTGCTAACCATGTCATTTACTTGGGTTGCTTGTTCTGCCAAGTCCACATAGTCATCAGTAGTAATGCTAACACATTTCCATTTTCTTACAGGCTTTCTTATATTTTACTTCTATGGAAAATACATTTTTATGTCATTTTATACCCGGAAGTTTTCCTCCTACACATCATGCAGACAAATAAACAACCCCACAATCCAGTCAGGGAGGTCAGCAGGCCTGATACTGTGCTATGTCAAACTGAGCCAGTCTTTTACATATGTTATATATTCACCTTTTCTCTGGCATCTGCATTGCACTTGGGAAAATACTCGCACGCAAAGGGATGGGCTCTGGGGAATGGAGAAACATTATCTAGCACGGGAATACTCAATTAATTTTCAGCAAGCAGCTTTTATAATACATAACATACACTTAACATAATACGCTTTGGTCTTGTGCCAGAGATTCTAAATGATTAGGCTGTATCAATTTACTCTTGAAACACTGATTAAAATCTCAAAACTTTCATAGCAAATGATGCATGAACCAGAATCTGAAATGTGATGATTGAAATATTGCAATGTCACAGATTCATCACACAGCCTTTCCAAATCCACTCTCAGTTTCAGCTGGCCTCTTAAACGTTCTACTCACACATCTTAGTGATCAGCTTTTTTCTCCTGTTCTCTCTCCCCCTCCCCGAACCTCTGCCTCTTGGAAAGATAATAGGCAGGCCTTAATTGAAGCAAACAGGTCATTAAAACAGTAATTTTGTAGATATTTGCAATGACAGACATTCATTCAGTGCCAAAGACAAGTAAAGAATTGAGGACTGGATATTCCATGTACATTAATTCTACCATAGACCAAATCAAAGTTAAATATCCTCCTCATTTCTTGCTATGAGAAATTTCCATTGGGAACAGAATTTAAACAAAGAAAACTGAAAAACAACTATTCAGTTCTTGCCCTGTGAATGGTGCCCTAGCCTTGAAGGAGGTCTTAACAAATGCTGTCACAACTTCTCCAAAGAAAATGAAGATTCTCATCTCCTGTTTCGTGGTGCACAGTCAGAACTCATCATTTGTTGCAGATAAGAGAGGTCAAATCACCCTGATTGTTTTTACAACCTCTCTGTAGAACAGCCTTCATCACAATTTCACTGAAATGCCTTTAGTTCTAACTGGATCCAGAAACTCCAAGCAAAATTGCCGGCTGCATGAAGCACATTGTCCAAAGATGATGTCTGCCCTAGGAACCATTGTACCAGAGCTTTTGCAAAATGATACTTTAGCAGCAAGCCAACACTGTAAATCTCATACTGGATCTCAAATGCCTGTAAAGATAAGTGCACTTGGACTTCTTCAAACCGTCAGCTACAGGTCCCTTCCTTAGCTGTCAAACTGCAGTGTCTCTGGGGAGAAGCCATGTGTGATTCAGATAGTCTGACAGTGAGGATGTCCTGACCTGCTCTGGCAAACGACAGCACTCACCATCCTGAAGGGAGACATCTGAGCCTGGACTCATCCCATTTCACTTCAGGCCAAGTTGAGAGTCTTATTACACTAGGACTTTTTCCCACAGTCTGTAGAGAGAGGCACCACCAGACCCCTTGTCAACACTCAAATGAAGATGTGTTTTTGTCCCCAGTGAACCTGAAGGAAACTGCTCCTAACTAAGTGTTCAGCTAAATGCCTAAAATGAGATGAGGTGGCCTGGACCAGGCAGCAGCCTGGTGTAGCTGCCTCCACATAAACTGCCAGTGTGCTCCATTACAAGTCTAGTCTTGGCAGGCTAGGAGCAAGATGCCAGGTCATGCCTGGCATCACACTAACATCTAAGGACACTAGGAACTGGGACTTTGGGGAGATGACCTCTGCTCCAGCCATTTCAGGGACCATCGAAGGAGAAGTCAGAGGGAGAAGCACATCATCATTTCAAGGTGCAGAGTAGATGTCTGGCTAGATCCAGTGGCTGTCCCCTGAAGGCTCCCTTCCTCCCAGCTGGCAGTGCTATCCACTGTGCTTTTGGCATGCTTGAACCTGTGTCTGGGAGCTTTCCTGGTCCATCACATGCCACCATTAAGGGACAACTTCTGTGTTCTTTTCAGAGCTTTTACTCTGCTCCAGCTCAAACTGTATATATGCAAGGATGAAAAAACCCCAACTGAATGAGATCATTTTTTCTCTTCTCATCTCAGACATTCAGCTTGCTAGCCAGGGTTACTGGAATAAAGCAGGGAAGCTCTTTTTCCATAGCAAGCCATCTGGTTGACATAGACTCACACTGATGCTAATCTGTTGGTTTCTTTCTTTTTATTATTTTTTTTTCCTGAGGAACACTTCATCTGCAGCTGTAAATTCAGACCTGTTCCCTCTGTGTGCAGAGCATTCATTTTGCACACATATTTATTACCACATTATGCCCCATTGTAGGTGTCAGGAAATCATTGTTATCCGTGGTGTGTCTACGTTGTTCTAATGTCAGGGATGTACTTTCAAATGGAAATTAAGCAATTATGTTTCACATGGGGAAACCTGACAGACGCATAGATTTTTACACCACTGGCAATGTTGCTGTCACAAAAGCAGACATTGTTCTCAGTGGACTGCCAAAGAAATATAATGTATTTCAAGTGCAAAGAGGGAGAGGGAGGGGAGCAAGAAGGGGGAATGTGGGGTAATTAACTGTGTGATTTGAGTTCATAGATCATGGAGCTGTTTAACTTCAAAATGCAGAAGCGACATGACAATGAGGCTACTTAACTTATCCTTGAAAAGGAGGTTTCCAGTAGCCTTTTAAAACACAAATAAATGCTTTCAGCACTATCTTCTACTCCTGGTTAAACCAGGATGCTACCGCATGTTTGTTATTTGTAGTGCTTATTTAGGAATTGGTCTAATTAGCTACTAAGACAAGTGCTGTAGGAGCAAAGAGCCATGCTGGTCCCCAGATTATTGATCATCATCCCTCTAGACGAGTTGGCCAGGTGGTGTCTCTGGGACAGGGAGCTGGGGAATCCTTCACCTGGTGAGGAATGTGTGCTGCAGGTTGGTGCTACACATCTTCTAGGGGTGGGAACCTTCCTCTCGTCCCCCGTGGCTCTGTTGTAATGCAGCACACGGGGCCCATCTGGAGCCTCGTGCAGCACAACTCGCCTTCCCTCCTCCTCCTCCCTCCTCCCCCCAGCTATTTTTGGTTTGTTGCAGGCTTTATTCAGAAGCCTTTTGTGTAACTCTCCTCTGCCCTTGGTCATTAGCTTCATAGTACTCCCTCGGGTGTAACAGACCAACAGCAGTCCAAAGCCAGGAGCCAGTGAGCTCAGGCAAAGGGCTGTACTCCTGCCCAGTTGAAAGCAACAGAAATCTGGGCCCCAAGGAAAAGAATATTTTAAAAAATGAGGTATTTTAAAAATATTTCAATCAAATCTTCACATTTTGCAAGAAGTCTGTTAAGAAGCACAGCAGCATACATCATAAACCAAGCCTTCACTTAAATGGATTTCTAGAAAAGATCAAAAAGTACTTAGGACTCTTCAAGAAGAATTTTGTTTCATGGATATTTCAGATGGGCAAATCCTGTAGCCCTGAATAAAACAAAATTCTTACAATGAAGATTGAGAGGAATAGCTAATGATCAAGACTTCTGTAAGCCAAGAGCTGCATGAAGACGGCTGAGGAAATGGCTGTTGCCTCAAGGAGCTCATAGTAAAATACAAGGCACCACAAAACCACTGAGATGGGGGAAAAGTAGAAATTTCTATTCTTCCTCCCCTCCATGAGGCAAAAAAGGTATGTTTATCATCCCAGGTCTCAGTGGAGTTTTGGAGCAAGTAAAGAAGTGTAACCAGATTTTCAGATGCCAGTAGGGGCTTTTAAGTTCCTCCTCTGGTTGTTCAGGTCACCTTTACCTATGTGAGAGGGGAATAAAGCCCACAGATGTTTGTTTGGGTCCAGCTGGCTGCAGATATCCTGTGTCTGCTGCTCCTAGAGATGCAGAGCAGAAACAATTGTTGGCACCTGGACTTCTGCTGAACATGAGACCCAACCCCATCTTGCTGCCCAAGAAGGTTCAGTGGGCAACTGTGCCTCCTGCAATAGCTTTTGGGCTGGGAAGCAGTGTTGATGTCATTTGCTTCAGGACATGAACCCTTCTTTTCCTCTCTTCCACCTCTTCCTGCCCACTCACTAACCCTGGGCACAGGCTCTAGTTTTAATTCTTTTCCTGGCTCCCCAGGGAAGGCATCTCTTGTTCATTAAGACACACTACTCCTCATTCTTCTTCCTGTCTCATTTATTTATTTCTCTATCTCCTGCAGAAGGTAAACCATATGAGACCTGGAAGTGATCCTTGAAAAGACTGAAGATCATTGGACAAACAAGGGCTGCTCTAACACCAGTAGATTAATACCACATAGCTTCGCCAACAAGAGTGAAAAATCAGTGTCCTACAGATCAAGTGGGAAAAATGAACCAACAGACACAAATTATAGAGCTCCCTGTAGGTGCAGAAAGGGAATTAGTATCAGCATCAGCTGGGCTTCAGGCAAGCAAGGCTGGGGTAGAAGGACACATGACCTTTTTTGGCCCTTTGCAAATACATTTTTTACAACAACTTGGCAAAATGTCCAAAATGTTTCCTAGGCATACTTGGAGCAAATAGGGCACTGAAGGAGGTAAACAAGTCAGTGACAGTGTCAGGATAGTGGGCCACAAGCAATCCATGAAGTGCTGCCAAACCCAGGTCTAAAGAGCACAGGCCATCCCAGGAAGAAATGGAAGCGAGAAAAAGGCATGATGTGGGCTCAGTGTACTACTGATGGACCACCCTCACCATCCACAATACTGTGGCCAGCAGGGAGAACGTGATTCTTGGATATTAAATTGCCAAATCCTGACTAGGATCCAGATTTTGAATGAAAGACTCCAATCTATTCAACTTTCTCCCCTGAAAAGTGACAGCTTGGGGTACAGATGGTGATTATGTTCTCCAGCTCACAAAGGAGGAAGAAAGCAAGTCCATCTCTTCCATAGGGGAGCTCCATACATCCAAAAGGCTCCTTTACATAGACAATAATCTCTCTCTGCACCTTCCCTGCTTTGCTCCTGAGCTTGTATCAATCCGTCACAACTCTCCACTTGAGCAATCTCTCCACTTTGCCACATGGGTCCCACCTTTTCCTAGCAGGTCTCAGTTCCCAGAGTGGGTTCCATAGTTGTCAATGTCTGATTCCTGCTGGCACCAGATGTGCAGCCAGGTGTTTACCCACTGAAGCTCTGCTCCTTCCCAAGCCCTTCCCTTCACTCATGGAGACCAGGTACTGGGAGCATAATGGCTTGGGTTGTGTCAACCGAAAGACACACTGTTTATACCCGCTGTTAGTTTAAGCTCAGTGCTTCCAAACCCCAGGACAGAATTCAGATACACAACTCCCTTCCTGCCCAATAGGATTTGTCTGGTTACACTTTGGCAGAGTTGAAAATACTCACACACATGGAACAGAACACATGGACACAAGTATGAGGACATGTGAGAATGTGACTGTTTGTAGTTATTCTGTAAGCCCACTGGGATGGATACCTCATCTCTCAGTGGCTTCAAAGCCAAGTAGGACTCTTTTGTACACTGTAAAAATAAACAGTTTTCTATGAAGAACTGCTGAAAAAGGCCCTGGCAAACTCCACCAAGAATCTTTCTGATCCTTGCAAGTGCTACTGGCAAACTCATTTCCATGGTGGTTTTCTCTTAAAAGGGTCCAGTAACATTTTCTTCTTGTCATGGAGTAGCATGTCCATTCTAATGAGTTGCTCCTTTTTAGTAGTTGCCTGCTACCTACTGGTTTACACATACTACTGGCACAAGTAAAGAACATTTAAAGCACAACTTCCAGAAAAATTGAGAGCATGGGAAAGTGCTGAACCATGGTTCCCTGTGCTATTCAAGCTCTCTCTTCTCTCTGCCCTTCCTACCTCTACTTGTTTATTTCCAAACTTATCAGAGTGACAGAATTGTTGGTGTTGGAAGAGCCCTGTGGAGATCATTTACTACAACTTCCCTGCCCAGGCAGGGTCACTTGGAGCAGGTTACACAGGCATACATCCAGGTGGCTTCTGAATATCTCCAGAGCAGGAGACTCCACAACCTTCCTGGGCAACCTTTGAGCCTCTTTTCTCCCCCCATATTCTCCTGAAAAACAAAACAAAACAAACCAAAACAACAAACAAAAAAAACCAAACAAAACCAAAAACCATACACCAAAACAAACAAACCCCACAACAACAACAAAACCCTAAACAACAACAAAGCCCTCTGATCTCTGTAGATCATTTGGCCAATGCTGCTTGTCACTAACCAATAGTCCTAGAAGGGCAATGTTCAAGTCAGGCATATGCATAGAGGGACAAGTTGCTTTGGAAACAAAAACCACAGCAAATAATCCTCCCTGAAGGTCTCCTCTCTGCCAAAGCTGCACTCTCCAACCAATGGGCCAGGAAAAAGGTACACAGTACTCACTCTTTCTGAAATCCTGTGGTGGCACATCCATTACAGATTTCATAGAATTATAGAACAGCCTGTGTTGGAATGGACTTCAAAACATCATCTGGTCCAAACATTCAAGAAAAAAGAGCCTATATGAAATTATCTAGCATCCTGTCCAACTGAATCCTGAAAACCTCCACTGATGGGGATTCTACCACAACGCATGAAAGGTTGTTCCAGTAACTGTCCCTAATGCAAAAGATCTCCCAGTGCAATATATACCTCTTGCCCATTGCCTTTTTCACCTGACTATGCAGAAAGAGAGCCACAATTCTCTTTTGGGAATGTGTCTCTGCAGCATCAGTAGCTAATGCAAGCAGTACTTATTAATTCGGAGCCTACAGGGCAACCAAAGCCCTGACACAGGCAAAATACAGACCCACTCTGGAATGGGCCCCCAGGCCTTCGCTTTACAAAACAGGAAAAAAACCCCACAAACTCCTGTCAAAAATAAAACTGGATGATGAGATCCAAGCATGTCTTGCTCCTGGACGTCTCCTGCAAGGATATGGGAATTGTTCCCTTGGGGCTGAGCCCTGTGCTCTTGTGGCCCTTGATACAAGGCCTCAAGTTTGACACAAGGCCTCGAGTTTGAGATAAGGCCTTGAGTTTGTTTGCCTGTGTGGTCACTGAGACTGGTATCAAAGAGACATCTGAGCCACTTCTTTGGGAATGTGTCTCCAGCACCGGTAGCTAATGCAAGCAGCTAATTCGGAGCCTACAGGCACCGGTGGCACCAAGACATTTTGAAATATGAGAAAGGGTGTGGTCCAGCAGTTGCACCATCAAGAGATGGTGTGATGGGACATGACCCTGGGGGAGGGAAGTGAAGTCAGGAGGAGGGTGAGACACACGTTGGAGTTGCGGACACCACACAAGCCGCCCAGTGCCATCTGCTGCTGTCTGGAGAAGATGTGAGCACTGCAAAGGGCAACAACATTTAGGGTTCTACCTCATATGGAAGAAACAGCAGGATTCAGCTCAGTGCTGCTGCATCTGCATCTGGGGGAAAGGTGCAGCAGCAAATTCCACTGCTGAAAACAGCAGCCCCATCTCTGTATCCTGTGTGCCCACTCAGGTGGCACCAGATCCCTGGCAAGGCCACAGCATGACTGGTATAATAAAGGTAGAGAAATTCAGGAGAATTTAAATATAGTCCTTTTCATTTGCGCCAGCATTGCTGTCGTCTTCTGCATGTCCAGCCTGATTGTGATCTTTTTCCACATTCACTTAATCAGTTTGCTTTACACTATTTCCATCCTCATTTCCTACTTTTCCTTCATTTTCAACATTGGCTTTTTTATTTGAGCCAGTATTGCTGCCTTCTTCTTCATTTCTCTCATTTTTGTCTCTCTAACCTTTCTGCTCAGCTTCTTCAGCACAGGATTGACTATGCTGGAGAAAGATAGGGAAGAAAGTACATCAGGTTTGGTTTTTTTCACTTTCATCCCTACTGAATCAAGTCTGAACTGTTTTGGAAGAATCTCTAGCAATGACAGCTTGCATAAGGAATTCAAGAAGAAGTGGTGATGATTCCTTTCACATCTAGGGCTGCAGAGAGCTCTGATTTTGGCTGTCTTTATGAATATGGATTCCTATTCTGAAAGTTTGCTCCTTTGGCACGAAGTCAAGGGGAGATGGGGCTATAACAAATTAGCATCTTCTGAAAAAGAATCCAGTCCTCAGATTGAAAAGAGAAAGGGTGAACAAAACAATGACTACAGTCCCAAATCAGAAGCCAAATTTTAAAGCAGAACTTTTCACCTTCCTATTAGCTTCCCTTTTTAAAAATTGATGAACCTCACTGGGGCATTGCTTTACTTGACACACCATTGCTTGCTTTGCAACTATCTCAGGGTACACAATGCATTTTAAAAGGGAGCTTTGGAAAAATTAGGGCAGTTTGCAATGTGACAGACCCTAAAAGAAAACAGTTGTGTGCAGAGAGGGTACTAGAGAGTTCAGCTGGGATGCCTGAGCTATAGAAGCTCTTTAGGAATGTAAAGTAATGTGCTGTTTTCCTTAGTCTTTGCAACACCTTGTGAGATGACTTCATTTAACTAAGAAGTGTAAATGCTACTTCATATTTAAATAGATACTGCCCTATTGCTTTGTAATTAGCACTGGTACTTCTCTTTCTTCAGATAAGTGCTGGTGAGCAATGGGTATATGAAATGGTACAAACCTTACTTCTTTTCTTGTTTGGTTTCATTAATACCAATAAACCGACTTGACAGCCAAATAAAATACCCATCACCTTTGCTTTGCCCCTTGCTGTCTGAATTTTATAAATAAAATGGCTGTAACTATCCTAACAGCCTTGAAGCCTCATGTCAACACTTGTACCAGGGTAATGTTCTGGCAGAGGAAACACTTTTCCTGTGTGTTTTATTAACTGTCTGCTTCTAAAAACCATGGAAAATAATTGTTTATCAGTTCTGTGTCAGTCTGTGATGGAGCACCTACACATCACATATGTGACAGCAAAGAATGAAAACTATGTAAAAAGTTACACAAATAAGCACATCACCCTCTTCACCTCCACTCTCTTCATCCCACCATCGCTCAAAGATTCACCGCAATGTCCACGAAAATGAAAATATCCAGAGTATGTAGGCCAGCAACTATATGTACACAGAGATGAGTTCTTTTTAGAACACCTGTACAGTAATGTCCTCAGGGATTAGCCTGTGTCACTGAATCTGTCTTAATGAACTTTTAGATTTGTATTTATATGAGGATTCATTATTTCCTCCAACTGAGCCCAAGAATTACTGACTACCCCACGGAGGGTAACAGCATCAGCATCCTGACTGCACCGTGTTTTCCTTCGCATTTTTCTGTGATACTAGTGAAGAAATAATCAACAAATTATTCCAAAGGCATTTATTTCTTTCTTGTACACAAATTAAAAATAAAATCTTACAAAAATATGGAACCACATACTGAAATATATCATCTTAATTTTTACATCAAGCATTTTTTAATGTAAGATAGAAAAATAGAAATTTCATTTTGGACCCATATAATATTCCTGCAGTATTCCTAAAATGACGTTAAAATAAATATTTTTTTCCTTAAAAATAGAAAGTGCACATTGGTTCACCAGACTAACAAAAATAATTCAGTGCAAATTCCTAAAAGAGGCATTCAGATTACATTTCCTTTCATATATGATTCCTAAACAGTTAACAGTTCAGGTTTTTCACATTCTGAAACAGAGATGAACAGAATCAGTTGAAAAGAAAGTTGAATAAGCTATTGCCTCTGTCTTGGAATTTAGTCTTTAGCAAGGTCATAATAAACTCTTCTTGGACCCCTTCTTTACTCAAATTTAGGCAAAATTTGCTAGAGTTGATGTAAAATATTTCTTTACATTTTACGTAGAACATTCCAAATGCATTCAAGCTTTACCAAGCATTTTGGTCATTTGCTGTAGGCATCTGTGAACTGGGGTCAGAGTTGGAATTTACATTCACGCTGCTCAAAATCCTGTCAATTATTAACTTACAAAAGTTCTCCAGCAAAGAGTTATATATTAATAGTAGTTTGATACACAGGTATTTAAGAACATCAGACTGCATATGACACAAATCTCTTCAGGATCTCAGCAGCACCCACTTTCCACGTTTTATGTAGACTCAGGCTGACATTGTGGTTGAAGTTGACTCCACAGAAAGTGTCACTTACATTAATAAAGAAAGGACAATAGGGTCTTTTTTTTTTAACCTGAAGAATTACATAGGTTTTGATTTAGTTCTTAACACAAAATATACAGGTAATTTTATACGTGTTTGTAAGACTTCAATCCCTTAGAATAAAAGAAGTAAAATAAAAAATTAAGTTTCTCCATCTGCCCTTTTGAACACACAACCTACCCAAAGATTCAGCATGTAAGAGTCAGACTGTCCACACAACCTGAGCTAGGTGACACCTTCTGTAGAACAGGTCAGCATTGGACAAAAATTGTGTAAATCAAACTCAGTGAAATTATTTTTAAAAATGTAAATGTCCTAAAACAAGTCAATACTGGGGTTTTTTTCCCATTTTGCTTGATTTTAAGACTAAACATTGGACTTCTCATCCAAAAAGGCCACTCTTCTGAATTTGGATAGATTTTGAAAAGGAAAGAAGAATATTGCATAGAACATGCTATACAAACATATTTTGCTATACAGCTTCTAAAACTTCTAATTATGGTCACTAAAACATACATTACAAAAATGAGTACAAAAAAAAATTTCACAGAAAATCAAGCATTTAAGACTTGCTCAAGGATGCAGTTGGTCTGACCTTGCAAAATGCTTGGGCAGGTGCTTAATTTTAAGCATATGAGTCATTGTGCCAAGAGAGATTTTATGGTGAACACTAATGCACAAATATTAGACTGGGTCTTCCACTTCAAGATAAGCATGGATGTAAGTGCTTTGCTGGATATGGATCAGGATGCTCAGCACCTAACAAGGCTTCAGGCACCGATCCAGCAAAGCACTTACTCACACCAACAACACGGCTGACTTTGGGATCACTGCTCATGTGCTGAACATTAGGCATGCTCGTAAGTGCTTTCCTGGAAGGGCCCGATAGACCAATCGTGTGTAAGCTATAAAATTTGAAGCAGTGGATGTTTAACACACCGCATATTTAACAATGCTAATCTGCTGAGATTTGCTTTTTCTTGGAACAGGGCATGTCAAGCATTTATTTTTCAGAAAGTGCATAAAAAAAGCCTTCAAAAGCAGCTTTGTGATTATGGCAAGTTACAATAATATAACTGAGCCCCCTTATGCTCCTTTCATTTCTTCTTTGCACGCCTTTTCTCAGGCATCTACAAAGGAAAGAGAAAATCCTAGTCAAAAACATTACCTTATTCAAATAACCATCCATGCATTTAATTTTGCTCCAATAAACATCATATCAGATGCAACTGAACACCTGAAAACAAGCACACTGAACCCTTCCAGATTTCAGATCTGAATGCAAATTCTGCCAACTATGCCACCACTTTCACTGAAAATATTCAAATCATCAATCACCTTTACAAATAGGACAAACTTTATTACTTAAGACTGAAAATGGTGTGCTAGTTTGACCCTTACAAATCCCTAAGTCAGTGCTTGTATTTCCATGTTTTCCATGCCCACTGATGTCAACCCATTTGCTATGCAAAGCCTAAAAAAGTGAAAATGTAAGAGTTATTTAATCCCAGATAAACAACTATAAAAGCATCACGGCTCATCAGATATTTATATGAACATGTAGAGATGTCATGTTAACCCAGAGAAAGAAATAAAGTAGGACCACATTTCTATAATACTGCTGGCATGTGGCTCCATATTATGCTAACCAAGGAAGAAATAGCAAAGCAGCACTTCATAATGACCTACAGCTACTGCTGGCCACGCAGGGTAACTATATTAAAATCCTTATTGTGGTAGGAAATATTGTTTTATGCACTTGGCATCATATGTTCTTTGTAACTTCTTACAGCTATAACTCAGGGAAGTTTCAAAGTTACTAAATGTATTTCATGCCTTCCTAAAGGGAAAAGAGTTTTTGTTTTCATGTGAAAGCTCTAACCGTTTTTGGAAATGGCTTATTTTTTTTTGTCATGCCCAAATTTCTGCTCAACCAAAAGCACAGTCACTAATAAAATTACTGGTGTGGTAAGTTACAACATAGCTGACAGCTGAAGTCGAGATGTGGCACCAAAGCAAAATGTATCCCTGCACAGAGGAAGAACTCTAGACTTAGTCCTTGAGCACATCAGGAGATGTGAAAGGCATGTATAGAGCAAGGAAAAAAACCAAAACCCTGGTACCTCAGATCAGAAGTCAGCACAAAGATCTCTTATCTCTATCAGATTTGTTCTCAAATTCTGACCAGAGAAACTGGGGCTTTTTCACGGAAGGTTCTTGAATAGTTTAGTCAATGAAAAGGTGCATTTGCAAAATTTATTTCACAAAACTTTTAAACTGTTAAAACCCAAACCCTTAAAACTAGCATATTTAAATATCCAGAAGAGCTTCTACCATGCATCTGCTCTGCCCCATAGTTCCTGTTTCTAACATAATTCTCTCCCATTCTTGGTTTTCCAACCCATCCCATGCCCATCTGCTTTCTCAGCATCTTCTAGTGCTCAGAGATGGTTTTCATTACTACACAACTCCTTTTTTTCTACCAAAACACTCCCTAACTTCTTGTTTACTGCACAGAACTTCTCCGTTAACATGACAGAATGTGCCTGTCCTTTTTCCTTTTTCCCCCCACAGCATTATCCTGCATTTTTGACAGGTGTTTTTCAAAATAGTCATCACTTCTGCATCCCTTCTACTCACATGAATTTGGGAGGTTTAATGTTTTCCAAAATTTAACCCATCCAGTTCATAACCACAATTGCTCATTCTGGGCTTATCAAACACTATTACCAGAGATAATAATTCTGTAGATTTCCGAGTATTTTCCTCTATCTGGAATTCCAACCAAGCTGACCCTCTGTGCATTTACAAACTACATCTGACACTTGGTAAAAAACACCAGTTTGAAAGGCATACAAAACCCAGCAACAACTACAAAACTGCATAGAACACACAGCAAAGCTTCTCTTTCATTTCTGGTTGGAAGAGAGTGCACAGAGCTTTTTAACCTAACAGACACCATTGTAATCCAAGGGTTGTAAATGACAGCAAAAGTTTGAAGGGGAAAAATGGCATAGTTACTCAAGAAGGGGGAATTCTTAATTTCTGAGAAACTTGCATTGCCAAGGGATACAAGCAGATTCTCTACTGCGCTGAAGTGGCAAAGACTGACATGCTCTAAGAGTGTCTTTCAAAAACACACATTGTAGTTGAACCACAGTAATGACTCAGTACAACAACCGGTGGATGACATTAAGTGTTGTGCAGAACTGGCTAGATCTGTACAAATGATCCCAGTCACACCACCTCTTTTTCAGTTCTGTGATTGAGGGAAGCTGCAACATCAGCTATCCCTCTAAATACACAGGAATACTCTGTAATGATGAAAGAACACAGAAAAGAGTGGGTAGTACATTTTAAGTAGTAGTCCTACCTTGTGCAAAACTTTGTAAAACTAAACCTTATCTAAGACACTCAAGCTTTTGCATCCAAAGCCAAACAGGCTTAAAAAAGCCCCACCCATTGTTGCCTTTAAATCAATTTTTCCCTGATAATTTTCGTAAGGACCTCTTGACCTTGGAACTAAACATAAAAATACCCCTATATTGCTATGTGCTATGAGATTAATCACGTATAGACAAAGAGATGCTAGAACTCTTTAAGGATTAAAATATATAGACAGGAAAATACCAAAACCACTTAAAAATGTGCTGGAACCCAACCTAATTCTTGAAGCATACAGCAAATACAGCGAGAACAAGTTTGTTACACAAAGCACTTTATTGCATTACATGTACACTGACATTCATTGCCATTTGTTTCCAGCATATTGAAAACAACTCAAATCCCAATACAGACAGTATCTTTGCGTCAATAAAATGCCACCAATGAAAACACTTACATCAGCGCTTATATTTGTGTCAAAATAAAAATGCAATGATGCCATCCTACTCTGGTATAACACTGAGTATAAAACTTCAGAAAGTTTTAAAAAAATATTGCTTCTTATGAATTAAAAAATCAAACAAACAAAAATCAAAGGTGGTGGACAAGTTTTCAGCCTAGAATGAAATATAATGGAGAAAACTCTGTGGTGGGCTTGACTGGGCTTGCTCTAGAAGGAGCAGCAGTATGGTACCCTGCTAAGCCTCACTTCTCAGCTCACAGCACAATGTTAATGCAGCTGAGCCATCTTTCCAACCCAGGCTGGAGTATCTGGTATCGTGGTACTGCCTTGTCCCACTAAGGCCCAACACCTCTATGCCCTGCCAGCTCACAGACCTCTCCATCACACTCCACCACATACCGAGACATGCCCTGCATACACTATACTAACAAAAAACTCCAGGAGACATCTTTAGCTTAACATAAAAATAACTACTGTATAAAATTCTTTCAAGAACAAGTCTTTATTTTGATGTTTTAGGTTTGGAGCTGAAGAAAGCAGAAATGGATTTCATTCCACTCTTATCAACTTTGGCAAGAGCCTTCTGTGCTGCAGACATTTTGGTGTTTGCCTGTGAGTGAAATGATAAACAGAAACAGTTAAACAGCATCTCCATAGGGGGGGAACAGATGCTACAAACTCCTAAATACAGAAGTCAAGCAATAAGTTGAATTGCTTTTTTAGTATACAGCCGTAAAGATAACGTTATGCAGGCTTTGAATTGTAGGAGAGAAACATTAAAAAAACAAAACTGAGATTATTCAAACTGAAGAATACTTGTCATGAATTACTTAACCTCAGACAAAGACAGAAAACCAACTACAAGGACAAGGAGGTGAAACATCTCTCCTTTCTGCAGAATGAGGTATCCCAAATCAAACGTTTACTTTGGGATAATCCCTGAGTGTACATTAAGAGGAATAATGCATGCAATAGAACAGATGCATTCTGTACCCTCTGACTCAATCTCATGATTATGCTGTCAACAGGCTGAATTACAGACCTGCATTATGGATGATGAATAATTCACATTGATTTACTATCAAAGACACTGTGCACAGTGAAATAAAGGGAAAAGAGATAGAAGAACTAGGAATGAAGAAGGTAACTAACGTTTGCAAAGCACTTTTGAGGCCACTGGGACAACTTCCCAGACTTCTACACCTAAAACACATTTTATGAACCACATTTTATGGAGCTGACCTCTTTTCTTTCTTGTATTTTAAGGCGTTATGGTTTAAATCTCTAGCTGCTTTCCCTATTAAGAAAACTTTGCATTGACCTTTCTTTATGATACTCCTCAGTCTGCAGGACTTCACAATAACAGTACTTGGGATCAGCTAGATGGTTATAGATATGATGGAGATAGGCAACAACCGTATGATTGAATGTGTTACTCTACAAACAAAACTACTGCCAAAGTATTTTAAAAAGAGTAGTATACTGTACAGAGTCCAAGGGCTATCTTTTCTTTCCCAGATTCTCTCATCAATGTGCTTCATTATTTCAGAAGTAAATCATATTTAATGTTAAAATGAATTATCTCTCCTCTGTTTATTTCTATCTTTATGCTAAGTTCAAAAGCTATAGTATATAATGTAGGGAGGGGGAAAACATGAATATTTTAAACTGTATCACCTTCACTAAGGGGGCAATCCTCTTACTTCCAAACTAAAATGCGCAATGAGTACCAAAAAAAAAAAAAAAAAAAAAAAGCACCAAAAAACTGGGGTTTTGGGGGGAGGAAAGAATGTATCTGTCACCAGCTGCTTTTCTTTGCAAAGGGATAACGAGTAGTCAGCATTAGACTGAAGGTCACAAGACCAGCACAGCGGGACTTTTCGGTTCCCCACGGATTGGAGGAAGATTCATTTTCTTTCAATGTTCAGAGAAATAAGCCAGTACAGGCCTCACAGCTTTGGCAGTCACAGAGAGGATCTATTTCTTTTCACATCTCTGTTGCTCTCCTAGGAATAGTACAGTGGCAGGCAAAACTGAACTCAGGTTTGGATTGCGCTGGAGCTGGCAATCAGTAAGTTCTGTGTTGATTTAACTTCATTAAGTTGACATAAGTAAGTCCACAAGCAATATTTCTAGGTAAAAATAAAGCCTGTCCTAGCATCCCTTGGAATTTAAGCAAATGCTGCCATCTTTGTTTCTTTTTTGAGTAACTGAAATTTACCAGTTGCTATCATTAAGCCATAGGACTTCGCATCTAAAGATCTGAAAGAGCTTTGCAAACATTAGCTGAGCACCTTAATATGTATGTCTGAGTCTGCAAGGCTCACTGGAATGTTCACTGGTGAAATACAGCCCAGCAGTAATAGTACAAAACAGTTCAGAATAGGAAATTAAAACTGTCAAAGTCACATTAAACCTGAAAGAAAAGTTCAAAGAGATATAATTACAGATGTCAGACAATTTTGTATTTGTTTTGTATTTGTGATGTGTTTTGAAGGAGAAAGTTAAGCACTCTGTGCTAGTATTTGGTATTAATCTACGCTTTAGCAAAATATGTATGAATGCAAGCCTTGCTTACCTTTTTGGTTTTCAGATTGTCGCTGTTAAATTTAGTATAATCTTCTTCTGGTTCCACAGGGACATCTGACAATTTCCTTTTCTGAAATGTTAGAGTGAGGAAGTTGCTCTGTCAACCACTTTTATGATGTACACACATGAAGTTCAAAGCTTTGGCTTTAAAATGTAACCATAGCACCAAAACAGGACTGGGAATCAAATGAAGAATCTGCGGCAAGAGTGGAAGATCTCTGTCTGCAATCATCTTCTCTACATGTGAATATAAACCATCTTTACAGCATTCAGAAGAGAGCATTCAGTGTCAGAGGAAGCATTTTCTTCCTAGCCTTCTGAAGAATGACTGCTAGAAATCAGCCATGATTGTGACTTTGGTGTCAGTCTATTTAGAGAACTTTCTGGAGCAGCTGTTGGAAGTTAGCGCCTGACAGTCAAGGAACTATGGTGCTCACGATCTCACGGACCTGTGCAGCAACTCCAGTGTTGTAGCTATCTGCCAGCACAAGTGGATCGTCATCTAGTTCGTTGTCTGTTCACAGCCCTTAGAATTAATTAGTTTCTACAGGCTGGCAACAGTGAAACACTGCCATAGCTCCACTGACTGCTTCATCACTTGAATCCAACAGTATATTAAGAACTTTGACTCTGTGTGTGCTGTGTGCCTTCTAACTTCAGAAATAACGCACGTGAACGGTTCTCGGCACTTCACATGATCAGGCCGTAAAAATGAATATTTCTTTCCATAAACTGTGAGCATGTGTTTAGTTTAAAGGTGAAAACTTTCTGGTATGCTTCCAAAGGAGAAAAAAAAAAAAGTATGTAGTACTTTACAACACTGTATTTTTATTATTATTATATATCTGATATTACTACCCTGTCCTTAATATCCTGTGAAATCTAGACTGTGGCCTTCCCAGCTTTTGTGCCAAAGAAAGTGATTTTGCAAGCAACTTGGATGGTACCATACGTTTTAAGATCCTGTTTTATTCATTGTGTTTATGGCGCTTGTGATATCTCTCTCTCCCCCCTCCCTCTCTCTCTTTGGCACAGAAGCTAGGTCTGCAGCCTAGATTTCTCAGCTCTTAGAACCAGATCCAACTGCAGCCTTTTCTTTTGATTTCAATGGAATCTGGATCAGCCTCTTAGGAGGCTGTTTACTGTGTGGTTACATTTTCAAATGACAATCTAATGAAGAATTACTTTTCTCCTCTTTTTGGAATCTGATAAACAAGTTTTTAAAACTTACAACAAAAATGTTTGCGTTTCAGCAAAACATTTGCTGTTTAGTTGTAGCAAAGCCTACATATTCTTTGTAAATGTCTCTCATCATCTGCCAATGGCCAGGCTCCCTGTGCTGACAAACCGGACAGTGCGATGATTACAACACAAGATCAATGGCTTACAATTAATACAAAGAACATGCAATTTTGATTTAATCATCAAATCACAAAGTCCAGTCTGTACCCAGTTTGTTCTTGTTCAAGAAAGAGAATGTGTTGTTGTTTTTCAGCTGATCACTGAAGTTTCTACATCTCTCCTCCCTTCAGAGTTTAACGTAATGTCCAAACATGCAATTATTTTTCCAAAACAGGAAATGTACGTTAGAACCTTCTTATTTTGCAATAATCATGTATTATGTCTGTTAATACACCTTGCCCTCATGAAGAGAAATGTCAACGCAAGTGATTAAAAATGGTCTGAAGGAGACTAGAAGTTTTTATGTATAATCCTACCTTGCTCCCCTGAGATCGTGAAATAAAGGAGTATTTCAATCTCTGAATTTGCAAAGACTTAAACACAGAAACATCATACACACCCTCGTCAGTGCTCTGGATATTAATCAGATCCTCAGCAAGATCTCACTGCCCAACAACTGAACAGTTCTAAGCCTCATTTCCTCTGCAACCAAACTGCTGAAATAAAACTGTTTTTAAAAATAGATTCCCAGAACTATCCCAATGGTATAAAAGCTATTCGTACACAATATGGAATGTACATCACATGCAGTTTAATACAGTTGTTTTAACATGCTTATATAGCTAATGACTATCAGTTGGCTCCTGATGTGTGCTTAATATTTCTTACAACGCATAAAGATAATTCTTAACTGAATCAAAGGGCCAAGTAACTGTGCAGCCAGAACAACTGTCCAGCCATATGGAAATAACATATCTATGGATACCCATTTGAGAACAAATGCTATTAATAACGGTAGGGCTCAATTATTCCTCTATGTGCTAGCTGACATGCTGCTAAACAGAACAGTCACTGAACCAGCCAGAAATGAGGTTATTTTAGACTTTGTTTCAGTAAGTAGCAGAGACATTGCAGGAAAGGCCAGTGTGGTATGTAATCTTGTTTCAGTAGACGTAGGCTGCCCAGTTTAAATTAAATGGAAAGGATAATCAAAAGTGGGGCTATTGGTTCTAGGTGGGCAAACTTTGCAAATCATATGCCTTATTTGTCTGAGGCAAAGCAAAGGGACTTGATGTGTGAGGAAGACACTTGGAAAGTAAAAGAAAAAGAATGAAGAAGTGATTTTGGATCTTTTAATTCAAACAAAGTGAAAATCTTGGAGGAAAGAGATTCGCAGACTAAACACAATAAATGTGGCTCCTTGCACACACAGATGCACCCATATTCCACCACCTCCCATCCATCCCCCAAAAAATCCAACTGACACTAGATGCAAGCAGAATTCTGCAATGGATGGGAAAAAAAAAAGACTGGGGGAAAAGAAATATTTTTTAAAAAAGATCGGTTTAGGGGTCAGGTAATACTGGGACTAAGAACTGCCAAAAAGTCAAGCTGAGTTAGACCTTGGAAAGGAAATTAAAACAAACAGTACAAGGTTGTTTAGCCTTGGGAATTAAAAGGGAATAAAAAATGAATAAAAAGGGAATTAAAAAAGAAAAAGTGAAGGGATTGGATAGATATTAAACTCAACCTATGTGTGGACCCAAAATGGAAGAACTCCTTTGCCTCAGTAAATCATTTTCAATAAAGATGAAGAAGTTAAGCACAGGGACAGAAGAGAGAATAGAAATCACTCTATTTAAGATAGAAGTAAAATTCAATATCCTGATCCAGCTGGAAGACCCCATCAAAAATTACAAGATGAGAGGCAGAACCTGACATATGTTCAATCAGGCAAGGACCATATTAGTGCAGAATAGCCAAGGACCCATCTCTAATGTAAGAAGCAATAAAATGCCATAGTAGGACTCAGCAGAAGAGAGCAGAGAAAAAAAGTGAAAGAAGGAAGAATAATTAAAGAGTAAATGAAACACAGAATCATAGAGTGGTCTGGGTTTGAAGGGACCTTAAAGATCATCTATTTCCAACCCTCCTGCCACAGGCAGGAACACCTTCCACTAGACCAGGTGGCTTAGAGCCCTATCCAACCTGGCCTTGAACACTGCCAGGGATGGGAGTTTATATGTCTGGGCAACCTGTTCCAGTGCCTCACCCCCTTCACATCTAATTTAAACCTACCCTCTCAGCTTAAGGCCATTGCCCCTTGTCCTGTCACTACATGCCCTCATAAAAAGCTTCTCGCCGGCTTCTCCTGTACCCTCTTTAGGAACTGCAAGGTGCTCTAAGGTCTCCTTGGAGCCTTCTCTTCTCCAGGCTGAACAACCCCAACTCTCTCAGCCTGTCTCAGCCTGAAAACTAAACAAGGTAATGCCTACTAAATCGTCTTTATTTTCTCAAATATAACACATTTTCAGGCGGCAGAATGTGAAGGATTGCCAGAGGACTTGACATGGTGCCACTTAAGCAGCTGAAATGACAGAAAACAAATACTGCATAAAAAGTTTAAGGTAGGTGAGAAACCGGGAAAAAGGGAAACAAAGGCAAATAATGCAGAAAGGGATGTCACTGGATCAGACAGAGATTAAAAGTTAATTACTGATTAAAAATAATAAAATGCTAACATTTGCTGAATGTACACCACTGAGTAGCATTATGAACACCTAAAGAGCTTTTAACACTGTGAAAAAAAGTCAGGGAACCTTCAAGACTGGTAACATTAAAACTAGATTAAATATACAGAAGAAGTAAGAGTTTGTGAACACAGAAACTAACTGTATGAATTTCTTGTAAATCTAAGAACTGATCAAGTAAAAACTGCAGTGGAAAATGAACCCAAACAAAACCAACTGTGTCTCAACTATTCACAGCACAACAGAGAGCTGTCTGAGCACACATCAGTAGAGGCAAATGGGTTTCTAGCCTGTAATGAGACGAAGTATTTCTAGTTAAGACAAGAAGGAAAGAATGCCATCATATTGTATGAGTAAAGGTTTTATCAGAAATAATTACACATTTTTCTGGTCACCCACTTTGAAACAATTGAATTCATCTTGGAATAGGTGTAAAGAAATGTTTCCACAATGAGGGAATGGAGAACCCATCTTACACAACCAAGCTGGCTTCTCAAAATGAAAACACAAAGCATATATGTTTTCTCTTTACACATTGAGAGAACTAATGTTAGGGAGGGAAAGGAGCCATTTCAATTCCAAAAAAACAATGATAAAGTTAGCACAAAAGGGCAGGGGAATAAATTGGCCATGAATAAATTCAAGGTGGAATTTACAGAAAGGTTTCTGAGCATCAGTGGAATGAGGTTATAGAACACTCTTCCAAGAGAAGTAATGGAAATAAAAACTCCTAATGAGACTTACAGTGAAGAATGGTCAGTGTATGAGAGATTATCCAACATGGTTGTCTGGGAATCCATGACCCAGGAGGTCCCTTTCAGGGTCCTCATAAATTATATATGAAAGAAAACCTATGAGGTCATATTGTCCCATCAACCTCAATAAAACTAAAAAAGCAAAACACGTATGAAAGAGACTGTTGACCAAAACCATAAAATATGCCTCTCTTTTACCTTCCCCTTTTTTAAACAGGAAAACCAACCAAAATATTCCTTATTAAAAATATGAGTTACCTGGTAAATTTCTTGCGTTGTTTTAGACTGGCTTTTCACAGGGCCACCTTACTTAATGTATTGTATCCAGCGCTTGGTCTGGTCCAGTTTCAATAATAACTCAGAAAAATTAACTTACAAAACAACACATCTATCAATATCTTAATGTTCTCCTACCTTCAGTGGTGGTTCTGGTGCTGGGCTTCTAAGTTCTGGGAGCCTGAAGAACAAAAGATTTTAAATTAAAAATTAAGACAAATGAATTGTGTAACCTAAAGCTTGGAAATCCTTCTTAATGAAAGCTGCTTTGGTTATCAGCTGCTCACACATGGCAAGCACTTGCAAAAAACCAGCAGTACATGGGCTGTACTTCTGACTTATGAAACTGTTCAGATATGGGGCTTCAAGCTGCAAATTGCACACTTTTCCAAAGGCCACCATAACAGAAGACTTTGAACAGAACTGAACTAATGAATAGGTGCAGAGTCCCAGTGATGATCCAAGCCAAGTCTGCTGCTGGCAGGGAACAGCAGGATGAGGATGTTGGCTCACCTTCCCGATTTAAATACAAACTAACACAGGTGAGATAAGTCAGACTCAAGCAGCACTGAGTGAGTAAAGAGGAGCGGAGATGAAGAATCAGTTCCTGGCTCTGCTGTTTGTGCTTGACAATTCTGGACAAACTGCTTTATTGGATTTTCTTCCCACTTGCTTTAAAATAGGATACATTACTCAGGGTTTCATCACACAACGGTGGTAACAGACATATCTGACTTTAATATTACATCTCCCCCAGCTCACAGCCCTTAACACCACAGGAGTCCTTAACACCACACCTTAAAGCCAAAAAAACCCCATAATCTACATCTGAAAAATCACATTTACAGTGTGGCAAACATAATCTCATTATGTCATTCACTGAAACCTTGATAAAAAAATCTCAGTATTCAACAGAAACGGACATTAATCCATGTCATGTAAAGCTATAGGCTAGCTGGAACAATACTTACCCCAAGTATTTTAACAGCTCCTTACTCAGATCTTCAGGAATATACTCTGATATTAGCCCATGGGCATACCGTACATAGTCTTCAGGAAGAGGTCAGGGAGTTGGAAGGAGGAGAAAAAGAATATTCATGTTACATAGTCACTGTTGCTTTAGCCATGTTGCATGTGCTACCATGAGGCACAAGGCTGAACTCAATAGTAACAGACTCCTAATGGATACACTGTGATGCTTCTCTGTGTCGAGCAGTTTATGTTATATGACACTTGTAGGTTTATTTAAAAAGTAAAGACTTACTACACACACTTTGTCAGCACATGTTATTAATATCTGCTGCATGTACTTTACAAAAGCTGCTCACTTTCTGAGAGTACTAGATATCATGTATTTTTCCGGAGAAATTAAATTTTAAAAACCTGCAAAAGTAAAAAGCTGACTCAACAGAACATGCAATCATTAATTTTAAAGCATCTGGATCTTACAATTATTTGGCAAGGGCTTCAGTACTAAAGAACATTTTCTGGCTTCAACTGAAAACAATTCGATGAGACAATGAGTCTATTTCAAAGTCTTGTACTTAATTTTCAGTACTTTATAGAAAATGCCAAGGCCTATCTAAACATCACTGGCAAGACAGGATAATTATCTGTGGAAATATGAACTACTAGAAGCTGTTTTCAGTACAGGGCACTCCTGCTATAAATGTTTTTCTGAGAGTCTAGGGAAAAAAAAAAAGTGACCCTTTTATAACATGAAGTCCTAAACCAGATCTTTTCTGGTCACGTTCTGCACAAGCACTTACTGATCGTGGGCTGGACTTTTTAAACTTGCTCTTGTTGAGGCTGCTAGGGAGTAACTGCACCCATGCACAGGAAGCATTTGCCAGACAGATATTAATGAAATTCACTTCTGAATTCCAGCTCCAACAGGCCAGTTTATCTGCTCATATGCCTACGCACTTAGAGAGTTCAGAAGCACATAGTATACCAACCTTAAGGTGGCAAAGAACTATTTCATTAGTGCCAGAGATAAATTTCTGGGGTTTTTTTTCTTTCCTATTTTCTTTTTTTTAACCTGAAAAGCCCAATGCAAACTGGCATTGAAGGAGAAAGCATTAACAAATTGACAGCAGCATACACATTCCAACTATACTGATAATAAACTCTCACTATCACCTGTCTGCACTTCTCCTTCCTTCACTGCCTAGATTTATCAAAGATTTTTCACTCTCTAAGCCCACTTTAGGGTCAGGAGAGAACAAGAAATAATTCCAACCCAAGACAATTTCACCTCAGCAGTTAATATGTCCAATTTATTGCTTAAGAAAAATATTCCCATCATTTCACTCTTTGCATTATGACACTGAATGGTGAGTCCACGTCAACTGCTATCATTTCATACTAAATAAAAAATTTATTCCCTCTGCATTTCTGGCTTGAAGCAATCTTCACTGACTCCCTTTACCAATTTAAAAATACCACTATTTGCCTCCTAGGGAGTCTGTGTTCTCACCCCAGCCTAGCTTTGTTATTAACCTTTTGTCAAACATCAGGAATACTTGCACACCTCCCTTCTTTGTCTTCTGAATGAAATATTCAAGTCTCATATGATAAGCCTCCCCTACTTCTCTATTTGCTCTCATTATATCCTCCCCTATTTTTGCCCTACATCATCTAACTACGTATACCCACCTATTTTTAGGGTACTGAAATTTCATAATACCCCTGTGAAAGCAATTCTCTACAGAAATAAATTGCACTGTCACAGCAATGAAAGGATTGGACAAGAAAATGAGTCTTATTAGAAATAAGTGTTGAGTAATGTGTCCATTTGACTTCCTGTCATTCACCTTGCCACATACAGTGGGACTACCTCCAAAACTCACCTACTTTAAACCCCAGTATTCCCAATTTCAATTCTACTCTCTCAAATATGAAAACCCAAGGTTTTTAAAAAGACTATTATAACCGTGTCACTATAAATAAAGAGAAAGGTGAGAAAAAAACCCCCACTACAGACGAAATATTTAATTATAAATTTCAGAGAAAAAAAAACTTAAACATAGTCAAGACGGTTGTTGCCAGGACACTTTCCCCGTTCTTTAAAAAAGTAGGGGTTGGGAAAATGATGAAAAACTACTGAGAAGGTTAAGTTACAAGTTTTGCAACTTTGTGTCCTTTTAAAAACAATACATTATAATCTCTGTTCTATAAAACTGTCTATTTGCTTCTTAAATCTTATTTATGTTGTTTCCTTGATATCATTACTGGCTCCTTTTCCACTTTACAGCATGAAGACTTCTGAATGTCTTTGTAATAGGAAATTATTTGCTTTGGTTCATCTTGGTCTAAATTGTTCTTAATTTTCATTAATATTGGAAGATTTTATTCCATTTTCAGGTTTCTCTATAGAATTTCATATCAGTAACACTATGGACATTGTCCATCCCAGCAAAATGGTAAACAGAAGCAAAAAGGATCCCACCACACTTTTTGGTAACAGGATTTTTACAATTGAATACACATATTATTAAAGTTTTGCCCTGAATAATTATGTATTTGTGTATTTATAGTGGGTTGAGGCTGGTAAAACACCAGTGCACCCATAAAAATCATCCAACTCATACATTTGTTGCATAAAGTAATGTTTCAACCAGGAGCCTTTTCTCTGTGACCATGACTTCCTAAAATCCCTTCACCATTTTGAAGAATTCGATGAATGCTAATGTGCTATTATTCCATGCATTCTAATAAAAAATAATGAAAAGAAGCTCATTCTAATACATTTACTGGGTGAGAATTCATATATATTATAAATACGTGTCCTATTCTTTAACACACTCTCAGTACAGCAAAGCACTTCAGCATATATTTCACTGTCAAAAATGTTTCCTCCTTGAACCGTGGAGAAGTTAAGAGAACCTCAGCTGAGACCTACTGTTAATTACATCTGTTAATGTCATCTGACGAAGATATCAAAGAACTTGGAAAAGCCAAGGCACACAGGCATAGCTTACACGGAATTTTCTGTACAGGGAATAATTTTACAGCAAAGGCCAATTTCAATATATTTTAGTTTCTAATCATGTGTTTTATCTCTACTTATGTGACTTCACAAAAATGGAATTCATTACCATGTTTAGTTTTCTTACCTTCCTGAGCATCCGTGATCTGTTTACTGTTGATAAACGTACTTGCAAGCACCCTTTCACCTACCAATATATTGTTGCTTTTAAGTGCTTTCACTGTTTGATTAACCTACAGAAAAGCAAAGAATGAAATGCCTGTATCAGTATTGTTATGCACATGTTAATGCAGTGACAAAGCTCTTGTAATTTTGTTTCAAGCATATAAAACACTCAAGTTATGGACTGTGGTGAAATTTAATATACATTTGTAATGACTAGCAGATGAGCTCAAAAAATCCAAAGAAACTAGCTTGTCTTTGAGCATGTTTCCTTGGCAACATAGCACCACTTCTGCAGCACCCCAAGATGAGCTGAGCTATTTAGACACAACAGCCATGATTATACAGGTGAGAAATACACCTGTTCAGAGAACACTCCTGAGCTCAGCAGGACGGCAAAGGCAGTCCTTGGTGGAAATCATCTGACAGTTCTCTCTCTGTTGGATCCAGCACAGCAGTGCTCTGTAAAGTCCCTAATCTTTGAAGTTCAACAACACAAACAGGAACCTGTTCACATGTAAATATTCAGGTAATCATTGAACATGTAAATAAATATTCAGGCATTCATTCCCATGCCTCATCACTGCAGAAAGTGGACCAAATTTTGTGCTTGTATTGATTAATTTAAATGACAAGGCCTCCTCATCATGTGATGCATACCATGTTCTTCTATAGAGTGGCATCATACCAAGGGCACATGTGCATGAGTAAAATGAAATTCACCTCCTTTATACCAAAACAAAGACCCTATCAAGCTTAGCTTTAAAACTAGTTTATTTCTGGCCTACTGTACAGACCTCTTGAACAGCATGACTGGATCAGGATTAACAGCAACCAAACCAGGACCACTCTAAGTGAACTCTGCCAAAACTTCAGGAAACACATTTGTAGCACAAAACTAAGGCAGTTCTGTCCAGCTTCAAAGCATGGCAGAATTTAGAAGCTGTAACAATCAAAACTCTCCTCTAGCCCATCTAGGAAAAGGACAAAGCAAAAGCAAGCTCCTCACCTTATGCAAAGCCTACAGCAATAAGCTGACAGCTTCCTCTTCCTACCCACACCCCATAAGCCCCTTTCATGGCCAGACCCGTACAAAAGGGAAGTGCAACAAGCTTGTTAATGTCTCTAACACCTGATCACATTCCCAAGTAGAGCAACTTTACTGTGATGTTTGTCCTTCTTGGACAGGACACATACCTTGAACTGACACACGGCACATGGCTCCCATGCAAACATGGACAAGCTAATAAGCATTTTCGTTTTAAACATACAGCAATTTTTAAAGCAAAAGGGAAATGCAATACCTTTTTCTTTAACCACTTCAGTGTCTTCTCTTGGCTGTATTTGTGGAATTTCTGACTGCCAATCTCTGAGAAAAAGCAAGCAAGAGGAAAAAAGTCATGTCTGGTTTGGATTGCATTTTCAATACCTTTAAATCTTTTAACTTATAGATATAATACAGAAGTTAATTTGCATCTTGCACATGTTTGATATCAGGGCAATAAGTTTCAAAAATATTGGAAGAAAAAAAAAAAAAAAAAATAAACAGACCAAGCTGATATGAACAAGTCTGAAAAACTTGGCAATTCTTTAGTTAGGACCTAACCCAGCAAAGCACAGATTTTATTTATGTATGTGTAATCTTGGGTTCTCTTAATTCACTAAGACTCTTCTCAAGCCCTTGTAGTTTCACTTCACCGTCACTGGCCTATGTTACCAGACTGGTGATTTTAACTACATAGTTCACAACACAAAATGTTGGTTCCATGATTTTCTTTTTTTTTTTTTCCTTTTTTTTTTTTTTTTTTTTTTTTTTAACAACAGATTATCTTAAATCTTTATGTACTGAATTCCAGTGGCTAGTAAGGGACCAGGACAGAGAGTTGGTTACTAAGCTAAACCATCCACCTCTTCAATAGACCCTTTCCCTATCTATTCTCCTCTCTCATGTCAGAGTGACTAAAGCAGAATTTTTATTTCTATCCTCCTTTTACATAATTCAATATAATGTTAAAAGAAAATACAGAATCCAAAATAGCCGAACTCACTCCTTGTGGGAGGAATTATGATTCACTCATGAGTTATGGAGCAACACAAATTAACTTGATGATATAAGAATTTCAGAGAGTGCTTCCCCTGTGATAACGAGGGCATCATGAACACTTGCTACTCACATGTGATCAGTTATCTAGAGATACATGAGTTCAAAACACCCAGGCAAAAGAAAAAACTATGAAGGCTCAGGGAAATTTCAGTATAAAAATTCAGTATTAACTCACAGAAAGCTACATTTTGGAAATGGAATCAGATGCCTAACAAGATTTCACAGGAGATTTTGGAGCCTGCTGCTTCAGTCTTTTTCTTTAACAGGTATTTCAATAAGTTTTAATCTCCTGTATACCATTCCCATAAATACCTACATCTGTTTCATGTCATTTACTGATACAGTGTCATATTCCAACAATCATTTCATGGATTTTCCTTCTCCCCTGGCAAACAACAACATATTATTTATGATTCCTTCAGCATTTCCTTCTTTGGAGTTTATTTTGGCTCTTCCAAATTGCACATAAACAGTGAACGATTATATGCTCTTTCTGTATGCATGGCAGGGGGTATGGAAAGGTCGAGGAAAGCTGTTTGCAAGAAAAACGTTTAAATCTGTCTCAATAATTGTACAACAGCAAAGCACAAAAATTCTTCAGAGCAAAAATGAAAAAATACACTAATATACACTTTGCTTTATGATGAGCTGCAGGTAAAACAATTAGCTGTAAAAACTAACATTGTTGACAGCAGGCTTTAGAATTTAGAAGCTTCTAAATGGCTCTGAAAGAAAAGAAGCAGAAAATGGAGAAACACACTGGATACTTGAACCTGCTTCTCAAAGGGCTAACGTGGTTTGGGTTCAAGTAGACTGAGTGCAATTCATGGATTCCTCTCTTATCTAAGAAAGTTCGAGGAAGGAACATCCTCTGGGCACCATCCCCCAGCCCATGCTGAAAAGTAGTTCTAGCCTGGATTCTCAGGCAGTCTCCCCCATAACAGCATGATTCAGAGTGACTCAGGGAAAGGAAATGTAGAACTGTGAAGCCATTTTCATTAAAACATGTGAAAAATAATTACACTGAACCCTTCAGAGATCACTTTGTTTGAAAATATTTTGTGTGCTTGACAGTTTTGACTATTAAACTCTAGAAACTGACAATATTTGAGACCTCTGAAGAATTAAAGTGAGTTATGAAAGTCACAAACTGCTGACAAAAGGATTCAATACTGGAACGTGGATTTAACATGTGATGCACATTTGATATTGGTGAGAGTTAGTGACTACGTTTGATAATATGAGTATATATTGGAAAGCCTTTTGTTCCCTAATGTGTCTGGTGCCTATAAAACTGGTCTGAGACATCTGGAAAGATTGGGTTTGAGAAATACAGATGGAATATAAGTGGTTCTACAATTAAATAATATGTTCAGTGATCAGGTAATCACTATGTAGACTTGGAAGTTTCCCTGATGTATTGTTGAGCAAACTGCCTAAAGCACATTTTGAAATCTATTTTCTCAGTGTTTTCCATAACTCTGAAACTTATATGGCCCCTTTTTTCCTACCTTCTGGGAATACAAGCTTGGCAATATTATTTAGTTATTCTAATCAGGTAAGTTTTCTTGGCTCTTCATGTTAATCACATCAGACAAGATCACAGTGCAGCTTTTGCCTTGCAAAATGAAACAAAGAGTAACACTCTAAAAGTGGAATTCATAACCCTCTCTTAAACCTTCTCTACTGTACATTCAATCCAATGTCGGAATTTATTAGCAAACAACCTGCCTCACCCAGGCTTAGTGTGCTGTAACACACCCTTTCCACAGCTACTAAAGCAGGTAATTCCGAATTCAACTCAGCTAAATGAATTTTCAGTGCCCTTCAAGAATGAGGCCAGGGAAGGTGGATTTTCTGTTAATTCAGTAAGTGTAAACTGTGAGTGCTCTGGGGTAAGAATTTGTTAGACAGATGTTAAATGTCTTAAGACTAAATGAAGAGTGAAATAATTATGTTGTTAAGTTCTGTCAAGCAGAACAGAGCTGCAGGAGCCTTAACACAACTGATATTTTTTGCCCTAATGCTCTATTCCTTAAATGAGAAAGGCTACAAAGTGGACAACAGGTCTTAAGAGCCAGAAAAGAATGAGTACCTGAAGTCATAATGCTGGAATTTTTTACAAGCAATAAAAGACATGAGAATATGAAACACATAGAAGTGGATTAAACAGAAAGGTGATGTGTGCATGACAGGCAAGCAAGTGCCAATGGGTTTGTTGCATAACAGTACTCTTGGTGTTCTAAAAAAAGAAAGAAATCCTAAGAACAAGCCCCACTGTAACCCAATCCAAACCTGAACAAGGAAAGAAGTAGCGTGTACATGAAGGTACATGTCTGGGAAAATCCAAGAACATCACATAAAGATGTATGCATGTGTGTACAGCTTTTATGACAAAAGCATTGTTCACATTTCAAAACAAACCTCAGGAAATGAACACACCTTTAACAGCTAATATAATTTGTTGGCAAAATGACACAAACTTACAGGTGTACATAACACATTACTTGAAATGGAAAAAACCAAGCGGTGAAGCATCTTCACTACTGTCTAACAGAACACAGTTTATGGGAGGATGCTCTGATGGATAACAACTGCAAATACAATATCAGAATGAATACAGAAGTTAGACCGAGACACAAGATCTTGTCTATAGCAAATACTTTTTTTAAAAGTTTTGTTTTGGGAACGTAAATACTGCCCAAAGGCTGTACTGTTGCTGGAGGAATTGCCCCTTCGAAAAAATAGTCCAGACCTTGTCCTAAATTCCTATGCAGACTTAGGTTTGACAGCCAAAAGGATGTGGCACCATTTATTATCAGGTCAGATGGGTGACCAACCTGACCTCCATTATAACAATGCGATCCACTTAGCGGATGAGGGAAAGGCTGTGGATGTTGTCTATCTAGACTTCTGGAAAGCATTTGACACTGTCTCCCACAGCACTGTCCTACAGAAGCTGGCAGCTCATGGCTTGGACAGGTAAAAAACAGCCTGGATGTCCAGGCCCAGAGAATTGTGTTACCTCCAGCTGGCAGCCAGCCACTAGACCTGGGGCCAATTCTTTATCTAACATCTTTATCAATGATCTGTATGGGGGGATTGAGTGCACCCTCAGTCAGCTCACAGATGACAGCAAGCTGGGCAGGAGTGTTGATCTGCTGTAGGGTAGGAAGGCTCTGCAGAGGGATGTGAAAAGGTTTGATTGATTACAGCATGGGGTTCAACATGGACGAATGCCAGGTCCTACACTTGGGTTAACAAACAACAAACTTGTGCAGCACTACGGGCTGGGGGCAGAGTGGCTGAAAAGCTGCTCAGCAGAAAGGAATCTGAGGGTGCTGGTTGACAGTGGCTGAACATGACCCAGAGTGTGCCCAGGTGGCCAAGAAGGCCAATGCACCCTGGCCTGTATCAGGTACAGTGTAGCCAGCAGGACCAAGGCAGTGATTGTCCCTGTCAGCATTGATGAAGCCACACCTCAAATCCTGTGTCCAGTTCTGGGCCCCTCACTACAAGAAGGACATTGAGGTGCTGGAGCATGTCCAGAGGAAGGGCAGTGGAGCTGGGGAAGGGCTTGGTGAACAAGTCTGATGAGGAGCAGCTGAAGGTGCTGGGGGTGTTTACTCTCAATGAAGCTCAGGGGGGACCTTATTGCTCTCTGCATCTAACAGAAACACAAAGGAGTTGCATTGAAGTGGGGGTTGGTCTCTTCTGCCATGTCTCAAGTAAAAGGACAAAAGTAAATGGCATTAAGTTGCACCAGGAGATCTTCACATTAGATACTAGAAAAATTTGTTCACTGAAAGGGTGGTCAGGCCTTGGAATAAAGTGCCCAGGTCAGTGATGGAATCACAATCTCTGAAGTGTTCAAGAGGAGTTCTGGATGTGGCACTTGAAAATATGGTGTAGGAGTGATTATGGTAGTGCTAGGTTGACACTTGGACTAAACCATCTGGAAGGTTTCTTCCAACCTTAATGATTGTGTTATTCTGTACACAGAAGTTTAACAGCTCTTCTCTCACCCTGGCTACTTACCCCACATTAGACAAGCTGTAGGGCACAACAATTACCTGAAAGCTTAAAAATACTTTCTAATGGAAATACTCATCACTTCATGAGAAGGCAAAAGGGGTTTTGCATTTCACATGAATCTGTCCTAAAGAAGCCTTCTCAAAAGTCAGAACTCACCCCAAGGAAAAGATTGTTTGGTCTAAATGATACAAAATGTAACTAAATGTTTCTGTAGGTTCCTCTGGAAATGCAGGAGGAATAGTAATATTCCTCCACAATTACGTGTTTATGGAAGCACATAATTCCAACTACCCCAGTCCCAAACAGAATGTGACAACAGCCTTCCTACCTAGATTTTCTGCTCCCTTGTGAAAGTGAGCATTTTCAATGGAAACATGTCCTACCCTGAAGTTCAAATGCAAGCCTAAGTGAATGTTATTTAAAGGACTGACAAAAAACCCTGAAGTCTTGCATGTTTTGCGTATCTGCAAACCTGCAACAATAATGTCATGCTCCTGTCCCTTCCCTAGAAAGCATATATTGTCCTCAAATAAAATAAAAGCCCCCACACCAAAGGGAATTCTGAGCAAAGGTTGAGGAAACTATGCACAGAATTGATGGCTGCTAACTTTTTCCATTTGAGTTTTCTCTGTCATATACTTATGCATTCCAATCAATTTTTGTATTTTAAAACAATTAAGTCTTCAGCTTTAACCCACAACACTAACTTATGCAAAGCCAGAAAACTTGTGTTCTCCTTTCTCAGTAGCATATTCCTTCTTCTCCAACTTTTTTCTATTCATTGTTTCAATGCTTTGTGACAAAGGATGAAAAAAGTAAAATGGACCACTTCCATGCCAGACTATCCTAAACTAAATAAAGAATTTAGAGAGATGTAAAATTCTGATCCAAGTCAAAGAGTTCACAACACACACAATAATGTCAAGAAGCCAGCTCTGATTGGTTTATCATTTGTATGACACCTAGCAACAAGACTGCATGAGTTTTTCAGATTTGCAGCAGATAATCTGAGACCCACACATTTCTATTCACAAGACTGCAATGACAAGCTCTAAGCCTAAGCTTCTGTTTTTGAAGTGCAGCTGTGTCAAGCACTTTGGTTGTTTGGTAAAGCAAAAAACAATATTTAAATCTATCTTGTAATGAGGTGACGCTAACAAATTGAGTCTTTTTTTTTTTGTCCTCCCTCCCCCCCACTCCTTTTTTTTCACCTTTTTCTTCTGTTACGTGCTGTATATACTTTTTAACATCTGCACACTTCAGCAGCAATGGGCAGCTAGGGTATTCTGAGTCTAGCACAACTTGATCAAGTGGCTGGAACTTTCCTTGCTGCTGAAAATACATCAAAGGGATTACAAAAGCATTACTAAAATGTTAAGACACATATAATACACACTACACATATGTATATAAATATATATGCATGCAACGGCCATAGTTTTAAAATAAAGGATTTAAAGAAGATCGTATTTTGAATGGTAACACATGACACATTCAGAAACTGATTACAAAGCAAGCTATAAATATTTATTTCAGACCAGTAAATACCTGCAAAATGCTGAACTCTTCAAACACTGCACTTAAAAAGCCAAATTTAAAACAACATGGGGAGAAACTAATGTGAAGTACAGCGGGATTTTTTGGAAGATGACATAAGACACAGCAGTCAGTGTGTGCCAATAGCGTTTTAGACCAAAACCTGTTGGATTAAACCCAGTGTCATAACTTCCATTCAAATTTTGCTTTTCCTTACACAAAGATAAATCTCAAAGGAGCAGGGCAGCTTCTGGAACACAGTATTAACCTTTCACCTCTGCAAAGTCAATTCCAGTTTGGCCAGAGTAGGGATATAAAGTGATTTTGGCACAACTTAAATAGCCCCACACATGACAGAACCATCAAACAAATTTTGCCATTGCCAAACAATGCATAATCATTCAGCATGGTTTGGCACAACTGGCAACCTTCCCTTTGGAAAGATCCTTTAGTGCATCAGTACAAAGACTCTGTGAGCTTCTCATGCTTAGAGAGTGCGTGGCCTCTGGAGCAAAGGCTGAACTCATTATACTGGTCAGCATAAAAAACCCACTTGGGGTACACTGCTTTCATTATTAATTAATTCTCTTGCTAGACACTCAGAGGCTTAATAAAAGTAACCATCTACTGTTAAACCACAAGAAAAACAAGAAAAAATCCCAAACAAACACAAAAAAAGCAGGACCAAGAAAGTATTCAGAGGTTTTTTTCTCCTTAAAAGGGAAAAGACACAATAACCGTGGCAAAAAGAAGTTAGGAGACACAAAAATCAAAGTTCAATAAGCTCTTTCTTATAGATAACTTACCTGCTTGTGTCCCAAAGCAAGACAGCTACATTTACATCATGCATGGGCACAGAGGCTAAGCCAAGAAAGGTGCTGTATAGGAGATGGCTCTGCTCAGAGACACACCAAGCAATCCTGCATCACACTATCAAAATCAACGGACAGTGCAAAGGATGATTCTGTGATATCCAGTGATATCCATTAGTTCAAGCTGGAAGTGATTGTGCTGCATTTCGGGCTAACCTTGCCACAAGATTATAGAATACACTAACTTAGGCAAGGCACTGCAGGATGCATTTGCCCTTTTTTGGGACCCAGAACTGCATTTATCTGACATCGTGCCTGGCCCAGAAAATCAGAAAACAATGTACCAAAAAAAGTGAAGGGCAGCACAGGACTCTTCCCATGCACAGAAACAGCAGCAGTAGCTGTCCTTTACTCAGGCTACTTCAACACCTCTCCACATAAAGACAGGAGATTTACTACTTTCCTAAATTAAGTTTGGTATAAAGCTTTCAAAGGGATGATGAATTCAGAGTGCAGTGCCCAGGGAACAAGCTGAACTACTTGTGGAATGACTCTTCTGATGGACCATCATGACCACAGAAATACAGAATACATCTGCACACCCTATACCTTAAATAATTAAAAAATCATTACAGAACAGTAGGTTACTATTACAAAGGTACAGGAAGACAGGAATTTTCTTCACCATAAGAAAACTGTTCTCCTGCATTCTCCACTTGCAATCTAAACCAGAAAACAGCAAGCAACCTTGTAGAAATTCTTTTAGAACAAAAACTCTTAGGATGCATAAAGTGAAACCATTGTCTCCACAAAACAAACAAACAAGCAGGCAAAAAACCCAACAACCCCTCCGCCCTCAACATTTCCATTTTATTTTGTGTCCCTTGTTTCACAGGCTGCTTGTTAAAAAAATCAGTAAATTTGCCTATGACTTTTGATACATTTCAGAAATTTAAGTGAGGTTTTGCTACATCCACAATAAATCAATGAAGCCATTTTTTAATTACCCAACTTTTGGATGCTTGATCATCCCATTGCTGTTCTATGACATGGCATCTCTACAAATTGTTGTTTCCTTTCAAGTTCAAACCGCCACAGAAATGTTTCCCTTCCTCTTCCCTAGCATCCAGATTTTTCTTTCTTTTTCCCTTCTTTCCCAAAATAACCATTTTACTGATGCCTCAGAGAGGGCACTGTTTTTTGATCTGATGACATGTCAGCATTTTAAATTCAATAGTTCTGGGACAGGCTCTCATAAAAAGACAAAAGAGATTCTCTTGTCTTAAAAAAGAAGGTGATTAGTGCTTGTTGAGATTGAAAGCTCACTCTTGTAACATCATTTACCAACAAAAATCTTCATGCAAACAAAAATACTTCTAGGTATTAAGATTTAAGAATTCTGCTTTAAATGCAAATAAATTTCCGTTATGATGGAAGCCACTCTGTAAAATTAACATAACTTCTGCAGAACTGAAGTCAGAAATAATGTTTTCTGCTGAGAATTCCAGAGGAAAAAATAAAGTAGGCTTACCTCTTTGTCTGCCTTTATGAGGTAGTAAAGTATCAGAAATAAGGGGTCCATTGGTGTGATGAACAGCAGGCACCCATCTAGGTGACAGGCATGCAAAAGTAAGCTTACACAATATACTGACTTTTTGGGGCTTCAGGATGTTTTTTAGGAATGTGAACGTTTGGGGTTTTTTTTGAGTAAGCATCCCAATATTTTAATAAAACAAACACAAAAATTGTATTTGTAATTTCATATTAAAAATGCAGAGATAACTCACTCCTCTACCCTGCCAAACCAAAGCACAAGCTCCACTTCAGGACTTCTGCTTCACTTACTCGAGTTCTGCTTTTTTTCTGGACTGTATTAAAACCAGCAAAATTGAAGCTGCCCTCTGTTGGCAGATTTGGGGCAACAGAAACTGAGGATACAGAGATACTCATCAATACTCCACACCGGGCAAGGCAACACTGCACTGGCAGAAGCCATAGCCAGGACAAGAAAGAATTTCAAGGGCTAGATAAGTGAGAGCTGCCTTCATCTGTGAAGGGAGAATCTGATGCAGTCTCCTAATGGAACAAAACAAACTTAGATCAGGAAACATGGCTCAGTGTGCTGCATTCAAGGTTACACACAAAGGAAAAACTTGGTCTCCCATTGAAACAGACACCTCTGCCCATCTGGAGTTCATTGCAGGACAATGGCTTAGTCAGGCTTTTTGTATAACTGCACATAATTGGAAACAATGTAACATCAAGGAAATTCACTAATGAGACCAAATAATTGATGACAATTTGACAGTAATTAGCAAACCAAAAGCAAATAAATGTAATTCTTTTTTGTTTTAAATCACATGATTAAGATAATTAAAGAAAAGGAAATCCTATTATGATGTCTCTAAAACTAACAAAAGATCATGTGGTTTGGGCAAAGCTGATATCCAGCCTACCATGTGTATTACCATCATGATGCTCCCTGTGAGGCAAAGCAAGCATCAGGACTACTCACAAACAAAAGCTTTATCCCCTTTCTCAAAGCTTCCATTTAAATGCTTTTCACCAAACCTCCAGGAGGTTTATTTTTGTTTGTTCTAAAGATTCAGACTCACTAGAGGTGTATAATGACCTCTGCCCCTCTCTGCAGATAACCAGATAATTTGTTTTAACTGCAAACACACGAGATTTTTTTTGTGCTGTTCTTCTCCTGACCATTTCAGAGATACAGCAGCCCTAACATTCAGCAACAATTACTCCACTGTATTTTTTTTAAAGAAAACTGAGGGCATGATTTCTTAAGGCAACTGTTTCCCAAGGGCCAAAATAAAGGTTAGAAAGGGAGAGAGAGAATACAACACGGACCTAATTGGGAGCAGGGAGCGGACCCAGGCTGTTGGCTCACCCCCAAGACAGAGCAAGCAAAAGCTCAGAGACATACTGCTTGCATTGCTTTATGTGCCTGCAGAGGATGTTTAAAAGTTAGCACACACTTTGGGATATTACTGTTAAAGAAGGCATATGTCTGGAAGGGTTGGTTTTATTTATTACTATAAATGGACTTTTCTCTAATGAAAGGGAATAAAATAAATATACCTTAATCTCCTGAATTAATACTTAAGGACATGCTGGTCTGTGGACATGCTGGCAGGGAAACACTGCTACAATAACATCCTTACTGAAAAGAGATTGTGAAAGCTGTCACAAGCAAGTTACACAGGTTTCCTCCTCATTTTCAGAAAGGTGAGCAGGATCAGAGAATGTCCAGTACAGACCAGCTTCCTTCAGAGAGAACACTGAAATGGCAGCTTCAGACAGCAGGCTTCTCCTGAGAGCCCAGCAATTAGGCTGGGGACTACAGAGCTAATTTAAAGAAAGCAAGACCATACATTCCAGTGCTTCGAGCTCTAACACACCACTCTGCTTGGCTAGCTAAGGCCCTCCAGCCCTTTCTTTTCCTTCCCATAGGATAATACATATTAACTTACACAGAGGACTTGCTGGTGTGATTGACAAGTAAAGCTAACTATTTTATGGCACTTCAGTTTAAACACAATTGAATTACTTACCCCTCCTTCCCCCTTCAAAAAATGACAAATGAACATCTGTCTAATTGAGGTTGCCAAAGGCAACCTTTTAAAGAGAAATGACAAAGCCCCCAGCCCTGGTTAAATTCATATGGCAAATGAGCCTATCAGAAGGTGGGGATATAATGCAGCATGTCTCAAAATAACTAGGAAAAACACCTGTAAATTTACTAGAAGAGAGAGGAAAGGTCTGTGTACAAACATTAGTTAAAGATGGGGGAAAGACACATTATTCAACTCACCTTGCTGAACAGTCTGACCTATAAACCAGGAACGACGTTCCTCGTGAAAAGCTTTTACTTCAAACAGCTGCTGTGCACCACTATTGAATAAGTAAAGGGTTGCTTCCCCTGTTGAAAAGAAATCTGGTTTGTGTTTGTAAGCTTTCAGAAAAATCAAAAGAATATCCAACATGTTTGAAGAATGTGCCTTATATACATACAGACACACAAACATACACACAGTCTACATAAACTCACTACAAAGAGAGCTCAGACAAAAAACACTATTATATACAGATGTTCATTTACCAGCTCTATAAACGAAACTGAATTTGAGTCAATAAATAAGATGTGTGAATAGTTCATCTTACAACACAAAGCCTTTGATCCAAACCCAAATCAAAATCACTCAAGAAATCAGGTTTTTTCTGCAGTGAAGAGAGAAGGTGGAAAACAAGAAAATTCTCTCTCCTTCCATCACGTTTGTCCTGAGGATATTGGACTCTGGGTTACGGGAACAAAAGTCTCAAACCTTTCATGGACAATTTGAAATACTCTTCTTTTTTTGTGCACCAAAATGGATTGTGACGACTCTGTATGGGTAGATGTATGAAGTAAACAAGGAAGGTAAAAGAAGTTTGTTTGAAGTGCCCATCTGAACCTTAACAGTCAGGAAAGGAAAAGGAAAGCTTTATTTTAGGTCATCCCATAACACAGGTCTACCATTTCACATTAGTTTTGGGTTACAGTGAAAGGGTGACAAACACATTGCAAACAGGACTGGCATTTTCCATATCTGAAATGGGAAGTCACCACAACTACAGAAGGGGCCACTGAAACGTGGTCAGCTGAGTCTGTTGGCTGGACTGCATCTATCTTGGTTATCAATCCATCTTCAAGAAACAAGAGCAACTACAGCAGGGCTGTCCTGCTCAGAGCACATAACTTGCAAAGCTGCAGTGACTTGCAGATCATGGGCTGGCTCCGAGAATCCTCAGTGCAAGCCCTGAAAGCTGACATCAGCACTGCTCTTCTCAGTCTGCAGACACCCCGAGGTGTGGAGGGAGGTCAGCGAAAATGGGCAGACACATGAATTCCCAAAAATGACTGATAATGCGTTTTTTCCCCCTTTATCCAAAAGGCTGACCAGATGTTTAATCTCACTTAAGGATATAATTTCAGTACTATGATAATTTTTCTTTTGGGTAAGGGAGGAGAGGAGCAACAAGCAGTCATAAGGGGGAGCAGAGGTTTAAACCATTACCATGTGCACCCTCAACAAGGGTCTACACCACAGTTTGATCAGCACCATATCAAACCACTCACAGAAGTGCTGACTGAACAACTTAAAACTCCTACCAGTGAGTATGCTAGCCAAATCCAGTGGTGAGCCATGAAATCTTGGGAAAAAGGACTTTTCTTATTACCTAAGTACAGCTCCTTAATTTATGTCATTATGCTAAAAGGACTGTCACCACAGGTTCCCTACAGCATTGTTAGACAGGAACTCCAGGGGATGGAGAGAGAACACAAGCAGCTTTGCTCACAAACTTCACTGATGCTTCTTGTGGTACTTCTGAATTGCAGTCTGATCCTACTTCATAGTCTTTGTAAGGGATAGAAATTTTGTCCTTTTTATCTGTCTATATAAAGGATGAAGCATGCCTTCATTCAATAAAGGGATTAGCATGAATTCTATAGTGTGCTGAGTCCTTCAGTACCTACTTATACAGTATCTGGCATCAACAATTCATCTGTTAGACCCAAAGGTAAGGAAAATACATTAATAGGGTGTTCTCAGTTCTTCCACTTTCAGACTTTGTATTTATAACAGGCTACATAAGTGAAAGTCTATGCAGGCCTATAAATAAGGTCCTGTAAATTCTAAAGGAACACACCCAGGCAGTCATTGCACTTTAGGTTTTCCCCAGAAAACTTTCCCAAGATCTCTGGGAAACAAGGTAAACAAATCTCTTCTTACACAGAGAAAAACAAATTAACATCTATGCTTTTAAAAACATAACAAACTACAATGCCAATATGCTACAGCAGGAAATAACACAGGTGGAAAATATATGTGGCTTTATATTCCCACTGTAAATCTGAGCAATCAAGAAACAGGTAACATGAAGAGTATGTGATTTTACACTCTGTATTATTATTTTTGACAATTTTCCTTTTTCAATAACAAGTATAGTTCCTGTATTGTGACACTAAAATGCATCTGAAGACTCAGTTACAAACATATATGTAAATACGTAGAAATACAAGCAGTCAATTTCAGACCAAAACCATAATCTACCGAAAAAAAACAAGCTTAGGCAAAGAAACAAAAAAAACCCAACACAGCATGAAAAATGTTTTTCAAACAGAATGTTAACCCTAGTAAAGACTTACTGTAAGTTTCTGTTGCAGTATCGCATACTCCAAGTATTAATTAATAACAGAATAATTACAAATCCTGGACAAAAAGAACAATCTGACTAGCAGAAATTAACTGTGGGACGGTGGTTATATTGCCTGCATTCAATCATTGTATTGCCTGCATTTGCTGGTCTTTCCTATGTATTTTGAATTCAAAGTGCCTCATCCTCTGTTAAGGAGAAAAGAGACACTATGATCTAGGCCAGGAAAAGAAAATTAGATTTAAAAATTAAAAGACCCAAAAAGCTTGCTAAGTACAATTGAATCACTGCTTCTAACTCTATTTATTTTACAGCATAAAATGAATGCTAAGAAGCCTAAATTTGGATTTAAAAAAAACTTGGACTCAACAGCCAACACTGTAAGCTCCCCAAAACTAATGCACTTAAAAACAGAACTTAAATTACACCCCTTTTTTGTGCTGCCAATATTCCTGATGAATAAACAGTTCAACCAATTAAAATTATAAAAGAAATCCTAACTGTTTGCACAGCATTAACCATCTGGCATAACCAGCGGTATCTTTGGCACCTAAGACTTGTACCTATCATCATTATTTCAGCTTTGAGAAATATGAATCTTTTGGTGGTGGAGAAAATCAGCCAGAATTTTTACAGGCTCATGTCACAGTTCCAGAACTTGCCTGTGCTCGGGTTGCGCAGTTTTGTAAACAAGGGTTCGCTGTCAGGTGTCTTAGGGGGGTCAATAGCAGCCTCTGTAGGGGGAGAGGAAAAAGTTACAAACTTGTAAATTGTGAAGTATTTCACATCTGCTTCTCCAAGACACTCAGAATTAATTGGATTGACACTTTTTGAAAACACACACACACATCTGCCTAAAAATTACATGCCTCAGCCCAAATTCATCCTACCTGATGAAGGCACTTAAATTATGATTCCAGACTTCCTGGCACTCTCTATCTGTCACAGGAAAGATACACACCTGGGGATGATTTAGATTTTGAAAACCGCTTCCCCCTAGAGAGCCTTCAGGCAAGAGAGCTCCTAAATTTGACATCCCAGTTAAGTAAGATGAACTGATATGCTGCCCTGATTAGTCACAAAGACAATGGGAATGCTTTGGTTAGTTAGGCCAAGCACAACGTGAACATTAAAAAAGTGCAGAAGGTAAAATACACATGGGAAGAAACTATCCTTTAAAGCTTTCACAAAGTCAGATTATGCAGGAATTAGCCTATTCTAGTTGTTACTTCTGCGAAAAACATGCACACTTCTTTATCTGTTATGTATAAACGTGAAAAATAAAGACTGCATTTAATTCCCCCACAAGAAAAAGAAGCTGAGAGAATGCAGCACCTCTGGCTGAAGCCCCTTACAGTTTATTCTCTTTCCTGTATCTTCGAACAAACAGAAGACAAAAAGCAGAGCCACAAAAGTATAATTTTTTTCTGTGAAACTGAAAAAAGAAGGAAACTGCTACCACAAGCACACTGGCTCAAGTACAAAAAACCACATCTCTAAGTATCCCCAGTTAATTATATTCTAGCAAAGTTCTCTTTTCAGGGAAAGTCTAACTTATATTTATGAAAACAACTTCCCACATCTCAGCAAAGAGCACCATGACAGCATCATCTTTCTTAGCCTGCACACTGCCAGTTCTGCCCCAATTCCTTTCATACAGGCATTCATCAGAGCAAGGAAAATTACTACAACATTTCACATATATAATGAGTATCCAGACCCCAGAGAATGGACTGACAGAGATCAGGCTGATGTTTGTGTTATGGTGCTGCTGAGGAAAGCAGAGAGAAACAGTAGAGGCAGACTGCATGATTATTCAAAGGAACAGATGTCCCACATTGTCCTTCCCCTTTCAGTAACATCCAGCAGGTTTGGGAAGAGGGAGCTGGCACAGTTCTTTGGCAAACAGGGAAGTAGGAACAACCGAAAGTAGCTGTCCTCCACCCTGGCTGAAAGCCCCAACAGATCTTTAAAGGACAAGCAGATTTCTCACACTTGGTTGTTCACTAACACCTCATGGGCAAAAAAAAAAAAAAAAAAAACCAACCAAAAAAACAAAAAACAAAAACAAACAAACAAAAGGCCCAAATAACTCTCAACCTTCATATCCACTCCTTGTTATTCAGCTGTGTCACCAACAGAAATTGCCCAGATAAAGACATATGCAGGACACAAAAAACAACTGTTTAGTGATAAAAGTGCAGGAGGGTAATAATTCTCAGAGTTGTTCTGAGAATTTAAAGTAATTTTTTTCCCTTCACTACTTAACTGAGTCTTCAGGTGGCTTGAAAAAGTGCTTAAAAAAGTTTCAATATAAGCTGAGGGCTTTAAACGGAAAAAGTCCGTATTTGCTATCCAGACTTGTTTCATATGCTGATACATAAACGCACGGTTGTCAAGCTACATTTGCCCTGGCAAAGGCAACTTTCCAGTTTCTAGAGCTGTGTATATTTCAATTCTTGACCACAGTTTAACATTAGTGTATTTTTTGTTGCTTTTTAAAACACTGAAGTGATTAATGATAGTGAAAGAAACACACTGCATGTGTTTACTTTGATGTATTTCACATGAACATGTTAAAATATACACAGTAAATGTGAGTTTCAAAATTTAAAACAAAAAGCAAAACAAAAAAACCCCAAAGGAACTTTCAGGGCTCACTTGCTCTGCTTTCTTCATGCACAGATTGATGAACCCTGGGAACGAGTCCAGCAGAGCCTGAAGTTGCATCTTGTCAGCAATTAAGTCAACAATCCTTCCTCATTTTTTGCTGTTTTTAATGACATTTGCATCTTTACTGGGTTGAGATGTTCTCTTCCTAACCTGGTAGTAACACACTGAATTTATCCATCTCTGCTAAGCCTGGGAGACACCTATAGGTAGGGAGCACTAAATGTAACAAACCCAAGTGATACAGTGACCCTCCTCTTATCAATCCTCTACCTTCCCAACCCAGATAACCACGCTCCTTCACCCAGGCCTGCTCCACACTATCCCAGGCTCAGCACGCTCTACTCTGCCCCTCTGGCCCCACCAGGAGCTCTTCCCCACGTGAAGAGCAGCACAGCTCTGCCCACGGAGTTCTTTGGTGCTCCACAGGCTCCAAGGGGTTCCAGACAGCAGCAGGGATCAAACCCTAACAAACAGTCCGAGTTGCAGGCTTCTGTCCCAGCATCTCATGGCAATGGCATCAGAGTGTACGTCACACTCTCCACACAGCTGACACAGAAAATAGTTTGCCTGAAGGGCCATGCACACGCACAAGGAGAAGGGAAGGACTGGGCAAAGGCAAAAGTGGTTTTTTTGAGTTTCTTTCACATTCAGTTTCCTCAAAATGTAGGCAATATTCCACTCCATTTCCAGGGGCATCTGAAGTATATTTTTGTTATAGATTGGCTTTACTATATGTCAAGTTGGCAGACAAAAAAAAGAGGCAATTGGGAGAATGCCTGCTTGGAAAACTGGATGCAGTATTAATATGGCCTTAAGGGCAAAGAAGGCCCTATTTATCTGAATTTAAATACTTCATGACTAGGAAAATGCTGAGCAAGGGATTTTTGATGTTAGGTGTCCAAACCTAACTTATTTGTGTTCTGGACTTTAGCCAGGAAAGGTAACTGGATTTCTTTAATGCCATTACATTTATCAGTCCTTGTATTTCAGCGAGGATCTCTTATAGCTAAGTAAACACAGACTTCCTAGAAAGCAGTAAAGTGGCCATTTTCTAGCAAAACTGAGAGTTAAACTAGGTTGGGATTTTTTTTTTTTCAATTTTAAGGTTCACCTCCAGTTAAGAAATCACCTTACAGAAAATAAACAGAAAAAAGTAACATTACAGGAAGAGCTGTTTTGTTAAATTCTAAAGGAAAACATCAGATGATTTCTACCATGCTTATTATAACAGTTCCTATAGCTCAGCCCTGAGAAACTTGTTCATCTACAAGAATACTTGGGGGGAGAGAGGTAAGACCTTTCTGAACATGACAGCCACTACCAACAGTGACCCACAGACAGGTCAGCTTACTAACACATGTCGTGTGTTAGTAATTTTCTCCTAGTGATTTTCTCCTAGGACAAAATACATGACAATGATATAAAAAACTGATAGAAGGGTACAGAGGGGCTCAATTAACCCTGTCTCAAGGAGGCACCTCAGCCAGCAAGTCACTCTTTAAATTGTCTGGGAAGACAGAATGCAGACAATTCCAGGAGGCAGCTGAAGAAAAGAAGAAAAGATTATTGTGTTTCACGGAGGTCAGGCATATAACCAGGCAAATTCTACAAAATACATAAACACAACGAAGTGAAAATGAACCAGCTTTCGAAGGATTTCTGGCAATAATTTCTTCTACAATGGATAGAGATGAGGCACTAATGAATCTGATCATTAAAACAAAGAAGTGTTACCTGGTACAGCAACATAAATAAGTTGAGAAACAGTGTAAAACTCCCACTAAGAGCTATGAAACTCTTATGGATGATGCAAAGTCTATTCACCCTCTTTTTTAAAAAATGCTTAAAGACTACTACATATAACAGACTAATATCAAGTTATATGGAATTCCCATGCAAAAAGCTGCCAGCCAAGCAAGCAAAAAGGCTGTAAATATCTGTCAAATGCGTAAGAGGAAAAAACCCTCTGAGAGCACAAATTTCCCAACCACCACCACCCTGCAAAGAAAAAGGACTATTTAAGTCTGGAAATATAAAGTTAAGATTTCATTTAAAAACAGATATTAAACCATACGTCACCCACACAAGTCTTTTCCATTCCCTTCTTAACTTCTAACTGTGCATGAAAGGTGTGTCAGATGGAGACATTATGATGGAGGCCATTAAATAGACATTTTATGGAAGACTTTAAACTATGTAGCCTAAGGGTACAGATAGGTTATATCTAATAAACATTTTATTTGTGTTCTTTTTAGAATCCCAACCCTCACGAAAATGGCTTTAATTCACTGTCTATGTCCTTTGTGTAGCATGCCCTGAAAAAAGCCCAGTGAAAAATAACTGATAAATCCAGTACTTTGTATCACCCAAATTTTTGATATTTTTTTAAGTAACAACGTCATTAACTGTAAGCATAATAAATTAATTCAGGTATGCACTGACTGAGGATACAGTTTCATAAATGGCTTCAAATGACCAAAGACCACAGGCCATAGAAAAGATCAGTCTTGGGGTCCCCAGCTCTGCCCCCTTCTTGTTTTGCATGTCTGCCTCTTTTTTCACCAAAACTAGCAATTACATGGCCTCACAGCATTTCAGCTCCATTCACTTATCCAGCCAAGAAGTAACCAGCCACAATGAAGAAGTAAAAATCTTTCAATCCTACCAGTAAGCTCACTGGAACAAGAGACAGGACCCACAGCAGGAGCAGATGATATGGAATATATCCTACTCCACATGTGACACAGGTGTCCTTGACCAGTGCACACTTATTAGACAACCAGATCATACATGATGAATTTACAGAGTTGAGAAAGCAGGAGATGAGCCACAGGTCCACACTGTCGCTTCCTTGGGTCACACTACTCTGGGGAGTGTTGAACAGAACACAGCTTGATTCACCTCTGCAAACAGCCAATATTTTGCAGGTGCTTACATAGAGGGCATGCACTTGCCCACACTTGATTTTTGGAAATAATCTTAATTGTTAATCAGTTATGTAAACTTGATGTTACCTCACCACCTTACTCCTTCTTTGACTGTACATAGTACTCGCTTCAGTAAGGGGACTTTTGCCACACCTACTGTAAAAGACAGAATGATTATCAGCTTGGTAATCATGGCTTCTATTATTTGGTGCTCTAAGGCAACAATGTTCAATGTGACACAATTTACAGCATTCTACAATAAAACACAATATCTAAAAATGGCACTGTTTTCTACCTTGACCACAACTTCATAAAGAAATGCTACTTGACAGTTTGAATGGTCTTTTGCTCCAGGACACAGCTAGGCAATACGGCTAAATTTTAAGACTTAAGCCTGAGAGCATCTTTTGGCTTCCCCTTACGCTGGCACAATTCACTTCTTAGCCAAACCTCCCCCATGTTAATGGACTCACTAGCAGCAATGGACAGTACTAATTCATCCATTACTGAAGTCTAGATGCTGGCAGAACATGCAGAGTTTCAGCTGAATAAAGGGGAGGTCAATCTTGAGAAGTTCAAGAACTGGTTATCACTTGAAAGGATAAAAAACTACAGACTTCCCTTCTCAATATTTATAGGGTCAGCACTGGTGCAGCTGTATTACTGGCTGAATCAGCCCTATTCCCATATGCAGTGAGGCCTAAGTTGGCATAAGTTGGTCTCTTCCAAGCCAGATGGCAGAAAGCAGAAGTGGGAGATGGTGTTACACATTAAAACATCTCTTTTCAGTTATTTTATTTGCTATGCTTCCTTCTGGCTCCTTAGCTTGCCAGTTGTATCTGCTTTATTCACAGCAGAGCTCAGTATGCCTTTTAGGAGATGACATGTGAGAAACAGTGCAAATTACCTGCAGGCAAAAGGCTTTGTTCAGGAGATGCAAATGCCAGTTTAGGGGGAGGTTTAGTAAAATATGCCCACAGAGTGCTAACTTCTAAAATAAGCATAATCACATTCACCTTATTAAAAAGGTATATAAACATGTGCACATATTTTATATAGGCTTTCTGATGTTTTCACTCAGCTGTTAAAAAATTACATATTTGTTTATTGTAAACATTATTTCCAAGTTCTTTACCTAGATTATTCTGGAAAGTATTATTGTTCAATTATTCTGCTCAATTTTGACACTCATTACAATTTTTGATTCAAGCACCCTAATAGCCCAGCAGTATGATCTATTTTGTAGCAGATAAATTGAACTTTTTTAAAAACACTAAATGAAAGCACGTATCAAAGTGTAAGGATGGCAAAAAAATTAATGCAAAACCTGTCTATTTCTGTTTTTAAAGCCAACTGCTTTCATGAATTAAGTATTCTACAGCTTCTTTTGCTATGACACCTTCTCTCACTATGACTCAAAATTTTCAAGTCAAATACTTCCTCGGTTACTGCATGGAGACAAAAGTTCCTTAGTCTCAATTGAAAGGATGGAGGATTAATTTAATGTGTGCTGATGCCCCACAGTTTGGCATCACAGTCCATTTATTTCTGCCTCCATTTGACTTTTGGCATATATGAGATTTGTTCAAATAATTTGCCAAGTCTAATGTGAAACTGCTCCTTTTATTTCTGAATAAGTAATTCTTAAAAATAATAGGATTGTCAAACTTCCCTCCCCCACTGCAACCCTTCCAGTTCTATTCATATGGCAGTTCCCATAAAACAATAAAAGAGCTAATCAATTTACTGTTTAAGAAAACAGCAGACTGAAAAAAATGTGCTCAGCTAAACTTGTCTAGCTCAGAAAATTAAAGGTTGAGGTAATTTTCAGCATGCAGATAACCCCTACTTATTTTCCTAATACAGACAAAGAAAGAACATATTAAATACATCAGTCTTAACTTTGGGTGTAGAGTGGAACACCACACTTAGAAAACTGCCTTCAATTCCTGACCTCTTTGCTAAAACCAGTGAAGGATATAAATAGTTCCAGTTCTGACATAACACCTATCCCTGAGGAATACTGAAAAAGAGACTGTCCTTCACACCAATCCTGTTAAGCAAGCTAGTGTGATTTTGAGACCAGTTTGAAGCCATTACATAAGAATGTTTATTTGTTATACAGAGCCCAGATCACATCTATGTCAGACACTGTGACTTAACCACAGTATTTGAGAGCTTTCCAAAGCCCATTCCTTTAGATTTAGATAGTCTTAAAATTAAAAATATTTAGATTTAGATAGCCCTAAAATAATGCTGGGTCTCAGCAGTATTTCTCAGTCTAGAAAATAACTTCCAGCTCTTATGATTTTCAGAGAACACATAAAAACGGTAGTTCCATGGGTCCAGCTCAAAAGGTAGGTAGAAATTTCCTACATTCACATTAAAACGTAACAGGATTTTTTTTTTTTTTAAGTACATGGATACTTAGTAAATACAGACAGAATCTGCTCTATTAAAGCACATCATTAGTAACTTTGTAGCCGTGAGAGAGCCAAGGTTTAATCCCCAGGAGCTACTACTTTTCTCTTGTACCTGTCCAGTAGCTAGACCAACAACAAAACACCAGTACAGGAATTTCTACATTCTCAGAGGTAAAGAGTTTGGATACATGGGTAATGTAACAGCCTTGATTACCCAACTACCACTAGAAATGCAGGAAAGTGCTATCTGGAAACTCAGCCATCCACCAACAAAGCCCGTGTGGTCCTTCAGGACTCGTTAGCACTTTGGTGTCTCTGTACCATGACTCCTCCAGAACTCCAGATTCGGGAGGTCTCCTTAACCGTCGACGTCAACTACTCTGCACAAAGCAAGCTCAGATCCAGATTCCCAGCCAAGCTAATAAAATCCCCTGGAACATGGAGCACAGCACAGAAACACCCAAGTGGGTCTACGCAGAGCCAGCTTGGTCCATCAGGACTTATTAGTTCAGACACTGTCTGAAAGCAGCTGCACTGCAAAGCTGGTTCTGGAAACAGCAGAGATGTGTTAACATGGCACAGCACTTGAACTAATAAACTGCTAGTTCTGAGCTGAGCCTGCCCCAGGCAAAATCTGGTGCATGCATATCCACTGCACAGTTAATCTGCAACTGCAGAAATGGCCCGAAGAGTTGACTGTTTCAAGCCCAGCATGCACAGCTCTACTGCTACCAACAGGACCAAGTCTTCTGTCCTTTCACCTTCCTCCACGACAACCAATCCCTCCATCTACCCTCTTCCTCTTTGTCCACTGTTTTCTCTCCTGGCCACTCACATCCATTTCTCAGCCTCTCACTACACGTCCCCAGTAAGGCTGCACTATGTACATCAGCAGCTTCCAGCCTTTCTGGAGAGATTAACACGGTCACTACCCTCTTCTCACCCTGCCTGAGCAGCACTTCCTAACTCTTCTCCCACCACTTCTGGCTTCCCTCTTTGTTCTGCCCTTGGTGGTTCAACCCCTAATCAAGGAACCATTACGCTTATAAAAACAAAAATATGATTGTATTTGCACATCAAATTGTCCTGTCTTTATGGAAAAAAAGCAAGTATCAGCAGCACCTCCACATCACAAGACCTCTCACCAGGCCTTCTCACCAGAAGGGCTGGTGAGGGCAAAGACTGCTTCAGTCAACTGTTCCCCTCCGCACCTTCACCCACCTCTACAAACCATGCCAAGTAACTGCTGAGCACATGGTGTGTAGCTCTGATGTGCAGGCATGAGAGGACCACTAACTGCCAAACTTCTACAGTACTGGAAATACGACAGGATTAATCACTTGCTACAGAAAGTAACAGTCTGTCCCTCTAAAACCAGTTCACTCCATTGGTAAAAAAACCACTCTGACTGCATTCCTCTAGCCAGAATCATGATTTCAACAAAGAACATGCACATGCACTTCTACTTGACAGAAGAGACTCCTTGTTTCTGAACTGTTTCCAGAACACCGAAACCAATATAAAAACTAGGAAATCAGAACTAAAAACTGAAATTTGTCTTCTCAGTCATCACACATGCTCTGAATGGCAGAGCAGCAATTTATTGTCCATGCAATACAACAGCAAATAAATGCGTACTTAAACAAGGAAATAAGTAGTAATTTCATAACCTTCAATGCTAAATCAGACAAGCTTTTTTTAGCAGACTCGGGAACAAATGGCATTGAACTCACACCCAGAAACAGATCCTGTACTTATCTGCACCAGTTGGTTTCACCTATGTATGTATCATAAGGCCATACAGGTACTAGGAAGATAGAGATTGTCATGTGAATAGAATTTTACCATCAAAGGACATTTTTGTTCTAAATCCAACTACAATCATCCTCATTCCCAAAAGTAATCAGGTCTTCCTACTACACATTCTGCTAAAAAGCCAATGAAAAATTTCTGCGATTCATTCAACAGAGCAGTTACGAAAAGCAAAATTCTGAAAAGTGGTAACACGTTAACTTAAAAAAGTTTTTATGAAAATAATCCTGAAACAAAACTAAAATCATGGAATGTTTCTTTGGCTGGCAAGTCTCATCAGCTGTGGAGAGTGATAAAAATCACTATGTGCTTTGAAGTTCAACTAAGCTTAATAAACTTTCTTACAGGTCTGGAGTACTATATAAATTTTGTCAGAGCTGTGCTGGCATAACTGGTAATACAAACTGTCTGGCTTCATGAAAGTTACAAGCTCTGGCTCCAATCCTGCAAACACTTACTGAAGAATTTAACTTACTGCACAGAACTGACTACACATGCATAAGCTAAGCATATTTGTAAATATTTGCACAGTATGGACATCTGTTGGCATAGGCAGTCATCTAATACAAGATTCAGCTTTAAATCCTAGTCTGCCTAGAGTCAATATTAAAAAAAGGAATTCCTCACTTTATAAATTCCTTTCTTAGGCATCAAGGATGTCAGATACCAACGGGTGGAACTGAAAAGTTAAAACTAGAGGAAGAGAGGAATCAGTAAAATCATAACAACTGGTTCTGTTTCTTATGTAACTAGAGAAGCCTGGCTTCTTATGGGTGCATGTCTCAAGATTGAGCTCCTGCCTTATTTCAACCTTTGCTGAACAAAGCTCTTGCTATACTTCTCCTTTAGAGGTGCCATTTACAGCATTTCTCACATCATCACAGGCAAAGCTCAGAAAACTACTCCACAGAACTCCTCCTTCTTATCAGGTTTGGTTATAAACACTTTTCAGCTAAGGGCGAGCTAAGAAATAGCCACAGTACAAAGCTGGTCCACAGAGAATCGTGGAAGCTGCATTTCCTTAAAAACCAAACCGGAAATAGCCAGTTATGTCTCCTTCCCCTTAATGTCTTGGCATTTGAACACATCCTGTTTCACTCATCCTCTTTAACAGCAAAACATTTTGTGATCTATTTGTTTAAACCTGATACTAGGCAGAAATACACGTAAAGGAGCAAAGGCATCTTCTCATTGATTCAGGGCTGCACGGGAGATGCACAGTGCACAACACAGTGGATGTTACACCTGCAGAGCTGTCATGTGCAGCTCTGCTGCTTCAGAATAAAGAGTTGAGGAGATCTCACTCTGGCTTGGGACTGAAATCTGTTTGACAGCTGTGGCTTAGGGCACTAAACCGTTTCCTTCAAAAAATGCAGGGACTGCAGGGACGGAGGCAAGGCGGCCCGCCAGCTCCGGGGAGGGGACAGCGAGACCCCAGCAGGGGCATCGGTGGCAAGAGCCCTTGGCACAACCCTAATGACACACGTAAATTAAACGCACCGCGAGGGAAACGCGGTCCCTGGAGAGGGGAGGGCGGGTACCGTGCGGGGGCCGTGTCTCAACCCGGCCTTCGCACACCCGGGCGGGGCAGGCCGCCCGCAGCTGCCCCGGCCCCTGCCCCAAGCCCTGGGGCCGAGCGCCCGCCTCCTGCCCGAGCCAGCCGGCCGGCGGGGCGGGCGGGCGGGCCAGCTCGGCGCTGCGGCAGGGCCGCCCATCCGCGGAGCGACCCCGCCGGGTTACCTGGGGCAATGAGCACCCACTGCGCGGGGTGCTTGCCCGCGGGACGCCGCTCCGCGCCCTGCCCGCTCCGTGCGCCCCGCATGCTCCGGGCGCCCCGCGATCCCGCAACCGCGCTGCTCCCCTTCCCGCCGCCGCGCCAAGATGGCGGGCGGGGCGGGCCGGGAAGGGGCCGGGCGGCGGCGGGCGCGGCCATGGCTCGGCCTGCGCCGCCGCTCCGCCTCTTCCCCTTCCCGCCTGCGGGCCTCGCCTGTCCCCCGGGCCGCGGGACTCGGGCGGGCGGCATGGCCCACCCGCAGGGAGAAGGGAGCGCCCGAGCTTCCTAAACGCTCGTGGTCCAAAGAAGCGTCATAGGGTCCGCAAACAATCAGGAAGTTTTATTAGTGAATTGCACCCTTGGCGTGGAAATTGTTTTGTTAGTCCCTGACCTACTGTATATGCACAAGGCAGTGGGTTTTGGATATAGGGGTAGGGTGAAAGGGAAGAGAGAAAAGAAGAGATGAGTTAAAGAGGAGAAGAGACAATGAGAGAGAGGAAGAATGATGAAAAGAAAGGGGGAAAGAGATCACTAGTCCTGATTCCAGCACTGATCCAGCTAATGGCACTAGGGGCTGCTGCCCAGGCTTGAGGGAGGTACCTTTTTATGGGTAGGTTTTCTCCACCCTGGAGACAGATTTCTCACTTTCCATGTAAATTAGTTACCAAGTGCAGTCTGATCTTTCAGATCTTTATGGAAATGGGTCGGAGGGCTTGGGGGAGCTTGGGTGGTCTTGATCCCCCTCTACGGTCCATACCCACTTCCTGGCTTCATCATTCTCATGCCTAAACTGTACCGTGATATGCTCATCTCCAGGAACTAGAACAAGGGTGTTTGTCCACGGAGAGTGCTGCCCTATCTCTGCATGGCCCCCTTCTCCAGCCACGTCTTGTTCTATGTCATGACATGCCAGTGCTGTAAGTTTTTTCTAACAGTGTGACAGGGCTTGACACAAACGGTGCAAACTGAAGGGAATTCCATTTAAACATAAGAAAATGTGTCCTTTGTGGAGCAGGTTGTCCTGAATGACTGTGGCGTCTCTGTCAGTGGAGGTATTAAAAACCAGGCTGGGCATTGCCCTGAGCAGCCACTGTAGCTGCCACAGCCCAGAGAAGGGGGCTGGACTAGACCCTCTCCAGAGGTGCCTGCCAGCCTTGACCAGTCAATGAAACCACAGTCCTACAAGGCTGGTGGAGGGCAGAGCCACAGTTCTCTCATAGCTGTCATCCTACCCATTGTACAACATGATCCTGGTAAATAGGTTCTTTGCCTCCAGATCGCACTGAAGAGCCATAGCCACAACACAAAATGCATATTTTCATGCACATGTATATATGTTTACGTAAACTTGGCTTTACCGACACAAGATTGGATTGATGGCCACCTTCCCAGAGATTTAGGAATAAATATTATGTTATCAAAAGTATTAAAGTATACATAGCAAATGTAAATCTCAGAGATATGAAGCAAATATTAAAAACATACTAACATCTATTCCCCAAAACAGAGCAGAACCAACCAAGGCCAGCATATGCAAAACAGCTGAGCTGATGTAAGGCTGAAAAAAATAATTTCCTGAAGTTGGAGCATATACCTTCATCACTGAGATTACATTAATCTAAATTTGTTTTATTTTAATTTTTCTGACTTTTTTTCCACTGATTGAAGTAAGGCAAGATTTAAGTGCCAAAGAGCGCACTGCACCATGTGTTTTCAAGTCCCCAGAGAAATCACTTTCTCTCAGAGTGATTGCAATTTCCCGTGGTGTATGCCTGGATTGCAGTTCTCACTGATGGGTCTTGTAAAACTCTCCTTACCACCCGTGTTAGCAAAGAAAGAAAGAAGCTCACCAGTTCCACTGTAATTTGTACAATACCACTGGAAGAGCAGAACAGAGCTGATTGCTGTGTTTGAAACCTTCCTGGAAGGAAAGCCTTCCATGTGAAAAAAAAGACTTCTCCATAAGATTTGGCTTCTAGTCCTCAAAATGATGAGTCTTAGCATGTTGTACAGCACTAGCTCAACAAAGCTCTGGAAAAGCCAGGAATCCAATTCTGCAAGCCTCCAGATGCAGCGTGTGTCAGGATCAAGTCTAGAAGCATAAACTGCTGTTGTTCCAGAGCTCCTATTTCCTCTCTGACTGTAGCATGTGATGGAAAGGTTGTAGCAAACATTGCTACAAAACTGACTTATTAAGTTCACATTTTTCAAAGCACGGATCCATTTAGGCACCTGGTAAGCAAGCTAATTTTCAGAGGTGCTGAGTACTCCTACCATCAACTGAGCAAAATGGACATTTCAGCTGCTCATTTCTCTTGATTTACAAGCATCTCCCACAATCTCTAGATGTGGGATCTGTAATGTCCTTTTCCAGGAACTTTCAGAGAGAAATGTTTTTCTCAGATACTTTGAAATGCTCCAAACGGAAATTCTCAAATAGGCCTGGAAAAGGCTCTAGAATGACATCAGTTTTGGAATAAAAATAATGCAGTAATTTATACATATTAAATATTTAAAACTTTCTGCTGTTACTCATGCACACTTGATATATACTGTTCCCCTTTATAAACAGAGGATATACTATATCATTATAAGCAAAAGATAAACTAATTAGGGATTTCTGTCAAGAGCCGATGATACTAAAATCCTATTTGCTTAAGAATTAAATACTTTACCTTCAGGCTTGCCAACACTTTTAAACTGTAGTGGTGTCTCCCTGAAAGGAAATGCTGATGTTTAAAACACTAGACTGATCTGAACTGCTGTGGTGATATCATTTTAAATACTCAAATCTTAATTTCATGCACATGGGTATTCTCATTTGGGTCCATATGACTCATTAAGTCCAGAAAGTTAAATGCATCCAATATGGGACTAACCCTAACCCAATCTGAGGACAATCGTTTTCCACATTTCAGAGCCATTTGATTTGCATTCAGACTTCACCTGCGTGCTGTCTGTTCATTCATTTCTGCTAGGCCTGCTTCTTATAATGCAAATATTCGTGCAAATGCAAGCATCCCTTTTTGCCAAACAGAAATTACTTACTTTTGGTGCCAAAGAAATGCTACCTCTTGTCCACCTTCAGCTGCAGGATGTACTCCTTCCTCCTCCCCTACACTAGCTTTAAATGAAGGCAGTTTTAAACTTTGCTCAGAGCAAAAAACAAAAGACTGTATAGAAAGAAGTGTGATTCACTGTTAAGTAAAGCTTGTTGTTTAAAACACAAAAATATATCCACATAATTATGTTTCATTTTACACTGTTTCCACAAATATGGGCCAAGTTTATCTACTTTATGCTTCAGTGGTTCAAGCATTTACATGCATGGCTTTAAATCCTTTGCTCTGCACATTTAAGGGTCACCTGTATGTAAGGATGCAAGGGTTACGTTTAATCCCAGTAAAAGGCCTGGTGATACATGTAACTTTAGCTGATGTACCACGATAATTATGATTCAGTTTAAGTTATCTAGTTTAAAATACTGTTCTAAATTAATCACAGGCCAAATTATTGCTTTGTTTGGTTTTATTCAAAACAAAATGTGTGTGGCATTGAAACAAACTGAAAATATGGAGGCCAGACACAGAGATGGCATTGATCTGAAAGAATACATACTGGCATTGTAAATCTATAAAATATCATTTGAATTTCTAACTGAAATTTCAAGTCAATCTGTCAATATGAAAAATTATTATTTTAAATGGTTGTTCATGACAGCATTTGTCTAAGCAAGTACTTCTCCTATTGAAAATAGTCCATTTTAAGGAAAATAACAGTATTCATTTAAAAGCACTCAAGCAATGGTGAAAAATATACTAACCAGCTCTGAGCAGGAATCACTTTGTCCTTTGCACTAAACAAGGTGGCATCACCTTGTGCACCTATAGGTAACAATTAGAATAGATTTCTTAATAGAAATAATCTACTGAGTTCCAAAGTTTGCCAGTATGTCAGGTCAAATAGCAGTAAGAGAGAGAAAAGGAAGAAAGCAGAATTGGATGGGAAAAGGCACGCCCACACAAACCATGCTGTTCCTATTGCCTAATTTTATACTGTGAATGTGTAGTTTCAATCTGATTATATAGTGTCTTTTTATACTGAATGGAGAGAAACAGAGTACCATCCATTCCATCTGACCTACTTCATAAGTTTATGTCAGAGTTAGCCCAGCTATCTAGAGGTAGATATCCAAATTGAAGATACCTCAGATGAAAGGTAAGAACTTTTCTCCACTACTTTTTTTTTTTTTTTTTTTTTTTTTTTTTTTTTTTTTTTTTTTTTTTTTTTTTTGTCTGTACTGGGAGAGGCCCCAGCTTACATACAGTTGTGATCTTTGTCATCATCTCCCTTTCCCCTCGATTTTTCTTATTGTGGGGTTAGCACAAGCAGATATTTATTGACACAAATTTGCTGGGTATAAGAAATGTTATTGTTCCTCTGTTTAATCAACCAGAAAATTCACTTATTGGAGGTGTGTTGCTATAGCAAGTAGGCCTTGCTCTGTTTATAGAAGCTGCTCAGAATGATGTATACTGTTTGGAGAAAAAAGTTGAATGAGTATACAGATTGTGAGTTGGCTTGAAAAGAACAGTAGCAACACTTGTTTAATGTGCTTGATACATTTATCCACAGCAGTAAGTTACTGCAAAATAGCCTCATTATGACTCAGACACTTGCAAAAAAACCCAAAACACACAAAAAACCCACAAACCAAAAACAACACCCCCCAAAATCATCTAACCAACAAAACCATAAGAAAACCACACCCAACCCCCCCAAAAAACCCAAAAAACCCCAAAACAAAACAAAAACAAAACAAAACAAAAACTCTACAAAGGCCCTGAAATAAAAAAAAAAAAAAAAAAGCCAAACATATGAGACTTATCTATATTTTCAGATTAAAAGTCATTGCTTCAAAAGCATTATAGCAGCCATATTCACCCTGCCTTCCTTTGCTGTGTATTTCAACAAATTTCTCAACCCCATTAGGACACTCTCAGAAAGCAAATTTTCCTTTGAAAAGCAGAGCATCAAAGCTCTGAAACAAACCGTCCATGTTGGTAAGAAAAAAGGTAACACTTGAGATTGAATGTTACAGTGAACCTTGTAAGTGCTGTCTGATGGCATTATTATTGTTATTTTTGCTGGTATTATCATTGTTGTTGTTACTATTATTAGCCAAAAGTACTTTGATAGTCTTGATGCTGCAGTTTTCCTTCCAGAGTATCAATGGTTAGAAATGTAAAACCTGTAAGGTTAAAAAAAAAAAAAAAAAAAAATCAACAATACCTTTCTACCACAGGTTATGTACATGGATACATACACTGTACGTGTATCTGTGTATACTGACACTACCATTTAAATATCTATTCCATATAAAATATGTATATCCATATGTTTGTGTGTTGTTCTATTGAGGCTTCATTCCTTTGATACTGGGGAACAGAAGTCTAAATTTTTCAGACATTTGTGAGTATACTTTTTATCCTACAGTACCCTAGTGTATCCTAAAATATTATTAATCCTAGGATACTATCCATGTAGTTCAGAAAATGCCACTTGTTCTTCTCCTCAAACATCTTTAAACATCTATAATTTCTGTTGATCATGGTGTTCCTCTTTCTTCTCACTGAGGAATTCTCTCTGAACAACCACTGTGGGATTAATGGCTTTATTTCTGCCATTTTTCCCTCCCCCTGTATACTAACATCAAGTCTATTATTAAAGCAACACATCCATAATTCTTTTATCCAGCAACAACTAAGACAGCGTTACAGAGGTCTCTTATGGCTAATTAAGAAATTTAAATAGTTAACTTCTGATTTCAGACATACAAGTCTAAACCAACACATTTATACTCTTGCAGAAAATCCACCAGGTGGAATCTCAAAGAAGAGAACTGTTTATAATGCTGTCTTCAGAGAGATAATTCCATGCAGACTTAATTTCTTTCCTAGCAAATACTGTGTGCCAATCTGGGAAGCACAAATGATGGTCAATTTGTGCACCAATGATGGTCAATTGTGCACTTCAAACCCAGACTTAGTCTTGCAGCAGACCCACGGAATTTCTGTTATTTGGGCTGCTATAAAATGTCTCTGTCCTCTACCATCAGTAGAGTGGGACAGGGAACCAACAGCAATGGTAAAATAATTATGGAAAATCTGAGTAGTGCTTATAGCCCAGTCTCCTAGGGAGACAGGGCTTAGGGGAGCATATTGTTTATTTGTATTAATGTCTGAGTCCTCCCTCAGTAAGTGGTCACTGACTTGAGGCACATTTGATGCAGGTTCGTATTTTATGAGAGTGCACATCCAGGCTGAAGAAAGAAACATCTTTCAGGTGACATTCAGCTCCCCCTAAAACAGATGCCCATCTCTGGACAGCCCATCTGCTCTCTAAAATCCATGGCATTTGTTGGCTGTTGGCTCAATTTGGTTGCAAAGTGAGAACACCTGGCCACCCAGGTCCAGTAGGGCACTTCTGGCCCAGTAGGGCACTGTCTCCCATAGGTCTTTTGTTATAACCTCTAGTTGCCTGTACATGTGACAGAAACTTTAGAGTATCTCAGATAACATTAGTGATCTTTCCAGGGAAGAGGAGGATTGTGAGATAAAGAAACACAAATTGTAAATGTCTTATTCATGAGTATTTTGATGATCAAATGCCGTAAGGCAGTGGAGTATCAACATCATAGCCAAGATCTCTCTCTCTTAATTATTCTTTCTTGTTATCATGCTTTTAGCTGGGATAGAGTTAATTTTCTTCTGAGTAGCTGGTACATTGATGTGTTTTGAAGTTGGTATGAGAATATATCTCAATGTTGACAACAGGCTGACGTTTTAGTTGTTGCTAAGTAGTGCTTACTCTGAATCAAGGGCTTTTCAGTTTCCTGTGCTGTGCCAGCCAGCAAGTGCTCAAGAACCTGGGAGGAAACATGGTCAGTACAGCTGACCCAAACTGGCCCAAGGGGTATTCCGTACTGCAGAACATCATGGCCAATATTTAAACTGTGGAAAGTTGGCCAGAAGAGGCAGATCACTGCTTGGGGACCAGCTGGGCATCAGTCAGTGTGTGGTGAGCAAATGTATTGAGCATTGCTTGATTTTTGGGGGGTTTATTTCTCTCCATCTCCTTTTTCATTATGAATGTTGTTATTATTATTAACATTATTAGTATTATTAACATGTTTTATTTCATTTGAATTGTTAGCCTGTTCCTACCTCAGCCCATGAGGTTGAAGATTTTCTGATTCTCCTCCTGACAGGGAGGGTGGGAGTGAGTGAGCAGCTGCAACGGTGCTCAGCTGCCAGCTGGGGTTAAACCACAACACATGTAGGTGTGAATATTCCTGAAGGCTTCCCAGCTTTGAATAATAGCATTTGTGAAATGGCTAACATGTGCATGGATTATGTGATGTCTAACAAGAACTTGAGCTTATGCCACAGTTCAAAGGAATATTCAATCACCTACAGAACTCAAATTCACTAGAAAATGAGCTTCGCTGGTGAATTTGGAACATTGTTTTGCTGTTGTTATTCTAAAACCCAAATATGTTAGAAGGGGTTATCTGCCTATGCCCATCTGTGGTCATGGATAGAAATCCCTCCATGGGGCCAGAAGTGTGGGCTGCATAGTGGTTGTGTGAGAACCAAACTTTGCCTGCAAGTGAAGGCAGGGTGAGCTGTAAGCAGAAGGCACAGGTATGAGTGGGGTTAGAAAGAACAGGCAGGTCTAGAGCAGCTTGAGCAGTTAAAATCTAAGAAGCCTCATTTAACGCAGAATACAAACACTGCTCTCACAGATGAAAAAACGTATTTAAGACAAGTTATTGGTTCTTCAAATGATGGAGTGAAAGTTCCCACAGAACACAGATGTCTTCTCCTACTTTTTGCATAATTCCTGGTTGTGGCTTCTTTGCTGTGAGTGATGTCAGGAGAAGTAAAATAAACAGGGTTAGAACACGGCCTCAAACACTGTCCAGAAACCATCTGTACCATCTAATTGGTAGCAACTGCAGGCTTAGTCCTGTGCCAAGTAGTAAACTTCCCAGACACTGCACCAGCACAATGCCAGGGACAAGACTTTGCCCAGTAAGCAGTGTGAGCAGTGTGAGTTGGGTTTGCATGGCAAGGTTTTGGTAGCAGGAGGGGCTACAGGGGCTGCTTTTGTGAGAATCTGCCAGAAGCTTTCCCCATGTCTGAGAGCTCCAATGCCAGCTGGCTCCAGGACAGACCTTCTGCTGGCCAAGGCTGAGCCCAGCAGTGACAGTGGTAGTGCCTCTGGGGTAGCAGTGTTAAGAAGGGGGAGAAAACCTGCACCGTTGCAGACAGAAGGAGGAATGAGACTACGAGAGAGCAACAGCCCCGCGGACACCAAGGTCAGTGGGGAAGAAGGGGCAGGAGCTGCTCCAGGCACCAGAGCTGGGATTCCCCTGCAGCCCCTGGTGCAGCCCATGGAGAGGCAGCTGTGCCTCTGCAGCCCGTGGATGTCCACAGTGGAGCAGAGATCCATCTGCAGCCTGTGAATGACCCCACCCAGAGCAGATGGATGCTCCAAAGGAGGCTGTCACCCCATGAGAAGCTTGTGCTGCAGCAGGCTCCTGGCAGGACCTGTGCCTCAGTGGGGGATCACACTGGAGCAGCCTGTTCCTGACTGCATCCCTATGAAAAGGACCCACACAGGAGCAATTTGTGAAGAAAGAACTGCAGCCTGTGGGAAGGATTCATGTTAGAGAAGTTTGTGAAGGACTGTTTCCTGTGGGAGGGACACTATGCTGGAGCAGGGAAGGAGTGAGTCATCCTGCTGAGGATGTGTGATGACAATGTGTGATGAACTGACCGCAGCCCCCATTCACCATCCCCCTGCGCCACTGGCAGGGCAGAGGTAGAGAAATTGTGAGTGAAGTTGAGCCCTGCCTGAAAGAAGGGAGGGCAAGGGGAGTGTGTTTTAAGGTTCGGGTTTATTTCTCATTAGCCTGCTCTGTTTTGATTTGCAATAAATTAATTTCCCCAAGTTGAATCTATTTTGCCCATGACAGTAATTGTTGAGTGATTTTTCCCTGCCCCTATCTCTATCCACAAGCCTTTCCTTATATTTTCTTTCCTCTGCCCAGCTGACAAGGGGAGTGACAAAGTGGCTTTGGTGGACAAGTGTCACTCAGCCAGGGTCAACCCACCACACAGGGCCACCCTGTTTTGGGGGAAGAGTACAGTGTCAGCATCATGGTTCTTCCCTTGGGTCTGTGGGAGACACTCTGGGTTGTTTTATTTGCTAGTTTAGACAGAGCCATGCTTCACTATGGCTCATGACATGCCCAGTGAGAATTTTTGCCAAATAGGACCATTGAAGCAGGCACAACAGCTCAGTAGCCAAATAAATCTTGCAAGGCTCACCTGTTTCTAGGACTTGCGGGTGAGGATTTCATAAGCATGGCCAGTTCACACACTGTGAGCTTGACATTTCTGGAAGTGTAGGACTTACTGCACACGAAGAAAACTTACTGTACATCTGCTTCTGTGTGAAATAGACTGTGTAACAACTGCAGATGAGTGCAGGTACTGGTGCATGCACAGTGTCCATTTACCCAGAACTACCAGCCCAGGCTGGTGATTGCCATGGCTCCAAATGGACAGCCAGCCATGCAGGAATCCTTGACCATGGTTTTGGTGGGTTTTTTTGACAGAAATTTTCAGGAAGAAAAGGGGGTCTTTTCTGTGGAAATGTGAAGATATACCTAGGAATTTAGGATTTTCAGTTGTTTCTGAGTTAATGGTTTCAGCTGCTATACCATAGAAAACTTTTCACTTCACAACAGTTTTTCATTTATCTTTTAAAAGTCTCCTGAATTAATGTGCAAAGTAAATCTTACTGGTAATTAGATATTTGGTGAATTCTTAGTTTGCTGCATGTGTTAATCATATTGAAACTAGCTATACTCTCAGGTTACTTTTAATTCAGACTGAAAATCAGTATTCTCAGTTGAATTATGTATTGGCTTATGAAGTGTTGTGTCTTCACTAATGCAAGTAAGTCTTATTGTGTGAGCGCTGCAAAAAGATATTATATTAATATACATAAAATTTGATTTCAGCCAAATACATTCTCAAGGGAAATTCTAGGAGGCAAAGGGTCCTTGTTACTTGGAACATCATTAACAGTATTTTGTGACTTCAAGGCAGATAATTAGAAGAATAACTTGTTAAAGTTTATGTACCATCCATAGCTTTATTGAAACAAAGGACCTGTGTGAGATGCTGTTTCAAAGATTCTGTACAGATCAAGACTTGTTGTCCTTGACATAACCCTTATCAAGAACATCATACCAGAAATAAAGAATTGGCAATAAAACATCCCCTGTACTGGATTTGGGAAGTAACCAAGCTGATTACAAAGAAAGATTGTAAATTGATTTAAAATGTGAAAGGGTTGTATTAAACTTAAAGACTGCTGTACTTGTTCCATATCTTTAGAAGTGACTGGCTGAAGACTGACTTGCCCATAGTCTGAAACAGACCTTTTATCATCTGTCTGCTGGATGGAACAATACAGGCATGTTTCATTTATTTAGAATATGGCCAGGGGCCAAAGAAAGATTAAAAATGTAAGCAAGAGTCAGTGCAATGGTTGTTCCTGTAAGAGTTAGGCATTTGGACTGCAATATCAGCAAATCCACCCACAAAAGATATATTCCTACAACAGAGGATTTTCATTTGATGTCCTGTAAAAGCAATTGGTATGGTAAGGACAGGCTTACCCATTACTCCAACAGTTGAATTTGGAATGCATTTGGCATTTACAAGAGTAAACAAGACCAACTGACACACTTGAATAAGTTGTTCTGTGCGCAGCAGAACTAATGAATGCAAACAAATTCTGAAAGGAACAAATTGTTCCTTATAGAATTCTGTCTTTGTTCTTCAGCCTCCCTCATCATAACCCCAGCTCCCCTGCCCAGGTCCTCTGCACTTTTTGAGCCAGCTGAGACTCTTCACATGCTGCAGCTTACTCAGAGCTGGGGTGTGCTGTTGGCTCCCAAGCCCTGCCACAGCCGAGCTCACCATGTCTCTGTCTCAGGGAGGGCAAGTTATCTGGGGACTTCTGTCCTCCAGAAAAACTTCATTGTTTTATGGACGCCTGGGGGGGGGTTCAAGCCTTCCTAACTGAGGGACCTAACTTGAACTTAAATTCAAGAGAGCCGGAGAGCCAGCCTTATTTCAATATTTCTGCCCTACCAAAGCAATAGATCATTGATGCCTTTCTGAGACTAGGCGCCTAATTTTTGCAGACAAGGCCTGCCTTCAGAGACATATGAAGGTATTCACCTGTCTCCACTGACTGTGGAAACTTTGCTCTAGGAGAGCTTCTTGTTCAGTTTTCTGAAATGTTTGGTCAAGATAAAAACCTCAGGTAAGGCTCCAATTTGAGCCTTGTTCTTTCTAATGTGATTGAAACTGGCCATGGAGGTCAGGAGAGGAAGACAGAGAGATTCCATTGTGGGAATTATGGGAAACTATGCTAAAAGTAATAGCAATTAGAAGGCATGTGTATTTAATATAGTGGTTTATGTGCTTTACTATTGCACACTATTCTACATTATCTACGTATCTACAAATGTAGATAATTCTACATTATCTACAGATAATATAGAAAGATACTGCAAAAATAGAATAAATTGCATTTAGTTTCATTAAAACTTCTTTTGAATAGTTGAATACAAGTCCAAATCTTGTTTCTATCTGAAACAATTTAATTCAGAAATGTAGAAGAGTACAGTTCAAAATTTAATTTCAGGTATGGGAACTGATTCTGCTACATACATTGTTAGAGAGTTGAGCAGAAGATGAAAAGTTCTGTAGAAAAGCCATGCATCGCCAGTTGAATTCATCTTTTCTAATATACCTGTGTCTTCTGAAAGTACCCAGACCGGTGGCTTAATCTTCCTTAATCTTTCTCCAAAATATGTTTTTAACTTTTCCTTGACACTCAGGTGGATCAGAGATCTACTGTTTTATGATTTCATTCTCTTCGACTGTTTTGGAACATGTACAGCTCATTACACAAAAAGAGCAGGAGAACTGCTGGTTCAAAGAGGTAATAACAGAATTTGAAATAAGTTGGTTTGAATAAAAGAAACCAGTGGAACCTCTAGTCAAAAAATCTGTCTGATTTCAATCTGAAATCTTTTGCACATTTGGATAAAAAAGAACACACTATAAAATTAAGGTTTGTCCTCTTGGGGTGAAGCCAGAGTGAGGAGATACTCTGATGATAGTTCCACTGTGCTAGCTCAACCAGAGCTGAGACTGGGAAGTGGATGAGGTCTCATAGGAAATCTGTTTCAGGCTCGGTTGCACAACAGAAAAATTGAGCTGCTTAGGAGTAAGAATACCTAGTTTTCTTCAGTGAATATCTGAAGACTTTACTCTAAGACCTTGACATTCACACATTCACAGTATGGAATGCTTGTCTATTTGCCCATGCTTGTCTATTTGCCCAGCCATGCTTTTTTTTAAAAATTAAGTGCCAGTTTTTGGCCAAGTATGCATTCATGAAAAGTGCTAATAAATCTCAGATCAGCTGAGATGGCTTTGTTTCATAGCCATCACTCATGGCAGTGCTGTGTCCTCTTCTGTGAGCAGTGACATTTGCACAAGGAAGAGCAGTTCTCCTTGCTGCCAACAACGAGCCCACCTTCAGAGGGCAAATGGCTGAGTTCCTTCACTTGCAGCCAGGTTTTGCTTCTTTTCTTCTCCACCATGCAAATACTCTCTAAGCCTTCTATGGTCTGGCTCTAGACCCATCTGCAGTCACATATTTCTTCACAGGGCTGAAATAAAATTTTACAAGTCAGTTTTGCTTAAGCAGCAGAATGCTTGGGGAGCCATCCTGGACTCGGGGAGAGGTATTTCCACTGAGGTATTAAAAATACTAAAGTGCTAAAACTGTTATCTGAACATTTCTGAAAGAGAAGAAAGCCTAAGAAATATGGAAAAACCCACTGGGTTTATTTGTGCAATATATAATTTGCACAATTCTATGAATTACATAGAATATGCCTAGGACACTATCAGTCTTTGAGGAGGCTATCTTAATTCTGCCTCTCAGGATTTCCACATTTAATGCACTTAGGAGTAGAGAGGTAGCCAAAGGTAACCCAAGTTAACAGGTTTGGTTTTTTTTGTTTTGGTTTTTGGTTTTTTGGTAGGTTTTTTTGGTTTTTTTTTTTTTTTTTTTTTTTTTGTTTGTTTGTTTGTTTTTGTTTTTTTTTTTTGGAAACTAAAACTTCTATGCTCAACTTTTAAGTGATTTAATGTGGAAATTCTGAGGGATGAAAAGCAGAAATAGGAAAAAGAAATTGTAAATAAACCCACAAGAAATAAGGAGAATGTTGGCAAAGGAGGATAAAAAGACAGAAATAGAGAAGGGAAATATGTCTAGTGAGAGAGAAAGGAGTAACTGCAGGGAACACCAGAAATTTCCTACCCATGGGAGCATTTCAGCAGCTCAGACAGAAGCTGCTGTGCCCAGCAGAGGCCCAGATTTGTCAGAGACCCTAGGGCTGTCTTGACAGAAACTAGACCAGACTTCCAAATGCCAAGCAAAACAGGGTTAGAGATGAAGAAAGCTTTTTGTCTTAAATAAAATCTTTCAAAGGACTATTCCTCCTCTACTGCATCAGAAATAGAAAACTATAGAAACTATGGCAGTCAGTGGCTGTTGGGCTTCGTTGTCAAAGACTTGGTTATAATGCAGCTTATACAGCCATGGTGGATGAGGCCAATGGGGAATACAAATGGAATGACCTTCTTTCGTTGCATTTTGGTTTTAAGTTTTTAATAAAAAAAAAAAAAAAGCTCTTTAGCTGAGGTCTCTACCAAGACTTTTTTTGTAACTGAGATATAAAACAGTTTGGCTCCATCTTAACTGGCCAGCCAAACTTACAAGGTCAGGCCATAAACAAATTTAACAACTGTTGTTAATTAAATAGTTATTGTAGTATAGATGGGGTCAAACAAAGGGTATGTGTGGGAGGGGAGGGAAAGAGAGGGCCTAAGTGGCAAAAGTTGGGGGAATCTTGGCTCCTGACTTAGAAGGCGTGAACAAATACGAACTTTGTGGAAAAGACCTCTGGGACGAAACAATAACAGTTAGTGTTTCAAATTTTGGTGCAAATATTGAGAAATTAATAGCAAAAAAACCCTAACTCATGTTCTTTCATTTACACTTTCCTATTATGTGAAACCATCTTGGTAAGACTTGACTTTCCTCCAGCTGAAATCCCGTATCTGCCTCTATCAGTGGTATTCAATGACATATTAATGCCTCCCCATGCCAGGATGTTGTCCAAGTTCCAGCTGTTTGAAAGAGTTGTTACAGAATGGGAATTCCAGTTGGAGATTTATAGAACAGCAACAGGAAAAAAAAGGAGGATTACATTTAGTTTTAATACTCAGAAATATGCTTTCCTTGTCATGAAAGTGGAACCCTGCCTGTGTGTCTGCAGCCTGCCTTGCAAACTGATTTTGTGTGTGCCTAGCTAAAACCAGTGCCTGTGATATGATCTGATTTTGACTCTACAGAGGAAGGTAGGAGGAGCAAAATTTATGTTTCAGGTCTGTAAGGCATTTTAAAGTTAATCGGGTCCTTTGGGTCTGATATAATTTGTGTAAGATTGCTGTTGATGATTAGAATAGCTATTTAAGATTTTTGTTAATAGTCTGTTACATGGACCCAGTGGAAAGATTCCAATAGCAGTCTGTTAGTTTTTCCCTGTCACATTCAGGTTACAGACCCTTCACAGATGTTGTAAATAGACATCAATACTTAAAGGGAATATTACACAAATTAAAATCATAAGTGTGCTTGAACTGCCAACATAGACATTTTGTTAAAAACATCTGTCACATAAAAGCAAAAGTTTAAGGCCATTATATTTATAACAATTGTTTTCATTTTTAATATGTACTACATATTTTTCTTTTCTTCTATTATTATTGATTTGAATATTTTTTCTTAGACTTTAATACTTATTTTCTTTCCAACATTACTTATGTTCTTGACCATATAAATAATAATGCGGACTTTTAATGAAAAGAAATAAATCTCAGTGGTTGGAAATCTAGAGGATACTTACACAATGAATGAGTCAACTGAGAATCCAACACCATGTTCTCCAAAAAAATATATAGTTATCAAATGTTACAAACACAAGTATTAAGCTGGATGTCTGTTCAATTACATCCAGTTATTTCATTCTGTTCTGAAATTAATTTCTTAGGTGAAAAGGATAAATGACATATAAATGTCCTATTCTGGGCCTTTTTGTTGCATTACTGCTGATGCAGCTGTTCTAACTGTGCAAGTACTCACCATAACACCGTGCAATAGAGCCCCCCCAAAGCTGGACAGCCCTGAGGTGCTTTCTAACTAACACACTGTACTCATATTACCCACCCTTCCTTCCCTCTTTCCCCTGCTGCCTGCAGTTTCTGGGTAAATCTGTGAAATCTCTAAGCCCAAGCTGCTCTAGGCTTCTCTCAACAGTGCTGTTTCTACTACAAAATAGAAGAGGGTTTGAAGCAATCAGCGCCCCCACTCACCCTGCTTACAGCTCCTCTCTCTCTTATGTTTGCTTTGGGGAGAACTATTTGGAGCTAAGGCAGAAAAGGAGCTAACAGTAAAGAAGTGGGGACAACTGGACCTTATACTCAACCTCAGCTTTGTCAACCTCAGCATTTGTAGCAGCATAACTTCACAGTTCCTAACAGCTCAAACTTGTCAAAAGATCAGATAAATATAGTGAATAGTCACAATCAGGATGAATTGCAGCTCATGGAACAAGAGTTTTGGTCTGGTTAAAGTTAATACTTGCTGTTTTCTAGATTACCTCTGTTCTGAAAACCACCTAAATATATAATCAGTTTTAAATTCACACTTCACTTTTTCTTTAGTTGGTGAGGTATTTCTCGATGTGAGGCCTCCATATAATAAGATCAAGCTGAAGAACAGTTGCAGTATCTTGAGACAATGTTATTTGCATGGCACTGAGGTTGTGCTGGACCCTTTACAAATGTAGAGACACAGCTCATGGTCAGGGGAATTGTTGAACCAGCTCAGACTCAAAAAAAAAAAAAAAAAAAAAAAAAAAAAGTCATGAAAAATGCAAATACTGACTTCAGGTTTCACTAAAGAATGGAACAAATCTCATGAAGACATTATGAAGGTATTCTGTTTTGTAGGAATGAATAAGTCAGGCCAATAGCATCATAGAAATATCAGCTGGGAGAGTTGCCTAGAGATTTCCTGGTCATGAGATGTAGCCTCCTCCCAAAGCAGGATTGCCACCAGTGCTAAAGCAGCCCTTAGTCTGAAAGAATGTTGGGATTTTTTTTTTTTTTTCCCACTGCTACGCACTATAGGGTATCATTACCCTTAGAAAGTGTTATGTACAGCTTCTTCAGAATTACCCTACATGTCAGGATCAGGACCAGGTCACTCAATAAAGGCAAAATATGTTAAAAAGTGAATTGTTATGGTCACAGTAAAGCCAAAACCAGAAGCCACTGGACTTCACTGAGTTGTTGAAACACAGTGAAGAATCAGATAGTAAAGGGTATCTTTATAGCATCCTGCTGCTGCTGCAGGGTTCTGGTTTGCCATAAGTCCTACCCTAACTGTCACATCTGCCAGCCTGTGCCAGGTTGTGTAGATACCTCTTTATGGAACCAGGGAATCTCAACTAGACACCTATTTTTAGGAACTCCATTGTCAGTAATAGATTTCAGCTCACTGCAACGGGAGCTTACACAACATGCTCCCAGATAAATATCTGCATATAGACACCTTTAGTATCCAGATCCTACCTGGAGTGACAAAGTAGGAGGTTTCTGGAAGAAGAATTTTGAACCCTGATTTGAAGAACAATATGTCCATCAACCATCTTTATTCTGGAGGTACATATCCCATGTTCCTATTGTTTAAATGAAATATTGAAGAGGCCATGCTGTATAAGTGTATGCAGTAAACCAGCCTCGCTTCTCTCACATATTCTACAAGGTTTCTATGCTGTCTAACACTTGAATGTATAATCATTGTAATTTTCAGAATTTCAGAATTTCTTAATAAGCATTTAATAATCTGTCTTCAATTGTATTATGTTTTTATTTAACAGAAGATGTCTGAGAGAAACAATAAGAAAAGATAGTGAACATGCATAAAGAAGATGATCTATTACAGTTTCACCCTCAAAAAATGACATGGTGTGTTTTTAGGGGTTTTCAATGGGAAAACAATGGAAATTGTAAACACAATGGGTCACACAATGGGTGACAAATAAAATGTTGCTCTCAGAATAACTGCTTTTATGAACTGCAAACCAGAACCACCAGACATCCGGGCAGTGTGTCGATAAGAACCACCACCATCAAGGCACTAAATTGACAGATTCCTGTAAAGCACATAGCTCCTAGGTATGTGACCTGCATGGGATCTTGCATGAGGAAAATATACAATCCCTGAAATATATCAGTTCCCCCGTTTTCTGTTTATTTTAATGTCCTGTGTGTCCTACTTCAAGATGCCTAATTTGCTGTATTCGGCATTAGTTTCAGCAGTGATTTCTCAGTATGTGTGTGCACCTAGTCCCTTTATTTCCACTCTTTTGCTCTGTGAACACAGTTACTGCTGTTTGCAACATGAGTTCTGGTAATATTGTCCATCTCTGATCTTTATGAGCTTAGAAGTGCATGAAGTTAGGCATTTATCTACATGTCTTTCTAATTTATTACCAAATTATGCCATCCTCTAGAAATTACTGGTACTTCTGCCAGCAGAGATCTCAGAGAACAGGTTTAGGGTGCATGTAGTTCCAAAATATTTATTTAGATCTAAAGGAAAGAAGTTTTCTTTGTTGGTTTTTGTTTGCTTGTTTGTTTGTTTGGGGTTTTGTTTGTTTCTTTTTTTTTTCTTTTCTTTGTGGGCAAATGAATTGGAAGGTTTGCAAGGAAAAAAATGTAAGAGTCAAATTGCTGGGCTATTTTTTTTCAGGAAGAATGAAACAATAGGGTCTATGTTGAGAGGTAGCTGAGGGTCACTGTAACCTGTGTAGGGGTCTGGGGGAGATTTCTCCCCTAAGTGATTTAATAGTATTGCAGCTTTGCCTTGCAGCTAGACTCTGCTGGGATGGAGGTAAGCTACCATGGGGAAAAGAAGCACGCAAATATTAGCTGCAAATCCACTGACATCATTTCTCAGCAACTCCATGTGCCCTTTTGTCTTGCAGAAAAGTGGTCCTTTGAAATCTCTTGCCTGTCAGCCAGAAGCAGGTTGAAAAGTAGCAGTCCCCTGGTACCAGAGGGGAAAGGCTGTGCTGGCCAGCACACTGGCAAAACACAGCTGCTAGCTCTGTGCTCTGACAGGTTGGGAAAATACGATCCCTGGGGCTTGTTCTAGGTCCTTCCAGACCTCGGTAGGAATGGTCATTGCCTTTTCTGGTGCTGGCTGAGATCATCTATGCACAGATTTTCCCAGCACCCCATTCAGACCCTGTTTCAGGCACTCCCTGGCAAACATGATTTTGTAAACACTTTGTAGCACTCTGCCATTGTGCCTGACTTGTGTCTATGGCTGATCTCTTCCTTCAAGCATACAGCTGCACAGGAACCTGTATTTATCCTCATATTCATTGTGCTTTCAACTATGTTCAGCTCTTACAAGTGTCTTCTATTTGTTATTTTTCTGTTGAAGCCTTTGTTTGCCTAAGTCTTTGATCTCACATATCCAAACATAAATATTCTCTCAAACACGGCGCTCAGATGGCCAGAGGAAGGAACAGTCTTTGCAAATATGCATTGTGTCAGTATCTCAAAAATCGGGCAAAGTCACATTCCTACAGCCAAGCATTATCCTCTGTTTATAAGACAGTAAAGAGCAGGGAAGCTTCTTATCACTGCACAGAGCAGCCCAATGCAGGAGGGGGAGGTTCCAGAGGGGGTCAGTCCCTGTGCTGGTAAGGTATTGTGGTGACATGGTGGGGGTGAACAAATCGTGGGAGGGCAAGAAAGTCCTGAAGCCCTTTTCTGCTCTTCCCCAGCAGAAGGCTGAGGTCCCTTGCAGTGCCCTTAGTGTGGCTTTGGGGTGAGAGTGATTAGGAGCAGTCAGGTGTGATGGGGGAGTGCTGTGTCTTCAGGTACTCTTCATGGTTGCTGCAAGGGAGGCTTTTAGAGCCAGCTAGTTCTTTGGTCTCCCCAACAGGACAGCTGCCACGTGGAGTGAGAAGATAGGGATTTGGCCACTGTGATTTACTTTTGGGCAGTAAATTTGAGTAAGAGGCAGAGTTGTGTCTTGCTTCAAAATGCCTGGACACTCTGGGAGTACTGTAAATGGTATGACTGAGCTGTCATTTCAGAGGGGATAATCAGAGGATGGGCTATTTTAACTTCATGACTTCTGCTGGGGCATATTTATGCTTTTCAGTAGAGGTCTCCTACAAAGATGACCTCCCAGTTTCTTTGGAATAAACAGAATGCGACTAAAAATCCCCCAAAAATGTTACCTGCTTACTTCTGATATGGTAATAAAAGAAATGCATGTTTAATATTACATATATATGTTTTTTCATGCCCAGAAGCATAAACTGAGATCTGTTTTGTTAAGGATCTTTTTTTTAAATTGATCAAATTTTAGACCCAGTTCCTCCTCTGGCATGAATTCCCACTGATGCCTATGCAAGCACATCTGCTTCCATAAATTGTGGATCTGCTCCTGTCAATTTAAACTACAAGTTTTAATTTTTGAACAATTAGACTATCTGTGTTCTCTGGAGAGATCCTAAGTCGTTGAGGTTTACATGTTTTCAACACCTAGAAACTCTGTATCCATCCACTGGCAAAAGAGGAGGGGGCTCAGGGACTGGTCAGAAAGCAGTGTTTGAAATAAGTCAATTCTAGTAATTTCACCTTAGCTTTAAAAAAGCATTAAAATATTATTATAACTTGGTTGGCAATAACAGTGCCAGTGACTGTTAAAGAAAAGGATTCTGGTTGCCTTCAAGACATAGTTGTGGAGGGCATTTGCAAGCCTGCAAGCTTCTCTCCCAGGAGGATAAAGAAGCATAAAGTCATAGGATGGTTTGGTTGGAAATGATTATCTAGTTCCAGCTCCCATGTCATGGGCAAAGACACCCTCCACTAGATCAGTTTGCTAAAAGCCCCATCAAGCCAGGCCTTGTACATTTCCAGGAATGGGGCATACACAGCTTCTCTGGGCAACCTGTGCCATGGCTACACCACCCTCACAGTAAGGACTGTCTTCATAATATCTAATCTAAACCTACTCAGTTTCATTTTAAGGCCATTCTCTCTTGTCCTAGCACTTACATGCCCGTGTAAAAAAAAGTCCTTTTCCAGGTCTCCTGAGCCCCCTTTTAGGTATTGGAAGGCAGGTATAAGGTCTCCCTGGAGATTCCTCCAGGCTGAACATTCCCACCTTTCTCACTCTGTGTTTGTAAGAGAGGTGCTTCATTCAGCTCTCTGATCATCTTTGTGGCCATCCTCTCACCCACTCCAACAGATCCACCTCTTTCCTATGTTGGGGGCCACAGAGCCTGGGGACACATTCTCTCACCCAGTGCCTTCCCCAGGCCTGGCCCAGCACGCATGCCACACTGGGCAGTACCACCAGCCATGAGGAAACCAGTTATAAAGAGAAGACAAGCTGTGTTTTCTTTGGCAGTGTGTGAATTTCCCAAGTATGGTTGCCACAGAAACAGCTGTCAGCTACCTCATGAGTTTGCCATGCAAAGTGGGTAAGAAACTCAATCTTTATCTTGTGTCAGTGTCGTGAATGAACTGCCCACCTTTACATATGGGATCCCTAGGGAGTATGTTTGGAATCTGCACTGCCTGCCCATGGTGCCTCAACTCCTCTAGAGTATAATTTAATCTTTCTTCTGCCCTTATTCACATGCTGCCATTCAGGCTTTCCCTGAGTACCTCATCAATGAAGAGTAAGTGCAGCACAGGATTTGGTCCTTTCACTTCAATTTTTACGGTTTGTTCTTATATAAACATATTTCAAGGAGTTTTTAAAAATCTGCATAATTCAAGACAGCTTTTGGCATGATGAAAAGAAAGAGAAAAGAGAGGAGAAAAGATCCTTTCACTCTGGTTTCAAAATGAAGGACTAAAATGTGTCCCAGACATCTGAGATGGGAAGGTCCAGAAAAGACTTCTTAGCAGCCCCCTATCTACATAGACAGTGAGACAGATGAGTGAGTATGAAATGCTGTGAAAAGCCACAGCAGCCCTGACTGTACTTTTCAGGGTCACAGGGGTTGAAAAAAGCCTACCACTTTTTCAACATAGAGCTTGCTGGGAATTTTTTGCTTGGGCTGACCTTCCAGACAAGAAACAGTACTCTCTGCAAAAACCTAGACTGGAAAGCACTGCTTTTGTTGAAGAAGAAGAAAAAAAAAAAGAAAAAAAAAAGTTTTGTTGGGAAAAATCTAATTAAGTATTTCATTTGAGGTTATTTATTTGGCCAGTTAAAAGTTATTTAAAATCACTTGAAATATCAAATTGCAAGGCACTGTAAGAAAACAGTGGAGAGTGCACATTGTTGCTTAAATGTAACCATGTAACTGTGTTGCTGTACCTCTCCAGCTTTCCAGCAGCCCTAGACAGGTGATGGTCTGCCACAGCTCTGTGTCTCATCTGTCAGCCCTTTGGGGATGTCTTTGGATCCTTTACTTCACTCTCCTTAGAGGCTGCAGCTGACCCAGAACATTTCTTCCTTGGCACCTTTTTTCAGGCCCCAAACTGAAACTCATTCACCAGTGCATGTTCTGTGAAGGCCAAAGATGAAGTCACAGAAACCTGACATCCATCTGGCCGTCCTGTCTGGGTCCCCACTCACCTGCTGAGCAGACTGCTAGGTCTGGTTTGGAAGCCCTGCTTAACTGGTTCTAGCTCTGCCATGAGTATGACTTACAGAATAAGCTTTACATTTATTTCACGAGGTCTGGGTGGAAAATTCAGAGCAAAAGCAGACAGATACCTGGAGAGAGTCCCAGGTCTTTGGGAGGGATGAGGGAGAAGATTTCTGCAAATTTTTTCTACTTGGGAAGAGATAGAGTATGTATTGTATAGAGTGCATGTCTTTTTTACAAATGTTCTTACATTGAGTAACTATAACCATCCATAATATAAACTCTAAATAACCCACCACATGGTATGAATCTATAGGTAAGTAAAATTAGAAATGGTTTAAATGAAGTCTTCCAGAACCAAAAGTTTCCTTCTTTTTCTTTTTCTTTCCCCCCCCCCTCCCCTTCCTTTTGTTGGCCTGTAATGGAAAGTAGAAAATTATACCCCTGGACTTTTTATATCTTCCAATTAACTTTCAGTATGACCATGGGGGATTCAGGTGAGTGAAGATACAGAGGATTCATTATAAAATGTCCAATAGCCCATTACAATTTCAAACATGCATGAATGAAGATCTACACAAGAAAATTAACCACTTCCTCCAACTGTTTGAGAAAATGACAGCATCTTCCCTTATATGAACAGGACCAAAATATACATATATGTTTTACAATCCTGTTAACACATCTAATAGAATTTGATCCCTTTTAGGCACATTGCCTTAATAGAATCATAGAATAAAAATGAGACATTGTGTTTTGTCTAAATTTCCACTCTAAGGAACTCAGTGCTCTTTGGTCAGGGACATACCTTAGCAGTGGCAATTTAGTTGAATTATGATTTTTAAATGCTTACCTGTCCAAACCATATTACATTAAATTAACAGAGCAGCAAAAATAAAATTAAATCTGGGTCCGTTTTCATATTATGGTAGTGGGATGTTAATTTATAATGACATTAAAAAGCAAATCACCTACAGCAAACACCAGGAGGGTGTCGGTAATTGAGGTGAGTTTTTTCCTATTACAAGGACTATATTGTGAGGTACTTTTAGGGCCAGATATAGCTCTCATCTGGGAGGGGGCCTGCAGTGGAGCTACTCAAGTGCTCCCATGTCATTTTCACCTTTCCTCGTAAGCTCATCTCTGACTTCTGTCAGTCTGATAGTTGTGTTTTGGGGGTTTTTTTCCCTTTTTGCTTTTCTATTCACATTCTTTGTCTTTAGAAATTGCACATTTGATTGTCACACCTCTGACTGAAAAAAACCAATGTGAAAACAGATAATGCTGTATTTGTGGAAGGGCTGGCATGCATTTCCATAGATCTAAGCCCAATCCTGCAAACCGCAGGCTCTTTCCTAAGATGCAAAGCCACACTGAACTGAATAGCAGTTCATGACCATGCTTGCAAAATATGAATGTGCACTGCACAGGCCTCTCTTTCTAGAGAAATTAGATTTGTATTTATAGCCCTTGCAATAGTCTCCATTTTTACCTTTGGAAGAAAAACAAAAATAAAACCCAAAGTTCAGTATTTTCAGCAAATCTCTAAGGAAACTCCCAACTAAATTATGCAAACCATCCAGTTTATGGCTATGGCTGTTAAACTCAGTTGCTGTCTAATTGTATTAGTGCTCTAGCTTGAGCTGTAGGAAAGGGACTGAGCCATAATATAATTGGATTAAAAATATAGTGTGCCCCATGTAGAGACCCTGGTCCTCTCCAAGACTAGATGATAGAGGGATTTGGATGGAAACAAACAGGCTGTCATCACTTCTTCCTATACTGAAAAGCTAACAGCTCATATAAGATTTTTCTTTCAAACTGACCTTATTTTTGTCTTGCCACTTCGATCCTTTTGTAAAAGGTACAGTCTTTCTTCTTCTCTGATTAAGCAATGGTGAGGCCCAGGAGTTTAGGAACTGTCTTCTCTGAAGCTTCACCAGCATGGGCTGTTGACCTTCATACCCTATATGCTGGTACCAGCACGGCCCCAACTCTGTAGGGTCTGTGATATGTTCCTGGCAGTGACATCAACCACTACCCCAAGAAAAACTGGGGTTCATTTGAGAAGCACCCTAAGATAAAGGGGAGTCAGGACATCATCTGAAAGTTGGAACAGATATAATCTCTGGTTTCTGTTAACCTGGATGCTGGAAAAAGAGTGTTCATTTAGCAAGCACCAACTGGCTTTAGTCTACACTGCATGGGACAAACCTTCTCCCAAGCAAACTGCATCCATGCCACCTTGGCTCAGGATTTCCTGCAGGCCTCATGCAGCACATCTTGCCCTCAGGTGTCAGCATCATTCTGTGTAACATTTTCAGCTGAACCTTTTCAAAAAAGTACAGGCCAAGTCTGCAAGTGATGTTTTTAAAGCAAGACTGTGAGGGTAGGTTTTATGCCCTGGACTGTGACGTAAAAGCATATGGGGGAGTTTGACAATGAAAACTCTGCTGGAATTAAGGAGTGGTATAAATGGAGTGAAGCCAAGCAGGCAGAGGCTTGACTTAAAACCATGACTGGGGACTGTCTTGGACAGAACTATTTGGGGCCCAAAATACAGCCAAGGAAAAAATAAACCAGTAAATAGTGTGGGTAAATAAAGGATCCAGTAGTGCAATTTATTCCTGGTCCTCCTTTCCTTAGCACCACAGAAATACTCATAAGTGGCATTGCATAGCTGTTTCTGCTGCCTGAAATCAATAGCAGCAGGCAAGGACAGTCTGCCTGTAAGCCACACTGGTCCACGTGTTCCACATCACTGCTGGATTTAAGCTGTGCTGCTTGTACACAGGTATGAAGAGAGTTTATACCGCCCACCGAGTGCTCTGTGCTGCCCTCCAACCTCAGAGAGGTTCTCCAGCAGCAGGAGCAGGGGTGGAGGGACACAGCAATTCACCATTTACCTCAGCTGAAAGTGTGATTGAAAATAGGGGGAGGAAGTTATCTACCAGAGTATCATATCCCTCAGTTACCCACTGATCCATGTTCAGCAGGGACAGAAGTTCAGGCTTGCATCCACCTGCTTGCTTCTGGTCTGCCTGTGGTGAGTCCAGACCCCACTTTCTGGCATGAGGGCTTGGCAGCAAGTGCACCACCACTCTTGTGTGCTTGGCTGGGCACCTGACTAGCTGTTGGTGGGTTGATGATGAGGACAGCACTAGGGTCAGAGGGATGAGTGTAGCAGGATTCAGGAACTTGGTGTGCTCATCCTGAGCTATAATAATCCTTGAAACCATTTCTGTGGGTTGAAGCAACCTGAGTGTTTGTGTGCTCACTGCCAATGGCATCACTTTTCTACTGTCTACCATTTCTGTCATGTGTGGCTTTCTGAAAAAAAAAAAAAAAACCTAAAAAACCAACCAAAAAAACCCCAACAAAACCACCAAATAAAATTAACTGTATTACAGTTTTATTAAATAAATTTGGTTTATGTTAGTACATGCCCCAGGATTGCCAGCATAGGTCCCATTTCTGAGTATTTTTAAGCTGGGGTAGACAAGGCTCTGAAAAATACACATGAGAAATCATCAGAGTTAGCAGAAGAGGTGTCTTCCTGTGAAAAATGGTGACACTGAGGGTTATCCAAACCAACTTAAACCCCCTTTTAAAAGATCCATGGTTTTACCTCAGTGGCTTAAAGAAACCTTTCCCATTTAAACATTCTCTAATTCTATAAATGAGCAGTATTATTCATCTCAGGTCTGTCAGATAAAGAAAATATGTACATATGAATTTAATCCTTCAGTTGGTTTATAACCTTACAACTCAGGCAGGAGGGTCACAAATCCATGTAGACATCCCAGAGCTGACTTTTGCATTTGGATTTCTGATTTAGCTGAAAAGTATATAAAAAACTTGTGCAGCCAAACAGCTCCCTATTGGCTACACATCTGTACAGGCTCAAGAGCATCATATATTTCTGCAAAGATCTGGAATAAATTGTGCTCAATGAATTGGCCCCTTGCATGCTTGTTTCAAACAGGAGACTCGGATGAACTCATGTATCGTGGGAGCATCAATAGCAAAACAATACCTCTGGTCATATCTAGTGGGAGCTGCCATCATAAATATAGAAGATGGGTAGATGCAGAAATAAATAATCATGGGGAGATGGAAATGTACTTACAGATCAATATTAGTGACTGCAAGCTACATTCAGCTTCTCAAGCATTAGTTTTACATTTTGAAAACTCCACAACAATTCTGAAGAAAAGTACTTTCTGTGGTTGGGATTCATCTACCTAATTCAGCCATATAGAAAAGAGGCACCTATTTTGAGCCACCCACCTATAAACATTCTTTATAGGGAGTTCTGTGACAGCTTGACAACAGAATACGTCCCCATGTGAGGTTGCCTCTTTTTCCATTGACAAAAGGGAAAATATACAGGACTCTATTTAGAGTGGTACACCAAAGTTTTATCCAGCTAAAATTAGGAATCTACTGATGAATGTGTACTCACTTGGCCCCTTGCCCAGCCCACATGTATAAGTGGCAAGTGTGCAGTACTGACAGCAGATTTATTAATGGTTCTGTTTATGTAACTTCATCCACACCCCACTCTGAAGTCCTTACTCAGCCCCTTTCATTATACAAACAATGTCTTATCCATTTTATTCACCTGACCCGACCTTGTTTCTTGAACAGTAGGATATTTGTATGCCATTCTTCTCTTGTGAACATAAACAGTTCTCTGTTTGCAATCAGTAACTCTTAACCAAGCCAGCCTCTCGTTCAGCTGCTCAGCTGAGCATTCACCCATAGAAACTGCTCATGTGTTGCTGTGCAGATCTCAAGCATGAAAATTTGGTTTTCCTTCATGACTGGGATTTTTTGAGAGCAGGTAGAAACTGTGCACAGATTTACGATTTCTGCTGTTCACCCAGCCTCATTTTTGGCTTTGCCTCAACCTCTTTCTCTTCCTGTTTTCCCAAGAACATTTCCCCTTTGAAAGCCAGCCTCATTAATGCAAATTCAAACCTTTTCAGAGAACTGCCTCCCATCTTTTTAGCTGGCTCACATCCTCACTAGGATCCTTACAGGTCTGTCCTTACCAAGCCAGGCTCCTTTCCAGGCCCCTCTGGTCAGAGTCAGTTCCTCCTCCACCACCTGATATCCTGTGTTCAGCCCAAGCTCAAGTCTCTCAGGTCTTTTAAGCTCAGTTTCCTCCCTCTGGACTCTTTGCTGAATTTAGGTGACCCATAATGTTTCCCAGAAGGTCCAATTAAAGTCACTTGCTCCTAACATGTGTAACATCCCTCAGCACATCTGCAAAGTGAACTATGGCTAGCACAGGTGAGGCTGAGCCTGTAGCAACTCCCTTCATGCCAAATAACTTGCATTTAGACTTCCAGAAAAATGTAAACCATTCTCATGGCCCCTCTTCTAAAGACTCAGAACTATATTTATTTGTGGCTTTTAATAAATAACTAGTCCCACTTATTACTGGATAATATTAATATTTCTACTCTTGGATTAGTTGTAACACTGTAAAATGGCAAAAGTATTGCTAAGGAAAGAAATCTCTGATATTCCATCACTTGTTCATGCCTCACAGCATTCCTCCCTATGCTAGCACAGCAGCCTTCATATCTGCAAAATTAGCTTTTCTGGGGAGGAAATCCATCTGAAGTGTTTTTGCTGGGTAGGTTTAAACCTAGATCTCTGCACAACTACGACGGAGGAGGTGATGCACAAGCAGGAATGTGAGGCCAGATTGGGAAAAGGTAAGGCTGTGTCTTCCTGCATCAGTGCCCCTCTTATACTGACTTGCAGTATCCATTGAATTGCAGCTTCCAACCTGATGTTGCGCCTAAGGAAAATTACATCTCTTTCAGAGACACAGAAAATTTTAAAAAATCATAACCCTCTATGGTAAAAACAGTGATAATTGCATTTTCTTCAATTTCTGTCAGATTTCACACCCTAGGTTTTATGTGGAGCTCCTAATGGTTTCAGAATTAAAAAAAAAAAAAAAGTTTCTGTGACTTATGAATCATCAGTTAGTCATTTAAAAAAGTATGTACGGCATATGAAACAGTTAATGCAGAATAATAAAGCTGTACTTCACTCATCCAGGACAAATAACAACCCTTTCTTTACTCCAACATCAACATGTTTACCACTGGGCTGGAGGGAAGACAACACCCCTAGGTATACTCTAAAGAATAAAGTTATTTTCACTTGCAGGAATATTCATTACTTTTACCCTCACAAATACAGTACAGATGTGGATATTAGGAGAAAGCATCTGAAAAGCCATAAAACTGCTACTCATTTTATCATGTACTTACAGTCTCTATATGATTATACTGTCTTTAGCTACAGCAGTGCATTAGTCAGCTGTGCTCAGCACTGACATATCACCGATGAAGCACTCTGTGTGCTGCTCCTGTGGTGCTCTAAAGCTGATAAAACTCAGCAGCTGTTATTTTCACTGGCTTATGCAGCACATTGTGGGTGTTCTGGTCACTTTATAAATATCACCTTTACACTTCCAGATGCTTATAAGCACATTTATTTCTAACCGAGTATCTCCACTTAGGTGCAATGTGTATTTAGTTGGTGTTATATATAAAGGTCGATTCTGAGGGCAAAATATCTCTCCAGAATGACACATATGAGACTGAAAATATTTTTGTGTTTGTATCCTAGAAACACACACCTAAGTCTGGTCAAGTGTTCCCCACAGGAAGAGCCACAGTGGTGGAAGAGGCTGCAGCAGCCAGCTGCTGTGCCTGACCCTTGGCTGCAGAGTCCAGACCCCTGAGCAGAGCCAGCCATGTGGGCTGTCTGCACCAGACCAGTGCTAAGCTTTCAGAAGAAGGGACAATCCCAGCTGGCCTCTGTGGGGACACTAACCTGTAGCAGGAGAACAGGAAGAAGCTGGAAAGGAACATTTGTGAAAAGAGATCTGCAAAATGATGTCTGCCAAGGAGAAGGGTTGAGTATTGACTTGTCCCTTTGAGTGTAAGACAGATGTGCCATAAGGGGACAGGTTAAACACAAACATAAAGAAGTGATTCCTCAAGTAACCAGTGGGCATGACTTTGTTGCCAAAAGACATCCTTATCTCCACAGGTTTAAAGGGACAAGTGGACAAGCACTTGGGTTACCACAGAAGAAACTGTCACAGGCACAAGAAAATGCCTCTAGTTGAGAAAGGTCAGACACTGTGGAAACACTTTACAGCTTACTTGCCTCTTCTCATTCATCAACAAGCATCACAATGAGGACAGTGTTTTTCTTTTTCCCTGGGGGAGACCACAAATGTGATCTCCCATTGCTACAATTCAGGGAGAGGAGTTGCCTGTTTTGGGGACACCACAAAGATGAGGGCAAACAGAATGCTGGGGATGAGCCTCATTCAGGGAAAAACACTGAGGGTATCCCCTGTTACTCTGGGAGTCAGAATGTGGACTTGAGTTACTCTGATCTAAACCATCACAGCTGTCAACATCCAGCCAAAGCAATGGACAAGTAAATGGCAGAAATTATGTCTGTGCTCAAAACCATGTTCCTGAAAGCCCCTGCTTGTTTTTTCATAAGTAATTTATTAGGTCTCTGAAATTCTCTAAAGCATCTGTAATTGTTCAGCACCTGGCATATGCCTAAGCTCCATTAACATCCACTGAGCAGGTACTTCTCTGGATGAATACCTACAGGCTTCTCTCCAAGGGCAGTTGCACAGCAGCAAAGCAATTCCCAGCACCTCCATGCTGGGCAGCAGAAGTTTCCACACCTCTTTGTATAATGATGGTGGGGAAGGGAAGGGAAGGGAAGGGAAGGGAAGGGAAGGGAAGGGAAGGGAAGGGAAGGGAAGGGAAGGGAAGGGGAGGGGAGGGGAGGGGAGGGGAGGGGAGGGGAGGGGAGGGGAGGGAAGGGAAGGGAATTAGGACAACCAAATCAAGTTCAAATTAGAGCTGCAGAATTCTGGGAAGACATGCAGCTCATTTCCTGGAAACATGGTCTCTCCTGAGCATAAGTGCTCCCTAAGGTCCTGTGCCCCTGGGACCATGTCACCAGCACTGTAATGTGCAAAGAGCAGCAGCAGCAACCAACCATTCCTGCTAAATACTATCACCAGCTGGGGACAAAGGCTTACTGACTCACAGCTGCTCCAGCTTTTTTAAAAGTAGTATCAGGTTGGACCGGGCCTTGGAGCTAACTGCTACAAAATCTCAGCCTCCCCTCCCTGCCTCGCAGTCCAGACACTCAAGGGCAGGGAAAGCATGCCAATGCATGTCACCAAACACCCCAGCATTGTGTCTGCAAGGCCTCATAGCCACGATACCTTCAGTGCGTGCCAACCCAAACAAGAAACAGTGGGCACAGCACAGGTGGGGGAAATGGGCTCCTCCCCGTGTGCCAGTGGAAAAGGAGTGGCACGTGGCACCAGCCCGACAGCCCCTCCTTGTCCAAGAGGCACAGGGCAGGGACAGCACACTGCTGCAGGTGCAGGAAAGCCATGGAGTTGGAGTCTCCCCTCAGATTTCCTATGTTCCTTCTAAAGTCACAATATTTTAATTGATATTTCTTATGAGAATTCAACAGGTGCAACATAAATCCCATGGATTGTGCTGAATCCCACAAAATCTTGATTTTCATTTTGGAAGAGCGGGGGGGGGGGGGAAGAAGAGTTTTCTTGCTCTTTGGGTTTTTAGCCTTGAGCTACATGAGACAGAAAAAATGCTGTATTTGCTCAAAGTGCTGCCAGATTAAAATAAGCAGCTATTCATCTTATTTTTCTGAAAGGATGGTTAAGTCATTGAGAAAAACTCATTGAATACAGAAATACTTTCAGTTATAGCCCAAGTACAGAGGGGACAAACTTGACCATTACCTTTCTGTCCTGGAGTGGGGAGCAGATGCTCCCATGTCCACTTCTGCCCCTTCAGGCATGCACAGCAATGCAGATGGGATAGCAGCAGTGCCAGGAAGAGAACCTCTGGTCTTATGGATAGACACTGGGACCCTGCTAAAACCAGTTAACTGACCCATTCTGCCAAGGTTTTAGTTGTGAGGTGAGAGGTGCTGCTGGTAACAAAGGTAGATAAGGTCACAGCATATGATTTCTTTAGCATGAAGTCATGATACATCTCCTCTTGATTTACTCTCTACTTGACCCATGGCTCAGTATCTGCAGGGCTCCACATGGTACATAGATAAACAAAGAGCAGATAAGGAGGCAGATATTGGAAATAAAGACACACTTCCTCTTCTCATTTTTGCAATTGGCCTTGTACAGTATTTCTTTACAAAAATTCCTGATACAGATTTGTTAGATGGTTTGAAGATTTTTAGGTTTCCGTATTAAAAAAGGTACTACAAAATGTTAATCCTGCCCAAGACTTCAGACCACCTAGGAAGATCATACTTCTAGCACTTAGGGAGTGATCAAGCTGATAAACAGCAAATCTGCATGTTTTTCTCCTACTCCTGTACCCACTCTTCAGTATCTAGCACATTTGCACTTTGGTCTAAATGCCTGGCATGGGTCATGCACTCATGCCAGGCCAGCCTGATAGTCCTCAAGAGGAAGGAACAGATATGTATCTGCTGACAGATGTTTATCAACTGATAGGTGAGGTTTACATCTTCAGGAAAACAACTATTTTCTTCTAACATCAACACTAATGCTCAGCAACACCACAACAATAAAACTGCTGGCAGTACTAATACAACCATAACACTGATAATAATAATGACAGGCTTTACTGAGAACACACTGAAGACCCTTAAATCCTATAACACTAAATTCATGTGACACAATCAGAAGTAATTTTAAAGCAGAAATAAAAAACTAGGCAGAAAGAAAAATTTCTCATTTATTTTCATTGTATATAGCAGAGAGGAAGGAATGGTGCCTTTTCCTCCCCCACAAAAATCTGGGATTTTTTCCCTAGAATGAAAAGTTGGAATATCAATTTTTTTTTTGTAAATTAAAATCTAAAGCAATACAAAACACAAAATATTAATCAACACAAAAAACCCCCACTTATCTTACTCCTCCTTGGTGCCTTTTGTCTATACCTTGACTTAAAAGCAATCTAAAAAATCTTTACAATATATGCTTGGGTGTTTAAAGGTGTTATTCTGACTTTCTAAGAATTTTTTCCTGATTTTTAAACAAAAAATTATGGAAATGTCTGTTCTCCAACAGACAGTGCATGTTCATCAATGCAGAGTTTTTGACAAAAAAACAACTGCTTAATACAAAGACATTGTAGCCCTCCTCTAAAGGCCTGATGAATTCCAGTACCTGACATTTTCACTGTACAGGTTCTAAAACAGGTCTCCATGAGGGTCAACATCATTATCCTCATTTGCCCCAGTGAAAGAGTGAGGGACTCGCCCCAGAACAAGCAATAGACCATGGAGTTGAAACAAGAACTTTCCTCTGCTGATTGCAGCTAAGTGCTCTTTGGTCTTAGCTGTGTAACCAAAAAATGGTCTCTGAACTGGTTGTTTATAATTTAGCCTTGATTTTGGAAGAAACAGTGACAATAAATCCCATGTCTAAAGAGCAGGAGAAAGACCAGCACTTCTCCAGTGGGAATTATTGTGAGAAATTCTGCTGAGTGATTGAAGTAGTACAGTGGGGGGCTCCTAAAGAGATTTGCACCTGGCACACCCTTCTTCATTTCCCCCTAACAAAGCAGATTTATCTACATTTATGAAAAACACAATGCTGAGAGAATGTTACCTGAAGTTAAACTAGGGAGTGTAAGGAAATTTTAAATAAAAGTATTTCAAGGAAAAATAATTAGCAGAATTACAACAGAAACAGTTGCTATATGGATAAGACAAAATATTTGACAAGGAAAACATCTCTGAGAAGAAAGCAAAAGGGTAGAGCTATTATAGCCTCAGAGGCCTTTTCCCTCAGACTTCTTATTTTATACCATATTTCTAAAACACAACACCCACAACTGTTTTTCTTCATCTATCAAAGCATAAAATTGCCAGTCCTTTGACCTAACTTAAAAGAAGGAAGTAGCAATGTTAGGTTTAATTAAAAACAGCAAATATTTATACAGCTGTCCCTGGTTTCACAGCACAGAAATAGGTTTAGCATCAAATCTTACAGTTTTAAGTCCTCTGGGAACTATATACAAAAACATATAGGATCCTTCTGGCTGACTTGCTAAAGCCAAAAATACGTTTGGGTTTTGGTTTTTTTTAGTTATTTCAGGTGGGGCTCGTTCAACCTTTCCACTTCCAACCCACTGTTTTCCTACTTGAGACTTTTTTTTTCCATGCTCCAAACGTGGTACTCTCAGTTTGACAGGTCTGGATGCATTTGATGCATTTTGGGGTTGTGAATAATAACAGTAGTAATAAAACTGAGGGTAGTCTGAGAAGTTCTGGCTTATCATCAGGCTTTCTGATGGAAACCCTTATGGCCAGACCCATCTGGATATTTCCAGGTATCTCCGCCTCTCCATGTGAGTGCCACTGGGAGGCACCTGGCATGGGATGCAGGAGTATCAACCAGATCCATCCACAAAACTGGGAGGGGTGTGAACTGAAGGACTTTGCTCCTGGCCCTTGCTCTCATTTTAAATTATGCGTTGAAACACACTGTAAAATCCTTCGGCACCGAGGTTTATAAGGCAGCCTTTGGAGGGCTGACTCCACATGCACCTCAGCCCCTTGACTGGGCCACTCCCAGCAGGGACCACGGGAGGATTTACACCACCCTGTGCAAGAGGCTTGGCAATCCCAAGCTCTGGACTCACCTGCCTGTTCCTCCCAGGGACCCACAGCTTTCAACCTGTCAGGGGGCATTGGAGAGGCAGGTGGGGCAGGTGGCTACCCACCACAGAGCCAGAGATAAGAGGGAAGAGGGAGAGAAAGGGACAAGCTGTGTTAAAAAAACCTCACCCAGGTCTGGAGCAGGAAGAGAGGTGGGAACGCTGATGGCTGGTTCGGGTGCTCTGCTTGCATCCATCAGGTACCAGGCAAGGGCTCTCCTCCTCCTCTGGGCTGCTGCGGCCCCTCAGCTTCCCCACAGCCCCCACAGCCTTCCCATACCCAAACCTCCAGCGCCAGCAGGGTCTGGCCCAGCTTGGCACAGACCAGGAGAGGAGGGGGAGGTGTCTGAGCATGGTGGGGCTCAGGGGCTGGAAGCAGAGAGAAAAGAGCCCTAAGGAAGGAGAAGAGAGTGGAGACCTATGTCTCAGCCCTGGTGAGCCCAGGTTAGGTGGGCTGGCCCAGCCAAAGCTAGAGAGATGTGAAACACTTCAAGAGCTGGCTCTGCACAGCAAGATGTCCCTACTAGTAGAAGCAACTTCCCGTCTTCTGCATGTAGAACATCTGTTGCCTCTCCTACAGTGGAATCCTCCTCCTCTTCACCTAAGCCTAAGAGAGAGACAAGAAGTACACTGATCTTGGGTTTCTGACAGAATGGCAGTGGACTGCACCCTTAATTGCACATGCTGGTTCTTGCCACATGAACTGCAAGAGTTTCAATTACAGTAATTTTCAGTTAAGTAATTTAAGTCTAAAACCCATAAAACAGAAAGCTACTTGACAGTTAAGTGCAGTTGCATCACAGGAGTTCAGGGGATAAAAAAGCTTTTTTGGCAGAATGAAGGCTTACTGACATGCTCAGTAGCCTGGAAAGATTATTTAGAGCCAGAAGCCATTTTCATATGTCTAAATTTCTAGAAATGCACATAAAGTCTTAAACTGTGAAGCTATTCTCCAGTCCTCAAGGAGCCAAAAATCAACACAAGATGCAGAGATGTAACCTGCAAGTGGAATATGACTGACCCACAGAGCTCACAGTTGTTCAAAACTAACAGGCTATATATCCAGCATAAGAGGCCAAATGAACACATACTTGGAAAAATCCTCCATTTTCCAATAAATACAATTGTTATGCATATAAACCCAGGAAGAAGTCTGAGAAAAAGCCTAGGTATGGGCTTGTGATTCATGGGTTTAGCTGTCCAAGTCCAATATCTCTCCAATGTCTTGTCCTCAGTCAGTTTACTTTGGCATTGCCCAAAAGGTTTTTACCTTATTATGTTTTGGGTGTACCATGTAGAATAGAACGGCAGTTCTTGTCCAATTTTTAGTACTGAAGATGCATGCCACAGAAACACTATCAGTGGTAGACACTAGTAGCTGGGCCAGGTGAGCTAAAACTAGAATTTGCTCTTTTGCTTCTATGCCAGCTTTCCCAGTAAAGACCAGTGCCATGTGGGAAATGGCATACGGAGGCAGCAAAGATGTAACCTCTTTAAAGTCTCGTCTGGTGGATAAATACTTGTGAATGAAGTTTTGCTGTGTCTTTTTGTTTCTCAGTATCTGGGTGATGAACTTGATATATTGCAGGATGCTGTTCTCATGTGTACTGTGTCCAGCTTTGTGATTGTTCATAATTTGTTAAAAATTGAATTCAAGCTATCTCAAATCAAGAGACAACTCGTTCATAAGTTCAGTCACCAAGAACCAAGAGCAACCTTAAAACATTTGGATCCAAATATTTTCAGTGTCCAGGAAGATCCACCTGAGAGTCCACTAGAAATAAACACATGCTGAGGTGGAAGGGATGGTACTGGAAACTAAAAAGAGTGTTAAAAAAATCAAATTAAATAGTCAGACATTACTCTTAAAAATGAGAGAATAGTGACAGATTGGAGCTCTGCAATATTAATTTTCCAGTAACTTCTTTGGTGCTCTTAATTTAAAATAAGCAAGGCTAATGACATTTGGGTTTTGCTAGCTTGATGAAATACAGCCATCTCAATGAAGGTTTTATTTTCTTCCTCTTCTTTCCCAGAACAGTTTTAATATCTACTTGCATGAAAGCATGTGTTTAGATACCACTGGGACTACAGTTTTCTTTGGGTTCTGATTTTCATATTCTACTTGAAGCTAAGTTAAGTCCTGTTTTCACTGAAAACCCATTATCATGAACTGTTGAGCCCCGGGACTTTGTATCCCAATCCCTCTTCAGTGAGGGAACATACATCCTACAACAGGTTTCTTCAAACCCTGTGTCACAGGTAACTAACGCCTTTAACTGCAAGTAATTTCACTGCTGCAGATTTGAATTTAAGGTAAATTGGATTCCAATAGATCCATTTATATTAAAACCTGTTTGTAAGTTCCAGTGAATGAGCCCTTAAAGGTAAGCTTTGAGATGACGAATTGGCCCAAGTCCCTTCAAAATGGCAGCCCCTGGTAACACTTTCCTCCACTCATTGTTTTTGAAGGAAAGCTCCAGGTTTGTGGCTCAGAGACACTCACTCACGCTAGTAGTCAGTATTTGATACTTCTCATTTATTGCCACAGTTACATCTCCTTCAGTTACTTCTTGGGAAACCTGATTTTCCTGCTATCCCTTTGTTTTGAGGTCGTTCCTTGTTTTCCTCTAACTGGTTGATTTATCAGCTGAACTGGTTGAAAAAAATCACTCCATAAAATAGTCCCAAAACAGACAGACCCTGGCTTGGAGAAAATATAGAATCAAGGAATGGGAAGAACACACTGAAATAGCTCATCCTCTGTAGGTACAGGGAACACCACTTTGTGCTGCACTCTGGTGCACCTTAGACAGTGCTAGTCCTTAGCACTTAAAAGGCAGGCGTTAATCTCTGACAAAAAGTGACACCCTCACAGAATTTGGAGCAAACCCTTCGCTATTGACAGCAAGCGTGTTGTAACTGAATTTGCAGCATGACTGTAGAGATGGCTTAGCCAAAGAGGAGAAGGGAGAAGGGGAAGGGCAAGGGGCCCCTTTCCCCCATCCTGGGACCCAAGTGACCCCTTCACCCTCTGCCTGCCCAGCTGATTACTGGCATTGCACCCACAAGCGAGCTCCTCATGCCTTTTGCCTCCACAAAGGCGCCCTGTATTAATGTCCATGCTGTCTCTCTCCTGTAATTACACACTGCCAAGGTGAACAGAACAGCTTCTTTTAAAAATAGATTCTGTATTTTAAGCAGCAATATGAGTGCTTTTGAAAAGGAAAAATACAAGGTATAAAAAGCTTCCCAAAATAGCAGTGTGTGGCTTGCCCTGGCTGTGCTCAGGTGCAGCTATGCATTACTCCAGCTTTTTGATAACATCCTGTCTCTTGTACCGAAGTTACCAAGGGGTTGTGAGGGCAGTTCTAAATCAGAAATGTGTAGTAGATAGGACTGGGCCAATCTCAACGGCAGCCAGAAGGGAATGGAATATAAATCACGCTGAGTTAAAACAGCCATCCAAATTGCAAAACAGTCATGGTGTTTTCTTTAAGGGGGAAAAGAAAATAGTGTCCTTAAAAGGTGCCAGATTAGCAGAGAGGGATAATAAAAAAACTTCTAACAGTGCAAGTTTCTCCTGCCCCTAAGCTATGGTGCTGCTGCTCTGCCCAATGCAGAGAAAGGTTAGGGCAGAAGGCTCAGCACTCCTAGACAAAAGGAGCAGCATTACAAGACCCACACATTCTCCTTGCCCTGGATCTTCCATCCAGGTGAAGCACTGCAGTGAAATCAGCCCAGTAGCCTTTAGATTGCACCGAGAGTGAGTCACATCACCAAGACTCAAGTGATAGCAGAGGCAGCTCTGCCAGGTTCCTGGCAGGCTGGCAGGCAGGCAGGGGAGCAGTGCATTGCCTCTGCTAAGTCTGCCACAGTGGTGCCAGACACAGGCTTTGTTTTCCTGCTAGAGAGAGACCCATCCCTAGGGAACAGAACAGAAACTGCAAGTTCATTGAAGGTCAAACAGCAGCATGTCATCAGGTATTGCTGGCTTTGGCCACAGGTGACCTGAAGATCTGGAGATGTCCTTAGGAGATCAGTGAGGGCTGGTGCAACCTGGAAGCTGTGCCAGCTGCTCAGCATAGCGTAAGCCCAGGGCTTTCCACCCTGGGGATCTGCCCATTCTGGGTGACGAATATGGAAAGGGTGGCAGTTGCTAGATGACAGTTCTAATGGTAGTTAATAAGCTTGTTTTCGGGTTGCTGATTTCCTGCCACAAATCAGAGATTGGTTCTCAGTACCAAACTAACTCGTTCTTCCTTATACGGGAGATCTGATGACTGATTCATAAATAATGGCTTCAGGTTGGCGGAAACGAGATAAATTACTTTCATTAAAATTCACATAAAACAGCAGCAGAGTCCCTGCTTGCCACCACAGATTGAACAAATGTGCCAACATGCACGTTTTTCATTTTGCAGCCACTGATATTATGAAGTTGTTCCTGGACCCAATAGCTTTGAATGTTCATTTTTTAAAGTAATTAATATGAAGAGTGATGCTGGAAAAAATTGCCTCACCCTCCATAAAGTTATTTGCAAGCTGTAGACATCAATACTCGTTTGTGTGGCTTTTTTTTTTTTTTTTTTTTTTTTTTTGAATACTGACAAATGAACAATTTGAACTTTTTCAAGTGAGGAAAGGCTTCCAAGATCCTTCTGGAAACTCAGAGGAAATACGCTTAGGTGATTCCATTTTATTAATATAATAGTGCTGCACTCTGCATGAATCTGCACCTGCTGTGTTAGAAAGAGGCTTTGCAAAACTGCAGAACTAACTACATGAGGGGCTTGAGGGTCTTCTTTTTTTCCATAGGAGCAGTAACTTTATAAGAAATTATTAAAAACTCCACCATTCTCAGTGGTATATGTCTTAGGAGATATCTTCCAAATGCAACCTTTTTAGAAAACAAATGGTGAGAGACAATTACAGACCTGAAGTGGGGCTTATCTGTCCCATGATATTTCCTGAGATTGAGCTGCTCAAACCATGTTTCCCTTTAGGATCATCAGAGAGAGAGAGGCACTCCAGATTTAGTTCATCCTACAGCAGCCATCTAGGCTGGGTCAGATAAACCATTCCTATTGCTCCCCACTGACCCCATGCAGAGCCTCTGGGAAAAAGTTTCAGCTTAGACTTTCATGTACCCAAGGAATGCCGCAGGAATCACTTTCTAAAATGGCCATTTTATTCCTCCAGAAGTTGAGCTATGCTGAGAATTTATACAGGAAAAATATAAAATAGGTCAGTGGGCGTGGTAGTGCTGAATTACCAGAAATGGACATTAGGAGCTCTGGCACTCCAGCCATGACTCCCAGATTTTGGCCCGCCAATCATGGAGCACATCCAGCACCTGGACCAGGGCACCACCACTGCCACTCTGCCTTCAGTGGAAATTTTGTCTACCAGGACACCTGGAGATTAAGAAAAAATGTTGAGGGTTGGCAGCAGGCCTGGCTCTAAAATCTAAGTGTGCTGAAGAAAAAGGCAGCTGTCTGTAACAGCCAGCTGTAGGAATCTGTTTGATGGGTCAGGTTGGCATCTCTGAGTAAAACAAAAGATGGAAGAAAGCTGTTCGTATCTTCTCCAAGGAAGCCTTTATAAGAGTGGTTTCTTCATAAACGCAGAGCAAGTTGGTGGATAGTATCAATTTTATGTTAAGGTACAAAAATAAAAGCTGGGCCATCAGAAACATCCTGAAACTTCAGCCTACCATTGAGTGACAACTGCATGAAACAGACCCAGAGCAGTGGAAAATTTTAAGCCATAAATTAGCCTTGAAACTAGTAGGCCATGTTGTTTTTATTCTGGGGGAGGTTCTTTAATAACTCATCTGTCTAAACATATGGATCTTGACAAATGAAAGCTGCAGGGAGGATCTGCTCCTGTCCTGAAATTGAAAACACTTAAAATTAAATTACTGCAAATATTCCTGTTACCCTCTCTTAAATGGCAAAGTACTACAGGAGCTGTTGCTCTCTATCAGTTCAGCTCACAAGGGGCCTTTTTCCTCAAGCTAAAATGGAAAGAATTTTTTAGTCTGAAACTAAAGTCTTTAGTTAGTTACTTTTACTGAAAGGAGATAAATAAGTTAAGTTTTTGTTCTCTGTCATGTATCCTAACACTCCCATGTGCTGGACACCTGCAAAAGCCAGCAAAGCCAGCTTGTTTACTTAGTGCAATTTATTTGACCTTTTAATATATTTGAGTAAGGATTTTATATCTAAGGGAACTTTACAGAACAGATTTGAAAGGTGACCTTCAAAGGAAACATCAAAATCTTTCTGCAAAAGGAAACTTTGGAAATATATGTGAAAAAGGCTGCTTTTCAGCTAAGCTCCTGACTCAGGACTCCCTGGCTTTTCGGCACAGGGATGTACCAGAGCAGTGAGTTCACCTTGCCTACAGCAGACCTACAGATGCTACCATACAATACTTAAGGGCCCAAGAAAGGTTTTGGATGGCCAGTTCCAGAGTTTCCATAACAAATGCCTTCTATCTGCTGGCTGGGGCAGTCACTCAGAACTGGTTTTGAGGTTAACCTGCATTTTAATCCTTAACTGCAAATCCTTTTTGCCTTTATGAAGCTGGGATTGTCTAGGTCAAATGGAGCTCTTTCAGGGAGGGATGGGAGCAGACAGAGGCAAAAGGGAATGTTTTCCTTTAGTCATTGTGTAAATGTGCACTCCCTTATAGTACTCACAAACCTATGCTGGCCCAGGTCAGTGGCAGGGAGAAAGCTGCCCCTGCTATAGGCAAGGTCCACCAGCAGCACCACCCGTCCTTAGGGAAAAACTGGCTTCACTTGGCTTTTATGTCTGAACACAGCAGACAAGGGGTTCCATGAGTTTCAACATACAATGTTATTTTGACTGCATTAAGGTAAGCATTTATCCCATGCAGAGCATTTCCCCATCACAGACAGCTTTTAGAGCAGCACTCCCCATGCTGCAGGCCATGCCAACTCTGGGGGACTGGGAAGCCTTCAGAATTTGTTACAGTGGGCAGAGCTGTTGAGTTCAACCCCCTCACTGGTGATCCCATCCACACCACAGATGAGGCACACTGCATGGAAGTGATGCTTCAGCAAGGGCTGCTTTCATGAAGTCCCCTCAGAAGCCATTGGGAACTCCCCAGAGACCTCTGGATAAAATATTTCCCTGAGGTCCTACCCCTGCCTGATAGGGTAGAGGGAATTAAATTGCTTGAGGACAGATGCAAAAGGTCTGTCTGGCAGAAATAAAATTTTTAAAAAATTAATTGTTGAGGCGTGGGGAAGTAGGTGCCCTTTAATACTGAGCAGGTGCAATTGCTATCTAAGGCTTCTTGCCAAGACAGCTTGCAGTGGTATTTAATGGTTACACACATTTATCTCAAACCTGAAGGTCTTTCCCCCTAAATCAGAAAACATTCATAACTGGGAAATTTCTGCATAGAAAATCATGCCTAGAATGCTTGTGGAACAGTATTTTTCCCTCACTTCTTTTCGCTTGTTCTTTTAGGATACCACTGAGTTTAGAAACATCTGTAGTCATATGGCTTTACAAAGAGAGGGACAACAGTTTGAGAAAGACTTACGTGAAGCTCACCAGTGTTTGAAGACCATCATTAAGAAACTCATTTGTTCATTGGCAGATTTTCCCTCAGATTCTTATATTCTGGTCCGATCTGCTCTGCGACAAATCCTGCAAAATCCCCTGGCAATGTGAAGGAGCAGGCTGCTTGCCCAAGGAACGAGCAAAGCTTATGAGCTGTAACGTTCCTATAAAAATAACAGATATCTTGAAAGGTGAATCCTGGAGATTTCACTTTAGTGAGAGCTCCTGCTGACTTTACATCAGTGAAGATTTCCCAGAGGAAATGGTGCTCCTGCAAAGTAGTGAATAACCTTCTCATATCAAACTCATACCAAAACCATGTTATTAGGAGCTGGGAATGTCTCCAGAAGTTGCTCTGGAGGAGCAAAAATTCATTCTTAAATAATAGGTTCTCGAAATAAATACAGAAATGTGGAGGCTGAGAAGACAACCATTAGAAATCTTTCTATTTTCATCACAACTCAGGAAAATGTGTTTTCAAGTAATTCTGTATGGAGTGAACACTTGAGACAGAGAAAACAGAGTGCTTAAGTATGGACTCCTTAATGAAAAGGTATAGAGCCTGATTATGTTGCAAGTAAAAACAGTCTGCTAGATCTTTACTGAATTTTACCATCATAAGACTATTAGACAATAACCAATGGAGAGGTGTAAGTGCAGTATCTTCTGCTGAGAAAAGAAAAAAAAAAAAGAAAAAAGGGAAAAAAAAGAAGAAAAACAAGGAAGAAAAATATGTGGGTCCAGTGGGATCAATTACTTTAAAGCAATAAAAGGTCTTGGTAGATGATCCAGTGGAGGTGAATGGAAAGCAAAGCAAAAGAGGCATTAACACGGTGAAGCAAAGGTATTTATAAACCGAGGTGAAACATTTGTGAAGATTGCTTTGCAGAGCTTTCTCAGCCCCGTGACTGTGCAACAGACAGCATAAAACTCTGCTCTTCTACTGCCAAATCTGGATGGTTTATGAAGTCACTTACTTCTGTCAAACAGCTGCAGCTGTAGTGCTGAGAAGAGGCATTCCCCCCACTTTTTGCAATAAGATTTAATGTCTCTGTGATTGCTGAGCAGGAATAAAGGCTTGTAAAACAATTTTTTTTTAACAGGGATAAATTAAGCTTCTTTTAACTGTGATTTGGGTAGTGGGTGAGGGAATTTTGTAGACTTTGAGGTAGAAAAGTATCTCTTTCCATTGGCTGGAGTAGTAAATTTCCACATGCGCTTTTTAAATATTTATTTATTTATTTATTTTTAAAACTTTGTTAACATGTGATCAGGGATATCAGCTGAATACTTTCCGAATGTGGTTTCATACTCTGATTGATTTGCCATATTTTTTGTTCACACTTTAAATGTTATGCTGGTGCCATTCTCACAACTACAATTAAGGTTACCTCAAAAAACTTACTCATTGGTTCTTGGTGTTAAAATTTTGCATGGGATGTCTTTGCCTAGGAATTATTTAGAAATAGGAAAAAATGCCATGAAGCTCCAGCCAGCACTAGGTACCTGCTTTCTTTTTTTCAGTGTGACTCCATCCCTCAAGGGAAGAGGCAAAAGGGCTCTGTTGGGAGCACAACACAGTGGTGATGGCTGAAATCTTGTGATCTCCAGGGCAACGCTGAGCATAACAGCAGGCAGCAAATAAACAGAGGGAACTGTTGTAACACAAAGGTGTTACACACATTCCTACATAGGTTCCAGTGAGTGTGCATCTACTGTTGTTGGCACCGCCCTTCACAGGAAAGGGACAGAAAGCTGAAGGAGTCGTATGAAATGAGCCCTTTGGCTATTTTCCTAATGTTATTCTCTCAGAGGAGAGACACGTGGGCAGCAGAGAGGCCAGGGGAGGAAACCTGTGAGATGGCAGCTGCAGCCCTGAGATTGCCCCACTTGACAGAGCACAAAGTGGTGCCACCACCCCCACTCTCTTAAGTGTGACAGTCACCTGCTGGAGCCCAGACCCCTGTTGCCCCAGCTGCAAGGGGCTGTTTTGTTATTTGCCAACTTTAGAGCTTTTTACAGTTGTTTCTATTAGTTCACTCCATCTGCCCTCATACACAAAAATACCCTATTACAGGGACCGAGTTCCAGTTTCTTCAGCAATGCATTAGCCTCAAGCAACAAATGGTTTTATCTCCAGTTTCATTAAAAAGTAATTTAAAAGAAAAGCTTTCCCGGAGAATCTCTATACCTCTCACTTGTAGGCAGCTCAGCGTGCTGAAATCCTGGTCTGAAGATCAATAGCAGGATCCTGTCGACACCACCAGGGCCAGAATCTGACCTATGCTGTGCAGGTCAAAGCTCACTCCATCAGTGTTGCTAACAGGGTTGGCATCAGGAAGATTCTGAAAACAGACAAACAAACCGACCCCTGGCTGATTTGAACTCTGTAAGGTCACATGCATGTGTACAGAAAACTAATGAGAAAATTGCAGAGGAATGAAAGTATTTGGCAGATAATTTTCTCCTCAAGCTTCCTAGAAACTAGCAAGTCCAGCCACATTTCCACTGAATTGGACGGGTTCCCTTCTGGATGGCTCAAGACTTGCAGAGATTCCTAGCTGAAGAAACACAAGGCCCAGAGACCTGAGAGAAATTTAGACCTTCTGAATATCACTCTTCATTTTTTTTACAAGAACTAGTGTTTATGCTGAAAATTTCCAGAACTCTTTCTTTCCCAAACATTCCCACTTAAAATGAATATTTTGATTCATGGTCATTTAAAAAGAAAACATTGTTAAATTCTTTGAAATTCTGGCTAGAAATTCAAGAATCCCTTGGGAAATTCATCTTGCATCAGAGTATACAGCACAGGTTTTCAATTCCTCTCCTTGTCCTCGAGATGACGGTGCAACGGAATGGGAGGGCAATGGGTTCTCAGGCCCTGAGCCTGCAAACACTTTGGGTATGGTTTCATGACTCAAAGTGCTCACATTACTGTGGTTTAATAAGTTACCACCCATCAGCTGAGCTGTGGCAACTGCCTGTGCACATACAATTAGCTCACCCTAACTGCAAAATGTGCAACTCACCCCCTTTCAGGAGATCTGTGCAGCTGCACATTTATCTCAAGTTACCCCTTGGCATGTTTGCTGCTCAAGGTCCCGTTTCATCCTGCCTTAATTGAGATGAAGTGTGCTAGAAGATACGAGCATCCGACATGCCCCTGGGCTGGGGATTCACAGCTCTCCCGGCCTTGTGGCCTCAGCAGGCTGGCAGTCCCCCAGCAGAGTGAGCAGCCCTTGAGCTCGGGTGCAAGCTGCTCTCTGCAGTGCCTTGTGTTTGCTATGCAGCTGGTACAAATTAGAGCATCAAAGAGAAGGGCCTGTATTCTGCCTCCCTGCCTTCGACGCGTGCAAAGGAACCTGCTGCACAGAAGCAGCCGTCCTCTCGCAATGGTGACTCTGTCACCAGCTCAAGTGCCACACAGCAGTTCTGCCACACCTAAAAAAGCTCAGTTTTTAATGCTAGGATATCCCACTTCGGGTTCAGAAGGAGAACAAACACTGCTTGCACCCCTGTGATTTCATATACCCACCCCAACATCCTACATCGAGGCATCTTTGATTCAGAGCTCTCCGCATGCACCTTTTCTGTCGTGCCTTCCAAATGACACCACCCAGTTTAGCACAACTGCTGTGCATATGATCCACAAGATCAGCCTCTTCGCCTGGGGTTATGTGTTTACATCTCCTGCCACCAGGCATTTGATGAAACAGTTTCCTCCTCCTTACCAGTCCTTTTGGGCTTGGGTGACTCAAATCCTTACTCCTGTGAGCAGTCCTTGCTCCAGCACACACACTGTTGTTTCAGCTGGATCTTCCTACAGTAGCATCTAAAAGATCAGGATGTTTCCCACCAGCATGTGAGGTTTCAAACACAAGATACGCTTGCTACAGCAGGGAATTAGTGAATAAGACACTGAACCAGCAAGGAAACCCTGAGTATGAATGTGTCAACAACTCCATCTGATAAAAGTATCCTCCTATTGTCCTCTGCACATAAGGCTTAGGTTAACAAATGAAGCAAAGTAGTCCAGGAAAATAGAAAACTTACACAGTAATGCAACAAAAATGTACATATACACCCTTTTCATGGCCTGTGTGGAAACATCTGAATTTTGTTTCCAAAATCTAGGATGAAATTTGAAAACTGATAAAACAAATTAGAAAAACAAAAAACAAAACAAAACAAAACCCCCAAACAAACAAAAACCCAAACAAACAAACAAACAAAAACAAAACAAAACAAAACAAAACAAAACCAACAAAAAAACCACAAGCCAGTGATTTTTCATATAGAGATTTTTTCTTAAATAAATCTCATGCTAACTGCCCTGCATTTTATTTTAGCTGCTTGGAACACTTTGAGATTTAAACCAGAAAAGAAGACTGAAACACTTTTTTCCAGAAGGTGTTGGTTTTGCTCTGACCAGCCCTACCATTTAGGTAACCTTTCCATATCTCTGTACACATCTCATCTGTCGTTCACCTTTGAGCAGCACACCTGCGCTCATGAATCCCTGCTCAGAGATTGCTTTAGCCTTCCAAATTCCTGACCAGCTTCAAAGAAGCACAGCTGCTTGTTTGTCAAACATTAAAGTGTATTTCCTTCACAGCCAGCTTCAAATACTCAGTGCCAGACTAAATGTGCAATATCCACGACGAGCCCCCAGCTAGAAATTGAGGGTTTTTAAACAATTTTAAGCAGAATATCCCATGCCTTGGGGGTGACTGTCACTTTGAACCTCTCCAGACAATTCAGAGTTTGCTAAGTTTGTGTTACGTGCAAACTTGCACTTGCTACGAAAATGTCATGTAAAGCATCTAAAGCTTCCCTAGGAGAACTGATTTTATAATTGCATCACACCACGGAATGTTCTGGTTTCTTCTTCTTTAGCTGTGTTTGTGCTCATTAGAGAAGGTCAGTGTGCAACGAGCACTGTTAAGGCAGTGCCATCAAACAGGCAAAGGAAAGAAGGAGTTGTCAGGGTTTGGTTTTTTCCCAGTCCATCAATACGCGCTCTTTTGCACAGGCATAATGTGAAAGTTTTTAATTCCAGACCCTTTGTCCGAAGGCTCCTGCTGCAGTGTGCACACCGGACAGAGAGATACCCGGACAGAGAGCATTCCCCGAAGGGGCATCCCTGTGACCTTCAGTGCCGCGCCTGGCTCCGTGGCTGCCGCCCTGCGGGCCGCGCACGGCCGCTCCGCGGAGGAGGAGCTGTGGCACACAGCGGTGGCACCGAGAGATGCTGGGCACAGCCACAGGGCACAGCAGCTGCCACAGCCCCTCGTCATCCCTCCCACGGGCAAGACAAGGCCAGGCCTGGGCTCAGCCTCCGGGTGGGAATGGACGACCAGGAAAGGTCGAGACATGATTACTCGGGCTTTAAACCAGCTTTTCACGTTGCTGCCCAGCTCTGCACGTGGTGGTGCGTAACTTCAATGCCTGGCGTAACCTTGTTTCCCCAGAAGAAAAACAGCAGGAACTGGAGAGGGATCCTGGCCAGTGTCCTCTGGGGTGCCTCTGGCGCCGGGCTGCGGGGGAGAAGGACTAGGGCTGCAGGGGTGTCTATCAGTCATCCTCATGCCGGCTCTGCTCCGGAGGGGCCCCGGAGCGCCGCGTCCCCACTCGCCCTCGGGTGCCCTCGGGTCCCCACAGCGCGGCCGGCGGGGCGCGGGGGCTGCGCGGGGCCGCCCTGCCCGCGGCCGCCCAGCGGGTGGCGCTGCCGAGTCGCCGACGGGCGCGGCGGGGGCTGCGCGGCAGCGGAGCGGGAACGCACCGGGAATGGACCGGGAGCGGAGCGGGAACGCACCGGGAACGCACCGGGAGCGGAGCGGGAATGGACCGGGAACGCCCCGGGAGCGGAGCGGGAATGGACCGGGAGCGGAGCGGGTGCGGGAGCCGGGTCTGGCCCGACGGCCCCGCCGTGGGTGGCGGGAGGCTGCGGAGAGGGTGAGAAACTGGGCGCGGAGCGGGCGCGGTGAGGGAGGAAGGCAAAGGTGGGAGGAATTAAAAGCGGAAAAAGTGATGCTGCCGCGGGGGCTGCGGAGGGCTGGGCGAGTGGTGGGAGGCGGGGCTGGGCCGCAGGGGCATGGGATGGGGCGGGGGAGGAGAGGAGGGGAAGGGAGAGAGGAGGCAGAGAAAGGAGGGAAAGGAAGGAAAATAAATAAATAAACATAAGGAAGAAGCTTCTCTGTGCGTTTCCCCCTCAGCTTTTTTAGAAGGTCGAAGTAATTAAGTTAACTATCGCTATTTTTATCGCTATTAAATTTCCACCCACTTCCACGCTATCTGCGAGGACTGAAAGTGCGGGAACTCAAACGCCGCGGAAAGGCTGTTTTCCAATGCAATGTTTGCTGCATTTCCCAAAGCGCTGGAAATCTACAGCTATGACAAGGGACAGGTTTCTCTTTTTTTTTTTTTTTTTTAATCACACGGTTACTTTGGTGATACCTCAAGTGCAACTTTGCCTTCACTAGTGGTAACATGTACCAGTATAGCACCTAACTCTCCTGAGGAGTCAAGAATTACACCAGTGAAGAAGAGCCTTACAGCTGGTGCAAAACGGGACTTACCAGTAGGACTGTGCTGCTTGCACTGTGCCATGACATCCAACAGGTATGTTCTGTGTTCAGAGTCACACTAATGGCCTCAACACTTGCCAACAGCATGGGACTACACAAAATGGAGTATCACTGGGCATTCCTCATACTAATGGCAGTTCTGGAAATGCTGAAAGCTTCCTGCATAAAACCAGATGAGGGAAACATGCTTAGTGCTACAATAATAGTCTTTAACCCAAACACTTTTCTTGCTTGGGTTATTTTTTTTTTTTTTCAGGAAATCGTATTTTCCAGCTTTTCTTCTGTTCCTTTGCATTGTCCCTTGGAAGGCTGTTAATAATGCAGTGTCTGAGCCCTGAGTTTTGTTTGGCCCCTGCCACTGCACACCAGTGAAGGTGGCCACAGTACTGCCAGGAGACACAGCAATACCCACATGCCCATGAAGGAAAACTACAATAGTCACTTTCCAAAAGAATATGCTAATGATTTTTGTTTTACCTTTCCAAATAACTGCTGGTGACTCAAGCTTGACATAGCTCCCATAATCTTCACACATAATTAAGCAATTTATACCCTGTATCCGTGGGTAGATGCTGCTGTCAACACTCAGGCCGGCTCTGGAAGTGGCTGAATTGCTTTCTTTGGGAAAAAAAGAACTAACAAACAACAACCACCTCTTGCTTTCTGCCACCTTTGATTAAATAATCTTAAATAAGAAGACTGTACAGTAGGGAAATTTGCTTGTGTGGGCCATTGCTTTAGAAGCTGATGTGACAGCTTGTTGCACGACTCTGTACGCATTCTTCCATCTCACGGTGATGAATGCAAGGGGTGAGTGGAGTGAGAAGTTCTTCACTTTTGTTACTCTAAATTGATAAATACAGCTTTGTTGGCTCTGACGTTACACTGATATCAGTGTTTCACACCTCGGCAGTCTGACAGTGGCCATAGTGACTGTAGGATGGGCTGAGGAGCCCCAGAATGAACTCCATACAAACCCAGGGTCTTGCTGCTACCCTTCCCACTGCAGCATCAATGTCAGAGGGAGCAAGGAGAAGTCTTGTTTCCCCCACAGGTTACCATTTGGCTGTGTTAACAGGATATTCTGAGTAATACATGTGTTGTCTTCAGTTTTCTGAACTTTTTTTGAAATTGGGACAGGGTTGTCCCAATTATATGTATTGTCAACGAGCCCTGCAAGGGCCCCAGGACATCTGGATTCTGAGAGGGAAATAGGAAACTTGTGCTGGGGTTGAAACAGGCTGCAGTGTCAAACCAGGCATTTAAAAGAGATCCAGATCTCCAGATCCAGAGAGATCCTCTGCAACACATGGACATAAATTAAACTGGGGAAAAAAAAGTAATATTAAACTCACGGAATCCTCAGTTAGAGGTGAAAAACACCCTTTGTTCTTCTTTTCCCGCAGTGAAATAGGATGATTTCTTTCATAACTGTACCGTCCAAACCACTTTTTCAACTCATGGCTTATTTCCATTATTTTAGCAAAGGTGTGTCTCATTCTGCATGTAATATTTGAAATAGGTGAGACTTGGTAGCACTTTCCAGGTTAGCTAGTCCATAACCACACAGAATACTATCACGAAAGAACAACATCTCAGTCTCATGCAAAGAGAGGAAAAATTGAACACAGTTAAGAAAACGCAGGTGCAACCCAGTTATTGGGAGGATTTTTCCAGTTGTTGGATGCTGCAGATGGTGGAAGAGTCCCTCCAGAAAATATTGGTTCGCTCTTCATCCTGGCACATGCTGAACTCATCTGCACAAAGCAAAAGGAGACACTACAATTCGGTCAAGGAATCAAACAGTTTTTTGTGGAAAAGCTCATAGACCATTTTAAGGTATTTCTCCCCCCACCTTTTTTTTTTTTTTTTTTTTTCTTTTTTTTTTTTTTTTTTTAATGAGAAAAGCAGCTATGTTAAAAACATCATGGGGAGTAATTCTGAACTGGCAGAGAGATGGGATAGATGATTGAATAGATTCTTTCCATCTCCGCGTTTTGTGATCTGTGAACTCACCTTTGGGAAACTTTTCTCATTTCAGACTGAGTTTCACTCCCCCAGGGTTGTCTGAAGAAGGTGAGATATTTAACCTAAGCAGCATTAACACTACCACTGTGTTTTGGCTTTAAAAGCTAGCAAGAAGTCTCAGCCTGAAGAAGCCATCACAGCACGACTCTTGTCTTGTTTACTTTCTTCCTGGAGGCCTCTCTGCAATACTTTCTGCTGGTGCTTCATACTGCAAGCCAGAGGTGCCGGGTGTGCTGCAGAGCACATCCATCCTAAGGTGTGCTGACCAAGTCCCCTGTGACTTCCTTTTGCATCCCAGCTTGTTTCTCACAGGCTGAAAGCTCGCGTGAGGGGCTGAAATTTGGTGTCGGGTGCAATTTTTAACAAAAAGCTCATCATTCTTCCCTGCAGTGGGTGGTCCCCTTGCCAAGGACTGTCGAGGTATGTGTGAGAAATCCTGCAGCTCCTGCTGCTTCCACACCAGGTTGATGCTTAACTGGCATGGCAGTGTCCTCAGCCAGTAATCCCATTTAATGGGGCTCATTGTAAAGTGGGGGAACTAGGTGACAAGCATCCAAGTAATTCTTTTTAATTGAGGAATGTGCAGAGAAATTCACTTGGGATGTTGATTGAAGACCAAACAGCAAATTAGGGGAGAGCCTTTAAAAATGAAAGGTGTGGAGAAAAGGACTGGAGTCACCAAAAGCATTTAATCAAGCACCCGGGAATGAAGAGTGGGAATAATTTGTCAGTCTGTGCACATGTGGTGATCTATTGTGAGGCTTGCAAAAGGATCAGGGAGATCCCTAGCTGTAGAGCAACTGATTTTCCTCTGGCTTAATTCCCATGCAAATCACTTCTGTCACAGTACCCAAGCATTGCTGCACCTTCGGCCTAGGTTGATTTCTTCTGGGTGGTTGATTTTACTCCAAGCAATTGCATTTATAGCCAAAAGCCTGGGATCCAGAATGATGTTTAATTTAGTTTACAGCTTAGAGGATGTAAGGAGGAAGTAATGTGATATTAGTTCAGGAAGGAAAAAAAAAGGTAACTTGGGAACAGAGACATAAGAGGACATTCACCCATTTCAGCTAGAACAGTTTGCCATCACATGGTGCTAAGAGGACAGCATCAGGCTGATATCCAGGGGTGTACAGGTTTTCTTTATATTCTTATTAAACTTTCCAAATTAGAGACAGTGCAAACTTATGTAAATAACAGTATGTAATACATAACTATTTCTGATGTAAAAATGACTCCTGGTGCCAAGAAACAATTTATATTTGAAAAAGAAAAATCTCAGAAAAGTCTCATTTCATTTATATTTCTTTTCAGACTGGAACTTTGTGGCTTGGAGAATGGATACAGTGACCTTTTGCTGGTGTGCTCTTCAGTTCTTGCCACAGGCATCTGAGTGCAAGGGAGCTCAGTTGTCCTCCCCAAACCCCTACACATGCAGACTCCTATGATCAGGAGCCTATGCTGGTCTTGCCACAGATTTCCTGTGCGGTCTTGGATAGGAAGGTGTCTGTGTGCCTCAGTTTTTCCATCTGTAAAATAAGAATGATGTTACACTGCTTCACCCGTGCAGCTAAATGTCTGCTTTAAAAGCACTCTGTGACCTTTGGGTGAATGGTGGTAATGAGCTCTTTGCCTTATTTATAAGTATCATTTGCTGTGATATAAATATTTTTTTGTATTGTTCATACTGTGTTTATTTTGTGCAAGTGAATACAGTCCCAATGAAAGCAGGAGACCAAGTATTTTGCTTTCCCACGTAACTCAACCAGCGTTCCCAAATTCTGATCTCTAACACCTCTGCTATTGCAGTCCTGGGCCTCTCTTGAGCAGAAACTGCTGATCATGCCAAATTCTCTGGTGTTTTGTAATGTGGGCTAACATGCACCGAGGTTTGGATGAGACCAATAGACTCATTTTCACTTCGGGCCTGCGGCAGCACTGAAGCTGGAGAGAACAGAAGTGAAAGGCCAGTCTTTCCCTTCCCTAAGCCACACAGCTCCTGTTTGAAAACAAATAAAAATATCATGTGACTCCTAATATTTATAAATATTTTTTGATAGCTTTAGTGCCTTTCTTCCAACTTTACACCAAGAGGACATTTAGATGTTATTACTTTTATACATTTGCGTTGTTTCTTACTTGGGAGGTTTGCTTGAAATAAAAACAACTGTAGACCTATTACTTCTCTCATTTTTCTAATTTTGTGTGTCTCAGTTTATGTGTAGAGTGTTATCCAATATTTTGTTGGCTTTCTGGAACGAAGTGGGTGAATATGACCAGGCACTTTGAGAAAATAAAGTCTGAATAGATACAGATAAGCAACTTAAGGCATGTCTTTAGAGAATGGTTAAAGTGAACACGTTGCTTGGGTGAGCTGGGATCATGTGCATAATAAATTACTATGTCATGGAAGATGAAGAATAAATTGTTAAATCACAATAAATACACAATTTACCGTGTCCGTGTCCTGAAGGACACGACAGTATTTGCTTTCCACTTCCAAAGGGTTGTGTCAGCTGCTTTGCCTGTTTTCCTCTGGAGTCAATCAGCAAGGCACACAAAAGCAAAGAGATGATCCCACTTATTTTGTGCATTCTGTTTTGGAGTCGTCAAAGTCAAACACTTTGATGGCTAAAGTTGGTCAGATGTGAAATACATGAAATACATAAAATGGTGTTATTATCAGAACCCCTTCTTTTCTTGAAGGGATGTAGCCATTGAAGGATAGAATCCTCAAATGATTTGGGTTGGAAGGGACTTTAAGGACCATCGAGTTCCAAATTCCCTGCCATGAACACATGGACAGGGACAGCTTCCATTACACTGGGTTGTTCAGAGTTCCATCCAACCTGGCCTTGAACACTTCCAGGGATGAAGTATCCACAGCTTCTCTGGTCAACCTATTCCAGTGTTTCACCACCCTCACAGTAAAAAATTTCTCCTTCTTCTTTCTTTCTTCTTCTTTCTTCTTTCTTCCTCCTCTTCCTCTTCCTCTTCCTCTTCCTCTTCCTCTTCCTCTTCCTCTTCCTCTTCCTCTTCCTCTTCCTCTTCCTCTTCCTCTTCCTCTTCCTCTTCCTCTTCTTCCCAGAAACAGCAATTATCAAATAAGAGTGAATCTCCAGAAATCTGAATCAAGTAGTTACTAAAAGCATTGAATACTGCTGAGAATTTTATGAGAAACATGAAAATATACTCTGATGAGATTGCTCACAATTTTCATCTCTAATTACATGAGAAAGACTACAAAAAAAAAAAAAGAAGACTAAAAAACAATTTTACATTTTTCATTGGCACTTCTGCTTACAGGTACTCATTACCATGAGAAATGTGGAGCTGCAGAAGAAGCAAAAGAGGAAAAACAAGCTGTTTGTGCAACTTCTGTGAAACTTTGAATTTATTTGACTGAGATCAGGGCTGCAAATTAACTTTGTATCGGAAATCAACCTACCTACATTACAGTCTGCCTGCCTGACATTGCTTTTATTCTTGGTGGGGAGGGTTTTTCATTGAAACAGAAATATAGAAATTATTGTTACCCTGGGTACAACGTCTCACCCTACAATAATTGCTTTGTGATTGAAGTGAGTTTTTGACCTGGCAGAGTTTATAATGAGCCAAATTTGAGTAGTTACAGCCCCAGGTCACTTGAGCACGTTTCAGGGAGAGAGCAGAAGAGCTTGATGATGACCAAGTAGCTGGCTGGGGAAGCCTTGCTGGTGGAGTCCTCTGCACTTGCTCTTCATCAGACCTCAACAAAAGTTTACAGAGAACAAGCAAGCAGTCCCTTTCCTACTGAGCACTGTATATTTGCATGTGGTAAAGAATTAGGTGGATTCATTTTCTGCTGTAATTGAAGAAAACCAGGATATCAGGATATACACTCTGCTGTATATATGATAGGCATAATAGCATAATTGGAAAAGGGGCTTTATGTTTATCCTCCTTTCTGCAAATAAATTCCTGGAAACATATAACCAAAGGCAATAAAAGTATCAGCAGGGAAAAAATAAAGACAGACAAAAAAGGTTCTTTGCTGAAAATAGTGAAGCAAAGAAGCAGGCATGGATTTATCAGTGTGAGAGAACAGAATAAAGTTGAGGGAGCACACAGAAAGAAGATGTGGCACTTGTCTGCTAGGAGAGAGATTCTTTTTCCAGAGATTAAAGGAATCCCTGTATCTTCTGCAATTTTTTCCTTAAGAAAAATGAAGTGGCAAAACCAAGAGAACTTCCCTAGAAGAAGGCTTAATGAAAACTGAGGTGAAATCTCTGTGGGCTGCAACTGAAGTGTCTATTAGTGAGAAGAAGGAGGAAGAGTCAGCAATCCAGCATGCTGAAAAGGGAGGCAAGCTTGAGGGTGGCACTTTGACAGCCATGGCCTTGGAGGAAAGCCTGGAACAAGCAGTCATGAGTGGAGCTCAGATCCAGTGACCTCTGTGATCAGGCCACGTATCACAAGCTAAAGTGAGTCCACTAACAAAACCTTGTGACTTGCTTAGTAAAATTTTGCTGAAGGCATTTTAAAATGTGACTAATGAAAAAGCTTAGGGAGGAAGTTTCTGTGCCCCAGAGCTCTCTTCAGAGATACTTGGGGTAGCTCAAAGTATCACTACAGAATAGTTTGTCATCTATGGGGCACTTTGGTTTTTTGTCCACTTTGATAGGTCTGTGTAAAATTCAGTGTGGTGCTCTCACTGAAACTACCTTTCCCTTTTTTTCCCCTACAAGAACTGCTACTTGTGCACCAATTTGGTTGAGGGAATGTGGCAGTTCTCAGCTACTACTAGAAATCAGTTATTAGACATGAGTGGTGATTTGGGTTAAATTTGCTTGGAACAAGTTATTTACAAAAATGTTTAACATCAATACAAAAAGAAGGCTGAATAATTCTAGTACACATGAACACCTTAAGTATTTCAAAGCTTCTAGCATACACTAATTTTTTTTCTCCTCTGGTTTATAGCCTCATGTTGGCTGACGCATCTATATGTAATATTTAAATCTTTTATCCATATAGTTTCTCATATTTTATGTTGTCTATATTGTATTCTTCAAAATTACCTTTAATAAACCCCCAAATTTTGGTACAACTGAAATTACCAAAAATACGTTTATGAGCTCTATCTCTTTAAGAGCAGATACAAAATCAGACTGGAGGTTTTTTTTAGTGTAAGCCACTTTCAACTTTTAAATGAACAAGGAAAGCTTTGGAGAAATTTTTGAAGCGTTCTCTGAAATATCTCCTTACTTAAAACAAAGCCATATCACATCAGCCATTACAAAAATATTCTCCTTTGCCAAGAGACCACACGTGAAGCTTCAGGTGGGAAAAAATTAGGCTTACAAAAGAAGAAGAAAGAAATATTGGGTCTTCCAATAAAAATCAACATGGAACTGCTACTGTAGTTCCATTACAAAGACTCATAAAAACATTTCCAGTTGCTGTCTAGTAGGTCTCATTTCCATAAGCAAAACCCCTCTTTATTTCTTCCACAGTTTCTTACAGGTCTTTAAGGAGCTATGAAAAGTCTCTTGCCAACAGGGAATTTCTTGCAGAAATAAAGTGTCTTAGGAAACATTTTTTTTTATGGATCTGGAAACATATTAATGATTAAAGGCCTGATCCTTCAGAGCTGAGTGTTTGCAATTTCCATTGGTTTCTGTGTGAATTAGAGATGCTGGGCATCTTTTCATATCAGCTATAATATCTGCGTACCTCAAGTGTTAGATGATTGTACCAGGCTTGGTCAGAAACCTGACTCTGAACCACACAACAGAACACAGGTTCTTGTACTGAAACCCATGAGTTTCAAATTCGGGAAATCCCTTTAAAATCATGAGAGAGACCTAAAATTCATGAGCTCTTTCAGTTTTTATGTGATTCATGACTTTGAATCTTTTTTTTTTTTAAGTCAGCTTCTTGCCTTTTAGGTTTTCTCTGCAGAAATCCAGGCTGGAATTGCACATTTCTTTAGAATAGAATGGTTTACTTACCAGTCTCCTGCAGCTGGGGCTAAAGAAGGATGTCAAACCTTTAGTGTTGCACTACAGGCCTTGATGTGGCTAAGTCATTGTCCCTCTTGCTGTGCTCCTGCCTGTCTGTCCCAGCACAGCCCTGTGCTTTCTCAACACTTAGCTGGGGACCCAGAATCAGAGCAGGAAAAAAAAAATATCTGTGGGAGGCAGAGCTGCAGCTGCTGGAGGAGCTTATTTTATCTGTCAGCAACTGTACATGAACCCTCTCTACTGCAGGATAAAATCTGACAGAGAGGCATAAGTCCTGACAGAGAAAGTTTTATGTACATTAAAGTCCCCATCAACCTGTCAATGCATAAATGGGCATGTGCGATGTAAGTGATGATTAAAAGTGATCCAAAAGAAAGCATTTAAAAACCAAATGAACCAACCCAATACACCAGATCTACACCAAAGCTTCTTGATAAGTTAAACTGTTTTTAAGTCGGAGATCAGCAACAAAAGGCCTGACTGCCAAAAGGCATTTTAGACATTCAGCAGATTTCCTATTAAAATGTAAGATAAGAAACCATCAAAATATAAATGAAAAAGACCCCAGTCAATGGTATAAAATTTCTTAAGGAATCAAGGAAAGCATGTCCCGTTTGTGGGACTGCTTCCAAGGCCTTCTCCCTCTCCTTCAGATTTTGTGCTTCTGTGTTTATGGCAAAACCAGTTTAGAGCTGGAATGGCCACATTGAGCCTACAGCCCAATAGTGGCTCCTCTTGGAAAGATATTTATTATTCCTGCTGCCTTTAATTGCCTGGTTAATCTGTGTAACCAAGTACTGTAATCCATGTAATCCCACGGCCCTTTGACTTGTTCTTTATTGACCAGACAAGTATTTGTTATGCTGTTGCTTCTGTTCTTCCCTCCACACAGGCTGTCAGCTCTTCACAGGTGAAGATTTCCCACCACAACCAGTGTTTATACAGAGCTGGCACAACCAGCCTGAAACTTCCAAAGGCTACCAGATAAAACAAACAAATACTCCTCAAGCCACCCTAGTGATTTGCTAAGGTTATTTGCCTATTTACACCATTGAAGCTGGCAGAGAGCAAGGAATGAGAAGAAAAATTATATATTCCCTAAAAAAGAAAAAGAATAGAGAATCAAGTGTTGTTGAGGAACAAAGCTCCAATCTTTTTCATAGTGTTCTCAGACATCTGGGTAGTCGCCTTCTGGAGAGGTACCAGAAAAAGGCTCTAATTTTTCAAAAATTAAAATCAGCTTAATGTATTCTGTAAGGTAAAGAAAATTAAGTCAATAATATTTCCTCAGAACCTTTCCATCAATATGAGGCACTCATTTAATTGTGTCACTCAAATAACATTGCAGTTGTGGGTTAAAAATATAATTCTTCATTTTCCTGCATTTCCATACCACTGAGGTTAACAGATACACCTACTCCAGTGATATGTCCATATGAATGTCTGCTCTGGACCTACACACTAAATAAATGACTGGGGATATTTGTCAAGCTGCCCCTGGGAGTGGCCTCATATTTTTTGGATAAGCTTCAGATAAAAGTCTAAACATCTGGATACTTATAAAAATCATCCAGAGCTCCTGGATGTCGAGTCTTTTCTCTCATTCATTTGGACTGAAATTGTCAGTGGGCACAGAAGTGTTGTAATGTGAGGCGTAATCAGCCAGTGGACAGAAATAGGAATCAGATGTCTTTCAAATAAAACTCTCCTCTCCACCAGCAATCCTCCAGCGAATCTCCCACACCTGTGGATGAGGGTTATGCTGCTGTTACTGCCATTCAGAATTCTTTTAATGCTGGATGTATTTTTTAAAAGACAGCTCTCGCAGCTTATAAAGCAAGGTTTTGGCTTCAGCTAATGAAAAGCATTAGTGTACTGTGGGAGGTGCAGGGAGAGAAAGATTATAATTAAATCTCTCCACTCCTCTCCCGTCTCTAAGGGCTTGGATAAGAAACAGTTCTGCTGGGCAGCTGAATTTTAGCTAAATAAGATAGCTGGGGGAGGGAGCCTTCTTGGTGGTTTCATATATATGCTTGCACATGTGGTAGGGCCAGGGAACATTTCTGATGAAAATAAAATTGTTCTGGGCTCAATCCAGCTGAAAATACCGGCAGCCTGCCGGGCCCTGCTACTTTCATAAGGTTGCAAATCCTGGCTTCTAGCACAAAGTTTGGCCCAGCCACCGTAGAGGGCCCAGCAAGCAAAACAATAGTTTTGTGCCTGAAAATTGCACATCAGATTGGGAGAGGCAGGAGGACGTGTGCCAACATGCTCCCTCTATCCCAGTGCTGCCGAGGTTGGGCTCCTTCTTGTACCTTCAATTCCCCTTGCCCCACACCCTGTGAGCACAGCCAAGAAGTTACATAGGAGCCCAAAGCTGGAGGCTGTGGCTCCTCTGCTCACAGAAAAGGGCTGGTGGGCCTTGGTATCTCGTAGGCTGGTGGTGATGACCAGTAATGGTCTGCAGCAGGATGAACATGGTTCTCCTCTCATCCTCCTGTGTGTTCCTTTTACTATCGGCCTCTTCTGAGTTTGATTTGGTCTTGAAGAGCAAATGCTTGTTGAAGTGATTTATGACTTACATTAATTTATATAGAACCCTTTAAGTACATCACAAGTGGGTCTTTATAAGAAGTAAGTTTGAAACAATGTAGGTGCAGCATGCCAAAAAAATGCAGCTATTGAAAACAGAAGAGTAAAAGACCCCAAACAACATTTTAAAACTTCTGAAGGAATTTGATATAAAACCTTTTCTTGGAGTGTAGGGGAATGTTGGATTCATGGCTTTGGATTGCTGGGAGATATGTTTAAAACACTCTTATGTTGAGAACGGAGACTAAGCCTATGTTGGGCAAAAAACCCCCAAAAAAACCCAAGCTCATAACCTTGGTCAAATATTAGAGACATGGGCAACAAAAATGTTTTAAACTTAATGCTATAGAAGTAATTTCTGCAGCTGTTTGGACCAGACTCAGCTCTGTATCATCTCAGTATTTGCATCTCATCACCCTAAAATCACTGGTGGTCCAGAACTTCTCACAGCATGACAAGATGGCCTGTTCCAGGACCAGAAACAGGGGCAATGTGAGCAGGGTCAGTTCATCTTTCTGACATACAGTCAAATGCACCTGCAAAATTTTGCTCTAAGTTTCTTTTTAAAGGGGAAAAAAGACCAGTTTCTACCAAAATACAACCCTGATCCTGGCAACTCTATACCTTTCTCAGGATTATTCTGCTCTGGATGAGTAGAAAGGCCCATGGCCACACAGATTTCCACCCATGGAAAGGTTGGTTTGTTTTTTTTTAATTTTTTGGGTTTTTTCCAAAAACATTCCTTAAAAAGAATATTCACAAGCACAGAAAACATGAAATATAATGAAAAATACTGTTGAAGCTAAATGAGGCTGCTAGTGCCCCTTATCATCTCTTTAATCACTGATAAACCCTTGCACCCACAGGCATTTCATGTTATTTAAACCAGCAGTAATTACTCCTCATCCAGAAGAGTACTTGAAAACATTCATCAACCCACCATGAGGACTGACATCCTAAGATGCTACACACACACTTGCACACTGTACTTAGGCCTGACTTAGGCCTGCATTTTCCCTTTCCTGTAGGGAAACATCTCTTTTACCTGTGACCATGGAGTTAACTTGAAAATTTGCCTGCCACTCTTTTTTTTTTTTTTTTTTCCTGCTCTAATAAAGCTTAGTCAAATATTTCAGCTGTGGTTGAATAGCAGGCCTGATTCTGTACTTGGGAAGTGACTGAAAATTTTGCTCTTGATTTCAGAGTATTCAGGATTAGGTCTTATCAAGCAGCAGAAATCTAGTATGTGTGTGACCTGTGGACTACCAGACCAGTCTCTTTTTAGAGGCATATATTTGAAGAGAATGTAAGTACCATTTATATATATGCACACACACACTCACTCCAGGCATGGAATATGCATATAATAGTATTACTATTTTACCAGAATTGTGCAAACCTGTTACCTTCTATCAAAATACAAGCCAATATTACTTTAATAATGGAAACCTTTGCTTTTCACTGCAGCTGTCTTTGTTGAATTAAACGAAGACAACACCTTTATCAGAAATATATCTAGACATGTAATCCAAATGACACAGAGCCCTGTTAGGCACTGAGAGATATTTTATTTTCAGTTATACCAATGTAACTGCTACTCAAGATGAAAGACATCCCTCTGATCTTACACCAGGAAGATGTACTTCTGAGCAAAAGACATAAAAGAGCTGTCAGACTTGTTCTCCGCAGTGGGGTTTATAGTGGGCCTGTTTGAGTTGAAGATGTGTGTACATTCATTATGGGAGCTTTTCCTTCTTCCCCCAAGTGCAACATAAGGATACAGACATAACTGCATTACAGATAAAAACGTAATAAAATGTTTTGCTTGCAAATATGCAATAGAACACTAACACACCATTTTATGAGACAGTATTTGTGCATAATCTGATTCTTACATTGTAACATGTTTCAAATATAGTATAATGCTCTCTCACTTTGAAGTGATAGCCTGCAGAGAAAGATGACTCATGGGATAAGCCAAGAGCCTTTTGCTCTTGCAAATACACTCTAAAAACAGGCTGGAGCTCTCAGAAGAAATGCATTTGAATGAGTTTAGACCAGGGGCTCACTGGTCTGGATAGCACTCCATAGGACCCTGGTAGCATTGCCTGGGAAAGACCCAGGACCAAGGTCCCAGCAGTCCATAGCTCCCTGGAAGAACTGTCTTCCCTTAAGGCCACATTGCAGCTTGGCCCTTATCAGAGAGGAGTTATGTACAATGTGTTCCACTTGTATAAATGGCACCTCCACACCAGATCTTTGATGTGCTCTCCAGGGCAGTGGTGATTAATTTTAAATAAACATGGTGGGAGGGCCACACCTTCCTCCATGTCCCATTCAGCTGCTGCTTTCTGCTGAAGTGCCAGTCATTGTGCATTGCACTGAGAAGAAACATGTTATTCCAGATAGTGCTGCAAGGGCTCTGAGAGTCACTCTGCCTTGGGCCAGGGCAGCTGGCAGTATTTCAGACCACATAAAAGCCGCCACATGATGGAGTCAGGACCATTTGCAAAAAGCTGTGAGTGCAGTGCATTGGGACAAGGGTACAAAATGAGCAAGAAGGGATAACTGTGACAAGGGAGGGGGGCAGCAAGGCAGTGGGGACATCACGTGCCTGGTGTAAGTCCAGGGTAGAAGGGACACATCTGCACACAGAAATGAAGTCAATAAAATTGCAGTGTTTCAGGAAGCCTCTGGGAATAGGCAGGGTAGTCCTTGCTGTAAGTATGTCTAGGAATGCATGTCACAGCATTAGTGACAGACTTCCACAGAGAAGCAAAAGGGATTACTTCTTCCATCTTAAAAATAATTTCCTTATTGTAATGATGGTACACAATGACACTGTTCTCTCACTATTTAGGTACTGAATTCCCCTTTTTTAGAAGGGACTTAAACTTGAGTGACCTGTGGACCCACCATCTATGTACTGAGCCCTCTTTGTTATTTGTGCTTTTTGGAGAGATTATGCTCTCATGATTTATATAAAGAGTCTGCCTTCTTAGAGGGGATTTCGTATGACCCCATGATCCCATTATTTAAGTACTAAGATCCTTCTTGTTAGAGGTTACTTTAACCACCATTTACCACACTAGGCTCCCCAGAACAGGGCTTTCCCCACCAGTGTCAATAAAGTTAGCTTTTGTTCAATTGCTCTTCCTCTGCAATTAAATCACACTTGAATGGCAGCAATCCTATTTTTTATAGCATGGTACCAGTCTGGCTGTATCCACCCATGCCAGCAGCTTGTTAAGCAAGATCCAGACCCGAGAGTTCATGTTGGCTGTGGGTTGTGCAGCCATGGCTGTGGCTGTGAGTCCCATCAGTCAGCACAAGAGTGCAAGGACTAAGCATGGAATGGTGATGGCATCCTAGAAGACTGTGATGAGCTCCTTAAATAACACATGCTCAGGCAAAACCCCAAGTCATTGCCATTGCCTTGCCTTTTTATCTCAAGCATTTAACATTTGTGAACCATGTGCTTTGTGGGCAGTTATGCCGGTAGCATAAGATTAAAAGTTTTGTTTTAGTATGTTTAGGTAAAGAATGCTTAATAGAACTTACAGAGAATAAATACGATGACTGTTTTAATTATGAGTGGAGACAGGCTCTTGCAAATCTCAGGGATCCAAAAGAAAAGCCAGGAAAAAACATAGTGAGGAATAATGCTTTATGGAAGACAAGTACTGCATGGACCAGAGCATTTCAATTCCACAAACAAGAGACAGAAGGAGAGAGATAACTAGGTATAAAGGAACTACAGTGAAAATATATAAGAACTGGCAGGAAAAAGATGATGTAGATACAAGTATGGCAATAGTGGAATAGTAATACAGAAAGTAGAGGCACAGGAAAATAAATGGGTCTATTAAATACCTGTCTTTCCATTGTAGAACTGTGTAAGTAGATCATGAAAGGCAAAGACACCTATGAGGAATTCCTGTAGGAATTTCATGGTTTAGAGATGGCAAAGATTCTTTTAAAGATGTATACAGTGATGTTTGAAATAAATCATTCTATGAGACACTTCACAGAGTAGAAGGAGCTAGGTGCTGCTCATATGAGTATTACAGAGCAGTGTACCTACAGAGGCTGTTAAAAATCCCTTGTTCCAGAAGATGATATACCTGAGGTGACCTTTGGCATAGTGGTCTGATATTTAGGAGATGCTTAATAAATTTTAGTATATCAGGATAATTCCAGAAAACTGAATGTTGACTTTGTGCCAGGGTTCATGAAGGCAAATAGGTAACTATAAACAGAAGTAAGGAGAGGTTCTCTCATCAGAGAGAAGTTTTAAGCGAAAAAATTAGAGTAAATGAAATTAAAATCATCAATAAAGGGAGCAGAATAGAAGTCTTTGCTAGTCAATTTGCTGTTCTATTCTTTAAATTGTTCTAGATTGATGACTTAAAAAACCCCAGAATAGATTGAAGAAATTACGCAGTAGAAATACTTTATTTGGTATTCAAGTATAAAATGTTCTTACAATAAAGCAGAAGCAAATTTTGAAATTAACCATTTCAGACTAAAACATTCAAATACTTAGTTTTTAAAATGTCAACCCAATACTTTTCAGCTGTTTTTTCTCCTTGTACCCATACATATATGAAAACATGTGTTTTCAGCTGTAATAATTTCAGAGATGTAACATTATTTCAGAAAATGTATTGGTCTGTTTCAATTTGCATTTTTCAGTGGGAAAAAGGAAGTTTTAGAGAAACTTTTCACTCAAATGTAACAAGGAAATAATAGATGAGAAAATATTGCCAATCAATATATTTGGAAATACAGACATAATTTTACATTTGTACATAACTGCAGGAACACAGATGTTGGGACATTATGTACAGTTCTGGTCATCCTGTATTTATAAAAATATGTTGGAAAACTGAAGATAATGTAAAAAAAAGAGCCAGGAAAAAATATTCCAGTGTAGGGGGAAAAAAAAAATTCTGCACTGTGCAAGACCTAAAAATCTGATCAAGAAGAGGATTAATAAGTAACTTGAATGTGCCACACATTCTTTCACCGCAAGATATTCTGGGACTAAATTGAAGAAAAGTACAACTAAAGAAGATGTTTTGGAAAGCCAAAGGAATTTATTATCCCAAAAGTCTTCACTTCAAGGCTAGATATCTGTATGGAAGACTGTGAGTCAGAGAAACTCCAGGTAGAAAACATGATGTGGAATGAATTCAATTTAAACCAAACAAACAAACACAAAAAAATCCCCCAAGGCCAAACAAATCTGAACAAAATTGTGGTCTATTTTATCCTGAGAAATCAATCTTGATGATCTAATAGCCTTTCTGGACACATCTGTCTGACTTGCTGACTCTGTTTCTACGGATAACACTTTGTGGAGCAGACCCAAGTCTTCCTGCACATCCAATTTACCTTTTTTTGGCAGAGCACTGAGAGGAGAGATAGTTGTGCAGCTATTGCCAAAGCTAACAAGAAGCGTATCTTAGGCAAGACAAAGCCCTGCTTGCAGAGAGATTTAAGCTAAAGTGATGTATATCTTCAAGCAAACAGCAAAGTCATAAACTCTCTGGAGCCCACTCTGCCTTTGGTTCCTCGCTGCTCTTGCATGGTGTTAAATGACGATTGAATTCAGGGCTGCTATTGCCCTCCCTATGCACATCTGTGCCTTCCCATTTCTAATGCTTTGTGGTACTGAGGAGGCAGAAGCTTTGTAACACTCTTGTCCCCCTTCTATAACAAAGCCATCAAGACCTCATTTAAAGCTGTTTCTCCCCATAGATTCCTAAAGGTTTTAGTCAGTGTCTTTGAAATTGGTCGGCAGTGGTTTGCTGTACCCAGAGCTCCCAGCCCGCCTTCAGTTACTGTCTTCAGAGAGGCCTGAGCCTTCAAAAGGTTTTCCTCCCTACCCCTATGCTTCTTAACTTGGGGTCTTCAACTCCCCTTATTCAAACTGACAATGCAAAAAAGGATTTGGGGATCATGTCTAAAATGATTTGGAATTTGACTCTCGTAAGTCCTTATCTGTTAGAGGGCTGGAATTTTCCTTTCCCTGAGAAAGCAGACAAACCTCATTTCTTTTTAGAAGTCCAGGCATCCTGGGAAGCTAATTGCAAAATAATATTGACTGTACAGACACCTGTGCATAGTGCTCCATTCTGACTGTCAGCTAACAAGAAAATTCAGATAATCAACACCACTAAAATCAATAGGAAAACCTACTGAGAGAGAAAAAAGTTTGCAGGATCCAATCCTCTGCAGAGTTTCTTTGTTCCCAGAGACACTTTGTGCTTCACTAAGTAAAAAAAATTCATCATATTTCAAAGTGAAATTTTGCAGGCCATTGATCTAGAATGTGAGCTAGTTCCTTTGGGTATTTTGGAAAATCAGAAACAACATATTTATTTAATTTAGAAAAATTACTTCCGTCCAAAGCTGTTTCTCAAGAAATATTCATGACAGCCAAACTTGCAAACTCGCTACATATACGTGCCAGGCATAGCATAAAGATAAATAGCTCAATACCTTGTGAAATTTCGCTGAACAAGAATTGCACATTGGATTGTAACAGATCTTAAAAGAGCTTCCAATGTCCTGGAAAAATAATCATAGTTTTAACAGGCTAGTAAATCTTTGCATGGTAGTTAGCAAATGTTTCAATAAACTGTAAAGATTCCTCCTAACAATTTTCATACCTAGTCACTGAATGATTAACCATGTTGCTTTTTCTAAAGTTTGTATTAAAATAATAAGAAATAGGCTTCCCAAAATAGTAAAACATCATGATTCTTATGCCAACAGGAAAAGCCAAGGGCATTAAAAATTAAAGATGACATCTGCAATCTGGATTTTGACCCTAGCTAAGTAATTTTCATGCTTCTGGACTCTCTTGATGCCCTGAGCAAAATGGATGAAACCATTCTCCCAAAAGCTGAGGGTACACCTGACCTAAATTCTTTCAGATTACAAGTTTAGGGAGCAGAAACCCGGGTCGACTTAGTTATTGAATTTGTTTGTGTTGTTACACAAGCCATGGTACACTTTGCAGAAATAACTGCTGAAATAACTCAGGGGATTGTGAGCAAAGTAATAGTCTGAAAAGAAAAAAAAAAGAGTGTTTGGTTGTGTTACCTGGTCTAAAGGAGTGTAAAATTTCTCTTCTATGCTTCTTTATTTTCTCCTTTATGTTTTTAAGTATATCCCAAACTTGAATTTTGAAAATCATTGGGGTTTTTTCTCTTAAAAAGTCACTCTTTTTTAATAAAAGCCTCTGAATGTTGGGGCAGGGGGGGTGGTGTGGGGTGTTCGTTTGGGGTGTTTTCTTTGTCCAAAACCCATAAAGATAGAACATGCAGAAAATACTCAGATGGAAACAAAATTTTGTTACCAGTCAGAAAGCTCACTTCTACTTCCCCAGAAACATAAGATTAATGATTCATTTTGCCCTGAACCAGGCATCCTGAACCAAACATCAAAGAGCAAACAAATAGCAATTCTTCAGAATACTGTCCAGGAGTCACGGCTCAGAGACTTTCTGTGCTGGGGTTGGTGTCTTTGTATCTAGGAGCACACACAGGTTCTGTCCCCTGAACCTTTATTGTCGTCTTGTTTGAAGGACATCCTCAGCATAAACACAAGTGAAAGAGCTTCCTTTGTGCTTGCTCTCAGCCTGACATCTGCTAGATGTTCTTGTCCTGTGTGAAAGCGAAAGAGACTTTTTTTTTTTTTTTTATTTACCTTCCCACTTCTGTTGTTCAGCATTTCGGTTCGAAACTCTGAGGTCTTCATGGTGTAGACCAGAATGGAATAATTTATGGACAGTTCAATAAAGCTAAAATTAAATGTTATATTTACAATTAGGTGCCAAACTTTCAATGAGATTCTTGTGAAACATTTCCATTTTGTAAAATCAGGGAAACCTTTTCTGACAAAAAAAAACCTGTCTTCTGGAAAATTTTCAAGCTTCTCTGAGTGTTATGCTACATTTTTGGCTAAAGAAGCTCAGTAAGGGCTCTTTATTTTTATTTTAATACAAGGTGTCAAAATTAATTATCAGAAATTTCACTGACATAAAGGAAAATATTTGGGCCAGGGTATTCATTGTTATAAAGACTATTACCAGAATTTTCATGCTGCAGCCATAACCACATATTCATGTAGACTAACTAAATAAAATACAGATTTCAAGCAAGCAAGGGTAGAATTTTTGGCTAATACACACAAGGCAATATCTTTTGTGGAGTTTGACTTTTATCAGTTCATGTTGTTCATCTTTGACTAAAGATATTCTGGACACCTAACAATCTGTTCATTTAAAGAAGTTGACTCAGAAATGAGGGAAGCCAGAGGCCTGTCAGAGATTTTGCCCTCCCTCTTATGGAGCAGTTTCAAGAAAGAAATGGCAAAAAGGCAATTCTGTGTTTGGTATCTGTATCCTGCCTAAGCCCCACTTCAGCTTCTTAGCTCCTGCAGAGGACTCTCAGTTGCTCAGACATATTTTCCCCTTTATACACACATGCTGACTTCTCCCAGTCACTGACTTGTCCTTAATAGGTTTGGAAATGGTTTTGTTCTATCACTTTCCTAATGACTGGGTTGAGGCTGACTGGCTTATAGTTCCCTGATCCTCCCTCATGTCATTCTTGAAGATAGGAGTGAAATTTGCTATTTCTTCAGTCCTAAGGAGTCTCTTGAGATACCCATGACTTTTTCAAGACCACCAAGAGCAGCCTCACAATGGGAACCACAGTTCCCCTTCATTCATGGTGAAGGTTGCCAGGTCCCTGGGCATGGGTACATTTGGTTTGTTTAAATATTTCCTGACCTGGTCCTTCTCCACCAAGGGAAGTTCTGCCTTTTTCCCACCTTTCCCACCGGTTGCAGGGACCTGGGATTCCCTGATTTTACTGGTAAAAACAGGGAGGAGAGATTTGAGTACTTTTGTCTTTTTCCATGTCCTCTGTCACCAGGTCTCCTGCCCTATTCTGCAGTGGCCCCACATTTTCCCTGGTCTTTCTTTTGCTGCTGTGGAAGCTTTTCTTCATGACCTTTCAGGTTAGCTTTCCCAACCCTGGTGATGTGTGCTTAGGCAGTATTACAGTGTTCCTCCTGGGTCATCTCTCTCTGCCTCTACTTCTTTAGCTGAAGTTTAAAACTTGAAGCTTAAAAAAAAAAATAAAAAATCAGAACACATTCCGGGGAGGGAAAAATAAGCCTGACAATCTTACGGTAACTCACATTGCTGAAGAGGCACATGGACCACATTTCCTGAGTGTTGATGGCTCCTGTCATGTACCATGCTGTCCAGCTGAGGAGTGACAAAGATATAAAAAACCAAAGCCTGATTTTAGGCCAGGAACATCATTTAAAGATGTCTCTGTATGCAGGCTTGGAGACTGCAAAGGCTCCAAGGCTTCGTTAAAACAATGGCCTGAGCTGAAATAATACATGTGTGATATGTCAAACACAAGATCAAGAAATCCTGGAATCTTTTAGAGGCATATGGACTGGTAAATGTGGAATATTACTGAAAGGTTTTGCATTAAAAATGACACCCATTATTGTGACTTTTGCTCATGAATACAGCAAGAATTTTTCATAGCACATATTGTTAGATAAGTAAACTATTTAGCAGAAAAATTGAACTTTTAGTTTTTCTTCTTGGAAGAAGGAAATTCCACATGGGAATACTGAATATTGGGTTGTTCTTCTTGAAGATGCTGGATAATGAAAGGAAATACAGAGGATAAATCGAGATTTTTTTTTCCCACTTAATTTATTTCAGTGGATTCCAAGTTAATTATTTTTCAGAAATATTCAGAGGGAGAGATAGTGTGCTTAACACACACTAAAACAGTTGATGATTTCTTGAAGCACAAACCTTGGAGGGTGTAGACACTACTTAAATCTCTTTCTCTGGGTTTGGGGCCAGGGCTTGAGCCAGCTGTCTGAACCAACAGCTAAACAACTGCACCAAGAGATGCTTCTACAGGAGTTGTCTCCTTTCTCTTTGGAGGGAAACTTGGTCTGGAACTTCTGAACAGGAGTTTTTCAGGAAAGATCTAGTTGTAATAAAGATTTTCTTGTTTCAGCAAATAGTAATTTTCCAATTTAAAACATGTTCTGTGGATTAAGTTTCCTGCCTTGCTCCAAGGCTGGGTGTCTTCAGAGCCTGGAGATGTTCAGGATGGTGGAAAATGCTTCACACAAGGGGCAGAGGGCCCATTATCTCACTGGACTACACAGAAAACACAGGAGATGCAGCAACAGGAATGAGCCCATGCCGTGGCTTTTTTGTAGTCACTCAGAACTGACCAGAGCTTGTTGCTTAATGCAGCAGTTTGGTTTGGGGAAGACTGTTTGTCTCTTTAGTTTGTTGTCCTGTCCTGAAGGATGTGGCATTTTCCAGCACTGGAGGGACTGATAAGAGTCTGAGCAAGCCGAGCTATACCCCACAAAAAGTACTTTCTGAATCTGCCATCTCTTCAGAACAGCGAGAGGCTTTATTGCTTAATATTATTCATTTTTTATGCTTGTGAATACTTTGCTTGTTAAATAAACAGTTTTCTCCAAGGAAATCTTTTTCCTGAACCAGTTGGGATATGGGCTGCTTAAATCTGCTTTCTTGAGAGACCCCTTTGGAAGTTTCCTCCCAAAATTGCCCTAAACCAGGACAGAAGGCTTGGGGAAACTAAGGACAGGAATGTGGGAGACTGGTGAAACTTCTCCAGAAAAATAGTTATCTATCCAAAGGATTAAGTGAAAGTTGGCTTTTCTACAAAAGTCCAGGTCTGGACATGTGCATGCTGATGGAATAGCAAATTCCTGTTTTGCAATTACAGCCAGAAAGAGAAATGTTTTCCATTTGCTGCCTTTCCTCCCGCTTGCCCGGTGTTGGATAAGAGTGTTATTCAGCTCAGCCAGAAAGATGGAGGGTTGGGGGATAACAAGAGTTCCATGGGCAAAAGGAAAGAGACAGGAGTATGAGGAGAAAGGGGGAAAGAGGGGGAGGAGGAGGTAAGAGTCCTGGCACAAATATATATGCACTCAAACTGTCGCAGAACTAGATCTTGTTAGAATATAAACATTGTGCGATGGAAGTGCAGGTTCTGGTGTGATTATTTCTGCCGCCTGTGAAGCCCAGAGGTTAAAACAGGGAAATGATGATTCTAAGCAGCAAATGTGGAGGCTGTCCAGGCACTGGTACACACCCACACACACTGGGTAGCTGGCCTGGGCCCATGGCAGAACCAGAACCCTGGCCAAGTTTCCTTTTTTTTCCCCTTCTTGCAAGAAAAAGCATGAGGTTAAGCTGACCAGAGAAAGCAAAGCTACCACGGCCTTTTGTGGCCAGTAAAGCTGAGTACAGACTGTCATTGTCAGGCTGTGTAACACAGTCCACTTTTGTTGTTTACTTGCAGCAGCGGGTGAAAGGAATTGCTCTAAGTTATGTTTGATGATGAGGAGCCAGGAGAAGAGCTGTCGTGGGAGGAGGCTCTGCTGTCTCCCTGAACTTTCACTTTTGATTTTCAGCTGAGCTGGAAACACGATTCTATTTTGTTATTTTCTTTTAGTGCCTGGACCTGAGGCGAGATCCTCAGCTGGGATAAATCAGCTCCTCTTCCCTGTGGCTGAGAGTGCAGGAGGATGCACAGGGGTTCCGGATACAACCCGCCTTGTTAAGAGACTGGAGAGCTTCTTTTCCCTGGTAAGGCTGAGACCACCATATTCATGTGCTCAGTCATGAAGTACGTGAACATTTTTCAAAAGCACAACTTCCAAATGACCCAGAGTGCCTTTAAATAAAGAAGTGCTATTGGACCTCGCCAGTGTGAAAGGAGCAGTTGAAATCCCTGTCTTGCCCAGCTGTTAAACCTGTGTTTGATTTCTGAAAAACCTATAGAGAAAAAGGGGTAAAGGAGACCATACAAGAAGTAGAAGAAATAAATTGAATGCACATGTGCAATCATTATTCATACTAACGTTCCTTGTATTACTTCATAACACAGCTGTATACACAAAAAAAACCAGTCCAGTTTCTTCCTATTTGAATCTTATTAATTTCTGTTTAATGGAGCACAAATGTTTGTGCTCTTCATTTTGACGAATGCAGCCTCGTGGAGTATTTGTTAAGCATTAGCTAGCACGGTTGTGACCATCTAATACAAATGTCTCTGGGCCTTTCATGCCTCCTGACAGGACATCTTTTGAGCATGACAGTTGCCATGGGGACGGGTGCAATGCCTATTTGGAAGGAAAATTGGGAGCAATGCTCATTACGTCAAAAACTACATCGGGGAGGGAGGGAAGGAGAATGTTTGCTTCTTGTGCTGACACTTAGCTGCTTGTTTTACCCGCCACCCACACACTTCCATCAAACAATATCTCTTTCAAACGCAGAAGTCAAAGTTTGCATCTCCTATCGTTCCAGCTGGAACAGGGAAGGGCTGTGTGAAATGAATATCATCGTGCTCAGGGCCGGGGCACTGCCTGACTGGCTCTATCTGTCACTTCGTAACACAGCAACACTGAGCCCTCTCAGTCTTCCCCTCCTCCCACCCTCGGCCAAACGCTTTACAGAGCTCCCTGGGGCACGGTGGGGACACCAGGGTGGTGTGGGGAGGGGGCAGCTGGGGAAGCATAACCAGTTAACTCAAAACCATTGGATTTATTGTGCGTTTACTCTGGTGAGAGAAGGATCGTTGTCTGTGTGTATCATAATTTCACAGAAAGGGAAGGTGGCAATAAAAAACAAAAAGACCTTTGTATCATCCCCACCACCTCAGGACACTGTGAGAAGTCAAGGGAAAAAAACCCCTCCTTTTTGTACAAAAGGAGTCAAGAGCTTGCTCTTTCCATATATTGCTTAAATCTGCACCTTTCTTTCATTAGAGATTAGCCATCACTATATTTTTCACTGACTTGTTCTGTTGACTTAGATTTTAAAAGCCCCTAAACCCACACTAAGAAAACCCCCAAACCCTGGAAAAACTGGATAGCAGCCAAACAGTTGAAGGGAGAGATGAGGCAGATTCACCACAAGGCCCAGGTTTGAACAGGGGTTATTTTCAAAGTGCTCAAGCGTCTGACTTTGGGTGCTGGTGCAAAACAAAAATATCTTGGTGAAATACAGGAGGTGGCCGCAACACCTTGCTGATACCTGTGGTGGCCACACTGAATTGTCAGGATGGGAGGGATGCTTAGTCCCTGAGATACCTGCATCTTGAAGGATTTGCCTTAAGGTCCTGCTTTGCTTTCTGTGTTTTACAGGGGCCAGGTGTTCATAGCAGCACCCAGGGGGTTGCACTTCTCCTGCCCTCAGGATCATACAGGCAATCCAGAACTTCTTTAATCCATGCTCTAGACTTCTTGGAATTACAACTTCCCTAGCATCTGGGCAAGTACAGATTATCTCCCATATGGAACAGGGGCAGGATGATGAAGCTGGAGTTAGCCTTTACTTTGTGGGGGCAGAGTGTATGTGTGTGTGTGTGTGTGTGTGTGTGCGTTTGTGTGACTTAGGGGTTATTTTGTGCTGTCAGAGCATTTCTCCATTTTCTGCACCATAAGATTTCAAACATGAAATATAATGCAGAGAAAGAAGCAGCTTTGACACACTTGCAATTGTCCTGGCCATCATCAATCTGTGGGAGTTCTTGCTGGGAACTCCACACCAGAGGGATTCCTGGCTCTCTAACTGCAGGCAGCCGTTAATTTCTAAGGTTCTATTTACATAAAAAGAAGCCCCAGACTACCAAACCTCAATCCTCCCCTCCTAGAAATAAATGCCATTATGTGCAGCTGTAACAATTCTCCCTTCCTCCTCCTCCCTGTTCAGTTTTGCATTGACAGCTCCCTTTAAATTTGAACTTTCTCTACTCCTGCACAGCCTTCTACCACTTAAACTGCTTGACTAATATCTCATCATCTTGCAACAGCAGCAGCAGCAGCAGATGCTGTCTTGTCTGGGGAGAGAGGTTTCCAGGTCTGAATGCCAGAGTTGCATTTCCCATGGAGTCACAACTCCTGGGAGTCATAAAGCAGATTTTGCATAGGGGGAAGTGGGATTCACAGGTAGTGCCTGGACCTGGGTACTCTTCTCTCTCCCCTCCAGATCTTTTTGTGGCATTCACTAAAGTCAGAAGGCCATGTCTGAAAGGAGCAGGAGATTGCCTCTCCCTCATCTCGCCCACCATTTGATGACCCGTTCTGGAAGGCTCATGTAGCCCCATTGGGGGACTCTTTCTCTTCATTAGGGTGATATGTGAAAGTCCAGATACTCTGAGCTATCCCGCACAGCCAGGTGCTACCCTTCAGGCTAAGAAATGACAAAATTTTCTGGAATATTATTTTGTCTAAATAGTGATGTGTTTTACATGGGTTCGTTTTCTGCTACCTCAAAACCTGCAATCAATTCAATATTTATTCTTACAAAAAATTATATAAATGCATATTTTCTCTCTAAAACAGTTTTCTTCTCAGCAGCCACAGCTAATAAGAATTATAACACATGAAAAACTAGCATTGCAGCAAGTTTCAGAGTTAACCTGTGGTATCTGTTTGCCCATGGCAAACACGAAGCAATTGAATTAATTTAGCCATCCCTGCCTAGTCACATCTTCCATCACCATATTTTTTCTGGCCATCTGATAATTTTGTTTTCTTCAAACTTCAGGCCCAATTCTTTCTCCAGATTTATGCATGCAATGATGTGCACTTGTCTCTTAGGTTTAGTGGGAACTATGTCTCTGAAGGAAGAGCTCCAGATCAAAAGTCTGTATGTTTTCACAAAACTTGCATGAAAACTACTCTGCAGAAAAGTAGTCTATAATAATGAATTTATTCTCATTCTTGCTTTTTGTACTGTGTGAAGGTATAATTTTCATAAAAATCTAAACTTAGTTGTAAAAACCTAGGTTTTCATAATATCTGATATAAGTTACCTGTTTATCACTTTTACAATGAAAATAATATTTTCAGAGCATCCAGAACTCCTTTATTCAGTTTTGAAGGGGTTTTATGTTTAAGTGTTATTTTTTTCATTTTGACACAATATTCTGGCATTTATGCCAGCGTCAAAATTAAAGCAGGAGATGCTTTGAAATAGAAAAGAAGATAAAAATTTAAACTTGCAAAATGACTCTTGCCTCTGTGGCTTTTTAAAGATAATTTAAATAGGAGTACTTCAGGGAAGTAGTTGCATGCTGTCATTAATTACACATTGTATAATACTGTGAGAAAGTAAAATAAAAATTAAAACCACAGTACATTAACTAAAAGAAATAAATTTTTAAAAAAGAAAATTTGAAATTATTTTTTACAAATCATTAGACATTTCCAGTTTCCACTTAACAGAAAATTTCAGCTGTATTTAGTGATGTTCTAAGTCTCTGACAATCTCAATAGATGTTAAGAATCTCAGAGCAGGAAAATATATGTAATTTCAAAGGACTACTGTTACAATTAATTCTGCTCTTATACAGTGACTTTATTATGCAGGGAATAAACACTGGCCTAAGTGTTTACTGGGAAGAAACTCCTCTTTCTAAACACTTGAAGTAACTGCTTTTTGTTCTATGGCAACCAGGTTTTGAAATTAAGATGTTTCATTCTTCTCTGGTACAAACCTCCCACACACTTTTGCTTTCTCCTGCTTGCAGTGGTTCACAGAGCTGCACTTGGCAGTCAGGGACCCAAAATCAGCTCTGGCACAAACAGCCCCTGATTCCCAGGCTGGCCTACAGCTGTCTGTAGACATGTGTCTGCTTTTCTGCCCAGGGTCCAGCCTTCCATGGATGGAGCTGCACTGCTTAGGAGTCATTTGATTTAACAGAGGGGATGAGTGAGCAACTCCCTTGGCCTTCACTGGAAAATGAAAACTATGTCCCCAGAAAAAAAAAAAAAAAAAAGAAATTCTCCTTAGACTTTACACAGTCTTTAATGGTGCTGTGCCAGGAGGTGCTCACTCAAGCATCCTCTCTTCTGGGCTATATTGTATTTTACATATTCAGAGGGTGTTCTGAGTGCAGCATTTCCCTTGGTACTCTAAGGACAAGGATATCTCCACAGCCTCATCATGGTACTCTGAGGACAAATTGCTTCCATCTATTGAAAACTCCACTATTTGTACCATTAGAATGAAAGAAAAAATATTTGTAGGGAGTAGAGTATCCTTTTTCTTTGCAGACAGTAAGGGAATTCTTCCCTATTTAAATTTGCTTAACAATACTATAATTTTTCAGAGAAACAGCTTCCCTTGAGCCAGCAGTATCAAGAAAGCAAACAGGCTTAGTTTGTTCCAATCACCTCTGTCTTTCTTTCCAAGCTCAAAGAGCAGTCCTTGTGGCCAGGCAGAGGGATGGAAAATCTAACTGTGGGTCTTGATCTCTCAAGAAGAAAACAGCAATTTAGGGAAAGATAAGAGAAATTCAGATCCAAGAAATACTGGAAGATAAGAAATGTTTGCTTTCTCAGAGTTTTCTGGTCTTGCTGAAGGCAGCAGCCCCAAAAAACTAGTCAGCTGAAAGGCTTGCTATGTAAGTGCAGGGTTTACCTTTAGACATCCTCTCCTTGCTGGTACAGGAATAGCAGGGATTACAAAGAACACAAATGTATCTGTGCCAGAACTCCTACAAGGCGCTCCTGCTGTCATGGCCCCTTGCTTTGTCATGCCCATTTAAAATAAAATCACTGGCTGGTGATTAACATACACACACACACAGCCCCACACCCACACCCACCAAAAAACAAAACAAAAACAAAACAAAACAAAACAAAAAAAAAGCTGTTATGTTATGGTTTGATATATTTGCTGGGTCTGCATCACTGGTACGTGTAAAAAGCTTCAGCTGGGAAGATTGCCATCAGAGACCTAGAGCCAGGGTTGCACCCAGGCAAGAGCACAGGTTGTCCAGCTAACCACAAGACACCATTATCCAGGCATCCTTGAGGAAAGAACTAGGAGAAGATGAGTCTGGAGGTAATGCATCTGAGAAGTTTCCCTTTCCTGAGTCAAATGATGGAATCACTTAAGCAGGATGATGCTCTCGACCTGCCCTTGGAATAGCCTCTCCCTGGACTGATGACTTTACCTTCTCCTTCTGCAGTTCTCTCTTCCAACACCAGCATTATTAAGTGTAATTAGCTTCCTTTTCCATAACTGAAGCCTAGATTTATGCAACTTGATGTGCTCTGCTACTTCAGTCTGTGTTCTGTCCCACATGCCATTTATACCAAAATTGGCATTCTCAGTTAAAGCTGTTCAATCCCTTAATGCATTTCAAGCCTGAAGCCAGTGTCCCAGTTACCTGCTACTGAGGTGATTCAGTGTAAATAAGTTCCTCTGTCCCTTCTAGGAAATGGAAGTTCAAAATCAAATGAGAATAGCAATGTCATCATATTTCTTATAATTCCCTTTTTTCCTTATGCACTATTCAGGTCCTTACTGTTTTAAACTTGTTCTCTTCTCTCCCCCTCCTCCTTCCCATGTGTCCTTCATGAATCCAAAGCCCTCTCTCTTGCCCAAGGTGAGGTTCCTATGCATTTTCTCACAGTCATAAGGGGATTTGATTTGCTCCTCTTTGACTAACACCTTAATTCAAGCCCTAAATGCTGAAGCCACTCAAAACAGCAGAAAACAATTCCTGCTTGATGTTTTCTTAGGGCTACATCCTGGGCTTTGCAACTCCAATACTCCAGCAAACCTCACACTTTATCTTCACAGGGTTTCACGTGGCTCATACTTCTTAACAAGGACGATCTGTGTTTCTTCACTCAACATGCCAGTCCTAGGTTTTCTTCCATCCTCTCTATTGTGACTGAATGTCTCAGGATTTCTCCACAAATAAAATGGCATGGAACTACTATCTTCCTGACAAAGAAGGAAGAAAATAAATCAATTTTTACACAATTTCTCCTGCAAAAAGTGACGTTGTTTTAGGGAAAACAATGAGGACAAAATGCAGGTTTTATTCCTAACCTTAGCCCCACAGGATGAATTCCCTTTGCATTTGTTCTAGTCAGGCACATACATAATTCTGTGCTTATCATCGATTTTGCATCTCTGCTTGTGCTCCTCAATCCATGTGGCCCTAAACTCCCCACCAAAGACCCAGATCCTAGCAGGAACCTCAAGTTTGATTCCCTCCATGTTCTATAATAAGCAACTACTTTGCACAGGAAAACATTTCTATATCAAGCTCTTATCTCTTCATTCTTTGAAGAGGAATGTTCTATACTTACTAAAGAAGCTTGTGCCATATGGTCCCACCTACATGTTCTTCCTTCCTGTTTTCACAGTATATTTTGCGCTATTTAGCCACTTTTTTTTTGTTTTGCTGTTGATGCACCCACAGTGATCCAACAACAACTCGTTCCCTGCCGTTCAACTGTAGAATTGTGACACCAGCCATTCTGTGCCTGTGTGTGATTGAGTCTAGTAGAGAGATGGTCATTTTTCCATAAACTGTTCCTTCCAGCTACATCCTCTGTCTGATCTCCCATTATTAGTAGTGTTAACAGTGTTCCTGTAACAACAGCCAGAGGCTTTGGCCTCTAGCTACAAGAAGCACTGAAATACTTTTTTTTCCCTTTTCTTTTTCACAATCTATTAAGGTCACAGCTAGATCTGCTTTACTTTCTCATCTGGTTTCCCCTTTATTAAATGCAAATATGTTTTTATGTTGCTAAGTGGGAATGTTGTTAAGTGGAAAAGACAAGTCTGCAAAATTAGAAGGGTGCCAAATGCCCTGTGCAGAATTAATTTGCCTGTCCCTGCCCCCATCTGCCAGTGCCCACAATAGCTCAATGGTTTTTTCTATCGTAGTCTGAGAAGGCAGAAACTGAGAAAAAAGTGCAAAGCAATGACAGGAAAATAGGAAAATTTTATTTAAAAAAATCACAAATGGGTAAAAAATAATAGAAGTGATCATCAACAAGTAGACAAAAATCTCAATGAGCTACAACTTTGTTATCCAACTGAGGGTCATGTCCTGAAATGTCTATGGAACATCCTGAAAATTTCCTGAGCTATTAGAAACTTAAACTATTTAGTCTTCAGCCCTTATTAAAGAAAAGATTAATCACAGCAGAATGTTTTATATTATACCTGCTGTGTGAGGATCACTCCACAATTTATAAGGTCCAATGTCATGGCTCCTCTGAAACAATTATTCCTATTGTATGGAAAAATGTATTTAGATATGTCAAATGTCAGGCTATTTTAAAATAGCTTTTATACTGTAAGCTATGCCATAATTTTAAATGGAAATAATTTTAATTAAAGGGATATAAGCAATTTTCTATAGCTTCCCATGTTAGTCCTCAATTTCTCCTTATTTCTGTTCTTTTTTTTAAGTGTGTTAGATACAAATTAAAACATATGTAGAAAGTAACACAGAATCTGTGAATATGTCACTCCACAGCATATAAATTCACCCTATTTACTACACATTAAAGAGATTGACTGTGAAGTTCTCTCTTTTTTTGTTTCATTATCTTGGGAAATCATCTACTCTTCTAGGTTTAGGGGGGAAAAAAAACCCCATCAACCAACAAACAGAAAAAAAACCCTCATCACCAACAAAACTTCATCCCTTTTGCTTTTTGAGGGAGAAAGTCTTTAAGATTTATACATCATTAAAATGAGATACAAACAATGATCATCAGACTTTTGCAAGACTGTTTCCAAAGTGTAGCACATTGTTTTACTGGCATGACTATGATTAAATCATTAAGCAAAACTTGGTCAGAAAAGTAAGAGAAGATTCCTTGGCCCTGTTTGGTGATTTTTTGTGGTTTTGATATAGGCAAAAGCTAGGTTAAACTGGGCCACTTAAATGATGGGTTCAGTCCTGAAAAGACTTGTGAGAAAATCCAGCTTGTCACATCTGAGCAGCCTCCACCAAGTCTAGAGGAAATATTCCCATGTGTAAAATTTACTCAGATTTGTAGCACCAGAACTTAAATTAGGAAACAGTGCTGCAGGCCTGCTTGGGGGAACAAAATAGAACAGCTGCACCTAATATGTGTCATTATTATTACTGGTTTAATCTGTCCCCTGTGTAAATAAAATTATGCTAAAATGGCATTTGCCTAAACTGAACTTGAGAAACAATTAACAAATGTACTTCCAAAGCATAACAGAGGCTGGAGGATTCTCTGCCACTGAAGACACACATGGCTGTGTGCAGGGACATGTGGAGATGCACAGAGTCAGAGGCAGGGGTGTCCAGCTGATGTCTCCTTTTGCATTCCTGACTATGCAATGGGGCACAAAGATGGGCTTTTTTGCTGGTGGGCTCCTTCCTGTATGTTCTTTCAAAGCCCAGGAGTCTGGCACTGAGTACACGTGGCTTCTTTTAGACATCTTTCTCCCTAAGCACATAGGATTTAAGGATATTTCCCGGAGATCTGTGTGGATCAGTGGTCACTCAGATCATGGTCCATATGGAGCTGGAGAGAATGAGGGAAAATTGCAGACTGTACAGGCTGAGTGCAGGAAAAGACAGGCTGTAGAAAGAAACACTAAGAGATATTCCCCAGGAGGCTGCTGAATGAGTGAAGCCTGCACAAGGGCTGCTTTGACTTGCTCTCAGTCCAGCAGAGATTTTATGTGAGCACTCTACCACAGCACCTTCAGCAACCCACACCAATCCAGTGAGCACCTTGGAGATGCAGGGAACCAAAGGTACTCACGGGCTGAAGGTGGGGGCTCTCAAACATCCTGAAAAGTGGAAGCTCTTCGCCAAATAATAAATGAAACATGAGCTTGTCAGCATATCCTTTATAGCACCGCTTTGTTGTGACTCTCACACCATTTAGAAGGTTGCAAAGAAGTATCATTGCATGTGGAGAAAGTCTTCCTCTGTGCAGCTGAACTACCAGGAGTGCAGTCATGGTCTTGTTGGGCATATTCTCTGAGACTTCACTGGTGCTAGGGTTTTGGGGAAAAAACAGAACACAGGTCCATGCCAAGTGGGAGATGCAGAGGGAAGAATTCAGAACTCAGAAAGGATCTCCAACAGCAGACTCTCTATTGTAAAGGAGGAAACATGAAGTAAGTATCAAAAGACGCTATAATCTTTTATTTCCGGATACAACCAATCTGGTCTTAATTAAATTGTTAATAACAATTTGTCAGGAATCACATGTAATTAAAGACATCTTTAAAAAGCAGATATAAAGGACAGCATGTTGCTTGTATTGAGAAATTATCTCAGTAAGACAGAAAGGAGCAAATGTAAATTAATTCTGGAATAGTACGAAGTACTGTGGTGGCAGGTGTGAGCCCCTCTTCTCCACCCCAGCACTGTCCAGTGCAGCATTGTGCACTGGGGGCTGCACAATCCTCTCTGTCCAGAGCTCTGCCTGACCATGTGGAACATCATGTTCTTCTGAGGTGGCATCAGTTGTAAGAGATAGGTGTCATTTTCAGCCTTACTTTTCTTGGACTTTGCACAGGTTTGAGTTGGGGAATGGGGAATGTTCCAAGGGCTTATACGAAGGAAATCATCCTGGGCATTTCTGGCTAAACTAAGTGGTGTGCTGCCCACAACTGCAGGGGTGTTGACAATCCAGATTGCCCCATCTCATCCAATGTTTTCCAAAATACTTGTGAAAAGATTCAAGTGAGTTTTGAAGGACACAACAAGATGACACTGGCCATCTGGAGAGCTCTGGATTTCACCCAGAACCTTGGCTTGGTGTTGTAAGGATATCTGCATGGTGGTATACCATGGTGGAGTGTCTACATTCATGATCTACAAACATCCACACAAGAGAGCTCGTGATGAGCATGTCCAGCACAGTGTCTGGGAAGGTCAGCAAAGATTAGATTCATCTCTTCCGGCATCTCTGCTGCTGGGGCTGTTCGGAAGTACAGCAGCTTTGCTGTACAGGTGGTGTCAGAGCTGTAGAGAGGGAAAAGGGCTGCTCCCTCTTTCCAGCTGCCTTGCTGGATGTCTCTCTGCCAAACTGAACCCCTGCAGTCTTGGGGTCTTGGACAACTGTTCAGAGTTCTCACCTATTAACCCAGCCCTGTATAAATATTTTATTCTTATATGCACACCAGAACCTTGAAAGACAAGCTCCTAAGACCTTGTTTTGGAGCAGCAGACCTTGCAATCAGATTCAGCCAGCTTTCTACAGACTACCAGTTGGTGTTATGCAGTTCAGTTTTTTCATCAGCTGCTTTGGTGGGAATGAGGGTCGTGAGGCTGCTGGGACATGGCTACCTTTCTAGACAAGGAAGGGCTGCAGCCATGGTGGCAAATTTTTTTAGGAAGTTTTCATGTAACTCTTATGTAAGCATGGTTGATTACTCTTTCCAACTTGTTAAATTTATGCATGATATTCACTGCTGTCATTTTTATGGCACAGAGCTTTAAGGCTGTGACTGTGAATAGTGTTACACATTGTACATTTGTTTTGTTTTCCAGAACAACTGGAAGGACTTGATGTGTATTTTTATGCAGTATTTTTATGCAGTTCTCAGATACAGAGTGTTGCTCTTCTACATCTACTCCAGCCAGTGTACTCCACCAGTGCTTCAATGCCTGCTAGTCAATAACATGTATAACAGCAGAAGGAAAACCTGTGATGATCTTCCTAAGTACTGTGCCAGGTGAATTGCAAACACAAGAAGTGTCTTGACTAGATAGAGGATCTTCACACCTTTTCACAGATGAACTAGATGCAGAGAAAATGTAGTGGTATTTTTCCAGCCATGAGAGTCTCACCCTCTACATAAACATCAAAGGGAACATACCCAGAATATTCAGCTAGATGAACAGTGTGAATTCATCACAGATTCCTCCTCAGCATCTGCCTAGACTTAAAATAAGCAGATCCAGAAAGATTACTGCATCAGAAGCGGGGAGAATCCTGCCAAAGGTGAATTGCCTCTTTTCTGAATGCTGCCAAGAGGTGGGTAATGCAAATCTACATGACTTCTATGATGCTTCTGCTTGACCTTTCAGCTAGTCTTAGACTGGGATGACCTTGAAAGGCTGATAACTCTCTCACTGGTGACACTGGAAGGCATTGGCAGAATGGTACTGACTTTGCTATAGCTGTTCCTGCTTTTTGTACAATTGATGGAGGTGAGCACTCTTAGCACTCAAATCTGGTGCCTGCAGGGCATCTGGTTTTCACTGATGTGAAACCTATATGTAACTATCAGCTGTTAATAACTCTTAGTTATGGTATATGGACAAGTATAACAAGCTATATTGTAAATAGCATATTTGTGATGCACAGCACTTTTTCAGTACAGGAGAAAGTCAGGGCTTGGCTGAAGGCTTAAGACCATGAAGAGACCAAACTGAGCTGGGAATGTAGGAAAGGGAAAATATTAAAAGGACCAATCAAATTTTCCTACTCTAGAAAAGCAGAGCATCTCACAAAACAACACAGGGAAAAGCCTCAAGGCCGTACTGTATTCACCTGGCTTGCAAGGAAAGTCCCTGAGTAGTGCTGCCTGTCATTTATTCATATGGGTCTTGATATATTAGTAATGCTATGTAGAGATGACAGTCCACAATTCTGCATGGGGAAGACAGATGTGCAGAAGTTTTTATAGCTGTTTAACAAGTGTGGTGTGGAGAAGGAAATTTATTACTCAGGAAGGTCACTTCAACATGGCTGAGGCCTGGGCACAGCCTTGCTACATCCAGATTTCATTCTCTCAAAAATCTGTGGCTTCCTTTTTACCCCATCATTATCCCTGGGGGTCCTTGCCTGTAGGTAAAGAGCTTAACCTTCTGTTTTGTGGTCAGAAACAGGTTATTTTGCTCTGTCCCAGTTTCACCCAAGGATGTGAGCAGCAGAGCATGGGGCTGTGTGGTTGTGTCTTGGTTGTTATATGATACCACCCAAACCCTTGCTGGTGCAAAAAGGGATTCGTGCCCCTCCTTCCCATGAGGATGCACAGGAGACTTGGGTACACCACGGTGTTTGCAGTCAGATTGTGGAATTCTAATGTGGCAGCAGCACACCCCTTCCCTTCCCTTCCCTTCCCTTCCCTTCCCTTCCCTTCCCTTCCCTTCCCTTCCCTTCCCTTCCCTTCCCTTCCCTTCCCTTCCCTTCCCTTCCCTTCCCTTCCCTTCCCTTCCCTTCCCTTCCCTTCCCTTCCCTTCCCTTCCCTTCCCTTCCCCCTTCAAAATAGAAACAGGAGCTGTTTCTATTTTGACCCCTAAGGAGATTTACCAAACTAAAGCAACTTTCATTTCTACTACAAGCCAAAAGCATCAGTTCCAGCAAGCAGTCAATACAAGACTAATGAAGAAATTAACAGCAGCAAAACCTAATATTGACTGCTTAAAAAACTTGAAAATTATGAGGTTGCTGCCCCAAATGAGACTGGATGAAAAAACAAGCTATTTTCTTTTGAAGCATGGTTCAGGCTGCTTTTATGGAAACTCTGAAGTCAGGGTGTAGTTTCCAGGTCCTGTGTTCACCTGCAATTTTTTCTCTTTAAATGCAAACATCCCTGTAACTGCATGATGATATAAACTAAGACACTATTAAAAGAAAAGAATCATTGCCATAAAAATTTAAAATGTGATCACGTTGTGGCCCTGATCAGAAAAGCAAGTTTTCTAAAAGAGAAAAAACATTTGGGTCAGCAAGGCTTCTTTTTGCTGGGATTCAGTATCTCAAAGATAGGCATGCAGAACAATATCAGCCCCTCTGAAAAAATAAACAAGAAGCTATATATATTTTAAAAAGCATCTTTTTTTAAGCTTTCTCACCACTTGGCTCTAGATATCACCAACAGCAGTAGTAGAAAAATTAAGCCCTTCTCCAGAGAAAAAGCACTAGTGAATGAAACACTTCTCCAGAGAAATAGCATTAATAAATATCAATAAAAGGAAAATGGGAACAAATAAAGCTACTAGATTTTTTTATTATTATTGTTATTATTATTATTATATATTTATAAATCTTCTATATTTTGAAAGCATTTTTTTATTATTTCTAGTGCCAAGAAATAAAGACACTTTGAATGGAAAATACCTGAGTTTTTTCACATAAACATACACAGGGCTTTGACCTTTAGAACTTCTGAGAAACAGCCCTGGTTTATAAATACAGTGAGTTGGAATAAGTAGCTGTGTAGTGAGTAGTATCATTATCTCATCAAGGAAACTCCTCACGTTAAAAAATTAAGGACGTACAGAAACGTTTATAGGGTCAGGATTTCAGAGCAGGTGATGAGTGCAATGGAAATCCCTAAACCAAAGAGACAAGGGTCCACATCTTTGATCCATGAATTACATAGCCCTTTGCATACACTGACTAATGACCATGCATCAGCCTTGTATAACAACCATCACAAATATTTTGATAGTCCTTATTTTACAAGCGGTAAAGACCTGGTGGAGAAGGCAGTAATTGTTCTGATTTATGACTGGCTCAGAGAAGTGAAGCGGCTGTGTCTGCTCCAAGGCAAGGAAAGGGCTTTGAAACAAGACCTAAACCATGGTGACTTCCACCAGTTTTTGCTTCTCAATCAGCTGGCTGGCAGTGCTCTAGCCTACAGTGAAACTATCTAAATGTTAGATATCTAGCCAAGGCTGTTGTTTGGGTTCTCCTTGTAGGTGATGAGCAGACATGCACCAGCCTTCCTGCTGGACTTTAATACAGAAGCTTGGGGTGAGAGACAGCCTTAGAGGTGTTTATCTCTCTCTGCCCTGATTATAACTGGGTGAGTGACTCAGAAAGGACACTAAATAGAAGGGCACCTAAAACCAAACTGAAGGAGTTTCTGTTCTTACTAAGCAAGTTTTGACCTTGGATTCTCCACAGCTGACAGCAATTGGAGCCATTCAGAGCCTTTGGAGGCATCTCCTGATCAATGGGGCACAATGAGCTCAAAGCAACTGCCCAACGACACCCCGTGTCTTTAGGCGTTCTGTTTTCAGGAGCATCCAGAGCTTGAGCACAACCTCTTTAAGCATGGGTTGTATGTCAAAAATGTTGTATGATCTTGGACATCTGGCAAGTATATGTATATGCTTAATTGAGAGAATAAACATTCTTCAAAGACTCGGAGTCCTGAGATTGCAACCTTGGCTTTAACCTTTTGGCTTTCTTCACATCCTAGTAAATGCAATCTATCACGCATACCACATCAGTGTCTACACCAAAAAAACTGGAACAGATTACAGTTCTGTGAAGCTGAAAAAAAATATTTGTGATAGGATTTAGAAATGTAAGATTACATTGTAATCCTCTCTTCAAAAAGAAAAATGAAAAGAAAAGCTGAGGGGAAAAAAGAGAAGAAAATTGTTCCTGCTGCGGCATATGAAAACTAGAAGAATTTAATTTTCTGGTCTGTTTGTCCTAGTATGTTTCTCAAGGCTTGTCATCAGTTCCACTGGAACACAGGGAATGTAAAAGATATTTTAATACAAATTACTGAATTTGATTCATTCCATTCTCATTATAAAATTATCTGCTGTAAAATTATGTCTAATGTGAAACAGTTATAATTTGCTTGCTACTCACTGTATTAATACCTATTAAAACTGACCACAGTAGCACGCACCCAGTTGTTGCAACATGCAAAAACCCACAAGATTTATTTCAATGTGTCTGGGGAGTGCCAAAGCATGAAAATATATTGAAATTTAAAAGGTCTAATGTAACTATTATATAGATCCTTGAGAAAAATGCCAGTCAACTTGGAATAGTGCAGTCAGCTATTTCTAAATACCACAAACCTCTTATAAATTTATTTTTGTGACCTTTCCTACATGACTAACACCTATCACAGGATTTTTTTAACCTTGATTTCAAGACTTACAGTGTCCATAGACCTCTTTAAGGACTGGAATTTTCATAACAAGAAACAAATTAATTTCAGAAAACACATCTATAAGCTGCACTAAAGTCACCTTGCAAAAAGCCCTTACAAGCAGCGTGTTTATCATCAGTGTTAATTAAAGCCTGGAATCTGACCCCAGAGTTAGAGACTATCCCAGTGCTGGTTACAGATCAGCCCATCTAGCAAAACAAATCCTCTAAGCAATACCACATGGAAGACCAATGGTCTCCAGTAGGATTGGCCTTCGGTGATAAGATCAGTGGGGAGGTAAACATGACTAACAATATCTCGGTGCTTTGATACTCTGGTGGTAGACACTGTAAAAAACCTCAAACCTACACTCACCAAGCACGGCAAAGTGCCAGCTCAGCCCTTTCTCTTGATGGACAAAAGCAATACCAGGGATGTTTTTTCTTTCCACAAAATAGACAGTGAGGGGACAAGAGCATTTTCCTCCTGCACAAGTCAACAGCATCTTCTCATAGGAGGATGAAAATGACAATCACAAAGGGAGCAAACCAGCCAATAAAGATTATTGTGGGCCTACTAGCATGTGGAGTGCTAAAAATTTGCAAACTTGAATCCTTCCTGTGTATAATGTGTATTCAAACTACCTCTTACTGCTTCCAGCTGTGGGAGGTTGAACATATGCAGCAGGAAAGCTGCAGCTGCATGTAAAGGGAGGAAGGCACCCAGATGGTGTGTGCACAGATGGAGCAAGCCTGTGCTGACAGCACTGCCCCTCATCCAGCACCACATGACACAGGGGAGCTTCTGGGGAGAGAGGGACAGCTGTGTGGGGACATTACAGTATCTCCATGCTGTCTGGGGTTTATTTAGGCCTCATTTTGATGAATTTGGAAGTATCCTGACCTTGGTCTGGCCTTTGGTCCTGGGGGCCCTATGGAGCACTTGCTCAGGGAAGCTGTGGTGAGGCATGTGGGGTGGATGAGGCTTAGTCAGAGGAGACTATGTAAATCTCAACAGTGGCTAATTTGCAGCTTCATCCACAAATCATTTAGGCAGACAAGGGCAAGCTACTTCCACTGCAAGGTTGTAAACACATAGAAGTTTCCTAATCCCCCTCTTCTATCTGAACCCAGAAAGCATTTACTAACCTGCCAGGAAAGTCTCCTCTGCGCCTAGTAGCTTCTGAAAAAGGGCTGGTTTAAGACTGTAATCCCAGAACATTAGAGAATCCTCCATTTGCACAGGAGGGAGCATTTGTAGAGACACAACTCTGGCTCTGAAGGAGGGCCACCTTTCTCTTCTCTAGGAGTTTGCCCATCGGCTCCCTTAGGTGCCTGTCGCCTTTCTGGCCATTGAAGATCCCACTCTTTGCTCAGCAGATGTGGGGCCTATCTGAGTGAAGGGGACCCTAAACATGAGAGAGTGCAACACCCAGGACCTTCTGCCACATTGCAGTGCTAAACATCTTGCCTGTGGGAACACATAATAATGGGTCTCCTTGCTTGACCCGTTGGCAGCGTGCTATGTTAATGTGATAGAGCAGAGCAGAAGGCTGGTGAGAATAGGAAACGTAGGAATACAGGGAATGAAAATAAGAGCATGAGGTGGGAGAAATTCTACTATCAAGACTAATAAATTGTGTCCATTGCTGTCATATTGAAATGAGGACAGTAGGCAAAGGGTGGGCTTCATTTCACTTACATCTTCACAGTAGGGTGACCACACCTAAACAGTTTGAGGGGAATGGTCAGTATTCCATGCTAACTCCCAGAATGAAGAGTGTTTGAGATATTGGTGTTTGGGCTGCACTGAAAATCTGCCAGGAAGAGCAGATGACTGAGTCTCAAAGCCCAGATATGTGCCCTGGCATTGTTCAGCTTATTGTCACGTGCTTTGCCTTTGAGATCTGGTGACCATGGGGATTAAGGGACATTTTTACCACTGCAATGTGTTAAATGCTACATTTGAAAAGAGAGTCTTCTGAATATTGTTGCATGAGGCAAAACAAAAGGAGCAGTAGCTTCCAGAATTACGAGTATATCAAACACAAAAGCACTCATATAATCTCTGAAAGTAAGATGTCATCATTTCTTCACATAGAGCAGCAGAGAAGTCACTCTGATTAAGTGAGCATTAAAAGAGCAATTTAATTAACTGGCAAACCTAACAGTGGATGGAACCATCTTCCCTTTGGGCAACATTCTTGACACATTCTCACAGCAAGAACATAAATACTCCCTGACTGCATCGTGAAAAAAAAAATAAATAAAAGAAAACTGAAAGAAAAAGAGAATATAACCTGTAGTGAGACAGAAATTGCCATTCAGATCAGTCAAATGCCTTCTGCAATCTTTTCTTCTGCCTGACTGCTGTTAGAACAGGTGCTTTGAAGAAAGGTGCAAACACAATGCACCAGTATGCAATGACTTGCCCATGGAACAGTATCTGCTTAACTTTAGGACATGCATTATGTCCCTGAACATGACAGTTTATTGCAGCTTGTGTGACTGCTACATTTTTATCCTAGCTTGTATAAGTGTAGATGGGATGATTCATACATGTCATTTGGTGCTGCTTTTAGCATTTGTGAGGAGATGCTGTTTCCTCTAACCCTTTGACTGATTCTTACCACTGGAGTTACCACAGGGCTAGTGACAAAAGAGGCAGAAGCAGGTGCTCTGGCTTCAGCTTAGAACACAACTACATTCGGGTAATTTCTTCCATACTTAAACTATCAGGAGCTGCAAAGGGAACTACATGGTATTAGCAAGGCCAGCCTTGTTTTTTAAATATATAACTTGGAGGTTGAGCCAGACTTTATTTCTGTTTGTGTTGTGGCATGACACCTTGTGACTTTGATTTAAGCGGGGGAGCAGGTGAAGGTTTTGATGACTTTCCACTGGCCGGAGATTTCCCATCAGGAAGCCAAGTTCACCTGCTGGCTTCAGCTGTGAGCCTCCAGGCACCTCCAGGCTGTTGCTGATTGACTTTGAGGCCCTTTTTGCCCCATAGGTGGGTTAACTAATGACATTCCTCTGTTTCTGCCACCTCCTCTTACCCAGAGAGCCACACAGCTCTCAGGCCCCATTGATGTGGTCCCATCAATCCATCATCATGTAATGTGGTGGGGGCCCTGACACCTCCTCCCACCCCTCATGCCAGCTTCCTCACTGGAATTGCAGACCTTGTTTCCATTTGCAAGCTTGGATCTCTGAGAAAGGAAGAAATGCTTTATGAGTCACTACCCTCAAGAGCTTTACACTTTGAGATGTAAATGTAGGAGGATATTGTTCAGAGGTCTCCCAGTTTGCTCTAAAAGCCTGCAAAATCTAGTGTAGAAACCAAAATCATGAATTTCTCTGTTTGGCTGTATGGAAATGATTATCGCAAAGTGCTGATACCTGCAGAACTTTCCATGTAATTTTCTCAGTTAGGGAACGGCAAACACAAAGCCCCTCAGCTCTAAGCTGACTCAAGAAAAGAGTTTCCATTTAGCCTTGTATGCTTTGCTCTTGTTGGTGCCAGTAAACTCTGAGCAAGTTGTCTACAATAGCAAATACTTACATTAAGTATAAATGACATGTTTTTACAAAAGATTCAAACAAATTGGCTGCATCAGAAGGGGAAATAAGTGGAAAAGATGATGAGAAAGTAGTTCTTAAATGGCTTATAGCAAAGGGAAAGTCCAGCTCCTAATATATTGTGGAAGTATCTTGTAAAATTATGCTCTTGGGTTCCATTTAATCTACAGATTAGGACTACTAAAGATGCCACAGAAGGGCCAAGAGCATTAGCAAACTAGCACAAGTACTCCACCCTTGGAAGATCTGTAAATGCAGTATCCAAACTCTTCTGACAGCCCTCCAAAACCACTACAGGAAAGGTAGGTATTAATAACTGCTGTTCACATCCAGAAAGAGTAAACTGGGATTTCTTCTGGGTGATGGCTGGTGTCTAAGACCAACTCAACAATTCCTGCTGTGACCAAAGTTAGAAAGAATTGGAGAGAGGAGGGCTAAGAAATGAAGAAAACTAAGCCAACTCCAAGCATTGAATTTAATCCCTGAAATAGTAGGAGTTAAAACAATAGTTGTTTGTCTTTTGATCTGGACTTGTAAACATCACTTGGTTGACTTGATGGACAATGCTACTTCAGCTAAGAATGTCCATCCCTTTTTCTTTCTGGGAATTGTTAGCCACCGAGAATTTGAATGCCAAGAAAAATGCTTAATACTGTGTCTACGACTGATGCAAAGTAGAGGAGGGAAATGCCTCTGATTAATCAGCCTCACAATACCTTTCTTGCTCTGTTTTGTCCCCCTGTTCTGCTTGAGAAAGCAGATGTTGAGGGTGCCAAAAAGGTAAGATCAGAAGGGTTCCATATGATCTCTTTCAGCATTGGATGTTTATTTGAGGTTTACGAGGCTATATCAAAGACTGGCTCAGGGAGCATCTCAGTGAAGGACACACACATTTTTGGGATGCTTGCTATGGTCAGACTGAGTTAAAGCCAGGTCTGTGACATTTCTGCACAGTTCTAGTGTTGGAGCCAGGAGTATTTCTGCTAGTTTATCAAGAATTAAAGAGGAGGTGCTCAGATCAGTCTTGGCTAGACTCACAGAAGTGCTGGAGCCCAGCCTACCCCACAATAAGATGGGCCAGTACTGAGGGAGAAGCCCATTGGTGCAGGTAATGCTGTCATGGCATCACCCTTCATCATCAGTTGTGGTAACAAGGGACTATGGGGGACAGGGGCAAGCTGGCAGAGTCCTTACAGGGCTTCGTGCACAACACATGCTGCAGGGAGATGGATGGTAAATCAATTTCTCAAGCCAAACATGGCACTCAAGCTTTCAACAAAAGGCCTTAAAGTCCCTTTTGGCCCTAGCATGGCCAGAGATTTGCTGCTTCTGCCAGATATTACTTGATTTTTGATGGAATTTTGATTTTCAAAATAGCTCAGTTTTGATCATAGATAGAATCATAGAATTTTTTTGGTTTTGAAGGGGCCTTTACAGGTCATCTAATCCAACCCACCTGGAATAAGCAGGGACATCTTCAACTAGAGGATGCTGCTCAGAGCCCCATCAAGACTGACTTTGAATGTCTACATCCACTGCCTCTCTGGGCAACCTGTTCTAGCGTTTCAACACCCTCACACCTTGTATCTAGTCTAAATCTACCTTTTTTGAGTTTAAAACCATTGCCCTTTGTCCTATTGCAATAGGACTTACTAAAAAGTTTTTCCTCATCTTTTGTATAAGCCTTCTCTAAGTACTGAAAGGCTGCAATAATGCTTCCCTGGAGTCTTCTCTTCTCAAGGTTGAGCAAGGGAGGTTGTACCTAAGGGACCTGGAGTGGGACCACAGCCATGGGGCTTTGCATGCCCAGGTGCCAGTGCTTGGGGAGACTGAGGTCCAGGGGCACCTGCTTGGCAGGCTGACAATCCAACCCCATGGGTGGAGGCACCGTATTACATGTATGTGTACATTTCCCACTCCTATAACTTCCTAGAACTGCCAGAGAGCAGGACAGGATTAACCCATTTGAGCCACCTGTGCATGTGTGTCTCTGCCTGTGCTGATCTATATGGCCAGCAATGTGTGCATGTGCATCTTGTGTGAGTGTGGATGTGCTCCTATGGTGGCTGGGTGCTCAGCCCCTCCATGTCCTGGGCACAAAGATGTGGCTACCCTGCCTTGACCAGGCTGCTGGGTTTGGCAGCCCCTACTAATCCAGCTGGTGCTGGGGTCCGCAGCCGGGACCCAGGAGGCTTAGAGCCACCCCGAAAGGTATCTGGTTAAAAGACACCCTGGGGGGTCAGAGCAACTCCCTCAGCTGCTAGAGAAGGCCTCAGCGGGGGGGCAGAGCAGTGATTTTTTTAGCTCGTGATTGATTATCAGCTCGGTGATTGTTAGCTTCTGCCCTTGCGAGGTCGCTTCTCTCTTAGCCGGCCCGGGAAAGAAGGAGAGGGTCAGTATGGCATTTCCGCATAAGGTATCTTTATTGCAAAGTTCCAGCGAAGGGAGCCAGGGACGGGTACCCTAGGGACTAGGAAACCCAAGGGGGTTTTTATGGGAAACTAAGGTGGGAGGGGAAGGGGTACAAAGCCAATAGTTTGCAACAGATCTACATAAAATCTCCTAGAGGATTGTGGGGCTCTTTAGTGGTCACCGTAACTGAAAGACTGCTTCTTATCTTAGGGTTCTAGCAGAGGTATTGTGCAATTCTTCTTATCTTCTCCAAGGCAGAGCCACCAGGGCCTTGTCCACCCCCACACCCTACAACAGATTACTTTACAGAGGTAAGGCTTGATTTCATTTAATGTCCATTAATGAGTTTTGCTGAGAGTACATGGACTAAAGTACTAGCAAAAAAGGGAATTTTGACTGATCGGGTTTCCCTAAAAACAAAAGGTGTATCTGGACTGTAGAGCTGGGTTTAAGATCCTAGATCAGCTCTCTATTAGTCTTGCTGGTGTAGATTAAACTTGAGTGTACTGTAAACACCCAAAGAACTACCCAAGCCTCCCAGCCTCCTGGCCTTCTCTGTTAGACACAGAGAGGATCACTCAGCACGCAGCATAGCTTTTATTTCTCTGCAGATTTTAAGGACAGGCATCACCAAGAACCTCAAAGGTTCTTAAAATTTGCACTGCCACGGTCCTAAAAACCTGCAGCCCACTGAGGTCTGGCCTCAGCTTCAGTCACATCACTGCATGAAAGATAATGAGAGGGAAGAAAGAGCCACAGACAAAAAGCCGTGAGAGAAGAGCTTGAGATGAGAGAGCCACCTCACTTGCCTTCATGTAAGACAGGCTCTGCCCCAACAGCTCTTTAAGCCTGTTTCCCCACTTGAATCTGCAAAAGAAATAAGATAAAATAACCCAACAATAGGGCTCTATGTGATTCAAGCCACAATACTATGTCTGTCACAAAAGAAAAAAGCTTTTGTTTGTATTTGGCTGGTATCTGTGAATCATAGAGGCCACAAAGATTTTCACCAACCTTTGCACCATCTTTGATGGTTTGCAGATGTTCCCCACTGCTGCTTGACTTTAAGTTTGAGCTGCTTTAGCAAAGACATTGGAGGCAGCAGCTCTGATGGCCCTTCTCTGAACTGGCTTTTACCTTACATAGTGCTTCTTACTTTTCAAAGCTTTATTTTTTTTCACACTATCGGGAATTAGTGATACTGCCAACTTGCTCAGTGGTATTTTCATAGAGAGAAATAATCGCTTGAAAAAGAACAAAGCAAAAACACCATAAGATTTCCTCCTCCATCCCATTTTCCCAAAAGGACAAATATAATCTCTGCAATAAAGAGTATCTCTTCCAGTCCAAGGAAATATTTGAATGTGATGTGCTAAAGAAGATATTGAAGATGGTGAAAAACCGTCCTCCCAGTGAGCTGTTTGCTGATTTTGTCATTAGATTACCACTGCACTGTGGTTTTTTTGAATGGCCAACCTGTTACACTCACCCTAAATGACTACACTCTTCTGAATTAAACATGTCCTTGACTCAGAAATCATTTATTTCACAAGGAGTGGGGCTTCCTCTGTCAGACACTTGACTCAGAGCAGATCACTCAGCATGCAGCATTGCTTTTATTTCTCTGCAGGTCATAGATTTTAAGGAGAGGACTCACCCAGGACGCTCAAGCCAATGTTCATTTTCCATGGACCACAGAATTTACTGAGATGAGTTCATGCTTCAGATCCAAAGACAATGGTTGGAATAAAACAGATTTTTCTGGAATAACTTCCAGTATAAACATTTTTTTAATCCATTGTGAGTTGTTCTGATGTTGAAGTACTTTCTTACAGTAAATTACTTTTAATTAAAAATGTATTTCCAACCCCAGCCACTGGATCTTGTTTTGTGTCTTTGTCTGCCAGACTGAAGCAGTCTCTCCAGTTGTCTGTTAACATATAGGTAGCCCTAGGTTGTAATCAGACCACCTTCTGGTTTTCTGGTCCATTTAGACCTCTCCCAGTACGTTTTTCAGTCCTGCATATTTTTGGGCTTTGTTTGTGAAGAGTCTGAAGAACATCAATACCAGTGTGAGATCCCTAATTCCCACCTGCTTCCTTTCTCCCACAAATCTCTCTCCCATGATTCACAGAAACATATGTATAACAGAAATATCTTCAGATGATAAACATAATCCTGCAGAAGAGACTTTGAGACCAGAAGTTGACCTATTTTTGGTGCATCTGGCACATTCCCTGTTGATTCTGCTTGATAACAGTGCTGTGCAGTACCAACTCCACTTTCCAGGATCCCCATCAGGCTGACAGGTCTACAAATGATCTAGTTCATGCCATTTATCGTGCTAGCTTTCTCCCAGGCATCTGGAACTTCCCCAGTGTGCTAAGATTTATTTTCTTTGGCTTGCTCTTTTTTTTTTTAAGATTCCTGGACACAGGTTACTTGGGTCCTTGCCTGACTTTATTATCTGCTGTTTAACCTCCTCTTTAGTTACAACTAGAACAAAAACTATGTGATTGCTGTTGGTTGACATGAATAAATGATTAGGGTTTGGGTTTTTTCTCTGGACTGAAGACAAAAATACAACAGAAAAAAACCACTTTTTTAACATCTTTTCCTATTGGCAGTTCTACTGTTTTCATCTCATAATGGATGCATGTCATTTTTAGTGTTCTTTATTCTGGAAATACTAAAATAAAATCCCCAAAGTACAAGGAAATACTCCTGGATAGGCAACTTTGCTCAGCTCTGCATGTCCTTGTGGTCTGTTTCCCCTTTTATTAATTTTCTTCAAAATCTGCCTTCTAATTTACGTGTATTGATGCTGGGAGCTTTTTGCATTTTCTCCTGGGATCTAAGTACACATATGCATAAGAAGTTTTACTTCCTTTCTGCAACAGACCATTTAATGAATGTAGATTCTTTTGCTGGGTGGGGCTTTTTTGGGCATCTCCTTAAGTATTATCCAATGATTCTCAGTCATGGTTCAGATTTTTCTGTTAATAAAGTCTTTCTCCCAGTTGAATTTCTCCCAGCATTGTTTTTAGCTAAACTGATTTTTTTTTTTTCGTTTAAGCACAATTAATATCCTTCATTGGCTTGGATTTCATTCTGTTTGGAGATAACAATAAATAGAATCCCAATGTCATAAGCTATAACCAAGCCATTGCTAATTCATTTTCTATTTAGTCTTTCTGCTGTAGTAAAGACAAATCTAATGTAGGAGATTTCCTAGTTAAATGTAGCACTGAAACTGTTGTCTGTAACATTTGCAACAATAGCCTCTCTTCTATTTAGTAGAGAAAATCCGAACTATTTCAGAAAGTGAAGCTACACAAAAGATAAAAATCCTGGTAAAAAAAACAGGTCAAGAAAACAGCCCAGCTTCTTTGCACAGCTGGATATATTCTGAGGAAACATCCTGCTGGTCCCTCTGAACACCAGTCCTGTAATATTTTACAGACTTTAATAGATGTAGCACCTTCAGCAGCCCATGACATGTCTCCATCACTCAGTACCTTCCTCCAGCAAGGATTTAGAAGACGTGCAGGCTCATTGTTTGCATAAAGGGATCTCCTCTGATGCCAAAACCAAAGCATTCTGGCTGCAGGGACATCACGAATCTTCTGGGTAAAATGGAGGCTTAATGTACAGTGCACCCAGTTTGCCCTTTATTGTTATCAATATAACAAAAAGGATTAAAAAGGAAGATGTGCTTGAGAAAAAATTTGTAAATGCAGTACCTGGAAAAATGTCTCCTGGGTGTCTTTGTCTGCACAGCACAGAGAGATGAGGCAAATACAACTGTTTCATATAAATGTAGGAATAACAAGTCTTGAAGCTTATTTTGTGTTGAAGGTCCACCAACATTGCATGGCATTCTCTCAGTTCCATTTTAGAAGTCCAGTTACTCAGTGCTGCAAAAATTAGTATTATTTTGTGCCTCAAATTTCCCAATATTCTGTGTTGCATTCTTGGTGCAGTGATGAGAATGATACATGGTCTAAAAGACTATTCCAATGTAAATCTGCATGTGATAGGGGGGGACATACTATTCCAAAAGACTGACATGAAAAGATTAGTTTAAAATTGCCATTTCTCACACCTACTTTTAGTACACTACCAGCATCTGCAATGCTCACTTATACCACAAAGCCTGAAAAAAGCACCAAACAGGTCTTGCATGACAATTTTATTTTTTAAAAGAACAACATTTTAAAACATCAATCTGATTTCTGCAAACAAACATGTGTGTACACTTACACAGACAACCAGACAGTTTTCCAATTCTGAGTTTACCTTGCAGCATGCTTGATGTCTACAAGACCTTTTCCTCCTTGGAAAACTCTTCAGACAACTCAGGAGAATTCAGAATTTGTTGTGAGAGGATTTTTCTCTTTTCACTATTTAGTCTTTCTTTCTTTCTTTCTTTCTTTCTTTCTTTCTTTCTTTCTTTCTTTCTTTCTTTCTTTCTTTCTTTCTTTCTTTCTTTCTTTCTTTCTTCCTTCCCTTCCCTTCCCTTCCCTTCCCTTCCCTTCCCTTCCCTTCCCTTCCCTTCCCTTCCCTTCCCTTCCCTTCCCTTCCCTTCCCTTCCCTTCCCTTCCCTTCCCTTCCCTTCCCTTCCCTTCCCTTCCCTTCCCTTCCCTTCCCTTCCCTTCCCTTCCCTTCCCTTCCCTTCCCTTCCCTTCCCTTCCCTTCCCTTCCCTCTCTTTTCTTTTTTCTTTTCTTTTCTTTTCTTTTCTTTTCTTTTCTTTTCTTTTCTTTTCTTTTCTTTTCTTTTCTTTTCTTTTCTTTTCTTTTCTTTTCTTTTCTTTTCTTTTCTTTTCTTTTCTTTTCTCTTTTCTTTTTCTTTTCTTTTCTTTTCTTTTCTTTTCTTTTCTTTTCTTTTCTTTTCTTTTCTTTTCTTTTCTTTTCTTTTCTTTTCTTTACTTTACTTTACTTTACTTTACTTTACTTTACTTTACTTTACTTTACTTTACTTTACTTTTCTTCTCTCTTCTAGCCCTTGCAGGAGCAGGCTGTGTTTGCACTGTAGGCCACCAGTTGCTAATTCAACAACGCAGGAGCACGAACACTCAGGCTCACTGTCACACAGGCACAGAGCACCACAGGAAAGTGATTGATGACCAGTTTTCATGTCAGAACCGTGATATTTCTGGCTGAACAGTTTTTTTTTTGTTTTTTTTTTTTGGTTTTTTTTTTTTTTTTTTTTGTTTTTTTTTTGTTTTTTTTTTTTTTTGTACAAAAGCCATGGCATCAAGATAAGAGGCAGAGCACTTAAGGCATGTTTACAAAGATTAAACCACTGACTTGGCTTTAGTTTAAGTAAATTCTCCTGCTTCCCACTGTGCAATGTAGGTTTACAAAGGGAGGACTGGCAAAGGTTGCTTCGTCTTCTTTTCTGGCGCTGTCTGTTGGCTCCAAAACAAATGCACAACTTAAACCACATAAAAGCGCAGCAAGGTATTAGCGCTTTTGAGGAGTTCAGCATATGACACATTCCTAATCTGCCTGGGTAGATTTTTGATCTGAGCTGTTGCAATGCCTTTATAATTACAGGGCAATTTAACAAGCCCAAAATTCAAGATTCCCTCTGCAGCCAAGGAGTTTCCAAGCCCAGCACTCAGCCCCTCTCTGGTGCCATTGTCACTGGGAGGATGCCTGCTCCCTGCTCTCCCCTGAGGCCAGAGAGATGCAGGGAACCCCAATCCCCCGTGTATTATAGCCCAAAATGCTCTCAATTTCCCCAAGGCTGAGACTACAGTAGATCAACCTGAGGAAAGATTTTAGGAGGTTATAAAAGGGTAAACTTGCACAACTGCAAACCTCCAGCATGGCAGACAAGGCTTTACTGAAGGGAAGGTGCTGTCTGCTCAGACAGTCCCTGGAAGCAGAGGGCAGCAGAACAGCCATGGCACAGCAGGCAGGAGGAAAAACTGTAGAAAATAATAGAGAATGGCAGAAACACAAATCTCAAGAGAACAGATAAAAAGATAACTATGTAAGTCTCACAGAAAAATTCATTTAAAGATCTCAAGTACATCTGGAAGTTTTGTGTTAATGTATTTGCATTAGTGTTAGCGTGATACATTATTATGCTCTGCTTGCAGGAGATTGTCTTGGCTACGGCAAGAGAACAAAAAAGGACAAATGTCATGTCTATCTCCAAATAAATAATGTGCCTAAAGATAATTTATCTCAGAATTCATTATTACAGTAAATAATTATTTAATAACCGTAAACATGAGCATGGAGAAAGGAAAGAAATTGAACATCACCCTTTCACTTTAGTTTTTGTCCCTGATGAGGAAAACAGTCATTGAAATCAGCTTTAGTAAGGTACAATCCAGAGGAAGACATGGTGGGGTAGGAGATTTGTACTGAAAGGATATTGTATTGCCAGTCAAAGTGGAGGGACATATGGGATAGGTGTGGCACATCCTCTCCCAGATTTAGTCATATTCATTATTTTTATTCATGCCCCAGACGATGGAACAGAGAAGATATACAGATGGCAGCCAGCAGGGAAGGACTGTCAGGAGTTTGGAAGACAAGATTAGAATTCAAAATAATCTTGGGAAATCAGTATTTTTAAGGTCTAACAGGAAAACATTTTACTCTGGAAACAAGCTTGTAGATTCCTCCTCACATGGGCAATAACTGGCTGTATACTGCAGGATGGAACAACTTCCTGGCCAGCAGCTCTGCAGAAAACCATCCAGAGGCTGTAGAGGATCACAAGCTGAACAGCAACTTTGTGGTGTTGCAGAAGAGGGTAGCCCCAGACTAGCAATGTATAAACAGAAATACACCCTGTGAAACACATAACCAATTTTTATCCCTGCAAAGTGACTGTGAGTATCCGTGTGGTAAATTGCTGCTTGGTAAACTGCTCTCCCAGAAAGATGTCATTCAGCTGTGCTAAGTTGAAAGAACAGCAAAAGGGCTAACTAAAGGTCTAGAAACAAAATTTAAATTATAGAGTCGCTTGTGTAGAGAGGACTTTCTGCCATGACACACAGGGTGACAAAAGAGAGACATAAAGGGAGGCAGACTGGGGTTAGAGACCAGGAAACACTTTCCTAATCTAAAGGGAGATCATACAGGAACAATTGAACCATGGCATGTCCACGAGGGTAGGCTTTTGAAATGCTTGCTGGAGTATCTGAGATGTAGCTGATCCTGGCTGACAGTGGAGGGAGGGTCCTACAAGCCTATAAATGAGATCAAATGGCTTCATCCCAGCCCACTTCCTCAGGGTACACTCAAACCACAGTTTCTAGATCACAAAATTGCCTCTCAGCATTTACCCCAGGGCAGGAGAATACTTCAGTGGAAGGACCCAAAACACAATCATGGCTTAAAGTGTCTCATGATCTACCATCTCCTTTATCATACTGGCTTCTGGGAGACCCATCCTTTAACACCCGGCTCCCCACCTTTGGGATACAGCAAGCTGGGGTCAGTGCTAGAGAGTCTGACGATCTGCACAAGGTCATGGCAAGCCTGGGAGGCATATTTAATGGTCTGGCAGGTCAAGCTACATCCATAATCACTGGGCTAAGCTCATTTCATTTGGTAGAGAGGGAAATAAGTCTTGCTTGGCAAAAAAAAAAAACCAAAAACAACCCAACCAAACAAACATTTATTCCAAATCAAGAGGTGAGTCAGAACCAGAATAAAAAGATGACTAATAAGATTTCTCTTCTAACCCCATATATTTTGGCCTCTGCTACAATACATATACCAGGCAAACAGTCTCTGGGAACCCCTTTTCTTTAGAGACAAATAAAATTTGAGTCAAAAGAAATTGAAAGCAGGCTTAGGGTAGAAGTCTAGCAACAATCTCCAAAGAAAAAAACCAAAGAGAAATTTGTAATTTTTGAAGGATTTCTCCCCTGTTTCAAAGCAAAGCAATGTTTTAACATGAATTTTCAGCCAATACTGTTAGTGCATACTGGCAACAATAAACATTTATGTCATTCAAAAAAAAATAAAAAATAAAAAATAAAAAATCCACAAAAATAATTGCAGATAGGCAGTGGGTTAGAGTCTTGGGGGAGGGTTTAAAAGGCATAGCGTGGAACCCATTTATCAAAATTCATCAAGGAGTAAGTGTGCTTTAAGAGTTTTCAGGGGAGGTACAATACACTCTGCTCACACTCAAGAGTGCGAGTGTGGCACAGACAGCTGGGGTTTTAAATGCCTACCATTGTGGTTTGCTCCATCCATCAGTCAGTCAGCTCCCAGATAAAGTTTCTTGCAGCATTCATTTCTTGGGCCTTAATGCTCTTAAAAACCAATGAACTGTTGATTATAGGGGTGCCTCAGACTGTCAGAGGGTTTCTTTCACCCTCATTACATGGCTTAGATGTTGGTGGGAAATAAGCAGATAGAACAAACTGAGGAAACATCTAAAGACCGCGAAAGGACGTATTTTCAACACAGACTCCTACACAGCCCTTTTGCAGAACTTTCAGACCTCTATTTGCATTTGGCAAGTGGGTGAATGAACAGAGAGATGACATTTTACACAGGCATTTGCAGCTATTTCTTTGTTGTACACAAAGAGGTTGCACAACCATGCAATTTTCCACACACAAAATTGATGCAATTGTAAATTTTTCAGGTGCACTTTAAAATGCTGTTAAAAACCTCCTATGACTCTTTCAACATGGAATTCACTGTTCTCACTTCCACTTCTTCCTTACCTCATATCTTTAGCCAGAAGCATTAAAAATACACAGAGCTCATAGAGAAGCAGCAGTCTCAGCTCCGAATCTCCATGTTTTTCTGTGTTTGAATAAAACATTTAATGTTACTTGAGCTGGCGAGAAAGGTGGGGGGTTCTGTGTGTCTTAGTAGAAATTAATGTTTTGGTTGGCTGGACAAGCTCAGGAAATTTCTGTAGTGAGCATGATGAGAGAGGATGTTTGGCAAGATGTTTTCCAACAGCTGGTACAGGTGAAGGATTAGGGGGGAAAATGCTTAACAGCCTTTTCCCTAAATTTTCTGCTTTGTACCCTCTTAAATATACAATCAATTTTAAAGTCTCATACAAATCCCAACTAAATCCATGGGTCTCTTTCCACTGGCTCAATAAGACTTGAAATAAATGCTCTAAATGTTGTGGTGGTTATTAAAAACATTTTGACATTCCTCCCTGCCCTCTTAAACATAGCTATTTTGGGAAGAAGCAGCAGATATTGGCCTCTCTATGCAGCCTGAACTCAGAGAAACCACCCAGGTGACTCTGCCCTTGGCCAGGACTAAACGACCAGCCAGGATTCCAGGTGATGGGGTCACTCATCCCACTGTTCCCCCCTTTCTGCATGTGTGAGGGGTGGGGGAAGAAAGGTCATGGGGGGCACAGGCCTTCAAACTGCCTGGTGGCAGAGGAGGTATAGAGAGGGGAACAGGTTTGGATACAGTGTGTTGTGCCTTGTGGGATGTGAAGGGTGGGGATAGTCTTCAGCTGGTGCCTTTGCCTAAGGCTCTTTGATAAAGAGTGCATGATGCAAAGAGAGAGCAGGATCGGCCTTTAAAATTCAACATAATTTATATAACAGAGAGTTTCCAACTGTCTTCATCCCATTCACTCAGCAATACAGCTCTGCAACACCATAAATGTATTCATACAGAGTATTTGGTATCTATAATTTATAGATACTTCTGAAAAGTGAACATTTACTGACTCCAGAATTGCTTTTATTTAGTTCATTACGAAGGTCAGAATTATTGTAAATCTACACAAATTGAAACAGTATTTTGGCATGGCTCTGATATTTGAACCAAGTCAATAAAAATGATGATATATAGTATAGTATCATTTAATCTTAGGAATCCATAGTGAGCACAAAGACAAAAAAAAACTCTTGCAACACACGTTTATTCACATATTAAGATTCCCTGAGACTGCTCTGCATTACTGACTTTCATATGCTTGGAAAATAAGAAGGCTTTTTCATATTCATGCTCAGTGAGTGAAAACACATCACTCAGGAGACCATCTGCTTCTCTCTGGAGTGTGCATCTTGACCTTAACACGTTGGGCTGCATACAAACTCTGAGGGGAAAGGATGTATTTGGGTGCTTCAGCACAATCTTAAGAGCACAGATATTTCAGTCAGCATTCAGAGGATTCAATGTTAGTTCAGCTACTACAGCAGTCAAAATTATGGGAGGTGATTCAAGTTTTCATCTATCTGCTGTGGTGAGAATATTGTCACAACCCATTTGCCATTTTATCCCAATTCATTTACACACAGCCATACCTGGGTCCCCAAGAAACAAATGGTGGTTTTGCCACTGACTTCCCCATAATCATGATTACATGCCTTTCCTGTGGCAAGGAAAAGAAAAATAAAAGAAAAAGAAAAGAAAAAGAAAAAAATAAAAGGCGGGGGGGGTAGGAAAGAAAGAAAAGGAGAAAAATAGAGGCATCAGGAAGTCCATCTGGAGAGAGGCAAGCTGCCTGCCACCTCAGTGCCCACAGTCAGCACAGCCAGAACAAAGGCAGGAGAGGTTTGGGTATGCATTGCTTTCATCCTCCTGAGGGCTCCCCAGGCTCCTGGGGTTTCACAGCACCTCCTTGGGGGCCTCTCTGGAGGGAGCCACTTTATCTTCCATCAGTATAAACGGAGAGCTGGAAGAGGCAGCCCCACAACTTCTCTGCTCTCAGCTCCAAGTGGCTTCAGGATTAAGCTGAAGGTTTGGCTAGGTTGGGTTGGAGGAAGGACTTGCCTTTAGCATATCTTCCAGCTTGGAGAGTCAAGGTGTTTTGACTGGTGGGACTGTGTGTGAAGGCGGAGCTCAAATTCTTTAAATGTTTTCAAAAGCTGTTATTACTTCCCAGGTTTGAGTCCTAGAAGGACATTTGAAACAAGTTCCTGACAGCTGTCTCTGCTGAGGACATGCCCTCTTCTTCCCAAGCTAAGATAATTGCAAAAGAGCAATTAAAAAAACTGGACACAACAGGAGGAAGGTACAGTTGCCATGATGGAATGCTCCCGTGGAGGTTTAAAGACATAGAAACCACAGTGTACAAGACAAGCCCTGATAACCTGCAGCAGATTAATTCCTAACTCAGGGTTCACAAGCTGAAGCTGAGCCAAAGCACAGTTTTCCTAGATGAGACAGCTCCGGCACAGGAACATACACTGACATAGATAGGTCAGGTATTAGCAGGAGGAGAAATGGTAGCATCATCTGCAGAACCCTTCAGGAACTTGAAGTATTCAGGTAGCAGTTCCCTGCTGCCACACCTGCTGCTGTCAGGGTAAAATTTACTTGAGCAACTTGAACTTTGTCAGGACAAAATTATTGCTCATGACTGATGTGTCAGCATTGCTTCAGGTCTAGGCTGTCATTAGACATTGTCTCAGGGCAAAGATGAAATTCACCTGCCTTGAAACCACTTCTCTGAAGTCACAGCACCTTGATGTGAGCTGTGTACACAATGCAACACAGAAGTAGAAAGACTTTATGGGCGGGAGAACACAGATGAGAAAACTGGTCATTTTATCCTGACACGGGGCCATGGTCCAATCTAGTCCCAGTAGAAAAATTAGGTGAATACAGATGCTCTGTGTCAGTGAGAAAACTGCTCATAACAGCTACCTGCTTGTACCAAGGAAAGAAGAGAATTAGAGGTAGTAAATCTACCAGGCAATGGTGTTTGTTCCTTGTATCCATGCTCAAATGAGCCTTGACTCCTGCCCACGGTATCGTGAAAAGTCACAGAGTCCCACAGGTATTGAGGAATGTGATCAAATCCCATACGTGCCTGAAATGACCACACTTTCCAAGGGGCACAAGGGAAATGATAGCAGGAAAAGCACCCCTCTCCAAGTGTCAGAAAGGAAGTCACAGATGCAGAGTGAATGCTTTGCATGAACATTCACAGTGGCACATGGGGGTCTAGAGGGGCAGCAACTTCAGAAAGAGAACCTTAAAGACATGGATTGAGGACACAAAAATATCTTCCAGTCTGTGAGAAGCCTGAAGGTACCAAACCATTACCTGGTGATAGTTAGGGTGAAAGACAGCTTTCTCCTAATAAGAAACCAAAGGGAAAAGATGAGCTGCAATGACAACGCATAGCCTTTGGAAAAGAAAAACTACAGATTGGAATATCCAACCAAAGAGACTGAGACTTCGGAAAACTCCTTTGTGAATGAGATGGGAGAGGCTAGTGTCCCAGTGGGAGACCACTGGAAATATTGTTACAAAAGCTGCAAGGCAGTAGAGCAATGCTTGGAAGAAATTCAGATACAAAGAACAAGAGATGGTTTGATAAAGACCCTGAAAAGTCTTGAAAACAGCATGTGGCAAGGGTCACATGCTGCTAGGCTCACAAGATGATATTTGTGGGGTGAAGCAGACAGAGAAGGAGATGCTCCCAAAAGCATCTGACTAAGGGAGAGGCACCGAGGGTGTCAGCCTCAAGGATCTTGGACATGTGGGAGAAAAAGGAGTTTCTCCGCATTTCAAGACAACCTGTTGACATGGAAAGAGGCTTTGGCTTTGCAAAATACCAGTACACAACCTGCCACCCCCACACTCATAGCCCAAGGCCTGGGGTGTTGCAGGAGGTGCCTGTGCAGCTGCGAGCACAGTAGCACCCATGGCAGGACGGAGCACCTTGTTGTCAACCCCCACAAAGGGACAGTGTCAAAGGAGAAAGATTGATGACAATTTTCTAGCCCACAGAGCAGTTCTGAGCCAATTCCCAAAGCTATCCCAGGGGTAATCAGAATAAGGCCTCAGGAAGGGTCCAGAGCCGGGTTTTAATAATATCCTGTTCCTGCCTCATTATTAAAACCAGGGCGGGTAAATTCAATCAGAGACTTTGTGAACTAGTTTTGTTGATTGGGTGGTTTGAATTGACTCCAGGGGAATGGCAGGTCTTTCACCTGATTGTGGACAGGAGGGACTGAGAACAGTTTGGACTATCTCCTTTTCCAGTGCAGTGTGCAGAGGCAGAGCCTGTCCATCTGGAGACACTCTTTACTGAGCAAACGGTAGCAGAGTATCCACATTAGATCAGAGGGACAAATCTTGGCAAGGTTGGCCTGCTCTCTCTCTGAAGTTATGTGGGCACATTAAGGCTTTCAGCACTTAACTTGGGAACAGAACAGAGAACAAATATCCAGGGGCCACAAGCGTGTAGCCATGGGATAGAACTGACCCAAATCTTCTTGTTATTTTTGTTGTTATTGTTTTTCTATTAGTTCCTATTACAGCATGTGAAAGGTCTGCTCTCGACCCAACAGCAAAATTGGCCTCTTTTGAAAACCCAGTCCCCCATGGCTGTCAGGATTGAAAAGTGGGTTAAAATTTGTGTTTTGACTTCACAAGTTTGGAAAATTTTAGAGATTAAATGAACCAGAGCTGTCAGGGTGTGGGAAGGAGAGAGGGGAAAGAGTTAAAAAGGTTACAAAAGTGTAGATATGAAACCAAGGGAAGTTAAATATCACAAATCACATTTGATAAAATACAGAAAGTATTCTTGTTTGGTTTCTGATTTCATTTCCCATTTGAAATGGGAAAAACTAAATTGTTATTGCAGGAGGTAGGTCAGAGTGTGCAAAGGAATGCAAGAAATAAATACCCTTTGGACTATAAATACTGGCAATATCAGTCATTAGCCATAGCGAGGTCTTCTTACTGCCTGGCGTGCAAATTAATTCAGAATAGATTTTGGACTTGAAAAGCAGGATGTGCTCTATTCTAAAATGAGACACAGAAACATTAAAGAAAGCGACAAGACTAAAATGATCTGCAGATGGCTCCCTGTGGCCAGACCAATAGGAACATTCAGCATAGAATTAGCTTAAAATTAGCCCTAGTTTTCATTCAGAACTGGTACAGCTCAGAATCATTAGCCACCACACTCTGTGTCAGCTGCTGCAGGACCTGCTGAAACCTGGCTCTGGCATTTCAGCCTTCTGGCCTGACAAGCTTCTTTCTACAGAACAGGGAAGTATTGCAAGAAGTCTTCGCAAAATGTTGTAATAATGAAAACTTTAAAAATACACAGCTGTTTTGCAAAACCCTTGTAACAAAGACTCCTTTGAGATCAGATCCACACAGGCTCCGTAGTGGATGTGCTACCATCAGTACTCTCAAGAGAGACATTATGCAGCCTGACGTTCCCTCCACGCCTCTCTCACCCCATGGGTCCCCTGCCTGGACCTTGTTCCTTTCAGGCAGTGCTGCCTGCTCAAATCCCTGATTCAGTCCCTTTATTTGGGTGCCAGAAATTTCTTCCAGGGGTTAGGCACATTTGTCCTTTGAGGTGACCTCCTCATAGGGCTATTTGTCCTGCCTTGCTGCTGCTGTGGCTTAAACAGAACAAGCTGGGATGTCATTTTGGGTGAAATTCAGCTGCAGCTGAACTGAGTAATAGTGAGGAAAAGAAGTCCATGAGACCTACAAACACCTGAGCAGCTGAGGCCCCGTTGTGTTGAGTTAGCCTTCCTCCACAGGTACCAATATGTTTGCATGCTGTGAGCACTGCACAAGGTGCTGCTCTTCCTGAAACCTACCTATTGGTTGTTGGCATCAAGCTGGACTCCAAGATCATTGTTACTGACAAGTGTTTAATGGAATCCATTTTCCAAAGTGAATAGTTTATTGGGATTTGAATAGTTGAAGGGAGTTCATTGTTGCAAATAAGGTAGTGCCTGACTAGGAAGTCTATGTAAGGTGCTTTTATTACCACAGGGAACATGGGGATTCAACTTTTCAGTGTTACAAGTATTTCACTGAAGTGATCATTAGAAGAAATAAATCCTAGATTCTCAAATGCTGCTATCTGTACATAAGCTATATTTCCAGTAAGTTTTAATGACAAAAGAAAGCTGGCCAAGGCAGTACCTGATGGCTTTCTGTCTCCTGGGGAAGCTAGGAGGAACTTCCCATCAGTTTGAGCAGGACCTGGCTCCTCACATCCTATGCTGCTGTACTCTTTCTTTGCCTTAGCATCAAAAATAGGTGAGCTGGGAATCACAAACCGGTCAGGAAGGAATAGATGGGGAGGAACCAGCTTATCTCAGACATCCACAGGAAGAAACTCTTGTAGTGCTCTTCTGTGGTTCTTCTTCAGGGTCCTGAACACAAACAGGGTAAGAATAAAAGTGCGGCTATACCCGGTGGAATTAAAGCCTTGTCTGGCTTAGTATCCCATGTCTAAAAGTGGTCAGAAGCACTTGTCAGAAGAGAGAACAGAGGAAGCATATACCATGCTCCCTCAAAATGCCCTGCCAGACTCAGCATTCTACATCCTAGGGACTCCTGGTGGCCCCCAGCCAGGAGACCAGAGGACATTGTTTTACCAAACATTGTGGCTGACTTGAGGAGCTGTTGGACCCGGCTTTCAGGGGAGGTACACACTCTGTGTGACAGAGTCACCAGTGGTAACATTTCACTCATGGATCCTGGGGTTTTTTGTCAGCAAAAGACTAGAAGAGGCTCAGCTTCATCTGACCCATCACACTGCTACAGCAATAAGGAGTATATGACCCCTGACAGATGTTATTCTCACCTGCTCTTGAGGCAAGCGGAGGAGAGAGCCACAGCCTCCCTAAGCAGACTATGTTTCATCACTTTCCAAGTTGGGAATTTGCTTTGTAACATGGAACCTGAATATTCTTTGCTGCAAATTAAGCTAAATTCCTGTTGACCTTTTCCCTGACAGCTACAGGGGACCATTTTATTCACTGGTCTCTTTGTTGCAGTCTTTGCATTCTGGAAAATGTATCACATCCCGCTTTGTCTCTTCTCCCCCAGAAAAACAAGCCCCATTCTATCAACCTTTCTTTGTAGGCTATGTTTTTTAAACCTCTTGTTACTGTCTTTTGGGTTCCCATAAGGGTGTCTGCTTAATAAAATAGAAGCTTAATTTTACAAAAGTTGCTATGTTACTTGGCACAGCAGAAAATAATAGCAAAGGCCACACTGCCACTAGGAAATCCAAGATAAGATTACAGAGTGGAGGGATAGAGTGGCTCTCAAGAGATGATCTAGTCTGTTTCCTTGCACTAGGGCAAGTTCAAGTGAAACAAGAACATCCCTTAAGGTTTGTCAGCTCAGTGATGACAACTTTCAGTGATGGAATGTCTCCAGTGTCCTGGCAGTCTACCCCTTGGATTTTTACCATCCTTGTATGAATCTGTTGTTACAGCCATGAGGATTAAACTCCTTAAAGAAGATTTTAAAGTCACATATGACTATTGAGCTCCAAACCAGAAAATAGTCTGAGGGAATAGAGGTATAAAAAGGGATAGATTTACCAGCTATGAAAATGAAGGCTTTTTTAAATTTTTTCCCTACTCCTGCAATTGATTGCTCATTTCTTTTACCTTTAAAACATTCAACTATGATAGTAAATGCATAAAACAAAGATGAGCTAGATAGGTAACATTTAAAGACCCGGCCTAGAAATCCTGATGCATAACTTGCACTTGGCATTTTCTTGGCAGTATTTCAGACACAGTACATTTTCTCATGCTAGAGGTGGCAAAATGACAGAGTTCTCTGGCAAAGGCCAAACTAATTCTCCCCATCCTTTGGTTTTATTGGTTCTAGCCTGATCTCATCCAAAACAAGGTGAAAAAAATAAGCTCTTCTTCCTGTCAATTCCTTACCATAGATACATTGTCAGGACTGGCAGCTGTACTAAAGGTTTCCTTGGGCCTGAAGCTCATGGCAGGTTTCTGAAGGCTGCAGAGTCAAAAGACCTCTTGGAGGTTCCAACAGAAGCTGGCTGGAAGTTTTATATAGGCTCAGAATGTTCCCCTGAAGACGTGATTTTATACCACTTTTTTCTTTTCAAGAAACAACCCTGTGCACAAGTTCATGTAAGTGGGCCCTCCATCCCAGGCAGAGTCCTGTCTAAACCACTTCTCCATGCCCTGTATTTATGGCAGAGTCTCAGGCCACAGATGCCACCTGTCCCAAGCTGGTCAGGGTGGAAAAGTTATCACAAAGGCATTGATATTGGAAGGTCTCTTGTAAGCCCTGAAAGCAGCAATGCAGACCATGCATATATGGCTGTTCTGGCTCTTGCTCAACTATTTTGTTGTTATCACTGCTCATAAATAGAAATGTTTCACTCCACAGGGTTTCCTTGCATGAATCCTGATGTCATCTCTCCTCGCTGCATACAGGCAAAAAGGTTCTACTGGGACAATCAATGTGGGAACACAGAAAAAGAGGAGTGATGTGTTTTTGCTTTAACCAAATGGCTCTTTCAAAAGCTGAAGTTAATGAAGATCCACTTAGCAACTCTTCGTATAGCTCTGATAAACAAAATGTTTCCAACTGGAATTTAAAAAGCTGAACATAATAATATGAAGAGGGAATAAGAGCTTCCCCTTGTCAACTGGCTACTAGCAAAAGAAAAATATGAGGAGTGAATACTTTAAAAAAAAAGACCAACAGTGCTGTAATATAATTAAAACCATTAAAAATGCTGTACTCTGGTTTTGCTCCCTGAAGCACTATGTTATTTTTCTTTTTAAAGCTGTCACCACATTTTGATACCATAAGGAATAAACTAAATCAAGACAAACCTCCATTTCAAAGTTGGAGAATTTGCTAGAAATGGTAACTTAAACTTCAGTAACTAGCAGATGACACTCAATCAATTGCAGGCATCAACATCTCTCCTTTTATTTGTTGACAGTAGGCATTCCTCAGGTACATAAGCAGGACTGAAGTGAAAGAAAGACAAACACAGAGACAAGGCCAAGAGAAAGCACCCACAAAAACCCTGCAATTTTAGAAGCTCAGAAAGAGCCCCATTCAGCAAAGTGCTGAACTAGAATGATCTGTATTATATGTGTAACATAAGAGTATGCAACATTGGGGTTATTTTCATTTGGCAGCCCTTCAGACAGAGGTAAGACAACTTTCCTGTCCCTTACTATCATATTCCAAAGTTTTCCTGATGCCACAGAGATGATGTAATTCTGACACTTGAGCAGAGATTCCAGTTGCCAGCAAACTGCATGGGGTCACTCTTCTGCTAGAGACATAAAAGTATGAAACAAGGGGTTGTAGGACTGAGCTAACTCATGCATTTACCTCTTCTACTTTTCTTTTTGAGGAAAAATGCAGTCTACTGTCATTGGGAATGGGACTAGAGGGCACTTCACAAAGCAAGGAATGTTCGCAAAAAATGTTGCAATGAATGTACAATCATAAAATTTTAAGCAATAAACCATGAAGAAAAAAAAAAAAAAGGAAAATGTACGAACTAAGTTCCTGGCTAGTCAAGCAAAATTGTCAGTTATCATTTTTGAACCTTCTGAAAAAAACAGATTACCTAGGAAACTCAGTCATCCTCTACCCCACCAGCTTCTAAAAACTCAAATCATGAAAGATGAGTATATACATTAAGAACAGATTTCTCACTGAACTCGTGGCTCTGCACAATAACCCAGATAAACAATACTGTACACTCCAATTGTTACCTTCCCAAGGGTGAACAGGGCTGTTACTTGCACCACTCTGCAGGGCCTCAGGACATTGCAGAGCTGGGAACTGGATGCATCAGATCCTGCAGAAACTCTTTTTAAGATCTGAAGATGCAAGCTTCTTCTTTCTCATCCTATACCCTCAGGAAAAAGAAGGTACAAATAAATGCAAGAAATACGCTGTGAGCAACCCTTCCGATGATAGAAGATATGGGACACAGTATTGACATGACTGTATAGTCACAGTATATTCAGTGTATTGCTAGAGGATAGAAGAAAAGCTGCAAAAAGAATCTTTTCAGTGTGGCCAATTACCATAAATTGGCTACATTTCAGTAAACTATGCTGCGGAGCTGCTTTTTGCAGAGAAGCTTTCTAAAGTTGCTGGTACTGTGGTAGAATAAAACAGAAATGAATGTTGCTGTTCAGGTGGAACATAGCTCATAAAATGTTGTCTTCACAATTTCTTTACCTTATGAGCCAAAACCAAATCGTTTACCACAAGTTCTTGGTATACTGTGCCCTAATTATACTCAGTTTGTTCCAGCAAGTCATTGGTAGAAGAGACACATTGCTGATCCAAGGCCTTTGCAGATTCCAAGCTGACAACATGAAGACAAGTTTCTAAGGAATACAAATGATCCCCGGCACCAGCCTAGCAGTAAAACACAACACACACTCTCAGCTGGAGATTCATTTCAAACCTGCCCACTGAACCCTCAGAGGACACATTTATTCACTGCCGTGTCATGTTGAACCTTTCAGCTGCATTCAAGTGCTTGCACACAAGATCTGCAGAAGAAAGCATCTTCCTTTGTTTTTTGGGTGGTTTTTTTGGTGGTTTTTTTTTTGGTTGTTGTTGTTGTTTTTTGTTGTTGTTGTTGTTGTTTTGTTGTTGTTTTGGGGGGTTTTTTTTGTTTCCTACCACCCTCTTTTCAGTGATATCTGTACCTTTCAGATGAAGACAAGAATATTCCACCTGTAGGAGAAGATCCCGTGCCTTGACCTCGCCAATTTTAACAGGAAAAGGCCTGGAAAAGGTACCCAACAGGATCTGAGACCAAATCCTGAAAGTTGGCTTCTCTGGCCTAGTGCTGGAGAGGGACTTCAGCCACTACTTTTCCACAGGGATTAATCTCCAAACAGTGGTAGGAAAGGCAGGCTCAAGGATTTGTCTCAGGGGAATAAGGTAGTAAAAAGAGTTTGTGGTAAAACAGTCTAGCAGAGCACTTTGTGTCTCTTCTGACCGCAGATGAAATGATGGGGCCAGATGTGTCTCATGGGCCACCGACTAGAAAAAACTGGTTGTGAACCTTCCTTGGATCAACATGAAAGAAGCCTAAGGTTACAGAGTACCAAAGCTGCCAATAGATGAGACTCTTTGATGTTTTTTATGAACAAAAAAATGAACAGAAACATTTTTAACTTTGCATTAGCATTTTTGTTGTGTGGGGTTTTTTTTCCAAATGACTGTGATTGTTGATATTAATTAAAGTGAATGATAGATTATTTTCTAAAGGCTATAATTTAAACCAGTAGTTGAATATAGACTAGAGTGTAACATTCTTCAGCTCAAACCACAAGGTATGCAAGCTGGGAATGAACTCTATTTCTTTCCTGTTGAAGGACAGATTAAATATTTTTTATTAATTTTAATGCTAGCAAAGAAAGTAGGATCCCCATTTTTCCTTCAATTTCTCTCTATACTTAATTGATGTATCCTACCAAGCTGTCAAGCTGCTTTTAAAACCCATTCTTTTTCATAGAAATATTATCCTCATTTTATTAGTTTGAGTTGATAAATGAATCAAGAGCCTTTGAGGTATTGTGTACCGTCAATGGAATACATCTTTCAGATGCATCCACTGCAACAGAGCTGAAAAAATATATATCATGAAACACTTAATAAAAAAGATACACAGATTTGTCTTTTACAAGATCATGGGACTTCAGTCTATCCCCAGGGAGGAGTTCCAACATGAGAAAGAAAATACATAGTTCAAAAGCCCATGTTTTCAATTTGCGGCCACATGGTTTAAATTATCCCTGTATTTATTAAGGGCGCTAAATGGGCAGCTTGACTTAGGGGAAAGGGTCATTCAAGTTGAGAATAGTCATGTTTAATCCCTCAGCTAGCTGCAGGTTAAATTTACTTTAAGATGCTGAATATTCTTTACATAGTATGTGTTAAAATACCACATGAGACACAGCTGGAGGGTTTTTGCCATTTATTGTTAGTTTATTTGGATTTTGGGGTTTTTTGACTTTTGTATAGCTGCATTGTAAACAACAATAGAAAATAGTTAAACACCTAGTGTGGAAGCACAGCATTTGTTGTGTATGCTGTACTAAACTTATCATTTTGCCACCCCTTGTATTTCAGTTTTACACAAGTGTGTACACAGTATTTTGTGGTCAACTCATGACTTCCCTGGTACTCAGTGTTGTACATTTTCATGTAATTGAACCACAAAAAAAAAGGAGTAGTGCAAGATGTATTTTCCACTTTATGCTGACGCCTTGAGATAGTAGGTTTTTGGATACTGCATGTACTTGCCTGTGAACTTGCTTGCTCGGCATTTCAGGAGGGAGAAAAAGAAAATTAACCAAAATCCAAAAAGCAGAAATTAGAGCAAACAAAAGATTATTTCCAAATAGTCAGTCAACATGAAATGTAAAGATTTTAAAGACTTTAAAAATGAGAATAAGTAGCTAATGATTATCAAGGTAGTTTATCCTAATGCTAATAATCTCTTATACTGGTGGTTTGCCTACAGACATGCCCTGGTGGGAATTGAATATTTTTTGTCCTATCTGTTAACTCACACAGGTAGTCACCTGGATTTTGTTCATGAGATGCAAACTGATAGTTGCAAACAACCAAAAGGCCCACTCTGTTTGATGCAGACTTGAGAATGTTGCTTTTGTTCTTCAGTTGGGCTGAAGCTGAAGGCTGTGGAAACTGGGATGGCTGGGTGCTCGCATCCAGCTTCAGTGTCTGAATGTTTTCAAGGAGAAGAAAAAAAAAAAAAACAAAAAAAACCAAAAAACAAAACAACAAAACAAAACAAAACAAAACGACAACCAGAACACAGAGGATTTCTGAAAAAAGTTGTGTCTAAAGTCACTTTCAAATTCAAATAAATATTTGTGGGAAAACTGCTTTCCCTATTCTCCTAGCACTAATAATTTAATTATAGTAGCCGCCAGGCATCTTTAACTTTTGTGACCAGAAGATCGCTCTGGGTCTCAGTGACCTTGGCTGTTGTAACAGGGTAATATTTTCACAAGGATGAAATGTTCTTGAATACATTTCTCCAATGTACTGGTGTTTGCAGGCATTTCTCAGCAGATCTGACCTGAAGTGCAAACATAATTCTTTTGTTTCACCTAGAGGTTTATTGACAAACTCCAGAAATACCATGTTCCTTTGCCATTTGCTGAATCTCACTCTATGTGAGAAGACAAAGATGCTGGTATTCTTCCTTTTAGCCCTCCATCATCAGTGAGAGTCTGAGCCAAAGGTCTGAGCCCAGGAACCTTTGAAAATCAACCCGTGGCCACACATCTAAACATGAAGAGAAACAAGAGGCAATGAAAAAGAGCAAGAGGGAAAACAAATAAGAACTCAATCCTTTGGGGTTTTTTTCAAGATATTTCAGTGTAATGTTTCAAATAAAATTGCTCCTATAGTTCATTGAAAACATTTGTCAACAAAACTCAATGAAAAAACCCAGGCAGGTGGGAATTAGTGTTCTAAAAATGCCACTCTTTCACTAACACTTTAAGTAATAGTTGTGAAAAGCGGGAATTAAGTCATCAGCTCAAGAAAGATGCAGTAACCGCAATGTCTGCATGATTTTGTTGCTGGACCATCTTCTATTCTACACTTATTTAATGCCAGTTTTGCCCAGTTCTTCTGAAAACACCAGAAATTAAAAAATCTCATGTATTAAGACCTTGAGCCTATGACCTAGGGCTCGTTTTTCCATTCTGGATCATGCAAATGCAAATTTTTAGCTTTAGCACAGAATCAGAGAATCATAGGATAGTTTGGATTGGAAAGGACCTTAAAGATCATCTAGTTCCAGCCCCTCTCCCATAAGCAAGGACACCTTTCACTAGACCAGGCTGCTCAGGGCCTTGAACACTTAGGGGAAGCGGCATCCACCACTTACCCAGGGAACTTGTTTCAGTACCTCACCATCTTCATAGAGAAAAATTTTCTCCTGCTATCTAATTTAAACCTACTGTCTTTCAGTTTAAAGCCATTCCCTAACACCGATCCCTGAGGAATGCCACTTGTCACTGCTCTCTGCTTGGATGTCAATCTGCTGACTGCATTTCTTTAAGTATGACCAACCAGCTAACTCCTTATCCACTGGGTGGTCTATCCATTATATCTATGTCTCTCCAATTTAGAGACAAGGATGTCATGCAGGACAGTGTCTATTTCTTTGTACAAGTCCAGGTAGATGACATCAGTTTCTCTTCCTTGATCCAATTCTATCAGGGCTTTAGTTTTCTTAACATGATCTCTGCCTGCTCAGATAATTTATTTGTATTCCCCCCAGGCTGCATATCCTTCCTTTCACTCTCTGTAGGCTTTCTTTTTTTGCACAAGTTTGTCCAGGAGTTTCTTGTTCATCCATGCAGACCTCCTGGTGTTTTTGTTTGACTTCATCTATCCTTGAATATCAACCAACATTCTTGGGTCCCGATTCCCTCCAGGGGATTCCGCGGCAATCTTCCAAGTAGTTCCCTAAAGAGGCCAAAGTCTGCTCTCCCAAAGTCTGGAGCAGTGATGCTGTGCACACTTCTTGCTGCCCTAGTGATCTTGAATTCCACCATTTCATGGTCACTGCACCCAAGGCTGCCCTTGAACATCCCCCACCACCCCTTTATGGTAAGAACAAGGTTTCGGCATAGCACGTCTCCCTGTTGGCTCCTCTATCACTTGGAAAAGAAGTGCATCATCAATGTATTCCAGAAACCTCCTGGATTGTTTATGCCCTGATGTGTCATCCCTCAAAAAGTTATTGGGACGGTTGAAGGCCCCCATAAAAGACTAGGACTTGTAAAAGTGAGGCTGGTTGTATCTATCTAAAGAGGATCTCATCCACTCAGTTTTGCTGGTCAGGTGGCCTATAGCAGACCCTTACTTCAATGCCCTCCTTTTAATCCTGGCCCATAAGCTCTGAGTTGGCTCTTCATCCATTCCCGGGCATAGCTCCATGCTCTCCAGCTGGTCATTGACATGGAGGGTAACACACCCTCCTCATCTCCCCTGACTGCACTTTAAATCATATTGATCTGAGCTGTCCATAAAATTTTCAAGGAGGCTTAAGAAGGCATTCTGAACACATTCGTCTCATTCGGAGAAATGATCTACAGCTTACTTTTCCAAATGCCATATTTCAGCTAAGCACAGTTAACCTTTCTCTGCTGGAAACTATTATGTTTCTCCTTGAGAAATCATGGTAGTATAATATAGCAAGCAAACAAATCACAGCCTTAGGAAAAAATATAAGGTCTTGCACTCTTGCATGGTTAAGATTATTTTCTTGAACAAGGGGATTAAAAGCCCAAAATGCTGGAAATCTAAGACACAAGGAATAGGTCTTCTCAGAAAATGTTTCAGCTAATTTTTTCAGACACCTGAGTTTGAGCAGATCATAAACAAATATTCTCTTAATTTTGGGGCTCTCATGAAGTGGACAGACAACTCCAAATCAGTTTAGCCTTTATTTCTATATCAAAGGCAGATTGATCAACAAAAACCAGAAGATTTTGACTATCTGCAGTGGTTGCAATGTGCTTAATGGACCTCAGACACTTCACACCTAAACCATAAATTCAGTCTAGTTCAGTTTCATAATGAAAAAAACCTGAAAAAGGTTTCCTTAGCTAATACAATTTGATAAATAACAAAGACAGGCTTGACCTACTGGGTTTTGCCATATATGCTAACCATTTATGCCTACAGTCCTGTTTTTCCTGAGAAAAGATGAGCCATTATTTTTTACTTTAAATGTAAGGGATCCTTTTTACTCAAATGGAGTCCCAAAACATACATCTGAAAGGTTCATCTGACTGATGTGACTAGAAAACCACCATATAAGCTACTGTCAAGTAACCCAGCAGTCCAGAAAAACTTCAGTGCTATGGGTTATTTTGCTGGGTAGCTTTATGAATCTGAAGTTGAAACTAGGAAATTTCAAAAAGAGCAAGATCTGGAGAGCCAAAAGTACACTTATGACATCCATCTACTCAGAAAGGCTCGAGTAGTTTTGGCAGGAGATAGATGTTTGCCTCCTCAAACCAGGAGACCTGTCACCATGCTCAGAGTTTGACTTTAAATTCCTTGGGTCACATCTCATGAAGATTCTGGGATGCCTGAATTTTCTCTCATGTTCCTAGGTAATTATGACCCCATATTTACTGTGCCACTTAAAAGCCAAAGTCATTAGTTTAACATACATGTTGTGTTACTAATTGAAGTATGTAAGTACCCCAAATGCCATATAAACTTGTATTTAAGGTCAACTGGGTTACCTTGACTTCCCTGCCTAGAGATGAGGTCAAACTGGCCCCATCACAGTAGTGCAAAAGCATAGACCCTCTGGGTATTAAGAAAGCAACCACACCTACAAGGTTATGAATAATATTTTTAATAAGAACCTTTTATTCAACTTTCTTTCTTTTCAGATGGTTTGTGGAGGGTTGACAGTAATGCATGTCATTCTACCATGCTGGATTGCAGGTTTTTTTAACAAAATAGGTAAATATGTAAGATGTCAAATTTCAGCATTTTGAGGGCTACACAGCCCATTTCCTGCAATGATCATGAGAGCAGGGGGTGAGCAAGAGGAATGAAAGAGGAATCCCAAGTACAGGTGTTACCGAGCACAGACCCAGTGGAACCAGAAACAGTTTGTTCATCAATGAGATGAGGCCAACTGGATGAGGTTCAACAAGGCCTGGGTCCTGCACTTGGGTCACAACAATCTCAGGCAGGGCTACAGGCTGGGGCCAGAGTGGCTGCAAAGCTGCAAAGCAGAAAACAAGCTGGGAGTGCTGGTCGACTGCAGCTGAACCTGAGCCAGAGCGTGCCCAGGTGGGCAAGAGGACCAGTGCCATCCTGGCCTGTATCAGCAATAGCGTAGCCAGCACGACCAGGGCAAGGATTGTCCCTCTGTGTTCATCACTGGTGATGCCACACCTTGAGTCTTGGTCCAGTTCTGGGCCCTTAAATTCAGGAAGGACATTGAGGTGGTGGCTGGAGTGTGTCCAGAGAAGGGCAATGGAGCTGTGGAACAGTCTGGAACATATTTCCTATGAGGAGCTGGGGATGTTTAACCTGGAGAAAAGGAGGCTCAGGGGAGACCTTATCACTGTCTACAACTGCCTGAAAGGAGGGTAGAGCCAGGTCAGGGTCCAGCTCTTCTCCCAAGTAAATAGTGACAACAGGAAAAGGCCTCATACTGCACAAGTGGAGGTTTACATTGGATATTAGGAAAAAATTCCCCTAAAGGGTTGTCAAACACTGGCACAGGCTCCTAAGAGAAGGGATCAAGTCACCATCCCTGGAGGTACTGAAAGATGTGTAGATGAGGCACTTGGGGACAAGGTTTAGTGGTGGACTTAGCGGTATTACATTAATGGTTGTACTTGATGATCTTAAAGGTCTTTTCCAACCTAAATGATTCTTTGTTTCTATGGTTTATTTTTCTGCCAACAGCAACATTAGGGATGGATTTGTCGATTTTAAAAGACTCCAAGCAGCAGTGTGTTTGCTGTCTCATCCAATATTTTAGTCCTGTGTTTGATTCCCTTCACTACAGAGTGAACATAGTAAGTATGCTAGAGGGATATCACAGATTTAAGAAATCACAGTTAGTGCATTGTTCCCCTGCTATAACAGATCTCATTTTAAAATTAATTTTTCATTCAGTTTGTATCTTGCTGTATGTTTCTGTAGGTTTAAAAAGCAGAACCATCAGTTTAACCACTGACTTGGAATAACTTAGATAAGACTGATGAGGGTCATGAAGCCCAACCTGCTCAAAACAGATCCAGCTGGGTTAGGTTGCTCAGTACAGTCAGGCTTTGAGCACCTCAAAGAGCAGAGACATCAAAACTTTTCAAGACAACCTGTGCCAATATTTTGCCACCTTTCTAAGGAATTTTTTTTCCTGATACCTGTCAGAACTTCATTCATTGCAATTTCTGTCTTCTGCCTATTATTCTACCAATGTGCACCTGTGTGAGCAGTATAAACCTGTCTTCTCTATCTCCTCTTATTAACTAATGAGTAGTAGGACCAACAGCACACCTTACCTAATTGGCTCATGGGTCTTCAGTGTCAGGAAATAGTTCTTGCCAGTCTTCAGAAACTTGTTGGATTGCCTGTGCCCCGCCACGTTGCCCATTCAGGTGGTTAAAGTCAACCATGAGAGCAGGGGGCTGCAATCAACTCCTTTCTTCACTCTGCCAACTTCTCACAGACCAATAAAGCAAAACCAAAAAAGTATAGTGAACCTGAAATCACAGCTGATGGGCCTTATGAACAGTGACCATTTTTTTCAAATTGGAACATTTCAACTACAACATTTTGGTGAACATTTATTGTTCTCTAATCTTTTTGCTCAGCAACTGTGTAGCAAAACCTCAAAAGTCACTCATTCTCACAGTTATGCTAGAAATTAATCATCATCATCATCTCCACAGGTAATAAATTTATGTGTCCGTGGCATATCTCTCTTGGTTACAGCTAACAACATTCCTATTCCCACAACCCAGCATTTCAGGTTGGCAAAGAAAAAACATTTGTCCACTTTTCTCCCTTTTTTGTACTGGCATTCATGATTTTATCATGGGTATCAACAGGCAAAAAACTATTTTGGCTTTTTACAGGCCTAAAACACAGTTTATCTTTTTAAATTCCATTGGGATTAGACCTTTTTGTGTTTTTATATATTTTTAAATGTTTCATTCTTTGTTTTACATTCTTTCTTTGTTTTACTAGGGAAATTTTATTTTTTTTTACTAGGGAAGTGGAGGTGGTCTTCTACATAACCCTTTTTTGTTGATGAAATCACAGGGTTTGGAAAAACTAGCATGATATTCTTGAATAATTCCTGATTTTTCTTAGTGCCTTTCCACCCAAAATACATATGCTCAGTCAGTTATGCCAGCAAATGCTTTGAGCTTTGGAAAGCTGTTCCTGTTAAAGTTCCAAATGGGCAGATTTTGGTCAATGCCCTATTTCATTTGTATAAAATAAATCTAAATTGAATGTGATCTCTGGTACCTCAGTAACTGTGCTTTTTTGGGTTTGTAACTAACACTTTCTCATTCAGCAGACTTAAGTCCACTATCAGGTTACCTTATACTGGATACAGGATTTCCTGTTTTGCAAGAGAAACTTTATTATTAATTATAGAAACATTAAGGAAATGGATGTGGGACATCAGCACCAAATGGCTCTCTGGTTGAAATCATCCATGGTAAGTTTCTTTCTTGTTGTTATTTCCCTATAAATTATTCCTATAAATTATTAACTGATGCCTAAAGAACAACCACTTTTATCTCCTAGAAATTTTTCTTAAGATACAAAGGACTTTATTTGCAATCTATCTTTTGTTTTAAATAACTCTGAAAACTGAGTTTTCAGGTTTAAGCAACCCTAAAGACATATCTAGAGGGTATGAGGAACTGGAGTGAAGAGATTGGCACATTAGTAAAGACCCTTGCATACAGCACAACACCTACCTCTTTAAGAGGATGAGGTCCAGAGACAACTTACCTCAGTAACCTGGACACTGCACAGGAGACTTTAAGAGTCAACAAGGTGACCTTGATTGTTTGGGCCCAGACAAACACAGCAAAATTGTATCTGTGCACTTCCCTTCCTTGCCCAGCACACATTCAGCCAGCTCAGGTGTCTCTTTACCCACCATCACCCAACTTTCCTGGCATTAAGAGCTTCAGGTTTAATGTGGAAAAGTAAGCTCAAGTATCTCTAAATATATCAGTGTGATCAAGATCAAAATCTTCTGTTTTTCTCCTTCCATTCTTCATCTGAACCCTTGGCTTTCTGGAGCAGAGGCAGAGAATGGCCAAAGACTGAATCAGGAATGAGCTGTCTCATTTTCTTTTTTCTTTTTATCATCAAGTATAGGCACTGTTTTAAATTACACAAAAAATAACCTGTAAAACTCTCATCAATCTCATTTGTTCAAATACAGCTTTTCCACACTAATCATTTACTGTGACACGAGTAAACAATGCCACACATTTCAGGAGCAGTGGCGCTCTTACATTATTCATTCTGCCCAAGGTGCACTGGTTTGCATGAAGTCCTACTCCCTCTTTTCTCTCTTTAAATAATTACACAAAAAAAAAAGAAACCATACAACCACCTTTTCACTTAAGAGTCGAAGACAGGAATATTCAGGGAACAATTGTTGGCGAGGAAAGGAAAGTGTCACACTTCAGCCCTCCTGCGCTTGTCCTTCCTTTCTCTTTCTGCCCATAGGGACAGCCAAACAAGCTCTAGACACTCCTGATCAAACATTGCAAACAAGGCAGCTTCATTAGCTCAGTGTGCCACAAAATCTAATCTCACCTGCCTCTAAGCAGACATATGGCCATACTTACTGCTAGCCCAAACCAACTTGCTGTCTGCATCTGAAGCCTTTTCCCTTTTTTTTTTTTTTTTGTCCACCCAGTTTAACATTTTGGTGTAAGAGAGGGGAGGATCCAACAGTTGTTCAAGAAAACCGACTTCCCACTTTTACACTTAGTGAGTTATGCTAAAAAGTCATGGACAGGTTTTAACCATCTGTTCATTGTGCTGTGCCATTTAGATAGACGTTATATTATTTTTTTTATTTTCAAAATAGATTTCAGAGTAGAAAGAACTTCAAAAGCAGAGGCTGAATTTCAAACCCCCAAGCATTCCATCCTGGGGTAAAAATTGGACTCGCCCCACAAAAAAAAAAAAAAAAAAAAAAAAAAAAAAAAAAAACCACAAAACACCTTTGCAACCAGCTCTTCTGATTCATCCTGATTCATCCAGCATTTCACAAATGTAAAGCTGGTATTCAAGTCCCAGCTTGGAATGAAGACACTGAAAACAAACCTCAACCTTCATTCCTACAGGAGAAGTTTCCATCCCTCCTGTTTGCAGAGAAAAGTTTGAAAATATGACCTGATTAGGCTCAAGTGAGTTACTGGGAAGGGAGGAGGAGCTGACTCATGATTTTTGCTACCCAGGGATTGCAGTGCTGGGATATTAGCAAGAAGGGAAAATGAGACTGTGGAGCTTCATTCATTATTATAACTCTGCTGTTACTCTGGAAGATGGCACTAATTTCTAGAAAGGAGGCCAAGGCAAAATGTTTTGGTTTTGAGAAGCTGTCAGTCAGGTGACCTCTCCTCATAACCAAACTTACCTTGGAGAAGGCTGAATTCAGTGAATCACAAACAGAAAGTCTCTGGTGCCTGGTTCCTCCTGGTAAATGACAATAAGCAATATTCCACCACCACATCTGCCCACATCTCGGCACCTTCTGAGGTACACCTGGCTCCTTCTGCCCATCACATTCAGTGTGTTCCCTTCCTAAAGGCAAGAATCTTGACTGTGCTTACCTCAGTGTCATCATTGCTTACAAACTTTCTCCATCAATGGCCCCTAGTGAAATAACCCAAATGGCCCCATCTGTTTGTGTTGGTTACCTCTACACAGAGTTCAACCTTTTGACAAAGCCATATTAAAAGAACAACCGAACAACTCCTCTAGTTTTATAAGAACTTCCTAATTAAAAAGCATAAAAGCACTAATACTGTGATACTAATGAGACAATTGAGTAGGTGTGGTGGAATGTGGCACTGATGTATAATGGCATATCAACTGACCAACTCCAGCTTCATAACTGGCTAGGAAAAACTAGGGAGAGGGAAAATGGTGTAAGCTTTTTTCAGAATATAAAGAAAAGAAGAAAAAGGAGAAAAAGAAGGATGAAAAGAAAATAAGAGAGAAGAGAAGAAAATAAGAGGAGAAGAGATGAGATGAGATGAGATGAGATGAGATGAGATGAGATGAGATGAGAAGTTATGAACAAAAAAGATGAGATTTTTAGTACAATATATTGCTGAAGCTTCCAAAGCTGATAAGAGTTTCATTGTCCATATTAACACATGCCAAATTAGGCCAACAGAGAGCACCTCTAAAAATGCCAATCATCAAGTAAATTCTGTCTTGATTTTCCATGCTAAAACCAGCAGTAACATAATCTTGGATTAAGAAAAACCTTGGCTAGCTAGAAAAATATATGAAACCTACATTTAAACTGTGTATTGTCTGATTGCAAGAGGAAATATTGGCAGGAATGGGTGAATGGCAAGAAGTGATGCAAGATGACTACCTGAGAGCTGACCACTCTGCTAGAGTTCCAGCTGAACAAAGCATGAGGGTCTACACTGGTCCTTCAGAGCTCTTTGGACCCTGAGTACTGGCTACATGCTGGATGCTGAGTTACTTGCTAAGGGTTTGAGACTTGTTTCAACAAGCAGAGGTGCTGTACATGCCCAGTGTCTGGATTTCTCTTCACAAATTCCATACAGCTTAGCAGCTATCTGGAAATCTGCTTAGCATGAGAAAATGAAGAAGCAAGGAAGGGCAGGAAGGAGAGCAGTAGTGTGTGTGTGTGTGTGTGTGTGTGCGCGCTGAGATTTTGAGATTTTTTTTACCAGATTGCATTATTTTTTTGGTATTTCATATCTCACTGTTGTCCTGACCTTTCAGTGTGGTGTGTGCTGAGTTTTGCTCTGTGGGTCTTTAGAAACACTATTCTCTGGGGAAAATTGCTTTTCCATTTCATTGCAGCGTTGTGGTTATGTGTTTATTTCATAACGAAAGCGCGTTATTTGGCAATTTAGGTTCATATTGTGGGTGTGGTCCTTGACAATAGTTTTCCTCCTGGTTAAGTCTTTGTGAGCTATTATTTCTCTGGTAGTACACCAGTGAGCATCACACCATTCTCCAGACAGGATTTAGTTTTATCTCCCATTTTGTGAAATCACCTACCTCATCTGGGCCATCAGCTACTTTGCTGTGACAGTCCTGGGCTCTTCTCAGGGCAAGTGGCTTGGCTATCACCATAACTCACCTGAAGCACAGAGCCTTGCACAGGCATATTTCCACATCACAGGCACCCTGCAGTATCCCAGTGCTCTGTCCAGAACTAGCCCAGGTACTTTTGCATAGCACTTGACTGTGGAGCATAAACCTACCTACCCCAAAGAATGTCTTGTAGCTCTGGAGTGAGAACACGGGAAGAAGGAAGGGACAGAGAAACTGGCAATGGAAAGCTGTTTCAGGTGCCACACAAAGTTTTTATGCCTCCTTTACTCAAGGAGTAAAGAACACTTCTGTTCAACCACAGAAACCAAGGAAAGAAGTGTATTCACACCTCCCATGGCAGGTGTTTATGTTGGGAAGGGAATCTCTCTTTGCACTGTACTCTCCAGAGTACAAATAAGTGCTTGAGCATGATTTCTCTCTGTTTACTATGGATATGGAGCTAAGGAGAATAGCCTCTTTATTCCAGGTACATCTGGTATGTGTCTGACATGCAATGATGTGAATGTATCTTTAGACCTGTTGAACCATTTCAGAGTATGAATCTCTTTGCTATCCAAAATCATACCTTCTGCAAACTACGCAAGCACCCCAAGGTTTGCACTGGTACCTGTCTGTTCAGAATGTCCAAAAAATATCATAGAAAATGCAATTCCTAGCCAGTGGGTCAGGTCACACCTTGATGAACCTACTGCTTAGACCCAAATGTCTGGAAAATCAACCTCTTTCCCATTAAAATGAGAGGGTGTGAGGGGCTACACTGGCCAAACACCAGGCAGACATCCCTCCAGCAGCAGGGCCTGTGCCTCCAGCACCAGGAATGTGACCTAAGGCAAAGCTTTGCCTCCAGCTGCAACTGGAACTGCAACTGCAGCAGAGCCATTACTATGGAGAGGCAGTAAAATCGCACGCATCACACCACAGTATTACAGGCACAAATTAAATCAGGTCTAAGGCCCTTTAAAAAAATAAAAAGGCCCATTAGGTTTAATTTAGAATCTCTTTCCTCTCAACTACAGAGCAGATTGACAAAACAGACTTTTTAAATCACCTATGAAACTTCAGCGAATGACAGGATACCAAAAAGACTCTTTTGTGTTAAAGTGTTAATTACTAAAACATGACCAAACGGTTAGTTCAATTTACAGCATTGCCATTAGAAGGAAGGCTGGAAACAATGTGCACATTAAAAGGCTATGTTATATGTTCTGTTACTTGGAGAGTCTCTGAAGTGAGAAAAGACAAGTTGCGGAGCCAAAAATTCTCCACTGGAATGGTGGAAGCTCTTATTTTCTCTCAGCACAGTCTCATTTATCGAAATGCTATAGGAAGCAAAAAAGAAATCAGCCAACAAGAGATTCAAATCACCAAAATAAATCCTGGGAAAGCAATTCAGCCAAACATTTGAGCAGAATGAACAGTTTGGATGAAAATGTCAGTTGCTCAGGCTAAGTGGCAGTTTATTATCTTTCATCGTTAGTTTGTGGCTGAACCCCTTTTCTTGCAGATTCCCGTTTAGTGATCATTTGAACAATTTATAAAGCAATTTACAGAAGGTTTCCAAAACATTCAAGAACAGATGGACATGAATGTAGCTGTAGCTTTCAACATTTCCCCTCAAAAATGTATCTTTATCTGCCCAGCCCGGAAGACAAGGAAGACAAGGAAGGGTGTCAGGCTGAAAAGCCACTTTGCTGACTTAGACAATTCACTGCGCAGTCAGACAAGGGAGAAAGATACCAAGGCTGCAACTCAGTGATTTATTTCAAAGCACCTAAACACCAAACTGAGATCTGGGGTGTTTTTTTAACAGCATAAATCCATCAAATGGAGACAATAGGGTGAGTATTTCTGTATTGACTTGAGCTAAACACGTACAGCATATTTAAAAAAAAAAAAAAAATAGCCAGCCATACACAAAATACTGAAATAAGTTTAATAACAATTTTTATAATTATCTATTATTCATAACAGCAAAAAGTGAAACATACCCAAACTGACCCCAGGAGCCCAAATGCCATCAACTCTTCTGAACTCTTGAGATTTGTGTCATTTACCTGTATCTGGGGATCTGTCCTGGAATCTACATGTATTTCACAAATTTTTTTCCCAGACTTCTTTTTCACTCAGGCCTGTTATGTACTACTGTACAAAACAGACTCTGAAGCTCTGTAGAAGTTTTAAGGTCAGTGATTGCGAACTGGTGTGAAGCAAGAGCAGAACCAGATCCTGTGACTTGCTGTAGGGTTTTTTCCTTCACTCTCATTCTTTCTTTAATTTATAGCCTCCAGTTCTGTTCATCTTCCTCCATTCTCAAGTGCTTAGTAATAACCTTACTTCCTTAGCTCTTTTTCCATAAATAATTCTCCTGAAATGACATGAGGTGATCCTACTTTGCTAGCACAGTCCCCCTCGGAGAAGGCCAGGAGATCAAATACTCCCGTTGAAACACCACAGGAAAAGGAGAATTTCAGAACAGGATTTCACACAACAGTTTATAACAACAGGATGGGAGAAGGAAAAACAATGAACAACTCCTATGTACTCCTATGTAGCAAAAGAGTTAAAAAGTACCCAGACATCACTGAAAACTATGCTCCTCAATGCTTATTTCCAACTGACTTTCTTCGCTGTCCAAGTGTTATAATCTCAGTGATCTACTGTAGCAATATACAGACAATACTGTACAACTGTTTCCTTTAAGTTAGAGTACAATAAAACCAGTCATCTGTGCCACTAATTCACTGCTACATTATATGGTAAGACAATGTAGGGAAAGGACTTCAAGAACTTAAAACTAATTCTGGTTCAATGGAAAAGATCTCTAAAAACCCTGTTTATTAAACGTAGCAACTGCTTTTACTAAATGTATTTTACACTTGCTGTAATTTTCACTGCTTTTGCATAAAGTGGTTATTTAATTCGCAGTAAAATTTCCCCCATCGTGAAATTTGTAGCTAATGTTTGCAGACTATTTCTGATGCCATGCAAGTCTGTGAATGCAAATAGCATTATCTCAACTTAGGAGATGGTTGAATTAGGACCAGCAAAGAGCACAGTAGCAGTAGCTTTGAGTAAAAAAAATACCTTTGAAGGTGGGGGAGGTAATAATCTGTATTTATCCATATGGTATAGAAATGAACCTTCCTTTTTCTTCCTCTCTTCAGAATAACTTTCAACTCCAATTTTAAGCACAGAAGTAAGTGACCTGGCAACAGAAGGCATGTTTGAACATGTACTCAAAGATAAGGACAGTTTCTTAATTTTTTAATTTAATTCCTAGATTCAGCCCAGTCAGTTTTAAAACTGTTTGAAGTGTTGCCTTCTGAATCTCTTGTCAAGCTTTTAGGGCACTTTACGGGCCCTCTCCATTTTAAAGAGGCTTTTCTTTCCTCCAGGAGCAGGGGGACCTGGACCAACAAAAATGTTCTGTGTTTGGATACAGTGAACACATGATAATCAGGGATGTTAAAGGATCAGTTTAAACACACCAGCAAATGAGCTAAATAAGAGGCACAGAAGAAAAATTTTATTTGCTCTCTTTCAGTTATGTTTCTTGGCACATTAATTTTAATTTAAAACAAATAAACAAACAAATAAACAACAAACCCCAGCAACAAAACTGTTCATTTTAGGCTCCCTAAATTGCCAGCACAGGGACAAATTTTCCACTGATGTAGCACAGTGTAACTTGATCACAGAACTTTGCCTATTTACACTGACTGAAGACCTGTCCTACAAACTTCTATTATATGGAGATGTGCTAGTTCTTAAACAATGAGCAGGATATTATACTGTTTTAGAAACATTCTTTCTTTCTTAAGAAATGCCCTCTAATTTTTCATGCTGATTAGTGCCTTGTTTCATCAATTCACTTCTGAGTTTGCAGCTAACGCAAAAATATGAAGGCCAGACCAAGAAGGTGAAGGCAAACAGCAACTATTGGTAACAAGAAAGCTTGATCTGTCTCAAGTGTAAAGGTTTGTTACCTCCTGCTATGATATCTCCTGGCTTCTTGAGAAACCACTGATTGTCAAAGGCAAAACTGTGTCTTTTAACATAGCAGACCTTGAGCAAGGAAAGAAAGTCCAAGGGGAAAACAAGGAGGTCAAGAAAAAAATTATTCTGGAGGAAAGATAGAAGGTGTGGTGCTGTTTAGTCTAGAGAAGACAAAACTGGTGGGGACGGTATGGCAGAAAAAAACCACCCTTCCATGCCATGCTGAATATAGTGGAAAAAGTAGAACTGGAATATACTTTAGCTGATATGAATAGCTTTCCAGCCACAGGACATGACTGGGTTGGAGACATCTGCCTGCCATGATCTAAGCACAGGATAGGCAGACATCACTCAGGAGTGAGGGTGGCCAGGTCAGCACAGTCCTTTGCAACTCCATGGAAAGGCATACAGTGGCCAGGGAGCAAGAGAGCACTCGGTCTGAGTCAGAGCAACACATCTTTTAGAGGATTAGTAGATGATGTAGGAAGTTCAGGCTGCGAGTTGCCGACAATGAATACCAGACGGCTGATGAGGAGCTGCCAGCTCATCAAGGACCTGACTCAGCAAACGGCTCTGCTTTCTGCAATTGCCGCGCCAAGGGTTTGCTGCTCCCACACTACATTGCATGCCTCAAAAGCCAGAACAATCTTACTTTTTTTTTTTTTTCCTTTTTGTTTTTTTTTTAACTGAGGGAAATCCTAAGCCAGTCTCCTAAACTGGAAAGGCAGAAGATAAGTGGTGAGGGAGCTGAAGAAGAGAGCCACAACTCCAGGACTCCCTGTGCTTCATGCCCACCTATAGACACACAACAGTTCTATAGGCATCTTGGGTCTGTAAAATAGCTGCTTGCCAGTCATTCTCCCACCCCAGCTACTGTGGAAACCCTCCTGTGGCAACCCTCATCTGCTCCGCTTGCCTGATGCTGGGCAGAGGATCCCTCCCTGCAGCCAGAGTGGGCAGCAGCAGCATTCCTTTGCCACCCACCTGCACATGGGAAAAGGATAAGCTACCCAGTGCATAGACAGGGGGAAAAGAGAAACAGGAAATGGGCTTTAATAGATGGTAGATTACAATAGATGGAAGAAAACGGGGATAAAGTGAGAAAAAAAAAACTTGCTGAATGGCACAGATCAACAGTTGGTGGAAGTTTGCATCTCCCATGAACGGCAAATGAGCATCCAATACGCCTCCTTGTTTCCTGCCAGCAATATTCCCAGGTTCTCCATTTTTCGTTGCCCTTTCCACCAGCACATGGACACCGGCTGATCCCATGGTCAGTATGAAGCTCTGGAAATGGGTTTGCATTACTTCCTCTATTGTAAAAAACACCGAAAAATGAGGACTTTCCATGTTGCATGTGAATTCTGATGTTAATAAAATTTCTCCTCTGAGCTAGAGAGACAAGGCTGCCACAGATCATTGTTCAAAGGGAAACAAAAAGCTGATTTATTCCAGAACAATTTATTGGGCTGTTCCATGCAGTTTGGACCACAGGGTCCAAAGCACCCAGCAGAGTTGCTGTAGCACCAAAGTATCAGCACAGCAAACAGCCTGCTGGGAGATCCCAGGGAATGGATCTTATTCCTGACAGAAACCTGGCTGTAATACACAGGGACACCTGTAGGTCTCCTCAAGACTCCTGCAGTAAAATGCTTTTTCACCCACTCCAGGTGTTTAATCAGAAAGTTTATTGGTGCATTATTCACAATCTCACCTGTGATATTTGGTCTACTTGTATTATTTGTTTGGTTTTAAATTGTTCATTATAAGCTTTAATGCCCCACAGATAAACTTTCAATCAGTGTACTACTAAAGATAAACTATTAACATGTTCCTCTTAAGAAGCAATAACAGGGTTAAGTATTTGCATGGCTCATTTATTAGAAAAATATGTGCAAGTAACTCAAGGAGTTTTCAGTGAGTTACTCTTTATGAGTTAGATTCAATCAAGATTTCTTCTGGCTTCAAGGCTGCAGTAATTGTCCAAGGCAGACCAGCTGTCCAAGCCTTGGTGCCTGCACCAGGCTGATGTGGCTTCTCATGGCAGCTGAGCATGCACAGGGTCTGTGGCCCTGCTCAACCCCCATGCAGCCAAACCCAGCAGATCTCCAAAACAAGGACTCTAGAAGAGATTCCCAGGATACCAGGTGGCCTCTTTGCCAGAGCAGTGGTGTGGCATCCCAAAGGAATCCTCAGATGGGCCAAGTGAAATGTCAGAGAGTGCCAAAGGTGGGTCGAAAGACCCCAGCTCCTCAACAGCACCAAATTTGTCTGAGCTAAAGGTGATATGGGAAGTTGTCTTACTGAGTGCATCTCTGGGTCTTCCACACGCGAAAGAGACTTGCTCAGCAAGCCTTGCCAATGACCTAACTGCAAGCACTAGAAAGTGAATTTCTCTCTCTCTCCCCCATCTGCAACAGATTTTTCTTATTTTTGGACAAGATTTATTTGACCTGAAATAATAATTTTTATTAGCCTGGGTGTATTTATTCCCATTTTCAAACTGAAATCTTCTTAAATTGGTATTTAGAAGATGTTTTCAGTTAGAGACTGACTCGTTTTATTTATTTCTTTTATTAGGACTAAGCAGGCCAAACCCAAGTCGTTCTATTTTGGATTAAATAAACCATTTCAGGTTGACCACCCCCTCTCATGTACTTGAAGTATGAAAAAGAAATAGGCTTTGTTGAAACAAAGACAAATGTATAAAACACTTTCTGGCCCATTTTTCACACAGCTGCAGTCAAAACCTCTCCTACTTGGATTAACTCTTCCCAACTTCTTCACACAGCCTGCTCTATTCCAAGCACTCAAACAGAAGATGTAAAAACCATCTTCAAGTAAATAAGAGCTACCTGCCAGATGGAAAACAAAACACTGGAAAGCAGAAATGAATCTCTTTTTAATCTGAAACAGAAATTGCAAGCACTGAAATTTCAGCATGTGGCCCCACCCTTAAAACTGCTTGTGTTGGCTCTGCTTTTGGTAAACCAAGCCACAAACAGAATGCTAAAACCTTTGACAAACCATATCTCTATGGAGCAAATGCAGTGTGAAGGACATGGGGAGCCATGGCCTTGGTAGCTTATATTGGGGTGGCTTTACTGAAGTCCAAGACGACACAACTGGAACAGCAACAGCCAAGACCCAGTATCCTGAGGTCTCTGAACCTTGAGGCAAATATTTAGTGTCCATTCTTCAAAAACTTTGCTCATTTTAAAATTAGATAGTCTCTAACAGTATTTATTCAGAGGTAACTACCAAGATTCTGACTTCATTGGGTGAGTGATTTTCAGCTCCTCAGCATGTGTTCTTCACATGCTGGGGAGAATAAATCAGGTTAAAAAGCAATTCTGTTCCCTTAGCAGACATCAGAGAAATTGTATCTTACAGCACAGACATATCAAATAGGACAGGTTTCCAGGGGCTATCTTTATTGCTGTTTATAAACAGAATACGGACCACTGTGAGTGCACTGGTGTAAGAGTTACGGCAATAAAGTCCTTGGCCGCTGGGACACAGTTTGCATCCTTCTTTTTGGTTTTGGTTTTGTTTTCCTCCATTTCTTAGGGTCCAGCACCAGACCCTAGGAGACTACTTAGTGTATAAGCAGTCACTCTCTATTGCATCCAGCCATCTCTAAGGTCTCTTCCCCTCCTAAGTCTGTTGCTTTTATCAAATCAGCCTTGTTCCAGCTCATGCCCATTGGCAAGTGGCCCATTCTGTGTCCTGTCTCCCGTGCTCCTTCACACAGAACCTGGCTGTTGATGAGGAGTTTCATATCACGGGCTGGAGGGCTTTCTGGTTTTTTCAGAAGAGAAAGAATAAGTGCCTCATGAATGTTCTCTCTTCCTTTTTCCTCCAGGACAAGTCTTCAGGAGGTCTCTCTGCCAGGTTGATGGGACACTCTGGGCACAGAGTTTACACACTGTTGGAGAGCACTTTTCCCTTTCTCAGATGGTCTGTTCCCACCACAGCAGCCTGTCTCTGACTGCAGTACCATTCAGATTGGTGTGGCTGAGCCAAAGGCTAACTCAGCAGCTTTTCCCACTGAATAAAGCCAGGATGGGCTTGCATTGTAAACACTTTGTACGGTCCTGGATCTTCTTCCACCCACACAACTCAAAAAAGATACAGTGCAAACTGAAGTAGGGTCAGAGGAAAGCAACGAAGAAGCGTAGAGGTACAGTGCTGTTTGCACACAAGGAACAGCTGAACACCCCACAATGCTTCAACCTGGAAAACAGAAGACCTGGAAGTAAAACAAAGGATTTAATATGGTCAAAAATAAAGTAATCATGAGAAGCATGGAAAGCTTAAGTAGGAAATGCCCATTCACTGTCTTTTCCTGTGCACACTGCGGAGCTTGCAGCTGATAGTTGGACTAAATCCTATGAAAAAGGGTGGTTTTGTACAGTGTGCATGTTAACTATGGAATGCCAAGACTGCACATGGCCTCACAGGGATACTGGACAAGCAAAAATCCACTGAAGGTGGTTCAGTGTACTACAGAACTTCTGGTTCAGGTAGCCCCTGGTCTGTGAATGATTGGATGCTGGGAAAGCTTCTGTGGAAGTGGCGTGTACACTTGGACCCTCATAATAGGCATTCAGCCACTCTTTACCACTGCCAAAAGCTTGTCAACAGAGTAGACAGACCTTTAGTCTGCCCCAGCATAATTTGCTACCACACATTCCTCAAGCAGAATCATGCTCTCCCTTTTTTCTCCGAGGACTGCAAATTTCACGGCTATGACATGTAAACACTGATCCACCAAAGTCCTTCCTCTTTTTCCCAGGATATGGCACACTGCACCCAGTCCCAAAACCAGTCCACTCCACTGGGGATCAAGCCACATTTTTGTGTTAACTTTTCTCTTCTGTCTGCTTTCTGAAGACCAAAGCCTCCCAGCCCCTCTGTGCCATGTCCTAACGCTGTTTTCATCTGGCCCAGCATGCCCAGAGCTAACTGAAGACTTCAGAGGAACTTCTTTAGTGGGTAAAAGTATCACCAGGGTGGGAGGTTGAGCATGGCCCCTAAGAGAAGGGATTTCTGCACCACTGTCTCTAAGGACTGGCCAACATAAGCAGCTGTAATAATTTTCTGGACATTCAGCAGTTTTTGCCTTGGCTGTTATAGGCACCTTGGGTTAGGGATACCATAGTGGTACCTGCACCAGCTCTGAAGGCATCATCAGAGCCCTCACAATGGGCTCAGGCAGATAAGTCCTTGCTGGGCCACCCTGGTCCAGGCAGAGCAGGACAATCACGATCTAGTTGGGGGAAAAAACATTCATATAAGCTGAATTGACAAATTTCCTTTTGGGTCAGCCCAAACCACTACATTTGACCCAGTGTGAAATATTTGTTTTACTTTTGGAAACAAAAGTCTTCTCCCTGTGTTCCGATTCAGTAAAAGGTCTTGTTTTGAAAATGTTCATGGCACAAGTATGTTTCAAAAAAAGTTAGTTTATTCTTTTACATTGAAAGGGGTTTTTCTGACTTCAGCACATTTGAGATATTTATTAGTTTTTCCCAACCCTCCCCACCAAAAAGAAGTGTCACTCAGCTTACCTCACCATGGGATCTCTGACAAAAAGTCTGCAACATGGTGCCATAGCAGTTTTCAAAACACAAATAATAATGGCCACAATTAAATAGCCCAGAGTTGGGGATGGATCTGATCATAGACTGTTGAAGCCTAACTCATTCAAACCAGAGGAAGCAGTGGGGGTACAGGCAGTGGGGTACAGGCAGCACAACAGCACTCAATACAGGCAACACCCATTTATGCCATGACACAGTTCACTTCTAGGTTCCAGTGCTCATGGGGATTTAATGGTCATTTTAGACTTGTGTACAAAATCAGGTAGGAAATGAGGGCTCAATGGGGCAGAAAACACTGTCCTACCCACCACACTTCCTCTGCTCCTTGTACCTGAGTGCTTTGGCCTCTTCCTCACATTTTAGGAAGAATCTGGTGTTCACCCATGCATGTTCACAGATATGCACTGGTTTCACTAAATTATCCTCGAAAGTCTATTTCATTCAAATTAAATTTGTTTAACAAAGTTAACTTTCTTCAGCCCAATACTATGTTCTTTGGTCTTTTTCAAGTGTGTCCAAAGGCTCTGATTCTCTGTCAACATGAGTTACTAAGAAATCCCAAGAAACTTTGGAAAAAGCTGAGTCTACATTTAAGAAGAACATGCTAAGCAGCTTGCCAAAATATCATGCCTAGCCTCAGAGAGATGCCTTAAGAGTTTGCAATATGTGACTGTAGGATCACAAGATAGTACCACAGGTACCTGAAAGTCCTGAGTCCTACAGCACTCCCCGGGGTCCTATAAAAAGTCTGTTTCCTATTCTCATGAAAAGAGCCCATTGCAGCCCCTTGTCTAGAGTCATGACATTTCTATCCTCCCCAGAGATTCAGTTTTAACATTTCTTGTTTTCACAAAACTGTTCACCACAGTAGCTCACTCTGCAAGTGCACCTAATCACAGTCACTTAATTCATCATTTCTGCTGGTCTCATTACTCTCCCTCTCTCCTTTTGTAGATAAACCACATTTAATGGCTGTGTTAAATAACAAGGAGCATGCCAAAGAGTATCTGGCATACTTCAGAGGGGTAATGTCCTACCAGATTTATCTGAGAGTTTAAATCCCGTTTTGAAAAAGTTCTCTTGGTTACTGGACTGCTGGATACAAATTTCATAATAATTTATTTCAGAAGGGGAAAAGAAATTAAAAGTTCTTAATTGTTCATTATTTGTCTATACGTTAATAATTTTGATTTCAAGTCCTCATCATAGGGCTTTCCTCAGGTGCAACCTGGCATGTTCTCAAAGTATTTTCCCTGTAAATGTCTCTCAATTTCCTGATCCCAGACATAACCACTCCATGCAAAGATCTCAGCTCAGCCTGGCAGGGGCCATGCTAAATCCGCCTCCCAATCCTATCTGCCACTTGTGTTATCCCAGCAAAGAGGCAATGGCATCCCCCCACTGGATGCTGTCTGTACCTGTGTACCCACACGGGCAGGGTCTGCCCAGACAGCAAGCAGCACACTGCATTCAGTCCTCACCAAACCCTTTCTCTGTCCACCTAGCACGCCTGTATGCTGCAGAAACACCATTTTCCATTTCTTTGTTTATTTTTTAAAGCCAAGTCTTTGATCTCCTAGGTAGTAATAATTTTCCAGCCATCAAACAGGCATTAGGAGTGTGGTATGTGCCTGCCACAGCCCCAAACCACAACTGAGAGCTCTGAATATGTTAGCCCCAACGGGACACCAAAGCCAGGCTCAGATGCTGAGCCCTCAATGTCTCAGCTAAACTTACATATTTTGCTGTTAGCTATTTTTGAAACAGGATGGGAGGGTGTGGCAGAAGCCAGACACAGGGATCACTTGAATCTGCCTGCATCTTTTGCTTAAAGCAAGCCCGACTAAAATATAGAATGGCTTTTCACCTTGAAAGTGGAGATTTCTTGAGGGATCTTATAATAGATAGGAAGGGGAAATCCACAGCCAGAAAGCAAAATGGTTGAAGGATTTTCTCGGAATACAAACTGTTACTAAAATCACGCATTTCTCAGAAATACCTCCCTTTGTTTTTTTCAAATAATTTTAATGGGTCTGTTTCTTTTGAATTGCAACAAAATGTAAAATCTCTAATTAGGAAGCACAGGCAAGGAGACACTGAAAAATGCCAACATAGGAGAATCTACGACCAAACTTAAATTAAAATTACTTTGTATCCTTAATCAACAATGTTTCTCCAGCCTCTACCATCCTGACTGTGATTTGCTCCTGCCTCCCTCAGATAAGTGCACTGCAGTGTGGTGGGTGTATCTCTTCACAGATTTGTTTTCAGCCATGGTTAGTTTGCTTTTTTGAGCGACTGCTAATATTTCCTTTGAACAATATTTCTCTAGGTATCATAAGGTTATACTGCCCCTTGGCATTTTAACAGTCTTTACGAGCTCTCATCTCTTGTACGCTTTCATTGAGCTATTTCGTTCCTCGCCCAAAAATTTCAAACCTACCTATCGCATCAAACATGACTAAATAAGTGCATGATGTCTGGAAAACAGTCTGATGAGAATTTTTGGTGTAGAGATGACTGTAAGGCAGAAGAAAAGTAAGGAACTGAACTTTTATAACCAGGCTTTTTTCTGTAGCATTGCAGCATGAAATGGTGTCAATTTTTTGCCATGCTTTGGAAGGCTGCCGGCTCCCCATGCCGTGTGCAGGAGAGCCAGAGCCTCCAGCAGGATACTGCTGTGGCTACCCTAGCAAACCACCTGCAATTCACCACCTGCGATGCACCACGGCCCCTGAAATGAGACAGAAATATGGTGGGTTTGTACTTTTATACTCATAGACATTCCACAGACAGTTGCATCTCCTGTAAAACACACCAGTAATCATGGCCAGCATTTCTGTCTACAGTCCCTGCCATTTTCGCACAGGAATTACATATGCCTACTGCAGAACAGAGTGATCACTGTGGACCAGGATCTGATCTCATTACCCTGCAGTGAATCCAACATTATTCAGTCCCTCACGGCTGGTACTTTGGACTTGCACCAGTGTCACTGTGATCAAACTCTGCCTCTCTGCCTGTTTCAAAAAGAACATTTAGAAAAAGATGCCAAAAGTATCTTTTCCCCAGTAAAGGCACTGGCTAAGAGCATGTCCTACATTATTAGAAACTTCTCACCATCTGGTCACCCTTATTTCAAATATTACCATCACCTCTGCAAAATTCATACCTTCCTGCAGCATCGGGTGCTCCAGGGGGCACAGTGGGACCAAGCACCACAATGAATACATTGTCACTGCCTGCAGAATATTTTGGGTCACTGCTCAGCCCAGTTGTTGACCCAGTCAGCACACAGGGATCCTGGCAAGGCTGGAGGGAGAGGCAGAGCCCACACAACCTACACTTGTCTAGTTTCATTCAGGAAATGGCCCCTTTTATCTGAATCAGTGCTCCATATAGGTTGATTAGTCTGCTTACAACAGTGGGCTCAGGGATTTGACTGCCTGGGGAAAAAAGTGACACTTCCCTCATGGCCTTAGAAGTACAGATGGAGTATAGGGCATAAGCAGCCTGACTTGATTAGATTTTACACTTGTTTCTGAGAATGAGAATTAGAATTAGAACTGCCTCAGCAGAGTGGAGGATCAGACCTGCCACAACAGCACACTGTGAGCATCAGCTTCTGTCCGTCAGGAGCTTGCAAATTGCAGCAAATCACCCTGCTCCTGAGCTTGAGACTGACAGCAGACTTCTTCATGTGTTCACTGTTTGAAGGTGCTACTGAGAGATCAGATGGGAGTTAGAGGAAGCAAAATAAAAAATTATATGTTTGCCTTCACATAGTGTCCAGAAAACTGATTAGTCTTGGTTTTGGTGAACACACTGGGTGATAATGATACCAATCAGTGAAGCTGACTTGCCATGTCCCTGAAGATCTTCAGTACATTGAAGGAAAAACCCTACCTTATGATTTTGACACCAACACAACTCCAAGCATGCTTTCTACATACCACTGTCGTTGGCTGTTTGTGGAGGAAATAAAAACTGCCTCTGTCTTTCTGAGGCCCCTTTAACAGTCATGGCCTTGCATCCCCACAATGATTTTCCCTGTGGGATACCAGCAGCCATCATCATCTGGAATCAGCCTGGGCAATTTGCCATAACTGGGGCCCTAGTTAGTGCTGTTGTGGGAGCAGGAGCCCTCAGGAAGCACAGTGCCTCTCAGGGTACAGTCCCAGGGCAGAATAGGTGACGCAAGCTGATGCAGAAGGAGGCTGAGATCATCAGACTCTCAGATAACCTGCACACCATGAAGATGAGCAATAATGAAATAACACCAACAGGATCACCCTCAATGATAATAACAATTTTTGCTATAAAATGGAAGTTCCTCAGTGTTTGAAACACCAAGGAGGACCGAAGTCTGAAGGCACTGCCAAGTTACAGGATAAAGATGCTGCAGAGATGCAGGGAAGCCTTTTGCCATTAGGGGACACCAAAAGAGCCATAAAGGTCTGCAAGGCTGAAGTGCCCTAAAGACCTAGTGCCACACAACTAGAGCAACACTTGAGAGCATTCTGTCATAGCAGAGTCAGGCAGCCAGGAGGAAATCAGGCAGATCAACAACAAGATGCTCTGTTGGTAAAATTAAAGTGGAGGCAAGCGAAACATTGTAAAGCGAGTGAATAAATACTATATATAGCAGAAAAGAAAGCTTTACAAGTGTGAGGGTGGTGAAGAGACTGTCATATTGAAGTATAAACAGAAATAGGTGGAGCAGCCCAATAGAGCCCCTGTCTAATCCTTTCACAACATAACACCATAAAAGGTCTTAAAGTAAGGCTGGTCAAAATTTTCCATCCAAACTTCTCCACTGAACAGTGAAGAAGAGTACTTTTTTATAATTACTCTGATTTTTCTTTTTTTTTTTTTTTTGGCCCACAACAGCTGCTTTCCATGAAAATTTTCAACATTTTGTGGAAAGGCCGAAAAATACCCAACCCTCTGTTTATGGCAACTAAACATTTTCAGACAAAAAAAAAATTAACATTTTTGGTGAGAATTAAAGAATGGCCTGTCATTTTGAGACATGACTGATCCCTTTGTTGCCAAACACCAAATACTTCTTGGTTTTCCATTAAAAAGTCCAAATTATTCTCTGGGTAAGGGGGGCACTTTCCAAACCAGCAGCACTATAAATATCCAAATAAAAAATTCAAACTCAGTTCCAGCCTTAAGGGATGGCCAGTGCTGAGATCTTTGTAAAGAAGGAGTACTGGGAGCTGGTCAAAGAGCAAAACCAAGTGGAAAAACAGACTGATTCTGGGCAGGATACAAAGAGAAATGGAAAAAAACCAGGAAAACCTGTGTGGTGGGTTGATGCTGGCTGGCTGCCAGATGCCCTATTGCTGTCCTAAGGCTCCCCTCCTCAGCTGGGCAGGGGAGAGGAAATACATGAGTTAAGGATGGGGCGAGATCACCAATTACCATCACAGGCAAACCAGACTCCACCTATGGAAAATTAATTGATTTTTTTAGCAATCTGAAGAGGGTGATGAGGAAAAAAAAATCTTAAAACACTTTCTTATCACCCCTCCCTTCTTCCCAAGCTCAGTTTCACTCCCAAATCCTCTACCTGCTTCCACCCAGCACCACAGGGGGTTGAGGGATCGGGACTGTGGTCAGGTCCCCACAATTTGTCTCTGCTGCTCCTCACCCTCAGCCCCTGCTACAGCAGGGTCCACACCACTGGGTCTCTCTCACAGGAGACAGTCCTTCATGAACTCCAAGGTGAGTCCTTCCCACAGGCTGCACTTCACACTCTGCTGTAGCATGGGTCCCTTCTACAGGGCACAGTCCTTCAGGAACAGACTGCTCCAGCACAGGTCTCCCATGGGCTTACAAGTCCTGCCAGGAACCTGGTCCAGCATGGGCTTCCCACAAGGTGACAGCCTCCTTTGGGTATCCCACTGCTCTGCCATAGGGTTCTCCACAGGCCATGGGTGGATCTCTGCTGCCCTTGGACCACGCCCCCCCGGGCTGTAGGGGACACTCTACCTCACCATGATCTGCACCAGGGGCTGCTGGGGAATCCCAGTTCTGGCACCTGGAGCACCTCCTGCCCCTCCTTCACTGACCTTGGTGTCTGCAGAACTGCTTCTCTCACACATTCTTACTTCTCTCTCCCACTGCAATTGGTTTTGTGCAGTAATCATTCCCCTTGTGAACGCTGTTATCCCAGAGAATCTGCTGTCCCTGGTGGTCTCAGCTTTGGCCAGTGCCAGCTGTGGGTCCATCTTGGAGCTGCAGGGCATTGGCTCTGTCAGACACAGGAGAAACTTGTGGCAGCTTTTCAGACAAGTCACCCCTGTAAGCCCCTTGCTACCCAAACATTGGCATACTAACCCAATACAATCATCAAAAAAGAAAGTAATTTAAGCTATTGAGCTGGTAGACACAGTGGGAGAATTGGAGCTCAGACTGGTGGTTTTGTAGGAAGTGTCAAATGGTTTGGTTTTGGATGGCTGAGAAGCAGTTTCCAACTGAGCATTTAAAGACTTTGAGACCAAGCAGGTACAGTCCTGAATACTTGGCCAGTCAGTGGCCCTGTCTGCCTCAATATCTTTGGTTGCTTTATAATGAGAGAGAAATACAGGGTACATTTTTTTTAAATTTGCCTTTGCCAGGGCAGGCATTGTCAGGCCATAGAGATTTCTCTAGCCTAGTGAAATATCATCCAGTAACATAAATACATTATTGAAAGAAGCTAAATCAAAGTCTAAAATACTAACATTTATTGCAGGAATCCTATATGGTGCTGTATATTAAAAAATATTTATTTAAGGAAACTGTTCTGTTGGACTGAAGCCAACTCTTGTGTTTTTAGTAATAAAGTATTTCATCTCGTTTCACCTATAACTTTTGATCTTGCTGCAGGTATCACCAGAAGATGGCAGGGTAAGCCAAGGCAGCTGTAAATGTCATCATGCATTAGTATAGGACCTGGAGTTGATTTAAACCTATTTATTAGTGTGATTCACTTGCTTTCCTATCACCTAGCAGCTTACTTTACAAATGCAATTGTAGCCTGGGGTAGATTTTTCTCATGAAGTTTCAGGTTTAAACACGTTACTGCAAATGACTCCCAGCAGCTGAAGTGTTAATAGAGGCCAAGTAGCATAAACTTCTGAAGGAGAAAAAAAAACACTCTCCATGGGTCCCCTATAACCCCTGAAATCTACACTAAGCCTAAAGAGAGCTAAAATGTAACACATCTTTCAAAAGGATGCAGCCTTCTGTGAAAGCTGGGGAAGAAACTGATGGGTCTGATGGTCTGGTATCTATGCTAGAGCAGAAAAGGTAGTAAGAGAAACAGTCCTGGAATGAAAAAGACAAAAGTGTCAGAGCTCTGTCCACTCCAGGAAGAGGGAATTATCCCCCTGCAAAAGGACAAAGCAGGTCACACAAGGAATTAAAGTGAATTAACCAGAGATTAGGCAAAAACAGTCAAAGCCTGCTTAAAAATCAAATACTTCTGGTCCTGCATCCTGCTGGTAAAGCTGCACAACAAGAAGTCAGGGAGAGCAATATGTTGGGAATGGCACCCTCAGGTTTCTCATGGCATCACAAGGGGTGGTCTGAAAGCAGACCCTGTTCTGGTGCTACAAAGGATCTGTCTTGGCAGTGACCTGGTCACAGAGACATTGTCATCAGCATGTGCCCACCTGAACTGGGGAAAACGTGGTGGAGAAGGCAGGCAGGCAGGCAGGCAGGCAGGCAGGCAGGCAGGAAGGAAGGAAGGAAGGAAGGAAGGAAGGAAGGAAGGAAGGAAGGAAACTCTGAAAAGAATATTTAACAGACTGTATAGGAGTGGCAACAGAGGACTCATGGAAGAGGGAGAGGCTGATTTCCTGAGCAAGGATAAAAGGCTGTCTAAGAAAAAGGAAGTCTAATTTTCAGTCTCCTCTTCCTTCAAAAATCTTACCGAATGGATACACGTTGAAGGATATGGTTTTTGTGAGGGTGGAAGTCCCAGGTAAGCATGGGGCAGGCATCATACTCACGTCACGTTTCTTTTCAGACTCAGTGGAGATGTGAAAAAACCAAAAGGAGTCACAACCAGTAGTGACAGCAGAAGAAGTTTAAGAACAAGTAGACACAAAGGGAGAAGAGGAAAGCATGACTGGGACATGTAGCTTAGTCCAGGGTAAATGGCAAGGCTATGCAATTCCTGAATTTCCTCTGGGGCCAATCCCAGTTAATTTACTTTAAAGAAGCTCTTTTCATTTCAGAGTAGTTATTTTGGTTTCCATCCTTGAGCATAAAGTATTATGGCCTTTTCATTAAGAATGTGCACAAATTTCACTCTGTAGTGACATTCATGTCAGGCTAGAGTGCTGGCAGCAGGTTAACTTCAACCTCACAAAATAAGTATTGCTTATTTTCAGTCCCACTGTAGGGTGAAGAAAACGTATAGTCCCTTCTGTTGGTTTGCTGCTTAAATAAAACTAAAAGACATTAATGTAAACTGTGAAATACAAAATCTTTAACTTAATTAATTCTCCTTCACTAACTTGAATTTTAGGCACTTTTCCTTAGAGCAGGATAAATTTAAAAACTTACTTCTGAACTCATTAAGGCCAGTATAAATAAGGAGTAATGACTTGTGCTAATGGTAATACACTTGTGTATAAATTAGCAAAACCAGATTTAGTTTCACTCTGTTTTGTGTTGTACTATGTCTAATTTCACTCCGTCCTCACAGTTACATTTCAAGAGGTGTTGCTGTGCCTTGCACACTTGCACAGTAAGTAAAACTATTAAATAAACAGGGATACAACGAAAATATGAAGTTTCAGAATATTCAGGAAATCATCATTTCCTGGAGCTGAATAAACATTTTAGAAAAAACTCACCCAGCAGGAAATGAAGCTATCTGAAGTGGCCAGTAGGTTCAGGGGATGTGGAAAGGGGTTTGTTCAGAGGCGTTAAATAAACAGAGTAAAATGCCTTGGGAAATTGTTCCCTTTATTTGCTTTCTTGGCTAACAATGTTCATTTTACATTCAGCCTTCAGCACAAGAGACACAAACAGGCCCCATGCAAGATTACCAAACTGAGTGCAAACTGATACACAGCCTTCCTGGTTCTGCAGGCATCCTGAATAGATAGCCAAAGGACATCTCACCTCCCTGATCCACTCCTGAGTACAATACCTGTGCATATTAAGTGCATATTTGACAAGTTAAGTATCATCAAAATAACCATTTCACTGCTCTCACCCTTAAGAGACCTGCTTATCCCTTGGCCAACTGACCTCCAAGTCACGAACATCTACAACCATATACTGATAGAAAGGCCTATGGCACATCAAAGCCTCCTAAGCAGGAGATGACATCAAGCCTTAAATCCAAACATCAATGACACAAAAGGGAAGAATGCAAATCCTGACATTCATGCTTAGATCTTTACAGTCTTCTGTCTGAATACATCTGTGAAACTGACACAGAACTTCGCACACACTGTGCTGGAATATCACAGAATACAAGGACTTTAGTGCATTTTTCAGCTCTACACATGCCTCAGGAAAACAGGTGTTTCAGTCCAGGCCCTTGAGCCAGAGTCAGGTGGTGAGCACAGACTATAAAGTTTCCCTGTTTTTTCTCCTACTGTTCTCTCTCCTTGCCTTAAATTCTGGTGAGTTTTATGTCCCCACCATGACACTGTGGAGAGAAATGGATGGACTTGAACTCTCTGAGTGCTCTTGACTTGGACACCAAGAGCAAGTTTTTCTTACTTATTCATTCCTATATCCCAGTAAAATCAATAGGTTGAGTGGAATTAAGAGAGTTGACATAAATAAGAATATCAGACAGGGGAGAAAGAATGTGTTCACAGCTATATGTGCCAAAACACTTTAGTAAATTTATCCTTATTTTCCATATGCCTCAGTCGCTGGTGTGTAAGATTGAGGCCGTAACCCTTTACGCCTGTGGAGGACATGAGGACTTGTGGCACAAGAGCTGTGTTTTCCTGCCAAGCTACACAATGCTTGGCACCATGGGTCCCTAGCATTACTTGTTAATAAAATATTAACAGCAGCAATGACATCTGGACCTGCATCTCACTGCTGCTCTTGAGGTCTGAGAGAGTGGCCTTTTCAAGGAATATACTCCATTACTGAAGTTGTCATTCATGGATCTTCTGGAGAAAAGAAGAAAATGTGGACATAAGGAGAAAATAGTAGAGTCTTGAGAAATTAAGAGGAAGGGCAGAGGAAATGCAGGAGGCAGTGAAGAAACACAGTGAAAGAAGAACTAATGCATGAAGAAAAAATGGGGGGAGAGATTACAGCAAAAGAAACCAGAAAATATGTATTAGCAATTTTGAGAAGCAGAAGTAAGATCTGGATGGATGACAGAATGTGGACCAAGACAGTGAGGGGAAAAAGTTCTAGCAGGACTGATAGCAGAACTCTGATGAAGCTTCACACACTTCAAACTAGAAATATGGGCCCCTCCCCAGCAAAACCGGGCTTCCATTGCCAGCAAAATTGTTTCCACAGCTGAGACTGCAGTGCCAGCCAATGTCTGCAATCAGCCCATCCAGGTGTTCTGTGATGCAGGCTGCACCAGACTCAACCCATCAAAGCAATGGGAATAAATCCGAGGGCCAGGAATTGGGCCCCTGCTTGGCTGCCGCTGTGCAGAAACGAGAACGTAAGTAGCCAAAAAAAGACACATTTAAGATATAACTCAACAAAAATAAGAAACAGACCTTTTGATAGCAGACATGCTAATAAATCAAGTTCATGGTATAAGAACCAGCTATCCTGCAGGAGGGACAAGGACTCCGGATGCTGCTGTAGGAGCCTAATATGCCAATTTGCAGACATTCTATCTATTTAGCTTTTTAAACTGGACTTACACAGGCAAACTATCCTATCTGAGCTCTTAATTAATATTGTATGAACTGCCCAGCCTGCAGGGATTCAAGGCCTCATCAGTTTTCAGTCTTTTGCATCCCAGTGAACACCAGCAGGACTTCTGTGGTGGGCCCTTGGTCTCAGCAGGCGAGTGCAGCAGTGTTAGTGGCTGCTACATCCTCACCACTGCCGAGCTGTGGCACAGTTTCGTGTTGCCTCAGGGGAGCCAAGGGCAGGACACTCAGCTCTGCTTGTTCTACAGGTAGTTGCTCGGACTTTCGGGGGGGATTGTTAATCCAGTCAGTTCAAACAGGAGCAGGACGATTCGGTCTGATGGAAAAGAGAGAGACACTATGACCCAGATCTGTTTTTTCAAGCATAGTTCCAACACACTGAGTGCATTATATAGGGGTAGGTGAGATTTTCTATAAACAAAATAGTAACCCAAATCCCAGTGAATACTCATGCATCTGTACCAGCAAACAATAAAATTAAGCTGGAAAGCTGCTCTCTGGGGCACCACGTCCAACTCACTGCTGCTGCAAGCAACCACGTCATAGAGTCTCCCCATAACCATTAATTCACTCTTTTTTACTAGGGCATCAGGGTGTTATCTATTTAACTATGTCAAATATTCATCTTTTTATCACTGCAACACAGATGGTTTTGTGAAGGAATCCAGTTCTTGGATCGGAGAGAGAACAACATGGCTGCTCATGCGTCAGCTTGTCTTGGCCTCTGTCTGGTCTTTGTTTGCAAAGGACTTGAATGTTCACAACGTATATTTAAACTCACAACCAAATCCTGATATGATTCAAAATTATGGGAGTGTTCCACATGAGCAAAGCCTTGCTCTGCTGGATGAAGATCATTTTAAAGATAACCACCCACTTTCCCGGGAGGCTTTCTGCAATCAACAGCTGAATGACTCTGAGTGAATGTAACCAGGCTCACATATGGTGCTCAGCATGTGACTGGCAAGATCCCTGCCCTTGTGTTACAAGGGACATGGGAAAGCTACCACATCAGGAGATGGTGTTTTCCCCAGCACCCCACAGCGCTCCATGTTATGCTTAGGCTGTCCTTCCTCTTCTAGTCCCTTGCCTGGGCTGGGCTCCACTTCAGCTGTGAGGGAAGAGACCCAGGAAACCTTTCACTATTGCTCTGTCTTGAACTCTTCTTCACTGCAAACTCTCCTGGAAAAATACCCTCCTGCAGTTACATCAGCACTGTGACAACACTGAAAGTTTGCGGTGGCACCCAGAGGGGGTTAATTTAAGGAAACTCTTGTGCAGTTTTAGAGGAGCAATAAAAAGGACTGGGTTTTGAGCAACTTCACTCTGTATTTTCTCAGCCCCTTCCCTAAAACTTCCGCAGCAAGGAGCCATGGATCCAAATTGGTTCTGTCAGATGCCTAATGCGCTTGAGGAAAGTGCAAATCAAACAGAAGTAACCAAATCCCCTTTGCCGGCTTTCAAATCTGCCCAAACACAGCATGCAAAGTCAGGCAAGACACCAACTGGACACTGATTTTGCAGCCCTCATGATTTCAGGCTCCCTTTGACTGCACTCACAGTCCCCCAGTGCTGACAGGAGCCCCCTTCTCTGTGTGAGGCAGAGCAAAAATTATGGTCTGCTGATCCCATCCAAGGCAGGAGGCTAGCAATCTCCCTCTTTGAAAGGGAGATGCAAAAGGGAGCCACCTGTCTCCTGGGGAAGCTCAAACCTGCTGCAAAGGAGAGAAAGGAATAAGGGAAAATTTACCATGAACTTCCAAATTAATGATATGCCTTCTGGGAATAAGACAGTAATTTTTTTTTGGTAAATCACTAGTCACAAAGCACATTTCAGGTTGGCTGACCATTCTCTGAAGTTTGAGCAAATTCAATAAACTGGTTTTGCCAAAACAAATGAAGACCTGGGGTGGGGGGGTGTAGGAGACGGGGGGGGCGGGGGTTTAATCTATCAGAAGCAGTTTGTTTAGACACTTTCTGAACATAAGCCCTTCACATTTTGAAATATTTAACTTTCTGGATACTTACAATCGAGGTCATGTAAATAGAGGTCATGTAAATAAAGGTCATGTAAATAAAATTGGTGGTAGTTAACTTTCCATCCAATAACACAAAATTAATACTCACAGCTAAAAATGGAAGATGTAGGTTTGATTTCTTCTTGTGGCTCAAGGAGCTGAACTCACATTCCAGAAAACTCCACGGGCCATAATTCAGTGCTGGTGTGTTTCTGCTCTCCTCATTCCTTGTGGACGGTGCTGCAGAGTCTGCAAGTGTCCTTTCTGATTAAAAGGACTGGCTTGCACTAAAGCCCTCTACCCCCTTGGAGGGCAGTAGTCACTTAGCAGTTGTTGGTCCCTCTCAGTTTTTCTCGGTGCTCTGCCAGTACCCCACATGTGAGGCTCAGGATGCTCCAAGGAGGAGAGCACTGCCAGGAGGGGAGGGTGAGGCCAGGAGCTGGCAGAGCTGCCTGCAGCAGCACATTGTACACTTCCTTGCAACATGGGCAGAGGAGTAACCAGGCTTCCTTTCAAGCCAAAGAGAAGTATTGGCTGTTGTCACCTTTATTAATTTCATTTTCTTGGCTTTTATCTCAGAACTCCAAGCAACAATCTTTCCATGACCTTTTACCCCAAAGTTTGGGGTTTTTTAACCTCTTTTCTCTATGGCAATTTAAAAATCCTGATGTTGGGAGAGTAGAACACAATCCGAATTTTAGTTATTTATTTCAATTACTTTGCAGATCAGCAACAAACTTATAACTTTTTATTTACCCAATCCCTCCTTGCTGCCCTCATTTGACCCATTTCCACTTTATTTAGATGTCTGGGTAAAACAGACTGGTTTTTTTTCCAAATTATGCCAGAAGCTGTTGTCTTTTTACTTTGGGTAAGGCACCAAGGAGTCCTAATTGCTCACCCCACCCCTGGAAAAAAAATTAAAACTTAACCTTACTAGCACTAGCTTCCAAATTAATTTCATACATCACTGTCTGCATTTCTAGTAGATAGAGTGGAAAATAAAGAACCCATTTGTTGGGCACAAAAAGATTAAAAACCCAACATAATTTTCCAATTTCATGTTTTTTAACATGCTTCATTGTATAGGCTGAGGGAGAAATCAGCTGAATTTCCCTCATGCCTGACCATATGATCAGGAGGCAGCTACTGCAGGTACAGTCCTGTGAGGGAACTCTTTTGAAGTCAGAAGTCAAAAAGGCTTTCAGGGGTTTAGATGCCTTTTTAATGTGGTCTCTTTTCTGTGTGGAGTGCAGACCACACTAAAAGAGCTTTCTGTGTGCCTGTGAGAAATACCCTTCTTAAAACTCATTTTCTATCTCTGCTCCACAAACTCTGTGCAAAAGCTGAGACCACTCAGTAGATCCTCACATGCTTCATGTGTGCTCATCTTAACCATGGTTCTGCGAGGTCCCAAAACCAACAGACTAGTCTGGATCAGATAATGTAGTTCACAGTCAAAAGGATGAATGCAAATACCTATTATGAAAGTAACAAGAAACTTCTTTTTTCTCCTTATTCCCTTTAAAGTCAAGGACATCTGCTTTGCACTGAACTGATTCTACTTTTTACAAGGCAACCTCATTGTATTTATTTTGGGGGCCATCACACAGTGAGACATGTCCCAGGCAGGTACCAAGCTTGGGGAGGTCAGGTAGGACCAGGTCCTTGTGTCCCTCCAAACACAGACTGCAATCCTTAGGGGTAGGACAGGCAACACTGCACTCCAAGAAGTGCCTTCTCAGGGAAATACTGGTAGGCCTTGCCTCAAAAAGGGTAAACTTTTCGTGACATGGTAAAGTTTGCTGCCCTCTCTAGTCATGACACGTCTGGTAGGAGCTGCCTCAGGTGCACAGTGCTTTGGGGTAAGGCTTGGTCTTTCCTCTGTGGCACCACAGCTGGGAGACAGCAGCTGTCTTGTGCCAAAACACCCCCTGAAATGTGCTGAGCACCATCAGTGAGGCCCATCATGGTTATGGAAATCAGGTGTCTGTCTGCCTTCCCTTTGAGCAACACCAGAAAGAGTGGGCCTGGAATCACCTATTTGTCCCATTCCTCACTGACTTCCCTTCCCAGTGTAATCATTCAGGCTGCAGTGCACCCCCAGACTACAAGGTGGAAAATAAATAAATAAATAAATAAATTAATTAATAATAACAACAAAAAAAACCCCACTCCAGACAGTTTCTGGAACACATTTCAGTTTTCATAGTCTTGTCACCCAGTGCAAGTGCAACAGTCAGAGTAATTATGCAACCTTTTAAAATATCACTGTGACATATGAGGTAATGCCTCTTTCTACTCAGGCTCTGTTGGGAGCTGCTAGGCTGAGCCCTGCCGTCAGCAGTGAGTTTGGAGCAAGCACTCATCCACCTTCATTTTCACGGTGAAACAGGAGTTCCCAGAGCCCAGACAGGATGTCATGGCACAGAAACACCCCTCTGATGTGAAAGTCCCCTTCATTTCTGAATGATTGTTTGATGAAAAGAGGAGTTGTTGTAATTCTGATCTGGGAAGATAAAATATTTGTTATCTGAATAGTTTATGGATCAAGCTGTCTGAGATCAGCTGTGAGAGTATGTTCAGCCATAGTGAAACATGGAATAAAGCTAGAGCTGTAGCATTTTTATAGCCTGATTGCTAACCTCTCTCCATGGACTTTGCCTAAAGTCACCTAGAGCCTCTGAGAAAGCAAACAACGTGTTTTCTTTTACTAGACCCGTTGGTTGTTATTTTAGCATTTCTTTTGCAGTGAGCACATGGAACAAGCAAAGCCTGACTAATCCCACAACCTTTTCTTCTACTCCACACAACACAGCAAGCCAATCACATACCCCTGGACTGTAGAGAAATTAGAAACTCCCCATTCTGCCCCACCTCACCCCCCTCACAGTGGGTGGGAGCCCATCGCCCTCATAACTTCTGTCTTTCTCGCTGGATATTTCTTCAAATGTGGCCTAGACTTGAAGCTTACATGAAGTGCCGAGGAATAGTCATGTTTGGGACATGGATCAGCAGACCTAGCAGGAATGTTTGGTCCTTCCTCTACACAGTCTGCTTGAGTGAACAAGATCTTTGTCCTGTCCAAAGGTGCCAGACGTGTTTAGGCTCTCATAAACAACTTCAGAACTCTGCCTGTGCCTACACCTGAGCATATGTTTGCACATAGACAGAGAAGCCTGCACCAGGAAAATGGAAGACTCATGATTAATAGACAATACTGGCCTGTCTGGGGACCCTGAATAGCTGTGCCCCATGAACTCCCTGTTCCCCCAAGGAAACAGAATATTTTTAGGTTGGAGAGGAGAGACTTGATTATTTACATGATATGTGATACTCTCCCCAAATGTCTCCATGGAGGAGAGATGTCCTTGGGGAGGACTTCTTTGGGTCTGCAGTAACAGAAAAAAAGTGTTTTTAAAACAAGTGACAAAGAGGATCCAGGCAGCTAAAAGATAGTCACTCTTTCCTCGGTTCTTGGAAAAATTAAGGAGCAAGTCTTTATGCAGGCTATTTCACTGCGAGTGAAAGGGAGGACAGCAACTGTGAACAGCCAGCATGGATTAACAAATGTTGAACTGATCAATTACCTGGACAGGGGAATGTAACGAGCCCTCAGCCAGTCTCTTGGCGACACCAAACTGGGAGGAGTGGCTGATACCTTGGATGCCACCCAAGGACCCAGAAGAACTGGAGAAATGGGTCAGAAGGAGCTTAGTGAAATGCTATGAAGACAAATGCAAAGTCCTGCACCTGGGTAGGATCTACCCACCGTGTTCAGCACAGACTGGAGTCCACCAGCTGGGGCATTACTTTGTGGGTATGGATCTTGCTGATCCCAACTACAGGAATGAGAACTGTGCACATACTGAGCTGTATTAGCAGAAGTATAGGCAGTGGTCTGAGGAAAGTGGTTATTCCTCTCTTCCCAGGACCTGTGAAGATACATCTGGAATAGTGTGTCCCAATTTGGGCCCTGATCAAAAGTAAGGAAAAAATTTTACCGTGATGGTGGTTGAGCACTGGCACAAGTTGCCCACAGAAATCGTGACATCTCCATCCCTAGAGGTACTCAAAATGCAACTGTACAAGACTGAGCAACCTGATCCAACTTCAAAGCTAGCCTTGCTTTCTGCTAAAGGCTGGACTACAAGACCGCCAGAGATCCAGCTTGAATTTTTCCACAATTCTATGATTTATGATAGCTCTCAGCAAATCCTGTGCCATTATGTTGTTGAAAAAAGGGTCTATACTTTTACAAGGGGAATGTTTCAAGCAGTATCAACACTTCCTATTAAAATTTTGGCAAATGCATATGTCAATATTTTTAAAATGTAATTGAACATTGCTGTTTTCATTATTTTCCCTACCTTCAGGAAGAAAATAGATTATTAGTAAACAAGAATTTTCTAAAATTATATCATAAAAATTCTGGCAAAACCCTCTGGAAATACGTTGTAAAAATAAGCAGAAAAAGTATCAATTTCAAATCATAAGGAGTGGAAAGATCTTCAGAATGTCAAAAATAGTGAAATAATTTAACTAGCTCTGTAATTTCTATAATGCAATAAACATATGCATTACCTGCTGGGTAAAAACCATGAAGACATTTTCCATTTGAATTAAGCGAATTCAATCCCATAATTTCCATTCTTTGGTGCTCATTTTCCTTAAATTATCTCCTGAAAGATTTTCTTGGCAAATATGTTCCCTGGAACAATTCACTTTAAATAAATGTTGCACACATTGCAGAAGAAGCAAATTTCACTTTCATAATTGCCCCACATTTTCACTACAAAGTGTAGCATGTGAACAGTAGTACTGCACATAACCTTTGTGCAGCTCTGGACACATGAGTTGCCAGTAGCAAATATTTCTGATTATTTTCTCACAAACATCCAGGCAGATGAGGCTGGCCCTTCCTTCTTTGTTTATGCTTAGCTATGCCTGCACCACAATGACAGCAATTCCTTCTTCTGATGTTCCTATTGGTGCTGCCAAGAAAAGTAATCACTTTGTGTATCAAAAGGCATTGGTTTTATGGGAGCACCTGGGAATCTAAAATGCCATCTAACTGAAAAACCAAGAGAGCTCTGAAATATCAGAGGTGGCACAGTCTGCACCATTTCCACCTGTATTATTTTGTGGGCTTGCACAAAGTGTTGTTAAGACCTCGAGCAACCTAATGTAACTAAATTGTCCTGATCCTAAGGAGCCTTGTAAACTGATTTGGTTTGTGTGATTGCATCATCTCAACATAATATGACTGTACTTGGATTTCCCTCTACAGAGCTGCAGCCCTTGGGCTGAAGTAATCTCCAAGATATGGCTGAGTGCTCATGCAGCACATTGTTGGAAAATCTCGTCTTGGGAGTAAATTCTGACCAACACTGATCTGAGAGCAGAGGCATATCCTCAAGATGGAGTTAATAAAAAACAGATTTACATCACTTCCACCAAAATCATTGCTTACCGGGCTGGCCAGTATTGTGTCACTGCTCTTTCATTTTCTTTGATCATCCACATCTGAATCTTACCTCTTCTCTTGTAATAAAAGATTGTTCTTTATTATTCTATGTACCAAAATACTTCTAGGCCTGGATATTAATAAATATGTCAGTAACTATGTAGTGTCAACACCAAGTGCTTCTTTTAGTAGATAACAATATAAGGAAAAGAGTGGAAATCCTTTCCACAGAACTTATTTAATTCAAATGAAAACACATACGTAGAAGACACAGAATTTATGACAAAACACACACAAACCAAAACTGGGCTTATATTTTCAGGCAATAAAAATGGACTACTGCTGTCATGTTTCTTCTTCATTTTGACTATCAGTACTTTTGAGCTTCTTTCCTTAAAAATATTATATTTGTATTATCACCCAGCTTTTCTCCCTAACTCCATGTATGTTTTTTATTCTTCTTTTTTTCCAAGTGTTTACAGTATGTACCAGGCTGCATTAATAAAATTTAGACCTTCTCTAGATTATTAAGAAAGCCAGTAATTAAGATATATTTTAGAAACGATCTTTGCAACACACCTAAAGGCATTCCAAATTGCTCAGTTTTGTGGATATTTAGCCAGATTTCAGGTTATTTGGAATGTTTTTAAAAATTTTGATTTGGTTTAATTTTTTGGATAAAACTTCATTGACTGAGAGAAATTCAGTTCTGAAGTATAAATGCTGTTCTTCAGCTTGCTTTAATAAGTATGATGAAGTCAATATGGTTATGTTTCCTTTCTCCAGCTGAGACTCTGACCTTCAGTATAACATTTACCTCACTTTCTTCTTCCACTAATTAGTCTAGGCTATAAAAATGGTTTGTCTGGCAACATTTAGTCTTGACAAAACAGTGCAGGTTATTGATCATCATTTTACTGTCTTATAGATGTTCAAAGACTATTTCCCTTATCAGATGTTGAGTCTTGGATTAAAGTACTTTAAAATGGTAATTACTAAAAATAATCTCTTTTTTGAGGATTGCTAGTGTTCTTCTCTTTTCATTACAGTAATTTCTCAAAGCTTTCAGGTTTTTGAAGAGTAACTGCTTGTGGTCTGGTAAGACCTTTAGTTTGCTAAGACCTAGTTCATATTTCTTAACATGTGTGTCTTAATCTTAAAGTAACCATATGATTGAATTCTGAAAAATTAGCAACACAATTTTTTAGAGAAACACTTTATAAAGGAATTCACTGCCTTGATTTTGAGTTGCCACTAATTGTGTGCCTGTTCACAACTGATAGTGGATTGTTTCCTAGGTTTTTAATCTTGCATTCTTTAAAAGTTAAGAATGAGGATTTTATTTATCTTGTAGATATAGAAGGGAACCATTTCTCCTCAAAAAAAGAAAAAAAAGAAAAAGGAGGGAAAGCTTTCATTTTCTTTAACCTCAATGACTAGTTCACAGGACACACACAAGTTCACCCAGTTTACACTTATTCCACACCAATACCAATAAAAACTACTTACTGAATATAACAGTTTCTGAGTAGTCTTTACTAGGTTTCCTTACCCTTCCCCCCTGCTGTATGTTTTATTACCTGTCCCATTGTGATTTAAAGTCACAATCAATGGAACAATCTCTTGAGGCTACATGTGCTCTTCTCAGCTGCAATCTTAATTCTCTTCCACTCATCACAGAATCACAGAATGGTTGAGGTTGGAAGGGACCTTTGGAGCTCATCTGGTCTAACCCACCTGATAAACAAGGGCCACCTGCAGCAGGCTGGCCAGGACCATGTCCAGTCAGCTTCTTACAACCTCCGAGGAGAGACAATCCACACCCTCCCCCCACAACCCATGCCAGTGATTGGTCACCATCACAGTAAACAAACCTGTTTTCTAATGTTCAGAGAGAACCTTCTGTGTTTTAGTTTGGGCCCAAAGCCTCTGGTGCTGTTTCTGGGCACCACTAGAAAGAGCCTGGCTGTGTCCTCTTTACCCTTCAAGTATTTAGACACACTGATAAAGTCTTCTCTTCTCTTCTCTTCTCTTCTCTTCTCTTCTCTTCTCTTCTCTTCTCTTCTCTTCTCTTCTCTTCTCTTCTCTTCTCTTCTCTTCTCTTCTCTTCTCTTCTCTTCTCTTCTCTCTTCTCTCTTCTCTCTTCTCTCTTCTCTTCTCTTCTCTTCTCTTCTCTTCTCTTCTCTTCTCTTCTCTTCTCTTCTCTCTTCTCTCTTCTCTCTTCTCTTCTCTTCTCTTCTCTTCTCTTCTCTTCTCTTCTCTTCTCTTCTCTTCTCTTCTCTTCTCTTCTCTTCTCTTCTCTTCTCTTCTCTTCCACCGCTCTCCAAACCTCACAGGAGAGGTGCTCTGGTCTCTTCAACTTTTGTGGCCCTTTTTTGGAATGTCTCCAGTTTGTCGATGTCTCTCTTGTTCTGAGGTGCCCAGGAATGAACCCAGCACTACAGGTGAATTTCCCCATTCACATCAAAGAGGCCACAGACAAGTTCTTTGGTTTTCCTCAAAATTTGCAGAAACTAATCATCTGTGCACTCCTACAATGAGTAAGTCTTGTCCTCGTTGTAATGAATCAGAGAAGTTTTTGGTTGCCAGACTGCCCATTATTCTCAAAGCAGCACTGAGCAACACAACAAACCTCATCAGAGTCCATGGGAAAACTCTATGCTGATTTCTGCTGGTGGAATTTTGACCAGGACCCCTCTGGGTTGTACTGCACCTGGTTAACTTGAACAAAAGCTATTTGCTACAGTTTCTTAGACAGATTAGAAAGAATTTTTCAGTTCATGTAGGAGGATATTTAGACAAGTTTTTAAAGCAATGTTTTCCTCTACTCTCCAAGGAAAAGGTGACTGCTGCTCTCATATGTTTACCAGATTTAAATTACTCATCTCTCCTAAGTCCATTAAGAAATAATAGACTTTTTTTTATGATTTTGCCAAACAGCAAGAATGTAAGCTTTCCTGTGCTACTCTATCAATTACTTCATGGCTATAGTGGAAAGGTTGCTGCACTCAGGGGCCAAAGGGTAATTTACTCGGCACAGTTATTACAGTTAAATGAATCTTTGGCTTATTTAGCAGAAAGATAGGCGTCTGCTAACACAGGGGCAACAATTTTGAAAAACTGTCTGTGAAGAAATGAGTCATGTTTTGGGAAGCTCCTAAAAAGTCCTATTTAGAGTGAGAGTACTTCAATTTGAAGAAGGCAGCCAGTGCAATGTAACAGCAGAAGTGACTTCAGTGGCAGTTTTGGGAAGTATCAGGTTTTCTGATCACTTTGGGAGATATGGAAAGTGAATCTTTAGTGATTGCATAGATATAATCTCAATTACCTCACCTATAATCTTGTATATTTTCTACAAATGCCAGCATTGCTTCATTACAGAGAGGGGACCGTCATCCAGATCCTCTATGCTCTCTTAGCTGGAATTCAGTCGCTTTTTTTTTTCTCTCTCTCTCTTCTCTGTCATCCAAACTCTTCCTCCAAGAGTTTCCACTGAACAGCTGTCTTGAAATAAATTAAGTAATCCCTTACACATTGCAGCAAAGTACTGCTGGTTGGGCTAAACATGCTGGGTTGTACAGAAACCAGCAGTAACTCCATGCTTCTGGGCTTCCTCACCCTGAATGCTTTGGACTATGAAAATGGCTTTTCACTGAAAAAAAAGCTCTCCAGTAAGATGTTCAGTGGAGGGAGCAAAATGTTCTTGTTCAGACCTAAAATGAAGAACCATAAACCAGGCTGGATGGGGCAGTGTGTGACCTGATCTAGTGGAAGGTGTCCCTGGCCATGGCAGTGGAGTTGAAATTAGGTGGTCTTTAGTGTCCCTCCCAACCCAAACCATTTTATGCCTCTCTGACCATACAGCAAGATTCACTTAGGTATGTATTCTTAAAATGCCAGTAGTTTTTCTTTAATTGACTAATTGCACAACCTCACTTCAAATAATATCAGAAAAAAACAAATTGTGAGAATAAGTTTTATCCAGTTATACTGTAACTTAAGGGTTCTACTGTTTGAAAACCCAACCTTTTGGATATAGGCATCAGGTTAATGCAGAGGTTTCCTAAGCTGGCACCAGCCTCATTGACAACACTGCTATAATTGTCTACTGGCACACTGGACTACTGCCGTGTGCTGAAATAACCAATAAATTAAATAGCCAATAAATAACCAATCAATGAACTACCAGGACACGGTCATACATGCATCAAAACAAAGATTATAGGCTTCAGCTTCCTTCCCCCACAGACATGTGCTATTGGTTCAATTACTACAGCATTCTCCAGGCAGTGCCTATCAGAAATTGAAATAAGGGGCTACGTGGCTACAAGCAGGAACCTTGAGCAGTATGACAAAACTTATTTCACTGGCATGGCTGACCCATGGAACTGCATACATTCTCAAAGCATAATAAACACAAAGATGAAAGAAAAGATTACAAACTACAATATTTTTCTTATTAGCTCAGTAAGAAAGCCGCTGATGGGAACTGACTGCAAAAGATGCATGAACAATGAGGAATGAAAACCAGCATTTAAATACTGTATAGGAAAAATGTAAAATGAAGTAGTCTCAAGATATAGATCATTAATAGTGAAATCAAGGAAAATTTTCACATACATTTTCTCCAAGATGGCAGCTGCTCTTAGGAGCTGATCCAAAGCCTACTGAATTCAATGGAAAGATTTAACTTCAATGGACTTGGGATCATTTTCACTTTTGGCTGAGAGAGTTGCATTACTCCAAGTTAAAAGAAGGAAGACTTGGCAAACAATAACTGAGACTACAGAACATTTAGGGTCAAAAGGCCTTCGTTGCTAGACCAAATCATCCCTGGTGTGATTCCACCATATCCAGAGGATCTGCTGAGTCAGTTTTGTAGAGACTGACGACGCCATTTGTGATTTTCAATGAGTTCTGTTTGTAAGTCAGGGTAAAATTTGATCCAGTGGATGCAACCAAACTGTAAAGTTTAGTTAATTTAAGCACAATAGCCCTGTTGGTTTAAATAACTGCAGAAGTTTTTCTTGGTGCATTAAATGGCTATATTTTACGACTATAACCTCACAGCTATGAAATATAGGTCTCCAATGATAAAGCTATTCTATACAGCTTTCTTCCCAGCAGCCACTGCTGGGAATTTCACTGTTTCTGAAATAAATATGAGATGCATACATACCATACATGGAGGGAAAGGGAGAGCAATAGGAAATACAATGAGCTGACTCAAGATATGTTATTTATTTGCACACATTTTTTAATGATCTCATATCTCAGAAGTGGTGGAGGGAACCTGAGCCACTTGTGAATTATGAAAGGTCATTAATAACTCATAGCAATATATGACACATCCATTCAGGTCATCCAGACTTACTCCATGCTTGGATCTGTTTATCTAACACCAGTTTCAGTTTAGTCTGTGCTGTGTGTTGATTTCATAGTACATCATGTAGCAATGAGACCTCTTGGCTACACTCCCATGTAAGATGACTAAGTTTGAAGTATAAGAGAACCTGAAACAAATTTTCAGAGTATCAGTTGGTTGAACTGAACCACACATATCTACTTCCAATGACATGTTGTGAGCATTAAGTAAAATAACTTAAATATATCAGATTGGTTGTGTGCACGTGCATCTGTAAAAACACTCTCACATTTCATACAGTTGAAACTCAAGACTTTTCCTCATGCTTGTTTCTCTTCCTAAGAAACTGAAATAGCAAACATGCAACAGAGATTATTTTGATTGTAATAGCACAAGACACTCAAGTACTACAGAGATGAGCATAGTAGAAGAATGAAATGAATTGCAATCCAGTTTTTTACTGTCTTAAAAGAAAGCTAAAAGGCACATTTTATTCCCAGTCACGTATCTGAAATTCAACAATTAGGTATAATCCCTATAGAGACAAGGGTATAATTTACTTTGCTATTCTTAAAAACTGTGCAGGCTACAGTTACATGTTTTAATTATAGCTACTTTGCGACAGCTCCCAGACAATAAACCATATTTGCAAATGCAGTTCTGAAAAAAACTCCACGGTTTTAAATGGGGTTTGTCCAAGGAATCTTAATCAACTGATTAGAAAATATTAAACTCCTCTTCCAGCTCCTCTTGGTAATACTCACGGTAACAAACTGACCAAGCAGTGCCCATTATTGACTGCCAAAAGTTCATGGCAATACCCTGGGGCAGAGCTTGCTTCTTCCAGCCCCAAGCACCCCTGTGGTTATCACTTCATGGGCTAATGCGAGCTCAGTGTGAGAAATACATGGCACGTGGCACACCATGGGGAGCTGTGGTGAGCACACGTTCTGGGCAGTGCTGCAGACTTATAAGGTGCCTAATGCTAGCACTGTCATCACTACTCACACGTGCAAATTCTCAGCACAGACCAGTATCCAATAGTTATATGGCAAGACAGGGTGCATTTTAGTGACCTACAGATGTGCTTTTTGGGATGGCTGCAAACATCCAGGCCTTTGGACAAGCACCCCACCTGGCTCGATATCAGCCCAAATGCTACATAAACTGTTTTGTAGTGTTCTTACATCAACTTGGCTTGAAAAAAATAAGTCTCCAAACCAAAACCTCTGAGCACTTCTCACATCACACGTGCTGTTTGAGGCAGACACCGAAGTCATTTATCTGCACAGTTGTTCTCCAATTTGACAAAAAAACCCCAAGCCAAAGGGTCTTTGATATCAAAGAAAAATTAATTCCATGCACGCAATTCTTGGTCTTTTCAACTACTTTAATCAAACTCTCATGGTAAGTCATTTCACATTTTATACATGAAATAGAACATTCTGTTTATAAACCAGAACGCTGCACAAACATTGTTTTTGTCAGGGCAGAAGAACAGCTCTCAGGCAAACAACACCACAAAGCAACACTTCCCTAAGGCTGCTGGGCACTCCACACCACAAGATAAAGTGAGGGTTACCTGTTTACAACCAGAAGATGGAAGAAAGCTTGGTTCTATCTTTTGTTGTCAAAATCTTCCCTCAACCTAATGGTATATGCACCTATCAAAAGTGACAGGACACCCTGCAATTAGTTTTAATTCTTTCTCCCTCATTTACCCTTCTAGAAAGTTCCTTGCTTTTTTCCCCTCCTATCACTTCAAAATTGGCTTTAAACAACTGAGTTATCAACTTTTGCCAAACTGGTTTTTTGGTTCGTTGGTTGGTTGGTTGGTTGGTTGGTTGGTTGGTTGGTTGGAGGTTTTTTTTTCCAAACAGGACAGCTAACTTTCTCAAAGTTAAAATAAAAATATTGGTTGCAACATGACAACTGAGTGGCAAAGCACTCAGTGGATGATCCCTACCACAAATACCCAGAGTTGCAACCTACAAAGCTCAAAACTGCACAATTTTATAACTGAAAGGACCACCAGATTTAAAGACAGAAGGGGATAGTAAGGACAGCTGAGGTTCTGCCAGGAAGTGTTTCCATACCTGACATGTTTCAGAAAGTAAGTGCAGGGTAAAAAAAAGGCCTATCTGCTCTTTCAACAGGTTGTCCACTGGTTCTAAGTATTAAAGTCAGCTCAGAAAACCAGGCTACACCGAATTTATCTCCTAACCCATAAGAGGACAATCTTCTGGAACCAAACTGCCATCATTTACAGAGCTCTAGAGAAGCTCACATATAAGCTACCAGCATTGCTCCTGCCCTGGGGATGAATGGAGCCCAGAAGTCTACAGTGCTTCCCACAAGGCTACAACTTTTGGATCCAAATGCAAAATCTTCAAGCAAAATAAATAAAAGCAAAGATAAGAGCCTATTGTTTTACAGTTAGCACTTCTTCCAGTTATTGTACGAGCACATTGGTCAGATCAAATCCTACGAACCCGATTCTGACATCACCACAGTAATACACTATCCCTGTCAATTTAAATCAAACTGCTGATTTTTCCTCCTATTAGATCAGCTTTAGGCAATGAACTGTTCAACATGACTGCAGAAGTCAGGTGCTCTGAGTACAGTATTGATGGGTCCTATGCACATACTTAAGCACAACAAAACAGAATACACCAGAGCCTGACACAAACTGGCATGAGACCAGGATCTAAGCCTTAATTTTCTCATTCATACATCACCATCACGTTTTTCAAGTGCCACTGTCATTAACCTAAGATACAGAGCAGTACATCATTTAAAACCATTAAGTAAATATTTTGGGGTCAAATATATGGCTTTTCATATAACTTGGTCTGAAAAGAAGAGCACTTTCCAATGTGGCAAAGGGAATGCAACACACTATCAACAAGTAAATCTAACAGCTTCACCACTAATTCATTATGATTTCCACAGGATTTATGCTCTATGGTTGACTGCACCTTCAAACAAATCACAACAATAAACTCATCCTTGTATTATTACCTCCAGCCCCACCACAATAACCTCAGTTCCCTTATTTCTCCTCACTTCAGGGCTCCTCAGTCCCCTACCACAACATCCTTATGCCCTTCTATTCTTTATTCTCCTAGGTAGATCTTTTATCAACTTTGTCTAGCTTGCTGGTGGGCCAAGAGACATCAAGACCTTTATAGGGACCAGGGCTACATGAACACAGTTTGACTGGCCAGGACACCCCACGTTGGTTGCTCAACCAGTTTTACTCAGTAGTCAAACATTTTTCCACAACAGAGTCCACAAGAGTGTTTCAGGTGCCCTGTGATGAATTCTGCCACACTTTTCCTTTGGAAGGAGAAGACAGGACATGGTGAAAGCAGGTAACTGTGGATCCTTGTACTCTTTCATCATACATCTCACAGATCTTCTGCAGAATTTTTTTTATATTGGAGACTTAACACTCTGTTAAATCTTGATGAAATTGTCTTGTGAATTGAAGCAATAACAGTGAGGAAAAGAAGTGACATACCCACCCACAGTGTGAACGTGTACATAATCTCCTTACTCTAAGAACTACCACTGATACAATGCATGCACATAAGAAGGTGCCACTTTAGTAGAAGGTAGAGATTTTCTCACACAATTTAAAATGCTTCCTGTTGTGCAATTTTCATGTAACTGCTCAAAACAATAAAGTAGTGGACAGTTCAAGATGATAGAGAAAATCTGGGAGTTGCAGAGGTAGGTTACTCCCATTCTCTGACTAAATCACCTTGGCCAATGGAAGGAGACTTTCTTTAGCTGCTCTTCACCTGCCAAGTCTAAAAATAAAAATTATCAGGGCTAAGAATTACCTAGAGTCTTTTCAAAGCTTTTTGCAGTGTTTAGAGGAAGAAAAATATTAATTCAACTCACAGATGTACAATCTTCTTTTAACAATAGTTTCCTGCTGTCAATAATTACCCATCAGCTCCAGAACAGTCCTTCTGTGCTCAGGCTTTTACTTCTATCTTGAACAATTGGTTGTTCTGCATTCAAGCCATAGGCACTGCAACTATTCCCAGCTACTTTGAATTCTAGTCAATATTTGTGATGTCCAATGTTTTCCTCCATTCAATTTATTTAGGCATTTGTAACAGATGGGTGAATGACAACAGTTGATAAAGATAACAGCAGAAAGGCAGACCAGCTGAATAAGTTAATTCACAACCCCACTTAAAAATCAGTCTGTTCTGGTTATCACCTTCCTCTACTCTCGTTTCAGCATGATTTTTAGCTACCATGCTTCTCACAAATTCCTGGACTCAGCAAATAATGCTTAAAAGTTAAACCACTCAAAATGGAAGTAACAATGTTCTAAAATTGTCTACTGCCTCCATCCTTTAGACAGCTGCTGCTAAAATGAGGATGGTGTGGAAGCAGAGAGGAAAATGGGACAGGCAATTATTTTTCATGTGCAACACAGTAAGATTCTTTAGAAACCTTGTGTATAGCTAGAAAATAAGCATTCCAAAGGTGTACAGCATTTTTTTCCTGTTCATGGCACCTCATGATCATGAAGGTTTTGGAAATACCCACATATTCTTTTCATCCCAGCAGGAGCTAAGGCTGTTAGTCAACATGCCAGGATGCTTTATTACCACTGGGAGCTCAGGTCAGTCCATCCGTACCGTTACTTGAAGATGGAGAGTTGTCCTCTGGTAATTAATACATTTCCACCTCTGTCTAGTTAAAGAGATCTAGTGCATTCATTCTCGTTAAAAAAGAAATGTGGAGCTTTGCAGTTTCTCCAGTTTGGAGCTGAAAAAGAACTTCAAACATCAGAATAATTTTCTAAAAGTAATGAGTTCCCTCGCTCTAGTTGGAGCTACAGCCCTGGTAATAAAGCATTTTTGCTAAAAACTGCTGTCTGCAGACTGATTCATTCTGGTGGCATGAGAGAGAGATTCAGACTGCGAGTGCTCTGCAGGGAATCTGTGACAGTCTTTCATCGGCTGCATATTCTTGACTTAGAAAAACAAAAGCAAAGGCATATTGTGAAGATCATGGAGCTTCATTGCTGGGCTGCAGAGTGTTTTAGCTGAAGATTGCAGACTCGGATACAACAGTGTACTTGAGAAAAGGGTGCTGTAGGAACTTAAAATCAAGTGTGAGATTTCTGTCTCCATTGCTGTCTGTACAAATCAACGAAATCTCAACTATTCTCCCTCAAGGCATCTTGTGGATTTTATTTTTCTCTTAACAGACCCACTCTACTCCTTTGAAGTGGCAAGTGGAGACAGGGGCTTGCCTCTCTGGGGTAATATGCATAATGAGTATGTTCACATACAACTGCCTCCTTTCTTGGCATATCTGCAGGATACTTGCACCAGATTCTCATCCAGATCATACCAGTGTAAATCTTGAATAAGTTAGACAGAAATCATTACAGCTGAGGAGGAAAAAGTGCCCAACAGGCTCCAACAGGAGACTGGCCTAAGCAAAGTCTGCAAAACCACTGCAAAGACACCTCACAGAAATGTCTTTGGAAGGCAATGCCAGGGCACTAAGCTCCTAATTTACATGACCTTGCTTGGCTTTCCAAATTAATCAGAATTAGGGAAGAGACAGAAGCTTGGGCTACAGCCCACCTTCCCTTTGCTTTGCACCTTCTGACACTGCTGGGCCTCCTGGGAGGAACAGTTGTTCTGCCCCTTCGAGTGTGGGAACCACAGGCATTTCTGGCACTTGCATGCAGAACTTCCAATATACTCTCCCCTCTACTCACACCCACATTAGGCATAAAAGACAGTGTTTTCTATCAACACTTATCAAAGTGCCAGTACTCTGAGATGAAAAACTGAGGGAAGAAGGGGAATTCAGCTAAGAAAATCAAACCACTGCCGTAAACCCATTGAAAACGCTTCTAAAAGCTCTTTTCTTCCATATTCCCCACCAGAGTGCCAAACAAACAGTAATTAAAATATATATTATGCTCAAAGGCACAGATTATTCTTCCCACTGGATTTCTTGAGTGGTTCTCCTGTCTTCTTGCATCAGTGTTTCAAACTGTGAGCTTTCTGAGACATGACTTTCATTATCTCTGGGTCATTAGCAGCTCATAACTCAATGTCAGATAATACTGATAAAGAGAGACAAAGGGCAGACTCTTTTCAAATTGTGGAGCCAAACATATTGCACTGCATTGTGTAAAGTCAAAACTGTATGCATTAGTTTCCAGGCAGTGACAATGCTGGACACTTGTCTGGCTAAGAAAAGTGGATGGCATGACACATTGCCCTCAGCAGTGGGATTCACACAGCTGCTCAAAGGCACACTTTGACGGCCAAGTTGAGTCAAAGATTGGTCTTCAGGGATCTTGGTCTCCAGAAGAGAACCCATGACCCAGATTAGTTTATCTAGGGCACAGTTGTAGCTTCAGAAAAATAATCTGAAAATATCTCCAAAAGCCCCAAACCTTGCGTTCCACTGTGATCAATAGGAACCACAACCCACAGCAATGTGTTTGGACTTCCATATAACTTTGGGATTTCTGCACCAAATGCAGAAGGTGCCTCCAGCTACTCACTTGCAGGGCTCCATGGGATCTGTCAAAGTCACCTTGGAAAGCAGGCCTAGGAACACTCTTTTAATAATCTCAGTATTTTACAGGGAAAGTAATTTTTTAAGAGTATCCTAGTGACTATGCATTCACTGAAAGCAGAAGACCAGCCCTGGGGTGCACTGTGCCAGATGAACAGCCTGACCCTGAGCAGCCTGAATCATCTCCCATCTTGGTTTTCATTCAAGCCACATGAATCCCACATTATATGCAACACCATAACACCAGTTCAGTAGGAAACGTTGGAAGAACCCTCCCACAGGACTTTATTTTCATGGGTATGACTCAAGGTACTTCCCAGTTCAGAAGTGAATGTGGGTTTGAATGCCCTCAGGCTGATGAGGGTGGTGTACCCAGCTTACCTACTCCTTAGTTGTAGCACCTAACTCACAACCTAATATGTAAAGACACTGAAGTTTTCCTCTTGGGGCTTTTTCTAACTGAGGAAAGAACTTCTGATGGTGAGCATGTTCCTGTCTCTGTGTTCTCTCATGTTCTCTGTGCAGGGAGCATGACTCTGCAACCACACCCTTCAGGTAACCATGAAAAATACTTCTGATAGTTAACAACAGGGTGCAGCCCAGACTGTTGGCTCTGTCAGCATCCAGAGGTTGTCAGGGACCAAACTGGAGATGGCTCATCAAGGAACCTGCTGAGAGAGACAGTCTGGGGAATCACAGATTTGGTTAGCCTAAAACTTACCAAGGTGGTGGTAATCTTATTATAGATCTGGCATCATCTGGTTTTCTTGCACTCACCTGAAATCTCCTTTTCCAAGGCACCACCACTTATCAACAAGCCTCACCAGTTGCCTGAGGCAGGGGTCCAGCTCTCAGCCTTCACCGTGGCTCACTTGCAGCTTTCTGGAAGCAACTGAACAAATGACACCAGTGTGTGGATACTCTCTAGGACAGCTGGTCTCCTAAGAAGATGAGTTATTGGGCTGAACTGAGAGCAGTGTATGGAATTTTTTTTTTGCCAGAAGATGTTCAAATAAAATAACTTTTTCCGCATGACTTTCGGAAACTTGTTTTGTCAGCAGAACAAAAAAAAAAGTTCAATATTGCTAATTAGGAATTCTTTATTTAATTATCATGTCAATAATTTTTCTTTGCAACTTTTTTATTTCTTTTTCTTTGCAAGTGTCTATTATAAAGGCTTTAAAGCCTTCTCAGTTAAATAAACTAAAAAGCAACTTCAGTTGTGATCCTAGACAGACACAGCTGAGCCATGTTTAATTAGCCTGGATTTTGTTTCTAAATATATTTTCAAAATGAAATCCACATCTTTGCATGGATGCTAGGGGAAAAGGATGAAAAAGCAGTATTATACAACCTGCTGAAATTCTCTGTTACTCTGGTGTAACATGTCACTGTGTTAAAATTCCCCTCTCCCACTACATGCACACCTGAATATACTAAGCAGGAAAATAGTTTTAAAAGTTGGAGAAAGTCATGATCAGTTTTAGAAATGGGGGAATGGGTCTGCCATTTTCAACATGTAAAACTATACAGAAATGTCAATTTAAGTATAAACTCTATGCTTGAGGCACAAAGGTAGATGGCAATTCTACCAGTATTTGGTGAAATATTAACATAAATTTGGCTCCCTGATTTCAGAAGAGCAAGGAAAGTAGATTGGTTCTCTGATGGACTTACATGACAAGGCTGAGATGTTGATCTACCCCAAAGCTCAACAGGCTGAGGGCACTACAAAGCACAAAGGGCCAGCAGAATATGGAAACTCTGAGACTCCAGATAGAGTTTCATAGGATCAGAGGAAGCTTTCTGTGCATAGGTTGGCATAAACATGGCTTTGGATGTCAGGCCTATATAATCAAGATGGCAGGAAAGTAATTTGAAACAGAAATGCTTCTATTGAGAAATGGCACCTTGGACGCTTTGGAAACAGAGAATCTAAAAAACCCCAGACTGGAACCATGTGCCTCCTTTTTCATGATAAAGGTCTGCTGCCACCTCCAGCTCCATTTTCCCCATTGCTTTGTGTCTCCTGCCTTCAATCTGGTGAAGTAAACACCATGATCATGATTCCAAATGGTCCCACCTGCACTATGGCAATGAATGACCTGAAGATCTGAAGATAAGGAGCCCCCATCACCCTGCCAGGCTGCAGAAATCCCAGCGTTGCTTGCTGGGAGGCACTTAATCTCCAGCCAGGGTTGACAGTGCCATCTCTGACACTGAGTGCAGTGCAGGCAGCTCCCAGGTTCCTCATCTGTTCCTGAAGTTACTATGTCAGGCTGGAAAAGCTTTAAGGGTATATGATCCTTCCCAGAAGTGTCACGATAGCACCAAGCTGTGTGCTGTCAGCCCAAACACAGCTCGTGTGTCCGCAATGAAAATCACCAGTGAAGACATCAGGTAACCACACCTTTCCCCAACAAATCTTCCCTGTGGCCACAAGGCAATTACAAAGGGTGAACAAACTATTACACATTTCAGTACTATTTACAAACAGGTGTGTCTCAGATATTGTATAACTGTGTATGAAGGAAAGAGTTTTGATTGTTTCTGCATTGCAGAAGTAGCCCTATCAGGAATGAAAACAGCTCTGCTCTGAAGATTTTTGCAGCTGAATGGTCAGACCATGTTTTGTGATTATGAATAAAAGGGAGGAGCAGTTGTTTCTTCTTTTGATTTGTACCATCCACAGTGGTGCCTCTGTGAAAATACAAGACAGTTATGAATGACAAGGGCTGCAAAGCAGGACTGCCGTGGAATGGTTTAAAAACAGAAATGAAGATGGACAGTTAATCCTTATAACAAAGTTCTAAGTCTGACAAAACAGAGCCTGGGATTATAGCACAGAAAGAGGAGTAGATTCAGGAAGGTCACTGTTTAATTTAACTAATTTGGTCATGGCAAGGTAGGGCAGGTGGAAAAAAGAAATGGAAAATGTTCTTTAAATGGTTTTATTAATCACAACAGGATCTACTGCTGAGGGCAAGAAGAGAAGAACTTTATGCTTTTTACTAACATTTTAAAACAGTCCCAGCTTCAGATGAACAGAGTAAGGGACTATTCCTTCAAGCAAGGGATGGTGAGGAAGACCTTAAACAGGTTTCTGGAGCATTCATAGCTTCTTCCTTCATGGTGTTCTACATCCATAACAGAAATAGTAAGGAGCACTGAAGTCCATACTGATAAATACAGTAATAAATTAAACATGCTAAGTTTTCAATTTTAAGTTAAGTCCCTGTCCCTGAGGGTAGCAAGCTGCAAACAGCCCACATCTGTATGACTAACTTCACTTACTCTCCAAAAATGGGTAGACATTACCAAATTATTAATTTGGGGTTTCTCCTCTATTGCATTAATAGCCAGACACAGAAAGCTGACCAAGGCCAAACCCATGCTAAGGACTCTCTTAACAGCTCAGTGCTATGGACAATCGGTTTTCCACAGCCTAAGGGGCTGGAGACATGAAGCCACATTCAACAGCTCTAAGTAGGCAGGATCCCACTGGACCTCACTTCCAAGACAAATTATCTCACAGACAAATTTCATTTAGCTTAATCATCTTCCCCTTTGCCTGTGGTTAAGGTGGAGAAGCTGGAAAGTTTTCTTTCCAGTCATTTTATGCCAGTGGAAAGTTCCAGTATAAAGCTCTTACCTTAGCTCCCTGATCAGTGATGTAAATCTGACCTGAACTTATAGCAAAGACTAGCTGATCTTTTGGGTGCTTGGAACTGACTAGCCTTTGCTGTGCTCCTGCTCAGGTGTGGCATCTGGAGGAAATGGGGAAGGAACCCAGCCAGTGAGTCTGCAAGTGTGAGAATCATAAAATTTAAAAAACAAGTTCTCCCATTAAGAGGAGACAAAAAGGTGACAGCTGTCACCACACCCCTGTCATTGCATTAGTAGTGCTCTAGTCCCAGTTTTGGGAAAAGGACCCTGTCCCAACCCCAGGCCATGGAGTGGGTGCCCAGAAAATCCTGTTCATTCAAAGTTCAACTGTTAAGCATTTGATCTTCCATATTTTATCAAGCAGAGCACCTATGAAAGGAGATGGGAGCTTTGCCTGAGAGGACTCGGCATGATTTTGGTCTTTCATTTTAATGGTTAAGCAATTCTGAGTCTCGACCTTCAGCAGGGCTGAAGAGGTCTGTGCAGATGGGAGAATGCTCCTTCTTTTCTTGTGGTAAAATTAAAAAGAAAAAGAAGCTCATACATCATAAAACGTGACAATTCCCAGAGTAGTTCTTTTGGGGCTCCTTCTACCAAAAAGTTGTAGCACTGCCAGGCAAAAGGAGAAATGATCCTAATCACCCAGACCCTAGGAAAACACTATATCTTTTTTGTGAGTCGAGCTTAAACAGAAGTTATGCAGGAAGGACCAAGTCAAAAAACACTTTTTCCAGATGTCAGAAAGATTGAAACACACATGAGGGGAAAAAAGCAGTGTTACGAACTTTTAGCTTGATATATCTTGTAGGTGAAAGAACTAATGCTGTAAAGAAAATGTTTGTCTAGTGCCGCTGAGTCTGCTCTAGACTATAACACTGGTCAAACAGCACTTTCACCAAGCATTTCTTAGCCACTCTGCTGTTTGAAAAGCAGAAAGTACAGGGAGGAGGAGAAAAAGAAAAATCTAAATGTGAACACTAAGTTCTATTTACTGAGATAAAGATTGAAGAAATAGATATGGATGTAGAAAATGCTCTTGAAATATGTTCCTTGTTATAAATAAACCATGTTGCCAGCACTTAAATAAAATAAAATAAAATAAAAAATCCCTGTTGAGAGTCACAGGGGAGCAATACCATCACCAGAATATCTGCTGATGCAGCTGAACTATGCTTAAGACATCTGCTGAGATGAAACTACTTTGTGGCTGGAGGTATTAGGAAAAAGAGAGTTACTTCAACAAAAAAATAGCCAGTGTGTGAAAACAAAACCACACCAAACTCAAAAAGATCACACATTTCTACAACTGTGGCACCACCGTACCGTAGTTATTCCATCAATCTGTCTGCCTTGGAATTGAAGCAGAAGATTGCAAAACAGGCTGATAAATGAAGAACCCTCCCCCACAGCACCACTTTCTGTTAAAACCTCAGATCCTGAGCAGACTCGCAAAATATTAAGAGAGGATCAAAAACAAGCGGGATTTGCAGCCCAATTTATTCAAAAGGAGCGCCTTGATCAGTTGGCTGCCGAAGCTGTGAGTGCCGCCCCCGCGAGGTCCGCCCGGCAGCCCGTGCTGCTGTCCCTGCTGCCCAGACCGCGGGCAGCAGCGCCCTGCCCAGCGCACGCCCCGCCTGCAGCCGGCAGCGGGCAGCCAGCGGTCTGGCCACAGACAGACAGACAGACAGACAGCCTTACTCGTGTGACATGCACCGCTTGACCACGGGTGAGTTTTAAAGCAATTTCCTTAACTTGGAGTGGCTCTCACTTCGGCTTGCAAGTGGTTTGATGCTGCCTTTGCCGCAGTTCATTCTTTAGTGTCTGCACTGCATCAGGTCAACTGCTTGACCACAAGACACAAAAGCACCTCATTCTAATTAAGCTGCTTTAAAAGTCAGCTTCAACAAAACACAAGTTGTTTCTGCACACAAAGCATACCTTGCCTTTTGAAGGCTGCAGCCTCCCATTTAGTTTTTTTTATAATGAGTACAATTCTCTGCACTTCTGTAAGGGAAGTAGGAATTCTTGTTTTCACTTTTAGTATGAGGTCCTTACTCCTACTTTTTGAAAAGCTGCATTATGACAGCTAACCATTGGTCAGGCCTTCAGGCAACAAGGGACATGTGCATTAGGCAGACTTAATACACATGTACATTAGACATATAGTTCAGGAATACTGAAGAACAGGTACCCCTCTCATGTCCAAACTCTCACTTGAAATAGCAAAGCATTACTGCTGCTCCCCCTTCTCCCTCTTCTTCCCCTATCCCCTTCTTTCCAATTTCTTCTCCTCCCATCTAAAATCATCACAACTGTTAAACACAGTTGTCTCAGGTGTCACTTAAGAAGCATCTTCATCCCACTTTGCTGTTTTCCTCTGATGCTCCTCCACAGCATATTAAAAAAATATTTACCAGCCACCATACACAGTTCCCATGTTCCCCTCTCTTGCCAGCCTAATGACATAATTTTCCTCAGTTCTTGAGTTGCCATGGGTTTAAAACACTAATAAATTTTGGGATTATCTTTTATTCTTCTGGAAAAACTGGAGGAGGAGGGTAGCAATCAAAAGCCAAGTTTCTAAAACAGTCAAAGCTGATACCTTTTAACCTGTACATAAGTGTCAGGCCCAGATATGGGATGCATTGCACAGCCAAGAAAGGGTCAGGGCTTCCCAGAGGGAGGGTTCCACGGATAATTTACTGCCCAGTGGCAGCTTTTTTATTGATGAAACAACACATGAAGCTTTAACTCCCTGCTAAAGCATTATAGTGAATCAACAACTCAGAAAGTTCTCGGAGTTCCCTGTTCACATGTAAAAGCAGTGGTAGCCTCTCTGATTTACCTCTGGTCCCTTAAGCAATAACTCAGCAACTGAGGTAACTTTATTAATACCTACTTGACTGACAAAAAAGGTAATGACAGTCTTGTCACAACAAGTCCCAGTGTGGCTTTTGCTTTTCCTCCCCGCTGTTGCTTTCAGCTCCTGTTTACTGGGAAACCTGACTCATTTGCTACTTTTGTAATACATAGTAATGCAGAGTTGGGGGATTCCCTGATGGAAGAGCTATTTACAATTTAGTTGTAACCAGAGTTCATGCAGGATTGTGTATATATGTAAGTGTGTGTGTGTTTGTACACATGCCCTCCTGCATCTAAGGTGTCTTGTATGGTAGCTTTTGCAAAACAAAATAATAAGGACAAAAATAAGCTTCTTACAGGTACATAAAAGTACCTTCACAAGCAAAATAAGCTGGGAAAGTATAGACTGTTTTTTATCTTCCCCTGATGTATATGAACTTAAGAAACCTATAGGCCATTAGAAAAATTTTACAAAAACACAGGTCTCTGAGGTCAGACAAAATACAAATATTAGCTATCCTAAAATTATTGAAGGAAGAAGTGAGGTGTTTGGTATTAGGTACACCTTTCTGATCACAAATAGAGAATAGGTGACAACATGATGCAGATGGTCTGTGTGATGTTTGGATAAACACTTAATAAAAATGCTTCAAACTCCCATTGTGTTAAGTGATACGCAGATGTTCCTGTGGCCATTTCAATGGGGCCACTTCAGTGGGACTCATTTTTAAGCATATCTGTATTGGTTGCTCACATGTGTTCTAGTTCCATGTGTAGTCCTTCCAAGCATCAAATGCCAGTCCCAAATGCAGTAGGTTTTGAAAATCATTCAAGGAGGTTCTACTTACAGCCTTTGCGGGAGTGCATTTATATCAAGAATAACTTATGACCTAGGATGTCTGTTCCAAAATAAATTTCTTCAGAGGAAACAAGTGATGTCCAACATTGAACATTATTAAAAGGAGTTCTCATCTTTCCCGAGAATCTCCCATGACTTTGGAGCAGTCATGCAGGGACTATGTACCATGTTCCTTGTGAGTAGAGCACATGCTCATCTCTCACATTAGAGAACAGCTTATCCCCATGGTGTGTTCTTCACTCACCCAAAAGCCCAGAGAGAGGAGAAGGGTTTTTATACAACTTATTGCTGCAAACTGGAAAAATAAAACCAGCATAAAACAAACAAACTAACAATGCAGAGACAGAGATGTGAAGTATTTCCATGAATACATACATGCTGGTCTTTTCCACCCAAATAAATCTTCATGCTACCAAAAATATTACACTGATTTTACTTCAGAAGATACGGGCATATCTGCAAATATTCCGCCCCCCCCCAACCCCCCCCATTTTTGTGGATTTCACCCTCTCAGCCTATTTTCTGCTACAGAATTAATTTACAAACAACGGGTGTTGTCCCCCAGATGAGCATATGTGAAGGATACCCTGTGCAACGAGGCATTTTGTACCATTGGGGCCACCCAGTCTGCCCAGGGAGACACATCCTACTGAAAACTGTGTATACATTTCCCGTTTTATATAGCATTTGAAGTTCAGAATTTTCTCTTAAATGCTTGGCATAACCTTTTCATTACTCCGTAGTATACTTCCACAAAATAACAGACAAATAAGAGAAGAGGATCTGAATGTATTTTTATGGCATTTATGTCACAGAACATCTGGTATTACCTTTGATTTTAAAATCCTTCTAGCATGTTAGAACTTGTAGAATTATTTCAATCAAAAAACATTTGGTCCACAGATCTCTATGTGTATAATAGTAACTCACTAGTTCCTGAGAATTAAATTATCCCATTTTTTGACAGAAGAAAATTTTTTCAGGGGCACTGTAGGTGGGCTCTAGCACCAGGAACCCAGAACAGGGGGTTAAACCACAAAAAAAAAAAAAAAAAAAAAAAAAAAAAAAAAAAAAAAAAAAAAAAAAAAAAAAAAAAAATCACCCCACCACCTTAAATCATGACAATCTTCCACTATTTTAGGTATGTCAGCACATATGATTCTTCACAGAAGCATTGTTTCAGACTAGGGTAGATATACGTGATAGACACAACTCCACACTATTTCTACTACCTCTGTAATTAAATTTAAGGCAAAGCATTAGGGTTCACAAAACCAGTATGCAGTATTTGGCTGCAAGTAACCCCATAGATATAAGTATCCTAAACAGTCCAAAAAGAAGCAGCAATGCTGGGTGTGTTGCTTGCAACCAGCTTTGCTGCAACACAGCTACTCCAAACAAAAGTCCACCTGTGGTCCTTGCATGGTTCTTACTTCTTATGGGTTTTTCACTGCTGCAGCCAGTTGGTCCTTCCCCCTCCTTCTCCCCCCCCAGGGCTGGTGTGTGGTGCCCAGGTTTTGGAGGTGTGTGGAGGCCATGCACAAGCAAGGGCAGCCACTGGCATCAGGGCCCTGGCCCACCAAGGGGCAGGTACCAGAGCAGAGATGCTGGCAGAAGCTCCTGCCCTGAATGCCCATGGCAAGCTGGGGTGCACCTGGCCCCCAGCACTACAAACAAAGCAGAAGACGAGGACCTTGGTCTGTGGCTAAGTGCTATTTGAGGCCGTGAGCTTCACATTTTCTAGCTTTTCCCCATGACCACAACAGCTAAAACTTAATTTCCTTTTTAATTTGTTAACTAAAGCTGGACTTCTAAAACTTGAATTTGAATTCCCCTTGTGCCCATCTAATCTCTCCCTTCTCCTCTCCTCTTCCTCCTCTCCCACAACACTCAAATGCTCAAATTTAGGAAGATTTATGCTTGAGCTGCTGGAGCTGGCAGCATTATATTAGTAGCAGAAGGTGGTATTCGAGTAAGGGCCAAAGCAATGCAGAATTGCAGAGAAGAATACAAGAGCAAACAGGAAAGGAACACCTAACATACGGTACTTTCCATCAGAGCTGGCTGCAAATTTTTCACCAAAACGAATTTTCAGTGAAAATTGTTATTCTTCGTTTTGGCCAAAGACAGATTCTGTATGTGAGGTGTCCCCTTTTGCATTTGTCCTTAAAATAAATGTGAACTACCAAACAAAAGATGTTACAATAAGCACATCTTCAGTTTTCAGCCAAATTGTGTTTGCTAAAAATCTGTCCATTCCCAGGGGAGAAAAGAACCTTTTTTCACCCAGTCCTATTTTATAAGCCTACAGTATACAATACCTATTGTTTTCTGTGTTGTTAAACCTCTTACCATGGTTCAGTACTGCAGCTGGCTGTCATGCTTCTGTTTGTGCACTGGACATCTGTGGGGTAGATTACTTCATTATTTATGTGTATCAATTCCCCATTTGGAAAGGGAACATACCACACTTTGTCTGTTCAACTGATAAGCATAGCAACTACTGTCTCTTACTGTGCCTGGGTACAGTGCCACTTAAAATAGGCCTTCAGTTTTAATGAGCACTAATATTGTGCTAATGTCATGCAAACAATACCAAATAATAGCCTTATTAAATTAATATCTTCTGATCAGCTCCAAAGCAGGCAAAGAAACACATGCTCAGGTTATTTTTCCCCCCAGAAACAGGCTTCATGAAGCAAATCTCCCTGGTTCTCTGACAGTGGATGATGTCTATAAATCTTTGCATGTCCGTGCTGTTTGCTGTGCAAACAATGAGGAAAGGGGTATCCTCTAGGATTATTTGTGCACTGGTGATAGAAATCACATGGATATGAGGCTAACGCAGTGCTCATTCTTTCCTGTTCCTCCAAAAGCTCCCCAGATTATTCTCAGCCTTTTTTTTTTTTTTTCTCCTTTCTCAAAAGGATTTTATTTTTGCACTGTCAGTAGAAATGTCCATTACACAGTGGCAGCTGCTTTAAACATGCTTGCCATCATCAGATCTGAGCTAAAGTTTGGCATGGAGAAGAGCTGCGTTTGCAGCACTGTCATCTCTGTGTGCTCTTCCCAGAACAAACCAGTCTGAATTTACTGTCCAAGCCCTGAAGAGAGGGTCCAACAGGAGGGGTCCAGCGAGGCCTCAGCAGTGCTTTCATGCCGCACCCCCACCACAGGGAATGCAAATGTTACTTGTGTGTGCAGGAGAGCTGGACTTTCCTGCCCAGGTGGTCCCCCATACGATGACAGGGTCCTGAATTCTCAATGCTGCCACTGTACAGCACCAAGAGTGTCTCCAGCCACTTGTGTCCTGCTGGGTAAGTCCATCACAGCATTGCTGGCAGGGAGGTGGAATGCAGCACAGTATCACCATTAGAGAAGGGGAAATACTCCAGGAATAAGGACAAGGAACAAACCGCGGAGGATACAGTCTGCTTGCTTCATTCTAGTCCCCACTTTCACATCCTGCTATGGCTCTTCTGCTGACTTCCCCCTGAACCTGAGCCCTCACACAACAAGTACTGCAGACCAAGTTCCAGAGGTGTGCAGAAATAGTATGATTTAGGACTCAGGTCTTAACAGAAACTGGAGCAGTCTGGTGCAGGCAAGTGCTTGGAGAGCAAGGGATGTTACAGGCATACAGAACTCACTGCCTTCCCTGTGTATCTCAAGTCTATGTATCTGTAGCACTTGGCTTTGGTTGCATCTCTGAACTTTGCCTAAAGCACGTTACACTCATGAATCTGCAAAATTGAACTGAAAGTCTCCCGAGAAGAGGATTACCCAGGAGAATTTTAGTATTTCCTGCTTCCAGTTGGGCTGGAACCAACACAAAAACAGCTATAACAGTATTTGGCTCTGACATGCCTGCTCCCAGCCAAAAGGCAGGAAATTTAGAGGTATACAAAGATGAAAAAAAAAAGATGGAAGATTGGGGTGAGGAACAGAGCTGAGCTTTTGAGAAACAAAAGGGCAAAAAAGATTAAGGTCTGTCAGTTCTTATTTGTTTCTGAAGGATTTTGCTAACCTGCAAGGCTAGGTCCTCCCCTCTGAATAACACCTGGACTTTTGTACAAAAGAACAATCCCTAAAGGCTTTTGGGCCCGTTGGGCCCTTGGCACTGTTTTATACCTCCCCAGAACAGAATAAAACTGCCACATCAGACTGGGCTCTAGCCCAGAGTTTGTATTAATTAAATTATTTATTTAGCTGATAATTACAGGCGTCCTGGGCCTGAGTGTCTTTACACAAGTACTCTTTGGAGACCTCTGCTAAATTCAGAGGAAAGCATAGTCTTCTCACTGCTCTTCAGCAGATCTGGAAATCTGAAGGACTGCAGCAACCCTGCATTACCACAGACCCATGCACAAATTTAGCACTTCAGACAGAAACCACCTCTCAAGACGAACAGTGGGAGCTTGCCTTCTGTGCACATCTGGAAATGAAGGGTTTAGATGCAGCACTTGCAGGTTTTTGCTGCCTGTGCCCTCCCTCACCAGCACAACAAACTGCACTTTGTCAAGGGGGAGGCTGGATTTGTACGTCTATGTGGCATGAACGCAGTCTCTCTGACAGCTGGCTTCATTGCACTGTTGCATGCAAAACAGAAAACGGAGCCTTGCAAAAGCAGCAGTAATCACAAGGCATCACCAGAAGTTTGCACCTACTTACAGCAGGGTGGCCATGCAGATTGCCTCGAAAGCCCTGTGGTTCTGGAGGTACACAGTGAGGTGCCTAACCAGCCTCTCTGGGTCTTGAGGCAGTTCACCCCGGCTGGCACTGCACCATAGCGTCTGCATCAATCAGCAGCACACTGATAGAGGCTGGCTGCTCTATGGCCTCATTGCCACTGGCTTCTCACTCTGATCCCACTCAAAGTTTATGTTCTTGGACCCAATCTACATACATTCTGTATTTTTGCCCTTACTCTAGAGCTGAATAATTCAGTGTAGATCAGCTGCAAAAAGCTCTCATGTGCTCTCATAACCTGTAATATTAAATACCCTGAGCTGTTAATGGTGGTGGTTCACACCGGGGGATGAAGGAGCATCTTGATTCAAGCTATCTGTGCCTGCAAAGACTGTAAGTGCAGCACCAAGGCTGCTGGGTAACTTGCTTCTCCATCTAGGAGAGAAGGTGGGCAAGAACAGCTCTGGCCAATGTCACTGGTAATCCCAGGCACCAGCTGAACGTTCAGCCTGGATCTCTGGGATCTCTGCAAAGTTCTTACTCCTGGGTCTTCCCTTCCCACAGCCCTCTGATAGATGGGACAGCTGATCATTCTTGACTCTGTACATTTTGGTATGAAGCTCAGAAATCTGGCCATCCCGCTCTGATGAGTCAGCCCACATGCATCTTGATAACTAGAGATGTTCATTGACTCCTGAAGAGAGGGAATAATCTAATTAGGTTCTCACTAGTCATAAATTTGGAATTGTAACAAAAAAATTAGAAAACTGAGTGTTTCCAACTGGGTTTCATACCCCTGGAAGATAACTGCATAAATGTTTGGGTAATGTTCATCTAGTTAGATATATATTTACCTGAATCCATTCCATTGTGGAAAAAAGAACTTATAAAACTTGGTCTTGGGTGATAACTTGCTTTAGTTTTAAAGCAGTCAAAAAATGAAAATCCTTTTAAAACCAACTCAATCCCAGTTTTTGTTCAACAAAAAAGGGGCAAGAACTTTGACTACCAAGGGCCAAATTAAAAATGAAGCTGCTCATAAAAAGAAGAGAAAAATAAAAGCCTTTGGTTTAACTTACAAATAAAAGCATAAATGCCCTTGGTTTAAACTTTCTGTAGCCTATCACTCACAATACGTTTACATTGTCACCTAAATGCTTGAAAAGGAAAACTTTCCCCCAGGATCATGACCTTCACTCTGTTTTCTGTGGTCCTACACCCCAGATTCACTTTTCAGAACAGAATATAACCCCGACTGCTCATGCTACCAGACCACCCTGTTTGTAGCTTTGCTACATTTTTGTCAAAAAAAATGGACAAGGACTTTGCCTTTAGCTGTCTCCTTTTTACTGGCATCTTAACTTTGACATCTTTCACCACCTGGGGCTTAAGAGGCTTCTTGTAATTGAGAAAGGGCAAGTCCAGCACTTTTCTTCCATGATCCTGTGCCATGCAGGTCCCACTTGGTTATCAATGGCAGTGTTAAGAAATTTCAGCAAGGTTAAACACTCATTAACTACTTAGAGGATTTTTTGTCTCAGCAAGTAAATCCTTCAACAGTTCTGCTTGCTTACTCTGCTATCCCATTAGACAGCATAGCTTTGGGGCTAGACAAGAGGAGTTTTCACAATCCTGTGCCTTTGCAAGCAGAAAATCTTGAGTATTTAGGGAGCGATGCTTGCGCAGCTGAGATGACCCTTAGAGATGTGCCTCTTCATGCACAGCAGTTTTTCCCATTCCAAAATCAGAGTACAACTGTGAGTGTAAAGGATCCTAAAGACTACAGCAAAACAGATAATAAATAGTAATGTCACCCTGCAATGTACTCTGGGGGCAGGAAAGCAGGATGGTGGTGGTTGTCACTTCTCCTTCAGAACAGTGGGGTGTCAGGGATACAGAACTAGATCCACCAACGACTGGGGTTAAGGGGAAATTCAGACAGCACTATACCATGATCCCTTTGGCCCAAATTAATCTCACTTAAACTGCAGTTTTTTTTAAACTGTGCACCTTTAGACCAAAACATATTTGGGGTCCAGCAAAAGCTGGGAACACCTCAATTTAGACACAGAAATGGGATTTAGGTAAAATGAGGATTTATTTGGCCATGAAGTTTAGAAATTAAATCCTTATCTGAATAAGGCAAATTGGCATTGACTATAAATATGCATCAGCAGTCTTCCTTCCTTTTCAGTGAGAAGAATTCAGCCCGTTGCAAATTGTCAACGACAAGGAGAAAGCTTCCACAAACCTCAGTGTTTCCTTGGCATAGTGAAAGCTGTGGTTATGCTCTTTTTGTTCTCCCAGCCTTTCCTCTAGGCAGAATTTCTACCATCTGGATCTTCTTCATCCTTCCCATAGTAAATATCCCTATCTGTAGTTTCATACCCACTTCAGACGCAACATTTGTATCTTCTACCTTTCTTTCTTCAGTTTGGACCCACATGACTAATACCAGTTCTTTTACTGAGTGCTTTTTCCTTCTGATTAAAAAAAAAAGAGAAAAAAATGTAAGAAAGTGCCTGTTTTGGTTTCACCCCAGCCAGCAGCCACTCCCCACGCAGCCACGTACATACTGCCCCACCAGCAGACTGGGGAGAGAAACTGGGGAGAGCTGGAGAACTCCTGGGTTGGGATAAAGATAGTTCAATAGGGAAAGCAAAAGCCATACACACAAGCAAAACAAGGAATTAATTGACTGCTTCCCATGGGCAGGCAGGTGTTCAGCCATCTCCAGGACAGCAGGGCCCCATCACGTGTAACAGGGACTTGTGTAGATGAATGCCATCACTCCAAATGTCCCCCCTTCCTTCTTCTTCCCCCTCTTCATATACTGAGTATGAATTCACACAGTCTGGAATATCCATTTGGTCAATTTGGATCATCTGTCCCAGATGTGTCTCCTCACAACCTCTCATGCAGCCCCAACTTCCTCACCAGTGTCTCAGTATGAAAAGCAGAAAAGGCCTTGGCTATATGGAATCCTTGCCCAGCAGTAACAAAAATGCCTCTATATTATCAGTTATGTGTTCAGCACAAATCCAAAACACAGCCTCACACCAGCCACTATGAAGACAATTAATTCTACCCTAGCCAAAACTAGCACAGTATCAAAAAACTATGAAAAAGAAAAATATGTCATTAACTAAAATGTAGCATATTGATTTTAGCCCAGTTTTTTAGTAAAGACAAAGTTAACATTTGCTTCAGTATCTTCATAGTTTCTGTTTTATAACAGAAGCCACTGATTAATGTCAATAAAATTTGACAGGTGTAGAGAAATCTCAAAATATTAAGTTCCAACAACTTTGAAATGTTATATAGTGCAGCTGAAGATATAATTTCAGCCCATGGGAAATCAGAGCTAAAGAGAGGAGAAAGACCCTAAGCAGCCCTTCTGCCTTTGGAAAAGCTGCAATAAGAGCTGACCATCTCTCAGGCCATATGCTATTTTAATAATACTTCCCTAGGTTTCCATTTCCTACCTTTAAGCCATGTGTCTCGTTTGTTGTGGGTTTTGGGTTTCTTTTCCCTCATGTTCAGGGAAAGCACTGGTTTCACTTGTTGAATGCTTTTATTTTTCCTTTCATAAGCCAAATATCTGGTCTTCCCAATAGTCTTGTGGGGAGTTCGTCATGCATCATGCTGCACAAAATCACAAACTTGGCCTTAATTTTTAGACCATTCACATACTGATCTATTGTTTCTGCATATCTGCAGGAGTCTGATATCTGGTAATAAATAAAAAGATATCCAAATGTCACATATTTCTTGGAGCTAAAATAGTCCTGGAACTGATCCATTAGAAGAGTTAACTTCGCATTATCCTTTAACATACAGAGCTGAGACTACTATCAATACATCATGCCCAGTCACGTGAGGGAAAGCAGATGCTTGTCATTTCTTTCCTCACCATCTTGCTGGTACATAAGTACTGTTCAAGCATTTGTCTCCCCTTTCTCCCAAGCTAGGAAAAGACCTCTGTGAAAAAAAAAAAAAAAAAAAAAAAAAAAAAAAAAAAAAAACCACCAAGGTTTGTCAGGGTGCCATGTGCCTGCTCTTTTCCCCATCAGACCAAAGCAATGACAATCCAGCTGCTCTGGGGTCAGAGACACGGTGTGCAGGAAGAAAAGCGAGGTATGAACTAATGTGTTGTATGTGATTGCCGTAGCCAGGAGCTGAACTAAGAGACTTGAGGTCCTTGACATAAATCCAAGTACCATGTGAACTGTTTCAGTCTGGTTAATCTGGTCTCTTGCAACAATTGTGCGCATCAGTACAATGTGTGCTTATGCTAGAAAACCAGATCATGCAAGAGAAGAGACCCTTGAGAATGAGGGCTGCTAACACACTGCTAAATATTCACTGCAGGCAGACACCATCATGTTCAGCACTGTGGCAGCTGGTCAGCCCATGGGCTTAACCACAACCAGCTGATGTGATGTTAAACATTACAGTCCCTGTCTGTGCTCAATGTTTAACAGCATGTTTAGCATTGTCTTAGTTACCAAGATTCCTCGGGGTTGTGTTCTATCATGATGAAATTTTCCAGTGTGGAAGAGCTCCAAAAGGCTAGTGTTTTACAGCCACTGGAACATAAGACAGAGCATAAAGTGTCAAAGAGGAATAGATGGGTTTAGCCAGTATGTTTGCCTTGTGGCTTTAAAGAGATCTTCCTCTCACACCTGATATTGCCACAGGTGCAATCCTGGGCAAAAAGATCCTTTGTTTAGGAAGGAGGCACTGGCAGCAGGCATTTTTCCCTCCGGGGTCCTTCATTCTGGGGCAATCTCCACCATCTTTGTATAAAAAACCTCAAACTCACTGTCTTGGAGGCATCCTGGCAAGATCCACCTGTTTTTTAAGACTTATTGGAGATGACAGGTTGAGTGAATCAAGATTACAAATTGAGAAAGCCTTTTGCTTTAGCACAGGAACTGTTTCAGTAAGGCAAATTAAGCTACTTGGATTTTTATCCATAGCTCTGGCGTGTATTTAAAATAATTGCCCAAGTGTGGAGAGCTATCATGATGGATACTTTTTAAATAAATGTGGAGAAATAGGAGAAGATAACACATCATATCATCATATAACTCCTGGAGTCTGAGTTCTCCCCTGAGCCTTTTCCCAGATATTTAAGAAGCTATCTAAGAACTGTTCAGACCCAAAATCAACTTTGGAGAAGGTTGGACCTAGGTTGACAAGCAAATTCTGTATCTGCCTCCTTTATCTGTTAGGAAATAAAGTCAGTCTTTGATCAGAACCTTCCTTAACTTTGAGTATATTTCAAAAATGGATCTTTGCCTCCTCCAGTTTTTGTCCCCTGGACAGGTGGATTCTAATATGATTGGTCCTCAGGTTCTTAGCACGGTTGCACTGCATCAGGTTGCAATGGATCCTTAGATCCTTGACAAAGGCTCCTTAAGGAACTTTGAAGCTCTCCTGGCAAATATTGAAAAAAAAATGGTGTAACTCTGCAAAATTAAACCTCCAAAGAATACATCTAGGTATTTCCTGTGCCTGCGTTTTTTTAAGAAACAAAGGAAAAGAGTGGAGAATAATCCACTTTCCTGAAACATTGAAGTTAACTGAAAGAGGCAAAATCAGGGAATATGAAACTAAGTCACCTCTCACTAGTGGCATGTCATCCACAAAGCTGATTGGAATTTTAGTGAAAACAAGTTAGACACACATTTAAAAAAAAAATCACTGAAAAATGTTAATTAGAAAAATATTTTCTACCCTTACCTTTGCAATCATACTGGCTATGCATAACAGGACAAACCAAAACAGATTTGTATTGGCACTGGAATTCTCTGTCTTTTGAGGAAAATAGGGCAAATGATACTTGGTGACTTGATCCAAAGCCTATGAATGACCATGGAATTTTGCCCATTCACTGCATCAGGTATAAGATCAGGCCATACTATTTTAATGCAGTCCCAAGCAAAATGTAAATAAATTATTACCCTAATCTCTTGCCTATCTCTGTGAATTGACCAAGTAAAGTCCAGGAACCAATATTTACATATTTTATTTAAATTGGTTTTGTTCATTACTATGTTTTCGGTTGGTTCTTTCGCAATCAGACAGCTTTTCATGTACCTCTGCACATCCCAAAGATCTCTTTCTTTGGGCAGCTCTTTTTAAAAACCCTGAATGTCAGACAGCTGTCTTATGCAGATACAGCGAATTGGTTGTCTCATTTTGGTGCTTTTCAACAATTCAGCTGCCGGAAAAGACTTCCCACAGCACTTTTGTCACTTGTACATCTACATCAATGTGGCTTCAGATTTTGGAAACCCAAGACATGAAGGCAGATTCTTGTGAATAACAATGCTGTTTTATGTTTTTCAGTTGGGAAAAAAAGTCAGACAGAACACAGATGAGACACCCCACCACCCTTGGTACTCTCGATAATAGGTCCTGCAAGGGGAGAAAAAGAGTCTGTAGGAAAAGTTCTGGTTTTCTTTTGTTCTCTCTAATTAGCATCACAGAAAATTAAGGGTGAGAAGACAATGTCTGATTTATTGAGCAGTTATTATCAAGGCTTGTATCACAGCACCATCACGTATACTGTTGTGTTCATAAAAGATACCATCTTCAAGATAGTTTCAGTAAGGCTTGGAAGCTACGTAAGGTAAACAACACAGTTGGTTTGTTGTTTTTATTCCTGGTGTACCCACACTTAGAGCTGCCAAAAAGCAGGCAAACTTTTGCCTCCAAAAATAAAAAGTGATTATACTCTGTCTAAACAGCTCTACCCTTAACTGCACCACTGCCTATCACAAAGAGAAGGACAGATATGTATTTTGTGGTATTGTTTTTGGACACTTACCATTCAGGAATTTACAAGAATAATGTGGGTGTGTTGCTAGTGTAGAGTTGAAGTTTCATGAGTGTGAAGTCATGGTCCCGTAGAGTTACCTTTGCATCTTTCTATGGGCACTGGACACAGATTTTTTTTTTTTGTTTGTTTGTTTGTTTATTCACCAGATTATCACCTGCTCTCTCTAAAGGACTGATTCAGTACCACCAATGTCTGTAGGAGCCTCTGCGCAGACTCCAATGGCAGTTATGATCAAGTCCTTTGGGGAATGATGATCTTTCCCTAGGAGATCACCTTCAATCAGCAGAGCAAGGGTGTTTGCAACTGTCTCCACCTTCAGCTATGTTTACCCAGCCTCAGACCAGTCCCTGTGATACTTCTTCAATAGCTGCTTTGCCCAGACTTCTTCCACATCATTAACAAAGACAAACTTTGGTCCAACTTTCAGACTTCTGTGCAATTTTGAGTAGGGGTCATATAATAAGCCTTGTGACAGGAAGATCAGGAGCATCAGCATCGCTGGTTTGTTATTTTTGGCTGAAGACTGGAATTTTAGCCTATCTTCATTACACATATATGTGAACAGATCTGAGCCCTATCCAAGGGTGTCTCAAACTGAGTTCTCGAATGGTAAATGAATGGCCCCTTACACTGGACTTTATTTTCACCTAATTTTGTTACTGCTACTGGCTTACTGCCTGAACTTACCTAAGTCACTCTCTCTCTTCATGCCTATGTTTCCCCGCCCCCCATATTTCTACATATTACCATTTGAGCCATTTAGTGTCAGGCGCCAGGGCTTGGGTTTCAGAGGGTCCCTAATGTGCTTACAGATGGTTCAGCCCTGACCATTGTTTGGAAATCATGGCACCATCCCAACACAAAGAATAACAGCCCAATATGGGCAAATTTAGGCTTTAATCCTGCAAGGGAAGAGACCCTGGATTAGGCTTTCTTCACACTAGCGTCTGAATTTTCAGTGTCCCTATGGAATCTATTGAATGATGGAGGAACTAAAGTGATCCTGAGCAGTTCCCTCTCTGCCCCTCTTGATTCTCACCCACCTCTCCTAGCAGTCCAGGCAAATGTGCAAGGCCACATGCAAGTGGTGACCTGCAAGATGCATAGAAGGGGACTGGATCTCAGCTCTGTGTTTCTCTGCATTTCAGTTCCCTGCTAGCAATATGGCACTGACAATGCATAGGCTTGCTGGCTAGTTTGTTATTTGGAGCATCAATTATTTAGAGATTACATATGTTTCTAATACCTTTGGGCTGTTACCCAAAACGGCTGTGCAAATTTCTGAGTTTGAATCAAGTATAGAATTTATGTGACTAGCAGACTATACTCAACAATGTTCAAGGAGATAGCAAAATAAACCCATGCCAGCAACCCAAAGAACAGTCACAATTCTAACCCCAGGATAAACTGAGAGTTTCACATATTCTTTGTGAGTAAATCTTTCCTATAATGTTTCTCCAAGTTGTGAAAAATGGTCACTCTTTTCCAGGAAAAAAAAAAACCTCCCTTGCTAACAAAATTGTGAGAAATATTCAGAGTAGCCAAGTAAAAATTATGGAAACAAAAAAGTTACTCAAGTAATCCCCAAGCCACAGGTACAGCTGCTTTCTCCAACTGTTATCAGTTCTCTAAAGAGTGGCATGTTTCATACATGAAACACTTCTTTCTTGTAAATATGTTAATTGTCTTTTGACAAGCCAGAACTATCTTCCCACATCTGGACTGCCCCAAGCCATGGCAAGGACACTGCATTTTTTCAAAGTCTCACCTACTGTCACGCTTTTTAGGCATAGGATTGCTTTTTCACTGCATTTTACAGGTCTCAATTAGCAGAACAGGGCAGCAAAATATTAGCTAATTATCACAGACAAGCAGTTCTGCCTTACAAGGCCTTTTCCACACTCAAAATTACACCAGTTTAATTAAAGGTGTGTTTAAAAATCAAATTAGTTAAGCCAGTGCAAACACTGGAATATTTTTAAAGTTGTGTTGTGTTGATTTAGCTAATGTGATCAGGAAATGATTTATACTAAATTGATACAGAGCAGATTTAAAACATTCTGAATGACCACATCTTGTACCAGTTCAACTAAGTAATTTCAAAGCAAATTTTATATGGATCATATCCCACTGTTGTGCCAAGGAGCACGAAAGGGTGAATGAAATAACCACAGAAAGGAACCTGGTTCATCGCTGCAATACTTCAGTGTAAGTCTGCTGTTTCAGAATCGTATATGGCCATAGTATCAAAATTAAGAATCCAGCTTAGCTTGGATAGTGCCTCTTCTAAGCATTTTGTAAGATTTCCAATCCTAAAACAGGATGAGCTATTTTGGACATTTGGGTTTTGTTAGTTTTTTGGGGGTTTTGTTTTTTGTTTTTTTGCTTTTTTATTTTTTGGGGTGGTTTTGGTGGTTTGTTTTTTTTTTTAAAACAGGCCTGGCATTAGTTTCCAGAATCATTTCCTGAGTTGTATTTTTTTATTTAAAATTTCTGAAAACTTCTATCACTTCAGGCCTAAAGAAAACGATCATATTAAACCTTACTTGACTCCTTTCAAGAATTATTGCTTTCTAATCAAGGCTGACAGTCTTGCCTTTCCTACAGAAATTAGGTAAGCTCATTTTTATAAATAGCGTATTTCCATCCAAGATCTACTCTTCTCATTCTGCATAGGAAAGAAATTAAGGGAGGTGTAGAGATATTGCATTTTCAAATAAAATTTCCCCAAACTGAATCCTACAGAAGCTTCAGGTCTGAGAGGGGTGTCTTGTGGTGCTTTTACATTGTAAATACTGAGGGTTTAGGTTACTTACATAAGTTTTATTCACCAAAAGTGCTGACTATAAGAAAAAAAATGAGAGAGAGAGAGAGAGAGAGAGAGAGAGAGAGAGAGGGAGGGAGAGAGAGAGAACGAGAGAGAGCTCTGAAACAGCCATAGCACTGTATATGAGTCACTAGGACTGTGGCAGAGATGTGAGTGCTGAGGTAGGACTATCACTGCTCTGAGAGCTTACCCAGGCGCCTTGTGCCTCCGGGCAAAACGTGAATAATGTCTGCTGGGGTCGCAAGGAGCACCGGGCTGCTGGGAAACCAGGCAAGGCACATCAGTGGTTTGTTGAAACAAGCGGTCACCAGAGAGCCCCTGGGTGAAATAGCCTGTCCAGCACTGTGGGCAAACAGGAACTGCTGCTGCAGGGTTGGGTGTGAGTGTTGGAGGGTCTGTCCTGATGAGCTGCGCTGGGAGGGAGGAGCAGGACATTCTCCATACCAATGGAGATGGGCAGAAAGGTGAGCATAATATTGATAAACTGCGATTTTGGGGGGCTTCTCTGCAAATCAGCACAGATAGCTCTGTCACCCACACCCTAACAAAAATTGTCATTTATCTCTGGAGGCAGCAAGCATGTTGCCATGAATTACAGCAGTTTAAGAAGCTCACATTTGCAATTGGGAGCTGATGATATTTACCAAGAAATGTCAGGTGATGATGACTTTCCCCCACTTTACCCATACAATAACTTTTTGAAGACTCTGTGTGAAGTCTTTGTGGGGGGATGGAATGAGGAGCACTGGCTTCCCTCCATCACTGCTACCAAAACGGGTGTGTATTTTGGCAGTGGTTTTGCTTGGAATATTCAACTCAGATTAATGTAATTTCAACATCTACTATCCCAAGTGTGTGGTGGTGCCATTAAACGTGCATATTTCCCAACTATGAAGTGCAGGCCGTGTCATTCAGCACAGGAGTGAAGTGATTCTTATCTGTCTCCCATGTGTGTACCTTTCATATGAACTCCACCAGAATCAGTGGCATTACAAGGGTTTAAAAGTAGCAGCAGCAGCACGAACAGGCTCAAGAGAGGCAGTAGATTGTCAGGCCATTTGCATTTGGGAGCTGTGTTTGTTTGATCATTAATAATTGTGTTAAATAAAGATGTAGCACCATATTCTGGTTGCAACCACCCAGCCCAGTGCCTTCTCCACTTGCACAAATATGGGGGCAGCTGGGAGGTGACAAGAGGAAAAAGTCCTTCGCTGGGGCCAACAAAGCCAAACCTCTCTCCAATCACTGCTCTCCCCACTCAAGGGCAGGATTTTGTCTGGAGCTGTGTGTAAAGCAAGCCCATGCTATAATGTCTTAGGATGGAGGCCATCCTGGGCCTCTGATGTAGCTGTTCCTTCTTTTTTGTCTAATTCATAGCAAACACATATGTCAATTTCCCAAGTATTAATTGTGGATTTCCTACCTTTACGAATCTAGTAGATTCTTTAGAAAAAGCCCTTGGATTGCAGACAATGGATGCACACCTTCTGCTATTTTTCTTATTGCATGTTAACTGTATATATTGTAAATTCAGTCTGCTACTGAGACTTTCTTTGGTTTCCCATTGTATCATGCACATAATTTTGTTGGGGTAGATGTCTTCTCCATTCTTGCTGCTCGGTTATTTGTTTGCTTGCTCATTTACATGCCGGTAACCTTTCGAATTTCATCTCTTTATGAAGGCATTTTAAGTCTTGGGCAGAGGAACATCCTGAAAAGGGTATTCATGCCAAGAAAAAAGAGACTAAGTTTATTTTGCTGAATCATCAGATCTCTCAGAAAAAAATACAAGCCTCATCCTGCAAGAAACTACAGATGGACAGACCACACAGGGAATTGTTGCAACACAGGTACAGCTTGCTACAGCCTGGTCAGCCCAGCAGTGCCATTTTCCTTTGATCTTGGCAAACTCAGTGAAAATCCCTGCTCTTGGGCAATGCTGTTATAGTGTCAGCCTTTGCTCCTGAGCAGCCCCATTCAACCAGACCCTGCTGTGAGAGCTGTGTAAATATTCAGTTAACAGCAATGATGACCTTCTCAGGGTTTGAGTCCCTTACCTGAATTACTCCTAATTGCCTTCACTACATTTTGGCTTCCCCTAAACCTGGCAGTGTCTGCATGAGGCTACGAAAAAGCAGAGCCAGGCAGAGAGCCCAGGAGATGAGCCCTTGTGTTCCCAGTGACTGCACAGTGTACCGTTTGCTGTATGGATGCTGTTACACACTTGAATAGATTACTGTTCCATTCATGTCAGTTTAAAATTTATCCATCTGCATGGATCCTTTCAGGCACAATATTTTGTATCCAGGTGGTTTGCTTTGTGCTTTCACAATAATAAAAATGTTATGAGGGAGCAGGGAAATATTTGCCACTGCCCCTAAAAATGTTGATTGTTTTCAGACTATATTTCTTGAAGAAGTTGCCTGGTATATGCACAGCATATCAGAAGGCAAGTGAACATGTGTCAGGCAGAAGAACTAGCATTTAAAACCCATATCAGAGGCAATTCATTAACAAAAATATGATGTGAAATACTTTTAAAAGTAAGTCTCAGTTTCTTTTGCATTTTTAAAGCATAAGATAATTCATTTATTTTCTCTTCATGTAATACCTCTAGTTAGCCATAAAGAGGAAGTTCACTGTCAAAAAAATACCTGAAAAAACCTCTCTGTAGATAGGAAAATTGAGCAAGAAAAAAAAAGTCTTTATCCTGCTCATTACTTTGTCATATTGACAAAGATTTGTGATGTTACCTGAACAGCAACCCTTTTGATTTTTCTCCAGTGACTTTTTCATGCCAATGCCTAGTTTGGTGCTGTACCAGTGAAGCAGAGCATCCTCAGCTCTGGAGGCTCTGAGCCCCTCTTCTGTGCTTGGGCACTCCCTCAAGCCAATGGTGGCTTGTCACCTGGAGCGAAAGCCTATGCATCCCAGAGCTTCTTGGCAAGTGGGAATGTGCTTCTATATAAACAGTAATTGCTAAATCTAGTGGTGAGTTACTGTGCAGACTTTCTGATCAGCTGTAGCCTGCTATTTGTATGATTCTGTTATTCCTGGCTCATGTTTTATTCTGGGGACATTAACCTGCCTGTGTGCTTCTGCCGGTGACTTACTGGTAACCTTCTGTGCCATGCCGAGCTCAAGACTCCTCAGTAGAAGACTCTTTGTGAGCCTTCATTTTAAACCTGTTTGTTTGTTTGTTTGTTTGTTTTTGTTTGTTAATGTGTCCTTCTCTTTTCTGCCCTCACCCATACCCTCTCTCTTTCTCTTTTTCACCCTCTTGGCTTTTATTCTCTGGTGTTTGTTTCTCTGTCAGAGAGGGCATCCACACCAGAAGCTGGATAAGGACATGTCACCTGTAAGCTCTGCACTGCCAAAACCCATCAGTAGTTTGCTGAGAAAACCAGTGACCAGCTCCCTATCTACAGGAACAGCCCAGACAGCAACTTCTCCCTAAACTGAGGCTGAACTGAGGGTGAACCAGGGCTTCAACAGAAAGCCCCAATTTGTCTAGATCCCTGTGGGTTGGAAAGAGAAGAGATAACTAGGCAAACCTCCTCCATGCACCATCACCAGCACTAGCAACAGGCTGGATCTAATTCTCAGGCTGAAACAGGGCAGGGCAGCAGATACAAATCCTGATGTCAACTGGAGTCACTTCAGGATGCTCCCTCCATCCCTCCCACCATAAACACTATAACCAATGCGACTCTTTCCTCTTTAGGCTAGGAAGGAGAAAGAGAGGAGGGGAGAGAAGGGGAGATTGTCAAGAAGGAAAACAAGCAAGGAATTAAGCAAGAAAAATGCAAAGTAAAGAAAGAAACACATATAGAAAATGTGTGTTGCTCTTAGCTTACTTACTGTCTCTTTTTTTCTCTCTTTCTAGTTAAGTCACACCAACATGATCAATATTTTTAATCATCCAATCCTTGGTTTTCCAGGTCTTCACTGGGATTTTTTCACTCCTGATCATTCAGCACCTTTTTTAAATCTTCTAAATAAAAACATTTTTCTCCAAATTATAAATTACCTTTTAGAGCATTTTTCCACCAAAGTGTAACCATGTGTGGTTGAACACAATAAAAAAAACCCATGTGGAAATACAGCTCTGGGTAAGGTACAGAGAAGCATATCAAATTAGCAGTTCTTTCAGTTAAACATTTGATGCTAAAGGTATCTGACAGCCACATTTGGTGTTTGGTGGTGTTGTTCACCAGGGCAAAAAAGTCAGGCAACAGTAGGTCAGCATCAGGAGGAGTTAGACCTGTCATGCTGTTAACCTTTTATGAACCTGGAGACAGTAGTTTCTCCTTTCTGTGGCTTTTTGTCATTTGTCTGCTCCCCTCAACAGGAGTCCTCAAAATAGGGACGTGAATGTTTCATGTTTATACATTGCCTAAAACTTGCCAGTCTGGAGTAAAGACTATATTGCAAACACTGTATCATTGCATCACTATTCTGAAAATCAGTTTGCAAACACAAGTTGCTCTTGGTAGCATAATTCAGGGATAGAAGGAGGTGTGTGGGGTGGAAGGGAAAGCACAGTCACCAAGTTCTGCATACTCCTGGCTAGCCAAGGAAAGCTTATGGAAAATAACACCTGGTGGGGCTGCACATGGGATTTTTCACCCACAACCTTCTTGCTGCTCTTGCTTGGGCTGTGACTGAGCAGGACTGGTGGCAAAGATCCCACATCTCCCTGATGTCTGGGAAAGTTTCCTGCCATGAGGTGATTTCCTTCTGCTGGGATCATATCCACCTTCTTTCTTACGCCTCTTCTCTTTTTCATTGCCACTTCTTTATGGGAGACTTTTTTGGGCAATTCTGCTTTCCAAGCCACCAAGCCCTACATTTCACAATCTAAATAGTTGATGTGCAAAAGCATGTAATATGCTGTCAGTCTCCTAACAGGTGTCTCTGCTTCACATCTCTTTATCTTCAGGAGAATTAAGACATATGAGACTTTAAAATTGATAACCAGCAGGTATTACTTGCAACTAGCAAGCAGCAGGCTTCTTCCTGTTGTTCATCAAAAGCTCATCTTGGGCCATTCACACACACGTACATACACACAATTTTCTTCTGTCTGTTAGCATTCACAGTTTAAGCTGTTATTCATCTACAATATCCCCAGTTCCTTGTTATCCACTGAGGGATTATCTGTCCAGGAATAAAGCCCGAGCTGTGAAGATTTTCACTTTGTTGGAGCATGTGTGACACCTCCTCTCCCAGCAGACTCACTGGATTTATGCTCAGGCTGGTCTTCCCAGTCCTCTGTATTCTAAAGCACCTAAAGGAAATACGTAGGAACTAAGTGTCCCTAACACAACTACAAGTAAATTCAGGATGAACTTGGCCAGTTTGGGCTCTCATGGGCTGCTCTTCACCTAGAATACAAGAAAATGGGCAGCCAGAGGGAGGGTGAATGGGATTTTCTGAAATTAATGAAAGAGATGAAATTTCCTTTTTGTTTGTTTTTTTTTTATTTTAAGCCAAAGGAATAGTCTCTGACCTGGTGGAAACTCCATGACTCAGGAAAATTGGCAAGACCCTGACATGCTTCACATTTCTGACCCATTTGAGCATTCCCATCAGCATCATCATCGCAGAGCCAGTCATCCAACTAGGGAAGGAAAACCATACCATGTGGCTTACAGTTAGTAACGTTTTTCAAACAGTTTCAAGAGAAATAGCAATGTGCTTGGAGAGTTTTCAGGGTGAAATATATCAACAAAATTACTCAGTAAGAATAATTCTTACAGTACTATTTACTGTCACACATTAGTATCAGGAAGTAGAAAAGGATATGTGGAACAGAGAGCCACAGAGAAAGAAAAGAAGGCAAATCTCCTCCCACGCACACAAAAGATGCACCATTTCTGCATTGCTTCAAACTGAAAAGAACCCAATAATTATGATTTCACATTTCCAAGTGAACTAAGCCCAGTACCACACAAACAGCCTCACTGTAGTAATATGCTGCTAGCCACTCATCCTAACCCTGAACACAGAACTGATCCAGCAGACTACTAGCACTAATTTTGGTTGTGGGTACTTCATCAACTTCATCTGTTGAGCTTTTATTAACTCTGTATCACCCAGGTCTTCATTAAACCTTTTTTTATCTTTTGATCCGCTCATCCTGACATGTCTTGAATGCTCAAAACCCAGACTGCATGCTCATAAAATGGGAGAAGATTCAGGGGCACCAGCTAAGAATCTGATTTGAACTGGCTCATGAAAGGATAGCATCTTACAGATTTTTTATTCATGTAAACCTGAGCCTGCTATGGTTTGGCTAGAAACAAAGCTGCTAGGTGGCCTTCCTGTGAGCAAGAGTTGGCTCCTGGGATAGATGGTCCAAATGCCTGCAATGCAGGCCGACCTGAACTCTGTTCCCAATGAGAAATGAAGCAAGATTCAACTTGTTTGATTTGTACTTTGCAAGAGTTGTAAGACCTTTCCCTAGGAAGCACCTCATCTGTACACTGGTTTAAGTCAACAGAGCTCAGAAATGCACAAGACCAGAGCAAGGCTCAGGCTGACTCCTTGAAGCCAGATCTGCAGAGGCTTTGTTGCTACACCCTTCCAGCAAATGGACACAGAGGGGTGTTCAACCTGGAAGATGATAAAGAGCTTTTAGTTCAGTGACCCTGTGTCCTGTCTATGCAAAAAGCAGTTGCAGTAAAACTGCTCTTGTAAGAAATCTTGTTCCAAACCTAAGTTCATGTAGCAATGAGAAAACTGCATGAAGACCAGGTCCTGAACACATGCTTAAGTCAATGCATGCAAGCAAATCTTTGGATGTCATAGGGCTTGCTCCCAGAAGTTACTCTACTCATGTGCACAGGCCACTGGGCACAAGGCATTTGTGTTGCAGAAGAACAATGAGTTCACAACCCCAGAGCAGGAACAATTCTTGTTTGAGTAAGTTTTCTTTTATTTTTGAAGCAATATAGCAGCTTTTTTAGTGTCTCCCTAAAAAAAGGCGATTCCTATCTGATAAAGCACAGAAACAAAAAGGAACACAGAGATTTTTATGGCTTTTGTCATCTTTTAATATTATTTCATGAACTGTGGTTATAGCAGTTTCAAACCATAGCCATTGCTTGCTGCTTTGTTTTTACTTATCAGATGCAACGCCAAAACTAAAAGAAAAGCTAATATGTTTGACGTGCTTCATCCTGTGTGAGAGAACAGCCTATAACAGTTTGGGAGAAAACACTGAATTAAAAAAATAAGGAAAGAAAGAAAAAGAAAGGAAAGCTCTTGTTTTTATAGAAATATTATTTGAAAGCCATGGTATATGACTCTGAAGCTGAGTGGTGTAGCTGTACATTGCACAGACTAGTGTATGCCTCTGACATGCTAAACACTGATATCTCCTTATAATGATGTGTTAATGTAAAGGGAGTGATTTTGCAAAATTTTATGCCTTATTAAGGAAATGATTCAAGCCCAGGAAATGTGCGGGTTAAGTACTTGCTTTCATAAACATGGGTTACGGTGGAAAAAAAGATTTTAGATATTATGTGGAAAAATGCAGTAAAAAGCGCTGAATTAGCCCATTCCATTACATTGAATTGTTCAGCAATTATGGTCATCCCCCAGCCTAGAAAATTAAAGTATATGATGAAAACCCAATCTAAAGATATCCACTGCTGTGCTACTGAAGACATAGCATCTCATGCTTTAGAGTCACTTTGGGCTTCAGTGACCAACCAAAGCTATCCGAGGAATAAGTTTAAACCAGCTGTAGTCCTAGCCTGGGGCTGCTCTCTGCTCTTTCCTTTCACTTCTCACATCACTCACACAACTAGGAACTGCAGCAGATTTTCAGGGGCTCAGATGTGTTCTTCGTAAGCAGAAGATCTTGTACAAAGTGCTGTTGCAAGGCAAGAGCAGTGTTCTGTGTTCTTCATTCCAGGAGGCAGGATCAGGCCACCAGGCAGTGTGATGGGGATGGCCCATCTTGCTGCGGAAGGAAACTGTGTTGGGTGGGGTGGAAGAAATTACTTGCAAAAATTCGTTTGAACTTGCAAGCCACTTTGTATTTCACCGCTTTCCCGAAGCCATCGCGCTGCCTCGGCACAGCCGCGTCGGCACTGGGGGTGTGTAAATGAGCACTCACGGAAAGCAGGCTCCTCATGCACACGCTTGAGCAGGGTCTGCAAGTCCCTTCCAGGCCGAATCTCTACCTGACACTGATCTTCCCAGTGCTATTTATGGTCTAGTACTTACTAGAGACCTTCACACCTACTGGGTATTAACTTAGCAGATCTTTCAGCTCCAAAAGCCACTCGCTGACCCTTCTTTCCTGCTTTCTCTCGGTTGCCTCTCCCCAAAGTTTAGAAGCTGTAACTTCAGCCAGATTCTTTTTTCCTAAATTTAAAAATAATAATGTGTCTCCTCAGTATAAAATGTCTGTCTCCTCCACTCCCAGCCTCCTGGGGTTGCCGTGGGCATGGTCTGTAAATTAAGTGGAGGCACTCAGCCCTCAGCTCAGCTCCAGTCAAACATTAGCTGCAATGTTTACCCTTGTGTAATCTTCAGTTTTGCATTAATTTAATACTGCTCAGCACTTTTTAACATATTCAGCAAATCCACGGCACACAGTGTTTTGTGTCTGTATCTCCCCCATGAAACCAGGTTTTGATTTTTAACCAAACTCATCAAAGTAAACTCCTCATAATACTCTCCCTCTACTTTGATCTTTACATAATTTTTTTTTTTTAAAAGTTGCTTTATGTGGTAATTCAGCTATACTCTGAGGGTTTTTCCCCCTAAACTTCAAAGACAGCAAATAGGAAATTGTTTTCATTTTTCTTTCACATTTCACAAACACGTTCTAGTAGATTCTGAGCAGCAGAATGTAGTAAGCATCTCCCAATTAATAATTCTCAGGTAATATTACAACCTCTTGGAAGCACAGATCTCAAGAAGTTCAGTACATAACGCAAGCAAATAAAATTCTGCTGGAAGGTCTGGCTAAAGGACAGTCAGAAACAGAAAGGACACACATCATCATTTTTAATCAGTCTTCTCTCTTTGAACCTTCTGAGCAAAATAAAGCAAACAGACACCTTGGAGCATGTAGTTAGAAACCCACTCACCTCCTGGCTTCAAAACTGCAAAATCCCACTGAGCTGGAAAAATTAGCAACTAATGCCACACAGCCTGGAGGTCTCACCGCAGCCCTGTTACAGGTAATCCCATGGGGAAGAGGGAAGAGATTTTGTTAAAGCAAAGACTGAAGTCAAAACCAGACCTGGGACTTTTTGGCTGATCCAGTCAATAAAGATCCAGGATTACATACCCACCAAGGACACTTGTATGACTCTCACCACACAGAAGAGTGGGTAATCAGCCTCTTGCATCAGCACTTGAACTGCATGATCTTTTCTGGACTGGTGAGGTACTTCAGCACATGCATCATCCCACCTACACCTGGATTAGTAACTCTGAAAGGATCAATAGCTGTGTGTAAAAAAGATTTCTAGCTCTTTTTGCTTTCATCATGTGGGGGCTCAGGCAGAGTCCGGAGAAGAGCAGGAGGAGCTGGAGGCAGTGGGGACCATTTTCACCCATGTCACAATGCCCTGCTGAGAGGCTCTAGCAGCAGCAAGGGCACTTTGGCTGCAGTTGGAGGCACAAAGTCCAAGAAAAAGAGCTGCTTGAGCTCCACCACTTCCCCTTGCAGCTGATTTTTCATTAAATGTGCCTTGCTCCTCTGCTCCCACCCCAAGGAATTGACATGTCTGAGCGTGGCCCTCAGGGAGGGGGGCTGCACTCAGTCTCCAGCATGCTAAATTTAGCACAAATAGCAAAAATCCCAGCACAAACAAGGGAGGACACAGAGCTTGCTGTTCCTTGTACATGAGACAATTCCCTTCAGCTTTTTGACACGCATGGCTTGTTTCCTTGTCCCGTTTAGGGAAGGTACAGTTCTGTGTGGGCCGGGAGCTGGGAGCGCCGAGCCGGTTCTGTTGGACGGTACCCGCCGGCTCAGCGCCCCCCGGGGACCCCCTTGATCTGCTCACGCCTGTCTGAGGGCCTGCTCAAGCCAAAGAGATTAAGGAAAATCAGTGAGAATTTAGGCATGCCTGGCTCCAACGAGCCGTTTGACCAATTCACAAAGGGAAAACCTTGGAAGTGTTTCCAAAAATACAGACCACTCGTGTGAGTTAAGCCTGCAAGGGAGCCTAACGTGCAGACTTTCCACATAAGCAGGGTTTACCTCAACTCTGTTTATTCTGTAAACTCTGGTTTCTCAACAGAAACAGCTCATCACGCTACACCCTGGCTTGACAAACGTGCAGAAGGCTTTTGTAAAGAGCTAGAAGTAGAACAAACCAGCTGTTTCTTCAGTGAAAACTGCTGTTAGCAAACTGTCTCACAATTCTCCCCTAGAATATTTTTTGGGAGGAAGAAAGAATATTAATTGCATGCAATGGTAAGCTACCAGATTGATAGCACTGAAAGGGAAGGGAGTATCTCAGGCCATGGACAATTACCAGTGCGAACAGTAGCAGCATAGCTGTCCCTACAGCCTCTGGTGAGGGAGCAGAGGAAGGAACCCAGGCTTTATCCTGGAAACAAGTGAATTATTCAGAGCAAGACATTTGCCAGTGTGCTTTCCCTTTCTTTTTTCATACTTCCAATCTGAGGAGCGATTTTTTGCAGGGTGCTTATGATTTCAGAGATTTCTTTCTCAGAATTGTTGAACGATTCTTGGCCCACATCGCACCCACAAGCTACTCACACTGAGCTTGCACAGGTCGAACAGAGTGAGGGAGGTTAGATCTGGATGCAGGCTGGGGCTGGAGGCCACCAAAAGCAAGGAAAAGAACTCACACTGGACAACTTCCAGCCCAGGGCTGAGCCCAAAGGCCAGAGTGATGCTACATGTCCCTTAGCTGATGAGAAAAGCCAAGAGCTCAGTGTCTGTGCTGCAAGCTGAGTTTGTGGTTACCGTGCTCATTGATCAGTGTCAGTCCATCCATGCAGTGAGATCACATTGGCTGTCCTGCATCCACACAGCTTCCAATTGAAGTACAGAATGTACATGCACACATAGCCATCAGGCTCATTATTTTTCTGTCCCTATCACTTTTGTAATCAAAGGTCAGAAGTGAATACCTGTATTCATTTCTTCAGCATTCACTTGGCTGTTGAGCTGAGTTTCCATTGAAGAGGGGCATGAACAGCATCAGCACAAATTAAGTTCTCAAAATAAGTCAGTCAAATATTATGAGAAAACAAATGCACGCTATTTTGTCTTGTTTGATGTTACTACAGGATTGACCCACAAAAAACAGTGTGGAGGAGAGAGAGTGATTTTCCTGCAGTAAGATGGCTAATAAATCAAGGGCAACACAACCTGGACCAAATTCAAACCACTGTAGGCTCTTCCCTGTATTACTGCCAAACCCTGAGCCACCCAGCTCTTCTCTGTCTCACCCCCCAAATATATGTTTAGATTCCAAACACAAAGCTTAATTGTTTATTAAGGAAGTGGTTATGATGGGGAAATAACACCGTTGTGGAGGAAAGAGCAGGAGGGTTTTACAAGATGCAGCAGAATTTATCATCATCTCCTCCAGATCAACTCCCTTGCCCCTTTGTTTTTTTTCTTTTTTTTTTTTTGCTTTTGCTTTAATTCTTATTGAAATAGAAGTCACTTCTCTGGCTGTGGACAGGATGGTATGCAAAACCCACACAGGATGACTGCATTGTATTGATATCATGAAAAAAGATCAGCTTTCCTTTTATTCATAGCCCTCTGAGACCTCTGATTAAACATGTGGCCTTGTTTAACCTCAGCATTATTCTCCCAGTGCAGCTGGTGTAATTACAAAACAAACATATTTTGCACCCTGTTGTAGTGAATTGATGTATCTCCCGTTAAACAGAATAAAGTCATGCATGGAAACTGAAGTGAATTTCTCCCTTTGAGGGTATAAGACTGTGAGCTGGTACCTAACTATCTATTCCATGTAATGATACCCATGAAAGCAACACAAAAGTCTGTAGTCACATACTTTGGCTGCTCAGATCTTAGCAGCAGGTTTATGTGACTGAAGTAATCTCTCCATCGTGTCCTGTGGAGTTGTACCTGGGGCAGACTTACACTAATCAACTGCTGATGTCAGAATCGTAAAATTTTCAGTAATGGAGCAAGGCACAAAAAACCCGGGCTTGTTCCTAAATCTGCAGTGCTCACATCATGTATATCTTTATTCAGTGATGCAGGATGACTCACAAAAATGTTAGCTCAAGATATATTTTAAACTCCTGAGCTAGCACTGTCCTGAGAAGAAAATTCTAATTTTGCTTCCTGTGGGTATGCTTTTGAGAGCAGATTATAAATCTGACTAGTGAAAATTGCTCTCTCTTTTCTTTCCACACAGGCAGGATCAGGATTTTTCACTGTGAAAACAGCAAATTGCCCACACAAACAATTTACATGCACACCCAAAACCACACACCCCAAATCCTTTGCTCCTGTTCTCCACCCTTGCAGTGTGTCACTCACTTTTCTTCTCTGGTTGGTTAAAGCTTGGCTTTGTGAGAATGTCCCTAGCTTTGCAGCAACAAATCTATATCTTTCTACTGAGGCAGAAAACATTCACTCTTTAAAACCAGCAGAGCCTATTCCATTTCTGCCTGGGCGCAGTCAGGATTCATTCTGAGTGTTTCAACTGGAAAGATGCACTGAGACCATTTTGAATGTCTAACTTTGAATGTCAGGCATGAAACAAGTTTGTAGAAATCTGGTCCCATTGTGGGACACAAGGCAGCACCAAACAAATCAGAACTTCCAAAGGGAGTAGCAGAGTTGCCTTCCGACACTGCCCTATCCAGACTACCTAGCAGGCTCTGCCTCTGCCAGTGCAACTACTCTTCTCCCATCCCTCCTTTTAGACCCAGCTCAAGGTGATCACCTTGGTCACACCTTCAATCCCAGGTCCTCATATCCTGTTTATTCAACATGTCCTATTTTTGTCTTTTGAAGCATATCAAGTACTTCTCTCAAAAAATTTAAATTCACATCTGATTTTTTTGGGGAATTGCTGGCTTCAAGGATGGCTCCCTCTGGAGAGCGCAGGCAAGATGACATCTGCTGTAGTTTCCTACAGTACTGCTGTGTTATATTCCAATAGTCTTCCAGAATCAGTATCACAGAAGAGCTGAGGTTGGAAGATATTTTGGGAGATCATCTGGTCTGTACTGCTCTGGTCTCTGGACCATCTGTGTGGTCCTTCATGGGACTCTCTCTACTATCTTCCTGTCTCTCTTTTACTGAGAAGCCCAGAACTGGACATAGTCCATTTCATGAGAAAGCCATATTTTCAGTGAAAAGCAACAGCAAAAGACATATGTCAGACAATGAATTAAATTCAGGTCTATTGGCTGGATGAATATGGCTGACATGCACAAAACAGAAATGTTTCCTTGGAGGGAGTTAAAGTACATCCTCTTTTTTAACCAACAACACATCAAAGGTAATGGTAAACTTTGGGTTTGTTCTCTGACAAGAGGTTACTAGATCATGGACTCCATTTCCAAACATGCTGTATATTCCCCAGCATTTGTCTGCAGTTTTCAAAATTTGCCTGAAGCAGTAGTTTCGATGAGATTCCAGGGGTGGTCTGTCCCCAGCAAGCAAATGTATTTGTGCATTTGAGCTTATTATTTGCCTTTTTGGCATGCCTTATGCACAAAGGCTTACCCTCTGGCCAGTCCACATCAATGAAAATGGGACCATAAGGCTGCCCAGAAGCCAGTGTAATAAACACTGCCCATGTCTGAGGTTAGTTGTCTGTACTGCTCAACCTCTAGAATGGACCCTGTGAGATTTTTTCAGGTCAGTCAGGCCCCAGACAAGTTTCAGGGACCTTGGAGAGACCACAATGGACACCCAGCATGAAAATTTGGGCGTGCCATTTGTCCCATGCCACCTAGCATTTTCTCACTCAATTTCCAGGCATGTTTCAAGGGTTAATATGATCAAGGGGCTGTTCAGGTGGGAGATTTGGACAGGTGCCTCTTTTGGGTAGATGAAACAGTCCAATACATAAGCAGGCCATTCTATGGCAGTAAATGGTCCAAAGGATATTTAATTTACCACAACAGAGAGCCATCAAGATGAGCCACAGCAGTCCCTAGAGATGTTGGTCCACACTGCAAAACCCCTGTGAGAGGCAACACATGCACCTGATTCTCCAGCAGGCCTGTGGCACCAGCAAAGAGGAATGCATTTTGTCCAGAGACAGGCAGAGAAGGTACAGCATGGAGTACACCAGAGCCAGCAAGTGTACATCTCCATTACCACAGGCATGAATGCAAAATTTCACTTCCAGCCTACCCCCATTCCCTATTAACATAATAAATTTGAAATGGAGGGTGGATATTACAAGGGTTTTAGTTATGTTAAGTCAGCGTAGACCCACCCTGTCACCAGCCCTGGGCGCATTCCCAGGCAAGAGGAAAAACAGCAACAGCTTTTTAGAAAGATGTTTTAACCTACCTTGGGCCTCAGATCACCTTCTGAAATCTTTCTCCACTGAGAGAAGAGGAGAGGAGTCTTGGGTGATTACCACCATATCTCAAGTATGGAGGTATTAGACAGAGATAAACCATAGAGATAATCTAAGGCAACATTTCTGGGTGATAGCAACTAAGAAAGGGCTCTCATCTCCTGCAAATCCAGAATGTGCACTCCCCACAGCTTGCAGACCAGATGTACAAACAGTACATGCCATCCTTTCCACCTTACATCCCACAGAGTCTGATCAGAACGACCAACCCCCTCTGAATCCTGGATCTAGCTGGGGTTAGATAACCATGTCTCACCTTTCGTGTTGGAAACTCAGCACATGCTTGTTGGGAGATGTCCACACAATGCACGATCCAGCTGCTTCTTAAAGTGGGGGTTTCAAAACCTGCCCATACTGGCCCTATTCTGCTTCCGTTCAGTAGCACAAAGGTTTTCCAACCCATCATCTTTTCTCAGTAATTAGTGCATAATGGCATTCAAGCAGTATATCATAATTAGCTTCTTCCTTGTGACCCTTCTCTGCCACACACAGATTCAGAACATCTTTATGTTCTTCTAAAAGGCATTAATCTTTACTGTCAGGCATTTTGGCTTCTTTTTCTCCCCTATCCCCACCCCAACAGAAATTATCTTCTCACGAGTCAGTTAGGCAAACCTAGAGCGTCACCAGAATGTAAACCTAAAGTCCAGTAGCACTTCAAACAGACCTGCCTCTGTAGTCAGTGCAAATGTTTTCCCCTGTTTGAGCCACTTTCTGTAGTACACAATGTTATGAGCCCATGCAGTACTTTCTGCACAGCTTACCCCTGAGTAACTTAGTCTGATCTCTGCTGATAGGTGACTTTTTTTTTTTTTTTTTTTTTTTTCTTTTTAAATGTGTTTGTTTGGGAGCTGGAAAGAGTGCTCTGGGCTTTGGAGAGGCTTTATGGTTTAATCGAACCAAATGTTTTATGCAGCCATCACACCTATCACTACTGGAGTCTGGTGTTATCCTGGGAAGAGAAGGGTTAATTTGCTTGAGTCCAGCCACTAAGCATAAGGCAAGAAGGAGAACTGTGATTTCAGGGGACTATTCCTATTTACACCATACATGAGAAGATAACCTTTTCCAAAACACGCCACCCTTCTGCTGCTGAGCTTGGGGAGATTTCAGGGGTCAGATTAAACAGGGCTGGTCCCTGGCTCTCCTCTCATTGCTGGATGTTCATTGTGCGCGCAATGTTCTTTGCTCTTGAAATTTATTTCAAGGTCAGAGAAACTTACCTTCTGTGTATTTTGGGTTGAGGCATGTTTTGTTAGGAAAATTTATAAGATGGCTTGTTTTAACAGTTGTTGCTGTAGATTGATTGGGTAATATTTACTCGTGCTATAATTATCTTATTTCATAGCAGTGAATGTAAGGAGGCAGCTAGGCATGCTGAAACCAGAATAACAGAAATCAGGAGATTTGCAGCAGGAGGCAAGGTGTTGTACTGTATATACTGTTGCGTCTTGTTATTTATATCAAGCTAAACTTGTTTTTCCAGCTATTTGTGCAAATGACCAGCTACCCAATAAATTACATCATTTCCAGCACTGAACGGCACCATGACATGTTAACTAGGAATTTAAGCACCAGAAAATGATCTTGACTGACTTGAAAGTGCAGTTATAAAAGCCCAATGAAAGCTAATTTTCTGGGGCAGGATGGGGAGGGGGATAGGTAGGAAACAGGCAGGAGGAGGAAAGGAGGGAGCAGGGTTAGGAGACAGACAAAAAGAAAGCCTCATGCTCAACCAAATTCACATATACAAATCTGAAAAGTCTAAGTCTATAAATATATCCCCTGTAAATATTCATTTGTAGGTTGATCGGTCTCTCCTTCCTTGGCTGAGCCAGCTCTGAGCCCTTCTCATGTTTTCAGGTGTAGACAAACATCTGACTGGAGGTGAACTGCAAAGAGCTGGTGCAAACCTAAATATGTGTAACTGTATATGGCAAAAACCACCAAAGGGAACTGTAAAAGCAGACATGCATTCCCCAGTTTTATTTTAAGCCTTTAGTATACAGGAGCAAGCCAGTGTGGAGAGAAACAAAAACTCAAGAATTATCTTGGTTTGGGTTTTTTTCACATAGGCAGTTACAAACTACTGAAACCTTTCATGCAAGCAAACAACCTCACAAAGACACCACGGTCTGAGCCAGCAGGACAAGGAACGACTGATGCCCGCCACCAGCAGGCACTTGGGCAAGGCTGAGTGTGTCACCAGGCACATTGGCTCCCCAGGACATCCAGCCCAGAGGGGGATGGATTCTGCTGGGCCTTCCTGCAGCCCACTTGCCCTGGGTTTCTTTGTCTAGGGCTCACCCTGACACGCACTGGGGCAGTGAGAAGGATCTCTGAGCTCTGCAGGACAAGAAGGAGACTCTTCTGCTGTGGTGGCATCCCTGTAGGTGGTCCCAAGGCAACAGACTGGGAATGAAGTGATGAGAAGGATCTGTGCATGAAGGAAAAGCCTCTCCTCTCATCCCATAGCAGTCCCAGGACCATTTCCCAAAGCCTGCCACTGCGGTTTGCTCCCCGAACGAAGGCTTACTTCAAACCAAAGTTGGTGTAAGCATTGCTTAATTTTAGCCTAGGAAGTGAGAATCCTGCAGTCGTGCTGCCTGCTTGCCTGCCTCTCTCTTAGCCTCCCCTTCCTCTCAGTACACACACCCTAATAAATTTCAATTCCAGCTTCAACTAACATGAGGGAATAGAAGAGAGACTTGAGTTTGTGATCCCAGTAAGGGAAGAGAGCTCCAAACTCAGCTGTTATCCTTGGCAGTGACTGCCCAGGCAGCCAGCACAGCCTTTCTAGCTGGCAAGTGAGCATGCAGACAGGCTACAAATGTGAGATCAGCTCTCTGCTGGAGGGGAGCTGGGGTAACCCAGGGCTATCATGACAAGGTCAAGGCATTTGTAGTCAAAGGATGTGAGTTTGTGTGAGACAAACCACTGCTGACTGAAAAACCCAGAGAGTATAAAATGGCACAACAGGAATTATTCATGGTAGTTCAATCTCCTTTTTCCTTTAGGCACAATTACTTACAAAAACAGAGGTGGCAGTGCAATACCTCTGGGGATCCCTGGACACCTGTCCTGGCTGGAAACAGGGTGTGTACCTCCTTCACAGATTGTACAAATGAGCATGTTGCCTTTGGTCTTCCCCAATTCCTCATCCAAGCATCCAAGCAAAGAGCAACTGATCCTCACACCATGCTGAAATATGGGATGTCAGGGAGAGCCTGAAGGCTCTGAGCATCCAGGCTCAGAGCAGTTGGTGTCCTAAGAACCACAGTATCTGTGCATCTCTCATTGTCTTTCCTCTGAAATCCACATGTTCACATGCCATAACATCCTGGCATGAGTAGATTCACAGGCTTCTTCTGTCCTTCTGTGTCTCAGACAGCAGGGTGCTCAGAGAAACCAGTGCCACACACACTTTCATGTCAGCCCTGCCACTTACCACACATGCTGCCATCTCTGTAGGCAAGGACGGTGACCGCGCTGCACTGGGTCCTGCTTTCAGCTCCTTTTCTCCAAGGTCAGTAGGTTTCCCCCAGTGTAAGTGAGAGCACAAAAGCTGGCCCTTTGTCAGTGGATTTTGGGGCTCTTTAATGGGATTAAGCCAGTCCCACCCAGTGCTGGTTGCTACAAAGACTTTTTCTCCTGTCTCAATGACGTGTTACATCTTAACGTGTGTGGCCATATCTGCAGTCGATTTATGTAGCTCTTTGTTCTTTGCACATGTTTTTGTTGCCTGGGGGGCATGCAGCAACCAGCCAGCGAGCTTTTGTGGTGCCCAGTTGATTCGACTCTTTACTCAGTTAATGCACTGCAGCCAAAATAAGAATCTGCAATATCAATTCATTGAAAGGAAGGATGAATGACAATCACAGAGCACTTTCAGATTGGCAGGACATAAAGGATGCAACATTGCCAGCAGTGTAGCTGAAGTAGCAGTGTACCTCATTTAACTTTAGCAACCTATTTGCTTGCCAGAGAGATGTTTAGCCCTCTCCTTGATGAAAACACATGAGAAGCAACACATTCAAAGGGCAATTCATCCCCTCTCCCTTAGACATCTACTGACATTGAGAAAAAGCATCATGTAGAGCTTTCTCTGTCACTGTCCTTTCCCATCAAGGATGGAAGGAGCCACACACAAATGATTTTTCAGTGGCCAGTGCCAGAGCTAGTGCATCCTCCCAGGTATTACATTGCAGAGGACTGTTTAGGACTCAGAAACCTCAGAGATCTTCTCAGACAAGCCCCCAGACCACTGCCAGAGGACATTCCTATTTGATCAATTATGACCTGAGGTGCATGTGGATATTTTGTTAGAACTAGTGCAGAAGTGGAATGCTCTCTCGTTGCCTGCCAGCCATGGGTATATGCTGTTCCTCGGCTACAGACCAATTATCATAAGACCATGAATCAGCAAGCACCCCGACAAAGGCACTGGCCACCCAGCAGGGCATGAAGCGTGTCCCAACACTGGCACACAACATTATTCTAATCCAAGCAGCTTTCACCAACATTTCCTGGTAAATAGTATACAACAACCCAGTTTGAGTTAGTACATCCAAATTTGGGGAAATATTCAGGGAGGCATCGTCAAGAGAACAAAAGAGTCTTGAGCATTTGGAAGACTTTATATCAGAGGAATAACTGAAGTTTTCAAAACATTTGTAGAAATATGTTTTTATTAGAAATTGATTTTTTAAAAAAATCTTGGTAATATCATCATCCATAAAATTTAGGAGTAATATTTATGTCTTACCACTGTTCTGAAGAGAAAAAATTCCCCTGCCTGAAAACAACAATTCATTTGCGTGCTGGCAGTCAGAAAAGTTCATTCCTCTATTTTAGTTTTGAACTCCTTTGTGTTCTGACCACTCTTTTTCTGCTTTCTTCTTCTTCGAAATTTCTCTCCAGATTTTCAAATTAAAAAAAAAGGGAAGATATTAACTTAAAAGTTGTGGGATTAATTTGCTTCTTTCCTATCTTTTTTAAAATCATATTTTCCTTTTCTCCAGGAAGAAGAAAAACATTCTTAAAGGATCATGGAATACTATCTGTAATTCTAAATATCAAGAATGTGACATTCTTTGGGGTTTTAGAGTAGATAACAATGCCTTGCCTGTGCCTGCCCCGTTCTGGGAGAGCTGCACAGTGTGATCCAGGTTTCAGCGGTGTCCTATCCAAAGCCATCCAGCACGGAGGGGTCTGGTTGGCTGAAAGCAACTCAGCACCTCTGTGCCACCTGAAAGCCCATGGGTGACCAAGCAGGGAGTGTTGGGGTGAACCTGGTGTGGGGCAGGGTTGCCTCTGCCTTCTCTCTGTTGGGTGTGCCCAGGTTTGGCTGGCTTGGTCACACCCTGCTGCCCTGGCTGGAGCCCAAGGGCTGGCGTTTCCACCCAAACCTCCGACACGTGTGCTCTCACCTAACGGCAGCCACTCCAGAAAGCATCCTCAGGCCATACAGGTTAAGACAATTGGAAACTCTCTGACATTGCTTTTCTGCACACTCAATCCTCAATACCAGATTATCACACCAAAGCCTCTGAGCAAATGTAATGACTGCTTCCCTGTGCTCCCTCCTCTCAGCAAACCTATGGCTTGAAAACCTATAAATGTGCTATTTCAGCTGTTTTAAAGAGCTTATCATGGTTTTCTGAAAGTCTGGACTCAAGACTCTGGATCCCCTTCATAATAACATTTAATGCTACCATTATGTAATTGAATCCATTTTGTCTGTGTGGTGGGAATATTATTAAACTGTAATTCATTTCACCGTCTTGATGCACTTGGACTTCTAGGTCCAAGTCTGGAATGACAAAAGGGAAAGAAGGGAAAGGGAAAGGGAAAGGGAAAGGGAAAGGGAAAGGGAAAGGGAAAGGGAAAGGGAAAGGGAAAGGGAAAGGGAAAGGGAAAGGGAAAGGGAAAGGGAAAGGGAAAGGGAAAGGGAAAGGGAAAGGGAAAGGGAAAGGGAAGGGAAAGGGAAAGGGAAAGGGAAAGGGAAAGGGAAAGGGAAAGGGAAAGGGAAAGGGAAAGGGAAAGGGAAAGGGAAAGGGAAAGGGAAAGGGAAAGGGAAAGGGAAAGGGAAAGGGAAAGGGAAAGGGAAAGGGAAAGGGAAAGGGAAAGGGAAAGGGAAAGGGAAAGGGAAAGGGAAAGGTCTAACCATCCAGCACCTTCCATTACCAGGCAATTTTTTTTTCCATAAAGAGGAATTATCAGTTGTTTTATCACCCCTGTTCTTATATTTCTTGTTTTTTACCATGTGTGGAAAAGCTCATAGGACTCCTATTCATTTGTCAGAGCTTCATCCTTTCCTGATACGGGGAGATTCTTCATTATCCCGATTTGCTGAGTCTGAACTTTTATGCCAGAGAATTTTTGGAAATGCAATCATGTCAGGGATGGTACTTTTTTACATCTGTTGCCCCTCCATATTAAGTGCTTGGCTTGTGGCCAGCCATCTTACAAGTAGCCATATTATTATTGAAACCACATGCTCATTAGTGAGGCTGGCACTAGCTCAACAACCACTGTCCGAGGCTAACATTATATTCCATTATATCCCAGACAACAGGACAGGGTAGCATACAGTTTGTTCAGAAGAACAAACAGTCTCTGTTGAAAAAATCTGAATCTTAAACTGTTAGAAATGCAATCCATTTTCTGTCTCTTTGTATGTGGGCTCTGGTAGTTCAGGGAGAGGTGTGTTTTGAAAGAAAATATTGTACTACTAACTTATCTTCTTGATTTTTAATTTCAAGGTTGCAGGGACAGCAGGAGTTCCTGGGCCCTTCTCTGTTGGGTTTAATCACTTTATCCCTTGGGAGGCAAGCAAGAGTATTTCACTTAATATACAGGAATGACTCATGATCATTGCTTTCAATTAGAAATGTCCTCTGGGATTTCTGGGAACGGTGTTTTCATGAGTGTGGGAGGGGAAAGAGAATAAGAAGGAGAAACAGACAGAATCAGACCAGCTTAGACCAGCTTTTCCAAGAAATGCATTTCAAAGTGGGTAAGATACCACTTTCTCTCATACATCCAAGTAATTTGCCTTGCCCAACATAATTACTCATTTTCTCAGAGTAAACCAAGGATTTATGTGGACTACATCTTGCATTGGACCCCCTGCTTGTTTTTCTATGATAACCATATAAAAAAGCACTAACATCAGAAACCTCACAGGCTGGAAAATGGACTGGGATGTTTTCAGTGTTTCTTTTCCTGCTGGAAATAGCTGCAGATGAAGGTCAGTTCCTGTTTCTCCTGCTGTAGTAGGTATTACACCAATGGCTGTATGCATAAAGTCTCAGGTGCAATATAATATTTCTCAAAGACTTCTGGACCTGACTTAAGTTCAGTGATTTCTCACAGCAGTAACCTTATTCCATTAAACTACTTTCATCCTGGTGACCAGGACTTACAGAAGAACACAGGGTGGAGTGCAACAGTTTTTAAGGTCCATACAAAAAAACAAGACCATCCCACCCCCCGCCATCTGAACAGGGGGTGAGAACACTTTCAGGGGAAGAAAACACTTTCTTTGGTTTTAAAGGTACCTATTCTTGCAAGAAAGTATTGTGTCTTGCTCCCAGAAGCAAGGATAAAGTTACATTTATCATAACTTTGAAGAGAAATAAGGGCTTATAAAACGGCCATTATAAATTCCTGCAGATTAGAGTTTTATAGAGGCAAGACTATAAGAAGATAACAAATAAGCTCCTTTCCTTTGAGGAAGGGAAGGGTTAACCCTGACAAATGACATTCTAAATTTAGAGTCATTTTTGCATGTGGTTGCATGTCTAGTTGGAAGGAGTCTGCCAAAACTCATTTTACTTATGACCCTTTACAGCTAGCAGAGAAAGAGGTCCATTGTTTTCTTTGTATTAGCGAGATTAAAAACACAGTCCCCCCAACTGAAAAGGCAAGCACTGGAAGCACTGTCTGAGGCAAAAAGAAGCATTTTTAATTCTCCGTAAACCACATACAAAAGCACATCTATGTGTGTGCATCCAACACATGCAAGCATGTGTACATCCTAGAGGGCCAGATCTCATTCTGTAAGCAGCTACGTGTCATGTGGGTGAAAACAAAACAAGACAAAGAGGGATATGTCTGTTGCTGGCCACCATGGCTTCAAATGCTGCAGCTGAGTCTCCCCTGATAGCCCTCAGGAGGTTCCTTGTGCAGGGCAGTTCTGTTACCACATCTCAACCAGATGTGACTGGGGAGAGATGCAAATGTGTCACCACCCTTCTGGCACAAGCAGCAGGTAGCAAAGCAAATGTGTTGGGGACATCTGCTCTCCCTGTCCAGAGCAGCAGCACACTGTACACACTGAGGCAAGTTCTATGGGTGTAGCCAGACTCAGCTAAGAGGCTTCCACCCACCTCACCTTTGGCAAGCACCTGCTGAGGATAGGGTAGGTTGGATGTAGATGTCTGTGTCTGACCTAGATAGCACAGACCTTATTTGGCATTGGGGCAAAGGGGAGAAACAGATGCTTTTGGACACATTTCATCTTAATCTAACCCAGAACTAGGTCTCTGTGGGCTCTTGGCAGAGCTAGATGACTAACACAGGTGTAAATGCCTCTACTCTTGATATCAGCAGCTAGCCAGGATGAATCTTGCCCTGGATATTTCATTGCTCTTCGTACTTCTTTGAAACAAGTAGTCTTTGCCGCCTGTCTGCTCCTAATGAGGAGCTGGCCTTCACCCTCCCAAATCTTGCTCTAGCTGGCAAAACTCCTGGAACGGCTCGCCCAGGATACAACCAGCTAGAAAAGGAGTTGGTGTTTCATGAAAAATAGCAGAACAGCTGCAGAGTTCTTCTGTGGGGAGCACAGTGGCTTGAGCAGCAGGACTGTAATAACTGTACCTACCTACACAGCTCTTGAGTTCTCTGTCAGTAGTAGAAAACTCACTTCTCATTCCTCACAGGTTCAGAATATTTTCCTTCTGGTTGCAAGAGATACGTAGTTAGACAAAGTACTTGGTTTTCCTTTGAGCTGTTGAGAATACTCAGTGACATTGGATGTGTCTTTCCCAGAGGTTGAATCATCTTGTACATGTAATGCTGTCCTAGAAACAAGGTAAAGCTGGTACAAAGCTTGCATCACACCAGCTGACATGGATGGGAAAAAAACAGATGAGGTGCAGGAGTTGTTCATTGCTTCAGAAAGGGAGGCAGCAAACTTCAGAACTAAATCTGGAATGCAAACAATTGCTCTGAGTTTGCTATTTTAATCAGTGAGGTTGTTTGAGAGAGAAGATGGTTTCTACCAGTTGCGCAAAAAGTTATGCTACTGAGAAGACAGATCCCTCTGAGACAGACACTCAAAGACAGAGAAGTAATTATCACCAATATAACACCAAAGGGTTAGTTGGAAGGAACTGGAAAATTACAATGTGCACAAACCAACTTCTCAAGCACTTTAGGCAGAATTTAGTCACCCATGTCCAAATATGTGATCCACAAAGGATTTGCTTAATCCTTCAGATGTCTGAGAGTCTGTAAGTGCTTAAGTTTGCACAGGAAAGCTTAGTTTGGCGTCAACATTTCTGCTACAAAGCATGCCCAATGGAACCATGATACTGGCTGAGCCAAATACTTTTTCTCCATCTCTGCCAAAGACTGTGAGATTCATGATTTGTGCCTCAGTTCAAGGAGGCTGGATCCACTCAATATATTCAAAGCACACCTACAGTTTCCTGATAATCGTGGAAGCTTGAGATGCTTTCATTAGCAGGGGTGGTGATGAGAATCTTGTATGTAACAGCTTAGTAGTTACCCTGTGACTTCCTCAAAGTACAAGAGCTAAGTTCCCTTGTCTTTAGGTGGTCATATTCCATATCACCCACTTCAATGAAGGTGTCCTAGCCACCCATCAGTGGACTGCATCAATTGCTTGTTTCCCTGGGAGGCAGGTGGAGCAGCTCACACATCTCCTGATGAAGATGATCCTCCTGTGCCAACAGAAAAAGGAGAGTTCATGAGGCTAGAGAAAGGACATGACAAGTTCTGAAGTCTTCTGCTCTGGACACTTTCTCCAGAAATGGAGATTCCTGAACTCTAGCTCTTGAAAGATGTAGGTTCAGCTCAGCCAAACCAGCAGGACTGCTCAGTGTACACAGCTGCAGAGTTGCAGGACCCTAAGAGCTTTTTTGGCTCAAATTTCCACACCTGGTGACAGTTTAAATCATACATTAGGTATCCACATCCTTCTTTGGATTTTGGCCTAGGGGCCCTATAGTTATTTATCCATGTCAGGGGCATCTATGGACCAAGAGGTCTTGGGAGCTGTGGATATTCCCACTGACAAGGGCCTACCACACAGTTAGGTCCTGTCTCTGATGCCTCATTACTCTGTATATCCCTTATGCCAAACTCAACGGCCCAACAAAGTATAGCCAGTTGCCAATGGTTTCAAAAGCTGCTGGTGGCCACAATCCTCAAAGCACTGGCACAGAGAGGAGGCTACCAACACCTCTCCCTTGCCTCCATGTTCCTGAGACACTTACCTTTCACTTCAGATGGTTGCCAGTGCATGACCATGGACACAAAATAGTTTCCAAACACATAGAAAACTAGGTTCAGTAAACAAAAGAAAGGTTTTACCTGCCTCCCACCAAGTATAGAGTAGCTCAGGGTTTTTTTTTTTCCTATTTAAGTATTCATAGTTAAGATCCCATGAGTATTTCCCCTACAGATAAATTTCAGCCTCTTTCATGTCCTCTGTCTTTCTGATCTCAGTGATATCCCAGAAAAATGACTTTCATAAGGTAAATACCTGTTGTGTGTTCACCCGGGATTTATTTTTGTGTGTGTGTAAGGAAAAATGGTAAGGAAGAGCATCTCATTTATCTTCTTAAACCTATTAACTAGCTTGGATAGGTCTACCATATAATTTTTCATTTCCTCTCCAAATGATCCCAACCTTTCCAGTCTCTATTCATATGGAAGTCATTCCACGCCTCCAACCTTTTTTTTATTGTCCACCTCCCTATCTAGCTTTTCTGTTTTCTCTCCAGAGCAGGGAAACCAGTGGAGAGCCTGCCATTCCAGGCAGCTGGAGGAGTACCATTTATGCCATGACACAGTGGGATCCAGCAGTCTCAAACTGTGAATTCCATTTTGTATTTGAGCCTCCATTTTGCACAACATGTTGAATTTGTTTAACCCTGAGCCAAGATGTGGAAACATGCTCCAGTACTGACAAGGCTGTCAAGGAAAGGTATTAGACACTACCCGAGAAAGCCATTTCATAGAAGTCTGGACTCAACCACTGCAATTGGCTTTGAACAGTTGGCCCAAACCCAAAGGAAAAATAGATTTTAAACAGAAGGTGCTGGCATGCCTGGTGGATCTGCAGCTTCACAGTCCCTGCACATGGCAAGAGGAAAGACATTTTGCTTAGCTGGAGATACTGTTCTCAGCAGACCTAGCTGCCTATTGCCACATGATGAACTACTGGTAGGAACAAAACCTCCTCTTCTGACTGATGGACAGGTTCTTTAAAAGGTGAGGTTGTGTGGAAAGAAAGGTGGAGTATCCAGACATTTGTCATGAGAAAAGTTTTATTGTGACTTAAAAAAAAAAAAAAAAAAAAAAAAAAAAAAGGGAAAATTACATACAGCAAAGAATCACCAGACTAGCTAGAAATTAAAACGAGACTGGAGTTCTGTGATTTAAGCTCAAATTCAATCTGGTATGACTTTACTGGCTGCTACTTTGAATGGTTTGAATGGTAGGATCCCTTACATGTTACATTGTGGCTTTTACTCCCACTGGTTTTCTCTGTCTTTGAATCAACCAAGGCTCTTCCAGTCAGTCACAGCATTATATCTTGCTTTTTCAACATGGTCCATGTGGCAGGACATGGGCTGGCCCTGTTCCTATGATACTTCCATCCAGTCACACACTGCCCTTTCAGAGGAGACACTGTATACTGTCCCACCAGATGTGTCAGCATCCTACTTGCAGCCTCTGCTTCTTGCCATCCCATCTCATCTCCCCAGGGCATTGAAGGCACCTGTGCAGCCTCATGCCTGCAGAGTACAGCACGGACACATGTGCTACTGCAAGCAGAACATTCAGGTAGGCACAGTTTGTAAATGTGAAAGGGCTCTACCTGCAGAAAGTGGAGTCTGCCACCCACTGAAGGCCTGCTGAGGTTCTGGACAGAACTCTTGAAGCTCTGGGTGTAGTGTCACACTGTGCTGGGGAAGGAGATGGTGTGTAGGCACTGTCATCTGCACACCTAAGAACCAGCTCAGATGAAATCACCTCAGGAAAACATCCTCATGTCCCTCTAAAGTTTTCTGTACTTAATTCTGAGCCTTTTATTCATCTGTTGCCCTCTCACATTATGAATAAGATCCTCTGAATACTCCATGATGTTCCAGCCCTGCAAGACCCACCCTACCTCCATCCTTGCCTTGTCCTGCCACATCACCAACAACCTCAATAATCAATCAATGCATGACAAAGAAGAACAAAATTGTTCAGCTAGAAACTTATGGAAACGCAGGGGAAGGGGTCACCTCAAAGCTTCATAAAAGCTGAATCAACACAGAAGTGAAAGAGTGAGTCCTCTTTAGGAAAGGCTAAGGCTTTGAGGCTTGGATAGAGGAGCAATAGAGAAAGCAGAAAGTGTTTTTTCAAATAGCAGGAGCAAATGGGAAGAGTAGAGGCAATGGTAAAGGATGTCTTATTCCCTGCAGTGGGAAGCTGTTCTTGGCTCTCAAGACTAGGGTGGTATATGCTCTGCACATACAACAAATATTTCATTTCTCTTCACCACAAGTTATTTTCTTTCTCTGTAGTGGGGTTGAATAATTGTTTCTAAAACACCTGTACTAATGAATGACTTTGACTGGCCAGGGGCTATTTCACTATTCATTTTTTCACTGTAACTAAGCTAACAAAATGGTCAGTAAGTCCTCCCTATTACACACTAAGAACTGAAAACTCTATTCAAATCACTGAATTTAACAAATTAAAGTAGGTGAAGGACAACAATAAAAGCAAAAAGCAGATGAAGAAGAACAATAAAAAGCAAGGCTAATGAATCACAAATTGCGCTTACCTGGACAATTCTCATTAGATAGTAATTATTGAATATGCCGTTGTATAGTTTATAGAAAAAGTAAAACCTCCATTATGCATAAGCCAAAAATACTGCAGTTTGTCTGTCACAAGGTACTTGGTGACACACAGAGTGAAGCTAACTTTTCTGCTGTCCTGCCTTATGCCAGGCAGTGTAAAAGAGAAAAGATCCTTCATCCTCTGGTATAGTTCACCTTACATATGAGGGCTGGGAAAGTCCAGGTTAAAAGTTCCTGTGTCTGAAGGGAATGCAGGACAGGAAATGAGGTGATGTTCTTCTGGTCATGCCATTAATGGAATCATCTTCATGAACAGACAAAAATCACTGGACTACAACTGTGAAAACACTGGAGAGAGGAAGGGGCGGGGGGTGGGGGGGAGGGGGTAAAATAAATTGGTGATTAACAGTCACTTCAGGTGCCTCACTCCAGAAGTCAGACCCATAAAATGCCATTGAACTTTTGGATAGCTCTAGGGGAAGTTTAGAGCTGTTCTTTTCCAGAAATACTTGTTTCTCCAGGCATATGGGATAAATCCATCTTGTCTCGAATATGGGTAGAAGAAGCAGCAATTGTAACTGTACCACTGCCTCCTTTGTGTCCAAGCTTAATGGGAAGAATATTTATCACGTTTATAAGAAAGAGGGTTCAGGGTCCTTTTCTAAATTAATTCAAGTCTCCTTGGAAGGAATTCAGACACTTGATCTGTGACCTGACCAGGAGGCAATAAGATTGATTCTCCTAATCCTTACAATCCAGCTAATATATCCTGACTATGGGGAGATGTGGGGATAGCACAGCAAGCAAAATTGGTGGTTTTTCTTCTTGAATATGTCACATGCTTTGGATAAGAGGTGGAATAGGGAACAACACTCTCTTTTTCAAATTACTCACTTGCTTTTTTCTCAAGAAAGGATTTGAGGGCTAGTCCCAAACCAATAATTCAAATTCCAGTCTATCACAACATCACAAGAGAGGCAGCAGTCATTTCTCCTCCATTTACAGTCTGATTTGCGAACCTGGAGACTGCAGGACTCATCACATCCACAGGCTCAGCTTGGCAGAAGAAATAAGCCCAGTGCCCTCAGTATGACAACCTTCACTGCTAAGAGACTCTAATCTGCTGAAACAGAGCATGAACTTGCACAGGGATTTCTCACATCCCTATACCACCACTTTGCTGGGGCTGGGGGAAAGGGACTCTCTTCCAGGCAGACGGGGTCCCTTCAAGTCAAGTAAGAGTGGCAGAGAGAGGAGTGGGGTAACGCCAGTTCCATTTGAATCATTTGCCTACCTGTACAGTTTGATATTAACAGTGTTGCTGTTACTGCTGGCTCTCTTATGCCTGTTTCTAGCAAATTGTTCTTAGTTTGTGAATTTCACCTTTTGTGCCTCCAGTTCTCCTCTCCAGCCTGTTGCAGGAGAAGAGAAGGGAGTGAGCGAGTGAGCAGCATGAGGAGAATCTCTGTGGGAGCACTAAGTTTGGGAGTGCCATTCCTAAACAACTACTTATCTGTATCCCAAGACAGGGAAGCTGGAAAGGACCCATGTACCCAATATACTGTGGAGAAGCGTGATGGGTCCTGCCCTGGCTATTCTCCAGCTGCTATACGGTGACTGAATTTGTCATAGATCTAAAGTCAATAGTGCCTGGCTCCCTGTTACATTAAAGCTACCTTATAAACTTAGCAATGTAAAGAGCTTCAAAGTGTAATTTATAAGGTACCTGAAGGTTCTTACTTACACTGCTTTTGGTGTAAGTTGGAATCAGGCTCGTAGGCTCTGCAGGTTGTTTGGGCTTGTGTAAGGAAACACTCATGCTTGTTTTGAAGGAACTACTACTAGCCAAGGAACCACAAGCAATCATTTTCCTTTGGTGGAAGTGAAATAGCTCACACTCATTAGACCAGACAATCCTCATCAGGAGGGCAAGGGCTTGTCTGTACTAGAGATTTCTAATGTGTGCAGTTTCCAGTTGCTGGTGAAAACTCACACAGAGTTGCCAGACAAAATTTATCAGTCCACACAATGAAAAAATATTAATTCTACAGAGAAAAAAAAATTGGCACATATTTTTCAGTTGAACCTGATGAGGAGGATGAGGGGTAAATCTGTCTTCCCTATGGTCTCTGTCACCTGCAAGGGAGTATAGACCTGTATGACACAGGAACACTTTGCTCCAACAGTTACCTAGTGATCTAGTAAAGACAATAACAGGATTAAATGTAGTATTTGAGATTTGAGATTAATAGGTTATTTCATATTTTGAAAGCTAAGCAACATAGCTTTACCATGTACAGAACAGACCATAACTTGGCTGCAGTCAGTGCCTTGAGAAATAGACTCCTTCTGGCAATCCAATTCAATAGTGCAAGAAACACCCAGCCATCCTAACTGAGAAAGCTTTTTCCAAAACGGTATTGTAGGGGAGTGAGAAAGCCTTTCCAAGCCCATCTTTATCCTGAAGAATCCTTCCACTTTGCTCTGTTCACTGAATCACACACTTGAAAAAAACTCCAAACCTCCTATTGACTCATTTAGAAACTGTCAGAAAAGTTTGGGATGTTCCTGTTTAATCAAATGATTGCCTTAAGAAATAAGCTCTATTGTCATTTTAAGTTCTGGCAGATGCAACAGACATATTTGTGTCCAAACCACATTACAGTATGTGTATGCCTTTCATTGGATCAAATACACTAGTGATTCCATAATGTGTTTTACACATGAAGCGATGATAACACAACCTTTTTGCACATACTATAAAGAGTCTGCAGATGAATCAATGCACAGAAGCCAGAAAATATCTACATCTATGCTTAAGTTTATCATTCTCTCACATCAACTGGAGAACTACAATGAAATTAATTAGGAGCAGAATAATGCCAGAATAAAGCTGCAACATAAGCTTGTCCGTTCTACATGAGGTCCTGAAAACATTCATTCAGTATGGACAGAAATTTGGCCTGACTCTCATTTGCAGATCCTCTTGCTTTCAGTTCCTGTGAATACTTGAACATGATACTTCTGCAGCAAGATCTGATCACCCAAAATCACCTAGAATTAATTATGCAGAATATTTGTGCAAAGTCAAGTTGAGACACGCAATGGAGAGAAATTGCATTGGAAAAAATAATTGAATGTTAAACATAGTCGTTTAGGGATCATTCTTTGCATGCAGCCAAAAGGGCTTGAATTTCAAGTATCAATACGCTCATGACCAACTGATTACAAACAAGTTACAGAACAAGAATTATTCACAGAAATTATCTGATGAATCACTCCAAATGAATTTCAATGAGCAAATGAATGAAAATTGTGGTCAGATGATGGAAACTTTGTGAACAGAAGAGAGGAGGTGAAATTTATTGAGTTTGTTATTAGGAACTATTTGTCCAGATTTGCCTGCTTCCATAGAGTAACAGAAAAGCTGCAGGAAGCATCTGTGGAGCAGATGAAAAAGCAGGCAGAGGAGTTCTTGTGTTCTCCTGCCACAAAGACCATTCGGTCAGGACAGCTTTTGCAGTTCCAGTGCAGAGCAATGTACAGCATGAAGGAAACTGTATTTTTCAGTTTTACTAATTTTTTTTCCTTTTTGCCTGTGGAAGAACATAAACCAGTTTCAAAATACCCAATTCTCTGAGCACCACCTTTTAAAATGTCTTTCAAGCTTGTTACTACAGAATAACTCAGCTGATTCAGCAGAGTCCTGGCAGGTTTAAAGTGGCACAAACAAGATCAAAATACGGTCATTAGTGGAATTCAAGCAATTTTTACCCAAGTAATTGCTACCAGGAAAAGAATTGGATCCTGTGCTGAACATATATGCAACCCAGCTACTTTTGATTGAGTGACTAATAGGGAATATATACACTGTCTCTGGAGCTCAGATCCAGTTCTTCAAAAGACTCAGCATTTCTCATGTTTACTTTCACTACATGGTACCTCTTTCCTTCATCTAAGATTCTTGGCTCTGTACAAGTATCTGTGCATAAGGAAGGGAGATTATATCACTGTTGATAATAAAACTGCAATGCAGAAATACAGCAACCACTTTGGTTTATGAGTGCAAATAAAACATTTCACTTCAACACACTGAGGACAGATTTATTTTCACTTGCTTCTTTATGAAATGGCTCCCTATACTGCTGCATACATTTGCACATACGTGCAGGCAGAATAGAAAAGAAATCATGCTGGTTCTTGGTTGCCCCCAGAACTGACAGAGTTAATATATGGTCCAAGAAGGGTTTTCCAATGGAATTTTAACCTTTTTCTTCCAACAGAGATTCATGGATTTGATTCCTGTCATCGCTGAAGCCAACAACAAAACTATTGTTTATTTCTGTGGGAAAAGGATCAGGTCCCTTATTTGCAATTTTGGCTTTTTTCAGAATAGTGTATTTTTTTATTAAAAGGAAATAAATCCATATCTGCATTTAATCACACAACTAGCATGAAAATGAACTCAATGAATAAAAATGTCAGGAGTGGGAAATGATAGGGTTCTCTCTTAGCCAAGTTTTCTGTCTAAAATTAGCCTGCCTTTCTGGATTTACTGCTGTTATTAAGTGAATGTCCTTTTGACAATAAAGCAGTGCTTCTTGGATTTAGACAGTGTTGTGAAGAATATGATAAAGTGCTCTGTGATGTATGACTTTGATTGACTCAGGGGACCTTACTGTTTCGATGCTGTGGTCTGTTCTTTGTTTGCTAGATGAAGATTTTCTGTTCATTTAATACTCAGTTCAGGACTAGAAGTTGGAGAAGGATGTGTGTAAAGATGTAGAGTACCTTGTTTCTGCCATACTAACATGATGAATTATAGTGTATTAAGAAAGTGTTGACACATGTGGGAATAGACTCTTGACATGCTTGCCAGTAATTAAGGAACATTGTATGTAAAGTCACTAAAAAAGTTGGAGGCTTATTCTTTGTTATAGGGATGTTTTGCCAAGTGCTGTTATTCATAGCCTTGATGGAAAATACTTGTATCTTCGAAATTGTTGTGGTTCACACAATAATGAAGGCAACAGAAAGAGATTCATTAGTATGAATTTTTTCAATGTTTCCAATAGCTGGATAGGTAATCATTCTCCTGCCAGAGAGGAAAAAGTGTTCTAAGACCAGTGCCTCACTGATAAATTACCTGAGCATTACCAAAGTGGTCACAGGGCTCGAGGAGCCGCTCCTCAAGGGTAAGGGACTCTGCATCCTCTGCACAAACACCCCGAGCCTGCCCCTGAAACCTGCTCTTTACGTGCATATCCTCACAGTCATGGCCAGGGCCATAACTCCCCCACCTTTGGCTCCCAAGAGCATGCCAAGGGCCACCTCCTTGCCTGGAGAAGGGAGCAGATGAGAGCCTTGCAGGGAGCTGCAGCCGCCCTCCCTGGTCCCTCTATGGATCACAGGGGCTCAGTCACCCTCTTGGAGTGTGGCCCTCATGACCTCTGCAAGATGCCACCTACTAGTCCTGGTCCATTTCCATGGACCTCAGGCACCTCTGGGGGGCTAATTTCCTCCAAGCTTTATACTGGCAAAATAAACATATGAGCCCACCAGACCCCTTGTGCAGGGCATAGATCTAGCTGCCCACATGATGTGTTGTATCATGCTGCTGTCTCTTGCTCATTCTGGAGAACTTTGTCCACTTCTCTATGCTCCACCTGGATGAACTTGTCCCTTTCCTACAACTTAAGCGCTACTGCTGCTGACACAAGAATCTCACATGCCCCAAGATATACTTAAACCTCTCCTTGTTTGTTTTTTTTCCTTCATTGGTGAAAGGTGAGCGCCCCTCCATCATTTTGAGGGGCGCAGTACCGGTTTCCTTAGCTTTCCCCAGGGAGCATGTTGAGTTCATTGTAATGCAGCCCGGGCCTATCCTCCCTTTTTTGCTTTATGATATTTTGTTTCCTTTCCTTCTGAATACTTTTCTTGAACGCTGAAAAGCAATCATGAGAATTTCAGCCAACTCCCTGCTAAATCCTAAGATATGCCCTATTTAGATAGCTTTTTAATGTGTAATGCATACATTTAGCAGAAAGATTTTACTGAGGGAGTTGGCAATTAGTGTTTGGTAAATGCTGAAAAATTTGGTCTGCAGAGAGAATTTACTACTTGATTCAAAATTACAATACACCGCTGAAGGACAGACATTCGAGAGACTGAACAGAGCTTGTAGGCTGACAGTTACTCAAGCATTTGGTATGAATAAATGCATGTCTCTCAATCTGAAATTTCTCAGCAAGACTGTGTGCAAGTGTGGCTGCTGAATACACATCACCATGCTTAACAAGTCAAATGGCACCAATATCCATTCCAAAAAGCTCAGGGAAATATGCCCCAGTGTGTGTTGCAGGGCTGTGCTGCATGCGCCCCTGCTGGCACAGTTCTACTCCCTGGAAAATTTGACATTCTCTGATTCAAAACCATCCTTGGATGTTGAGGGTAGCACCATTCACTTATAAAACACAGACAGCACAACTAAGCATCAAAGCTCTCAGAAGACTAAAGTAAACTGGAAATTATTTCAAGGGCACTTTTTAGTCTTTCTTTCTTTTCTACCTTCCGGTACACTCTTCAATATCAGAATTTTCCTCAGATTTCCCTACAGTACTGTGCTTAAACATGAATTCCAGTGCCTTTTGATTTATCCAAAATATTTAGTTCAATGAATTGTATTGTTTACACTGCCAAGTTCTTTTATATCTTTCCATTGGCCATCGTAGCCTCCACAGAGTGTACCAGCCAAATATATAAACTCTACATATGTTTCTACTAGAGTAACTGGATTCGCAATTAAGTCCAATTAGTTTTTACTCTCAAGAATTTAATCAACATCCATCATAGCACATTCAGTAAATCAGAGTTTTTCTTTCCTGCCTTGTTAGAGATTTACTTTAACATTCAGCTCCTGGGATTGTATGAACCTTTCAGCTCTTTAAGGAAATCATAAACAGAAAAGGATGGAGAACAAAATAAAATCCCAAATGGTGTAACAGAGGTAGGTGGGGAATGATACCACTGCTTCTTAAAGTACCAGATCCAAGGGGCATCCATTAAACCATGAAGCAAATGAAAATGTAGTTTTACATGCAAAGTCCCATAACTGATTGCAAAAGAGGTTTGTGGAAGGCAAAGGTATAAAAGTGGTCAAAAAGGGATTACCAGGATTAGTGGAGAATAGGCCATTAGTGGCTATAAAAATGATGGCTTAGTTGCAACCTGAGACAGACTGTGGGAAGGGTGGTGGGTGGAAGCATCCCTCCAGCCTGCCCTGCTCTCTGCTCTTCCAACTCAGCCAACTCTGCCGTTCAAAAACCTGTTAGGTTATGGTGACTTCTGGTCTGACCTAACCAGACTGGATGCCCCAGCTCTCCTGTATTATCATTATGAGGGTGTTTTTTTGGTAGTTCACTGTGCAAAGAAGCTAAACTTCTATTTCTTTTTTCTTCTTGTTTACTTCTTTTTTCTTTTTTCTTTTTTTTTTCAATAAAAGAATGAAACTTAAACTAGACTGCTATGCTGTGGAAAGGCTGAAGACATGTTGTCATCTACAGCACTGGAGTCCTTTTTGATCCTGTTTAACAAGACCTAGAAGACATTTAAAAGGTTCCAAATGCTGCAAAGAAAATGATTCAAAGAATTAATAGTGTGGGAGGGAATTTCTACAGGAGATAGAAGTAAAAAAAAGAACAAACAGGACCATTTATTTTACAATGGACAAAAGAAAACACATGATAGAGATATATAAAAAGTGCAGTGCGTGTAGAAGTCCAAGAATATGTTTCTATCCATACTCCTGTAGACAAAAAAAATGTACTCAATATGAAGCAAAATACAACAAGTGAAAAAAGACAGATTTGTTTGCAATGCCTAAATACATTCTAAAGATTTCTGCTTCCACACATCCTGGAAATAAGTATATCCATGGCACACAGATTTAACTCTTTTCTTAGGGAAGAACATTTTCTGTTCTGTTTGCTCTTAAAGAGTTCCAGCCCTGTTTCCAACTCGATTAAAAAAAAAATAGTGTAATAGACATTTTTCATTTTTCAACTTGAATTTCAAAATGCATTTTCAAGCCAGTTTTTTTTTAACAGTCAGAATGAAAGTTAAGGAAGAATCTTATTTCCTGTCAGCTGGCATTGGTTTTCATATGTTTTTTGTCCAGTATTGGGTTGTTTCACTTTTTATGGGAAAACAGATTTTTCTCAAAATTGGCTAAACACAAAACCAACCATACTGTTGCAATATAACTTTCAAAAACTAAATCTATTTTAACAAAAATTAAAATAATAAAAAAAAAGAAGATGATGCATGAGGGAAATTTTCATGACAGCCACTTAATCTTCTGGAAATAATCATCCAAGCAAATGCTTTGAATTCATTTTATTTCAGAAGTTTCAGAAAAGAGATTTAGAGGCAAAAAGAACAGTAGGAGCATGCACATTAAGAAGTGGTGATGCAGAAGGGAAGAACTGCAAATAGATATAGCTCTGTTTATCAGCCATCCATTAATGACAATAATGTAATCCTAGAGACTAGGCAGATATAGACTCAAGTACAGAATACTGAGTTAGAAGTAACCTGGGCAGAAGTGTTGTAGCCGCTGTCAGTGATGCTGGGATATTAGTATAGTTGAGGTATTAGTAAAATACAGCTTAGTTGTTCCTACATTTCTAGTAGATATTTATGTCTAGTTCGGAGTTTGATCTAGGAAACCTTACTCAAGTGAAAAAACACACTGTCCAACCAACAAAGGAAGGCTGGCACATCATCTTCTGGTGCTCATACTTGGACTTAATTGGATCAAAACTTCAACTGAAGGTGGCAAAAGTTCTTCCTGAGTAAACTTCGAGTGAGGACTTCCAGGTCTGTCCCAATGGGACTGCTCTCGGGAGTAAGGGTTGAATTGTTATACCACAAAATACCAGCTGTAGTTACGTTAACCAGGATAAAGTTTCAAGGGATATCCAATCTCCATGCCTCAATGTAAAGCTAATCACCAGCTGGACTACAGAACAAATTTCCCCCCTGGTATAATATCACACAATTATATGCATTATGAGGGTTTAAAATCTGGCATTGGCTGTGCTATTGTTGGAACTCGGATAACCACTCCAGTTCCAACAAGAGGCCATTCATCTACACTAATTTGTAGGTTAGAGAAGGTTTTAAAATAGGAAGTCTTTTCTTATGCAAATAGGGACCTGGTAAGAAACCAGGGGCCTGCAGGCAGTGATCTGGAACATCATCAGATCACAGAGGATGAGCGCCAACCTGCCCACACACCAGGGCAACCTTTAAAACCAGGCTTTCATGGCACCGTAATGAAATGAAAGCCTTAAGGCTAGCTCTCTGCACAGGGATTTAACTTAGATTTTGTATCCAGCTTTTAAAATATTGGGAACAACCCTCCAGTCCAGAGAACTGGGAAGAAGGAATAAAACCAGAGAAATTAATCCTAATAAATAGGTCTCCCAAACAACTGTTTTCCCTTTCATTGCTTTCCCTGGGTTCATACATGACTGTATTTGAAGTATTCAGCAAACTGTGCAAACAATGAGCACTTTCGCTTTTGATCCATGACTGTGGGTTGTTTCAGGGCTGTGCATTGGATATGTAAGACACATGGCCTTGGTTTGTTTTCTATGAGCTGAGTTTAGCTCAAGGCTACTCTGGAGAAAATGAGTTTCCTCTCTGCCTTATTTCTTAAAGCTATATCTCTTCTTGAAATCAGAGAATTTCTCTCCTCACTGACCAGAGAGCTGGCTCCTTCCACTCCTTTCAATTTTGAATTTTCCGGTGGAGGAGTCATTCCCCTGTACAAATCTTGCATATAATGTCTGCTGTATATGAGCTTCCTGCAAAATCCCTTCAACCCTTTGGGTACTGTCCTGGGGTGATCACTTTCCTACACCACTGATAGCCTCTGGAAACACCCTGCAAGACTGACACAAAGGGGCAGGATAGAATCATTGAGGCACAGAATCTTTTATGTTGGAAAAGACCTCTAAGTCCATCAGATCCAACCATTAGCACTGCTAAGTCTACCACTAAACCACGTCCCCAAGTACCCCACCTACTTGTGACGATGAACACAAACTCCTGTTCTTCCAGCCTGAGCCTTTAACGTCATATGCCTTCTGTACATACAACCAAGCTCAACAGGAGTTTCCTCAGTAAATACTAATGCATAGGTTTTCCATCATTTCTTGACAGGTGAATCCAGGTCTCAGAGAAACCAGGACAAGTGGAAGATGTTTAGCACCTTGTAGTCCCTTAGACAATGACCCCAAAACAAGCTTCCAGCAGACACTTCCCACACAGACACCACACTGATGGTCACCAAAAACATCTTTTGCTGACAAATGTCAGCATAGGGTACCTTGGACTGTTTTCTCTGTAGCTGGTGTCTCAAAGCAGTCTTTGAACAGAAATCTGCAGATTTGCAGCTGTGCTGATCAGCCTATGGTCTCGTGTGCTATAAGTTGGCAATGCAAGCCTGGGTGTGATCACAGTTATCATCTCTTGTTGAAGAGACATGAGAGAAGCAGAGCACACCAGACCCCAGCCTCAGACACAGTGACCTGCAGTGATCTCCTGGTTTAATAAATATTTCCTCACGGGCCCACCCCTTTTTGTTAGATACCTGAAAGTAAAACCTGAGCTTTGTGTCATCTGAGTGTAAACCATTAACACAGATATAATTTAATAGTTTTAAAGTTGTCAACAGCCTAGATATGTCATGGGGGATTTGGGTGTTTCATGCAGGTAAGTAGAAAGATGGTGTCAAACCTGCTTGCAAGAAGAGCAGGCTGAACTTCAAACACAATTCACATCCTCCCTTATGGCTGTGATTTGCAGGGGAGTATCACTCTGCGGGACTGCAACACAGTAATCACACTTCCAGCTCCAGATATTTCTGCTCTTAAACACTGGGAACTCTTTCTGCTCTTTCTTCATCTACCTACTCAAGAAAAACTACCAACCTTCCAGATTAAAATGGAAATGCAATGGAAAACACTTTGATACATGAAAAAAATACTGTAATGCCTTAAGTTGCCAAGTATCAAAGCACCAAGTATGTATTCCTAACCTTTATGACTAAGGTTATAAACATACCAGATGTTATAAACACAATTCCCATAGTTGTAAGACAATAATCAGTGTAGACAAAAAAAGATAAGGCCTCTGCCAGTGATGCAGAATAGGGCTGTTTTGCAGTTTGGTGGAAAATGGTGTATTGATGGATACATTGGATAACATCCAGTTCTAATTCAATATTTTATGTTCCCAAACTCAGCAGGGTGTTTTTAGACAGCAGCTACAAAGGTTCACCATCTTACACAACTGTTCCAATGTTGTACACTTTTGCTAATGTCCAAGTTCAGCACGGCACAGCATGCTAGAAGATGGGTCTTCTAGAAAGGCAGTGTAGCACAAAATAAACACAGGAAAAATGGAGAAATCCCCAGAGGAACTCAATGGAGAGTGCCCTTACAGTGAGGATATTTTACAGGAGGGCCATTCTTATTTCATTATTTAATGTATTTATCTGTGATCCAGTATAAAAAAATCTGTATCCATTTCTTGCAAAGTGTGCAGATGACACAAAAATCATAGAGTGGTAAATAATGAGAAAAGCAGATCTGTTCTACAAGCAATCTAATTTGAATGGTAACTTGACCTCTTTAGAAAAAAAGCCCGAACATATTTTAATGTACAGTTAAACATAACTCTGAATATTCCAGATGGTCTGTACACTGAAGAACTTGACTGTATTTTAGAAAGAGAGAATTAGAAAAGGATTTAGAGGTCATGGCTGGTAACCAGCCAAGCTGCACAAGAGCTCTTCATTGGATGCAAAAAAAGAGACAAGAAGAGAAAACGGGATCTTGGTATTTGCAAACAGGGAACTATAAAACACAAGGAAGGAAAAGGAGATGCTCAGTGTTCTTTGGAATATTATTAGTGAAAGGAGTGCAGGTCCAGCTTCAATGTTCACATTTAAAAAAATACTACTGACAAGCAGGAAAGACTTTAAGAAAGAAATGCAAATATACTTGCAATTGACAAAAGCCGCTAGTGAGATCCTAAAAAACGTAAAGCTCAATTCATTTAATTTATCCAATAGGAGGATAAATGGTGATTTTTCTGTGGTTTATAATAAGACTGGCTGGGTATTCTGTCTCAACAATAGAAAAGGAAATTTCCACAAAAATTTCTATAAAGAAAAATTAATGTTAATTTTCCTTCAGGACAAGCAAAATTAAATAGTCCACTGTAAGCCACTCTGCTTCTCATTTTTTTTCTGTTGAAGGAAACTTTAAACTTCACCTTCTTGTGAACACATTTATCAGTGCTATAGGTACCTGTTTTCTCCTACAGGCCAGCCACAGAGTAATTTGTCACTTAATTCAAAGTTGTATATAACATTACAGGAGCTGTAGTCCAACCAGGAAGCCTCTGCCTAAGTTGAATAAGGATAGTGTTTGTTCAGGCTGTAATTCCCAGGAGTAATGCAGCATTATGGGAAAATATTTGTTTTTGGTATTGAACTGACACAAAAGAAAGCCCTGGTGAATCAATTTAGTATATTCAAACAACAAAGGTCCTACATTAAAGAAAATTATAATTTTGTTTAGATTGGTTTGTTTGTTTTTATGTTTCCATTCTGTGTTTCCTTTATGTTAATAGGGCTTTTCTCTGTGTGTCACTTGGAGCGAAAACAAATGTTGACAAGTCGCATCTGCCCACTGTGTGAAAATACCAAATTTTGTTCGGTTTTAGCTTGCAAGTAGCTGTATTATATTTCCTGTACCAGGGGGATCTCTGAATTAGTAGACAGGGACACGACATCCAGTAGGTGGAATCCGACACTATATTAATCTGAACTAGATAAATGCCAAGATTTAAACAAGGGAGGGAATTAAACACTGCAACAATTTATCTAGGAATGGGATAGACTCTCTTCCATGTGTGGTATTTAAAGATGGGCTATCTTGCTATCTGTGCCAGCTGGTGATTCAATCCCAAAGACTGTGTTATAATAGATAATAACAACAATCTCTCCAGCCACAACATCTAAAAGTGCAGGAAGCAGAATTGCAGGGAGAGAAACTTCTAGAAACCCTCAGTCTTCAGGACAAAAGTAGAGGGACGGTTACATTACACCACTGGAACACCTTTCCTTTTCCACCCATAACAGAGCTTCAGTGTAATTAAATTTTTCATAGAAATACCTTATAATTGATCTATGGTTTGAAGCCTGACTTAAGTTTAACATGGAACTGGTACTGTGTGCCTTGCGCTCAAGGAGCCTTTCCCTTGCTTTCTTACTTTTCTGGTACTCTGTTCTAAAACAAATAAATAACCTTACAAATGGCTTATTCTGGTTCCCAGACCAAATGAGGACAATTACAGCCTTATGAAAGTGTTTTTAAATTATAGTTTTAATTAGCATAGAAGTATTAAATGAGAACACTGTATGGCCACTTAGTAAAAAAGGTAATGAAAATAATGCAGTCAACATCTCTCATTTCCAACAGTATCACTCTGTCAGTTGACTCCTTTTTTCTGGGGGATGTTGACAAAATGGGCAGAGATGAATGCCTGCAATAAGAAGAGTGGGATATTCTAAGCTCAAGCTAATCCATCCAGAGAACAGGAAAACCTCTTTCAGTAACAAAACAGGCCTTCTTAAGGTCAGTAATAGCAGACTTCATTGACTGACAACAGTCTGCTGAACACAAAGGAAGTGTGACTTTTCCTTTTTCTTTGCCATGGCTCAATAGCTTTCTTTAGCTCGTTGGTCAGTCTGCTTACAAGAAAAACCTCTTGAGCAAAAGAGTACCTTTCCTTGTGCAAGGTATTCCGATGTGCCCTCTGAAATGACTCTACACCACTGTGCTACCTGATAGCCTTTCACATGACAAAGTGTTGGGGTTACGTGTCCAGCAGTGCAGCAGGAGCTAGTTAAGGTTTCCAGATACACAGCACTCAAGCAGGGACCAGCCTCACCATAGGTTTTCCCTCCTCTATTGCCAAATGACAAAACATTAAAAGCTCAGCAGCACGCAGCACTATTAAACTGACTGATGGCAAGAAGTCATCAGAAAACACAGTTCTGTAAATCTTTCCCTGCACGCATAAAATCCAGTCTCAGATTTCCCTGCCCCCTCCATGCACACACATACACATGCGCTTCATAATTTCCCAGGAAGCCTAAACAAGTTGCATTGCATTTGAAGCACTACCTCACAAAACAAAGCCCTCAGCATCTTTTTATTCAAACACTTGAGCAACGTTCATTATGAATTCTCACAACTAATTTCTCCCTTTTTGAAGCACTGTAGGAAAATAACAGTCTCCCACTTTAAAGACATGGAAACAAAGGGAAAAAAGAGGCTGATGTCACCAGGGTTTTGGAGACAGATCTTGTGTGAGATGCAGCTAGAGGCAAGGGCTCACGTATCTGGGAAAAACTCTCCCAAACATCCATGGGAGATCTTCACTCACAGCTGAGGAAACAATGAAAACTCAAAATTTCCCGGGTTTGGTCTCACTTTGTGCTCAGCCCTGGCTGCTCTAAAATTAGACATGTTTTACAGACTTGGCTTCAGCTGCTGCAGAGGAAGCAGAGGCAGCAAATGCCAGTCCTGCAAATTTATTATTAATAATAATGGGGAGACACTCCCAGGCTTGGGGCAGCCCCACGTGCCAGCAAAGGCACAGTAGACTGTCCCCATGAGGATGCATTCGCCATCTGCGATGACTGAATGGAGCAAGGGTCGAGCAGTGCAAATGTTGTTATGATTAGCCCTACGGAGGATCTTTTTCATACAAGCTGTCCTTTTGTTTGGCAAATCTGAAGGGGCCAGATACAGAAATGTATCACCGTCAGGGATGCTCCTGTTGGAAAGGCTTAGTCAGGCCCACTGTGGTGTGTTCAGGAGAAGTTCCTCCTGAAGAAATCATAATCTACTCCAGGTCCCACAGGAAGGTAGAAAAAAAGGCCCATTTTCTTGTGTGACCTGAAAGCCAGTTTAACTTCAGGCAAAGTTTTGGTTAGTGCAAGCAGTTCTTAATGGAACTTGCAGCCCTAACAAGTCAAAAGAAAGACATTTGTACATGAGCCTTTGCTCGTGCTCCTGTCCCAGGGTGGATGCTGACAAGACCTGTGCAAAGGCTGGTTGGGCTCTGCTCACAGCACTGCCTACACTGCCAGGGCATCCCTTATATTGTCCAGGGCATAGGCTTACCCCACAGGGATGCAAGGGAGGAGGGGGCAGGCACCTGCCGGTGCTCTGGAGCTCCCTTTCCTGCTCTCACCTCTCATGAGATTTGGCCTTGTCATCTGTCATTAGCATTTTCTCCTGGTCCCTGTGATGCCTGGTAGGCCTTGTGTAGCTCTGGTAGGAAAGGAGAACCCTAAAGATTCCCCACACTCCCTGCTGCTAGGGGAAAAACAGCAGCACATTTCACATCACACAAGTGATGGGAGTGTGGGAGCTCCATGAAAACCAGCATTTCTCCAAGGAACAGCCCCGCTTACACACCTTCTCCCTAGAGAAAGCCGGCTCCACATTGCTTTCAATGACTTCAATAACAAAAACATATAGCTCTGCCCCATGAAACTGACTGTCATCAAACTAAGAAATTAACTTTTTCTGCAGTGCTATTAAAGAACACATAAAGTTTATAGTCCTAACATATAAAATGTGAAAAATGTGAGCTTTCCTGAGGTTCAGTAAAGAAGGACTAGTTTAGCCTCTGGTCCCCAGAAGCAGCATACAGAATTCCCCCAGTTCCCAGCCCCTTGCTTTAGAAACATTGGCTCAACTGTTAACCCAGAGCCCAGGCACTGAACATAAAAAAACAATCCCTCCAAGCATTCAGTAAACAATGCCTGTCCCCAAAATAGCTTTCTAGTTTTCTTGTAATGTACTTCCATGCATCAGCTTATGTGACCTTGAACTGGTATCATTTCTCACTTGGGAATTCCTCCCTAGTATTTGTTGCTACAGCTCTTGAAGTATGAAGAATGAAGTGCTGGACTCTTGCACTCCTTTGTTTCTTCTTTTCATTTATTTTGGCCTTGATGGGGAAAACATATGACTGGATATGTCATTACAGGCAGACAATCTGATAATCACTAGCTGGTAGGACAGCAACTCTAAAAACCCTGTCCGTAGCCAATTCATTCTCTTCCTGTAACATCATGAAACTGCAGGGGTCAGGGATAAAGATACTGAGATTCCTTTCCTTTTCAAAAATGCTGCAGTCTGTGTCCACTATACTCAAGACTTTTAAAAGATATTTTGGAGCATTTCACATTATTTTTTATTTATTTACTATGACTACCTAAAACCTCTTTGCAGAGATCCCCACAGTAGGTTGTTTCTGTGGATTTGAGACATACATTCTAACGGTTCTAAGATGCTGGTTTTCACAAAGCAGTTGTACATCTTCCAAGGTGCAAAGAGGGGGTCCCAGAAGCCTCACTACCATTTCTCCTGTAGGAAAGGCAAAGTCAGCTATCAGCCACATCCTCTCTGTGCGAGAAGGCCGTGCTTCTTGGCAGAGGAGATGTTCTGTGGCGCTGAGTCACAGGAGTGAATGGGCGTGGAGGAGATACAGGAGCTGGTCTTCCCATGCACTTCCTTACCATCACCTCTTTCAAGGCCTTCTGTTGCTGTCCTAGTTCCTTGTTTGCTTTTCATTTGTGCAATGAACTATAAGATAGCTGTAGAACCGTAGAGGGAGCAAAGGGCCGAAAACAGGCACTCTCCTGTGATGGTAGAGGACAAAGATGGACAAAAACCCACCAAGAAATGCAGTACCTGAGCACTGGGGAGGCAGAAAGTCTGCCAGACTAGCCTCAGCCTCCTCCTGCCTGAGTTTCCAGCGCTGTGCATCAGTGCTGCAGGGAGGGCAGGCAGGGGCTGCACGGCAGCTCTCTGATGAAAGCACCTGCGACTTCTGTGAAAGCCGACGCTCACCGCTTGTGGTGTCCCTGCCACTCCGGATCCCAAGGCCCTGGTTTACTGCAGGAGCTGTGAAAGACAGCCTCGGGCTTCACAGCAGGAAAAAATACAAGGGATCAAGTATACAGAGGCACCTCATAAAGTACCCCTTCAAACCACATGTGGATTTACAAGAGGGAAGTGAGTGGCCCTGGGGGGGCTTTTACTTGCCTATTAGCACTGGCCAGTGCGGGGTGCACGCCCAGACCCTGGGATGGAACTGTCTACACACCCCCACGACTTCTTTCAAGTGCAGACAGGCAGCTGCATACACACCTCTGGGCTGCATGAGGGCTAGAAGGGGCACGGCTGCTACGCCGGGTCAGGCAATAGCATCCTCCAATTTCTTCTCCACCAACTTCCTTAACACCTCTGTCTGGCACTGGGGAGACACAGAAGCACCCCGAGGGGAGACTTGGGGCAGTACACTGACAGCCAGGGCTGTCATCTGCTCTCGAGTTCTCCAGGTAAATGTGGGGCTGGGGAACAGGCACATCCCTGTCAAGCAAAACACTTAGAGTCTGGCAACAGGTAAAGGCTGAAAGCATAGAAAAAAGAGGGGATAAAAATAAGGCAAGAAAAAAAGGAAGAGCAGAGTGGAATAAAAGAGATATGGAAAAGTGCACAGCTGAAGGGTGGATCTCCTTTCCAGAGACAGGGCAAGAAAAGTGGTCCCTCTGGGTCATAGCAGTTGCACAGGAAGAAAAAACGTAAAGGAAGGAGAAACATAAAGGAAGGGAAAATAAATGAGAGATGAGGAGAGACAGAGAAGAAGAAGAGAACTGACTAAGGGAAGAAAAAGATAACATCAGAGCAAACAAACTCAGGAGAAAGGAGGAAAACTATGTACTGGGGGAACTGAGTAGGAGAGCGGAGCCGGATGAAATAAGCATCCAAATGAAGAGAGATTAACACAGAAGCTCCCAAAGGAAATGAACTGGGCACTCTGAAACAGTGTCAGACATAAACAAATCAAACAGGAACATTTGGACATTTGGAAAAATGAGAGGAAAAATACAGGGCGATATGCTATAGCAGGAAAAAAGTGGGGTGGCAAGAGAAAAGAAGGAAAAACTACTAAGACAGAGAAAAAGAGGGAGTGAGCCAGATAATCCAAGCAGTCCCAACATATTTGCATGCACACTTTGAGGTGTTTGCTCTAATGAGCAGTTAGGACAGAAAAGAAAATACAGAGTAATGCAATCACATCATTTATATGGGCAAGTGGGGATTTTGCAAGCTGGAAGATATATGCACACAATAATTGTGGGTGAAAGTTGGGAGGCCAATAATTACAGCAGTAAATCATAATCCTTTTAATATATTATCAGTTTGATACCCAAGCAATAAATGCATATGCATAAGGGGTTTGTGCTTTAGAAGTGGCAGGAAATGACTGCGAAAACAAAGGGAATGGAGCAGCTCAGTTCTCCCTCTCCTTTGAGTGAGAGAGTGTAATGAAATCCACTCCCTCTCTCTCCCCCATCTCTGTCATGACCATCATTACTAGACTTGGCTGGGAGTTTCACAGTGCAGTTATTTTCTAATGGGAATGCACTTAGTACAAAACTGAAATTTTCCACAAGAAGATTTCAATTTTGCTGTAGAGAAAAATCCTATGAGAAAAATTCGAACCAAGTGTTTCATTTTGGGTCACTTCAACCCCAGCCAAAATTTAAAAAAAATCAATATGAAAGTTTTTATTACACTACTATTAGTGGAACCTGGACATTTTCAGTTGGGAATAAAACATCTTTAAAATTTAACAAACCAGTTTACTCAAAATTTTGTTACAGTCATTATATCTGTAGCTTTGTAGTGCATGAGCATGCATGTTCATATTCATCCCCCTGTATGCCAACAAACAAGTGGATAAAATGGAGGGGGGGAAGGGGAATAAACAAACATAAAGTTTATCCTGATTTTGAGCTGATTGTATATGAAAGCCATTGGGTAACCACTCTACTCGCTCATCTGTGTATTTCTTTTTTTCTTAAGGAATTTGGTGATCCTCTGGCAGGGAGGGAGAAAGGAAAGCTGTTAAGCAGTAATTTAAAGTGCATATGTAATAGGAAGCACCAATCTATATTCTGAAATGGTGAAGGGTAGGATATCTACCATAACTTTCACGAAGCAGTTCCAGTGATTAATTGTCTTTTTGATTAAAAATACCTTGCTTTCTTCTTGTCTCTGGCTGCCCAGTTTCTAGTCCGACTTCCAGCAGTTGGACTAGATCATATCCTTTGTCTGTCAGAGCAAAAGAGTGAACTGTGACTGAATTTCTGTTCCCCATTTACAGATTATGATCAAGTCACTTCTTAATCTTTTCTTTGTTAGATAAACAGAACAAGCTCCTCAAGCCTATCACAGTAAGACATATTTTCCAGGCCTTTCATTATTCACATGGCTTTCCTCTCTGAACTCTCTCCAATTCTTCCAGCACCCTTCTCCAGTTGGGGAAACCAGCACTAAGAACAACATCCCACAGTGATGCCAAAGGCAGATGTAACCTTCTGCTTCTTATTTAGTAGTCTCAAGATGAGCTCCTTGGAGGACAGCCTTTCCCAGCAACTCCTACTTGACTGACACACAAACACCTCAGTCCCATCTTTGTAGATTTAATGGCCAGATCCACCAAACACTTGCATGTAGTACAGGAGAGCAGTTTAGAGGTGAGTTTTGGTGTCCCTCTCCCAACCCCACTTATTGTATATGGGGGCAGGTCACCCACTTGGATTTGATTTGGGGGAACTGAATCCCTGCCAGGGGAAAACAGTCAGGAAGCTGCTTCCCACACACATCCCAGCCACTGCCGCAGGCATTAGGATCTGAATGAGCAACTGATGATTAGTCTGGGGAACTGAACTAAGTCTGATTTGACAACAAACACTGCACCACATGTAGAGAGCCCAGTGTGAGCTGCTTTAACCTGCTAGTCCACTCCTATTCAGCCAAATCATTTGCTAATGTAGGTATGGTTAGTGATGGCCAGAATCTGACTGAAATCCTACTAAAAAAATTGACTACCCCAGAAATTAACTACTTGGTTGATTTCAGCTTCTTAAGTATTCATGTCTGTATTTCACTCTTTTTTCCTCCTGTATTACTTTTTAGGAACAATTATATGTAAACTCCAAGAAAAAAGTCTTGAATGGCAGAAGACCAGCCATCACTTGTTTAAGGACTCCATTCGAAACACCAAGCAAATTATAAATTTCCACTGGCAATTGCATTTTCAGACCAATCAGTGTGCCAGCATTTAACCCACTTTCAGTGTGACACGTTGACTTCATATCTGTATACTTAATATTCGTAATTAAGGAAATATGGTTTTCTTAATCAAATTCACATCATGTGTCAAGCTTAGTGCCATACAGAATTTAAAGTACATTACATCAAATACTATCAGCTGCATTTACCATAATAATTTTGTTTTAAAAGTATATCAACCTAGCTGCATAAACATTTTTGAAGAGGGTTTTTTTTTTAATTACAATCTCTTTCACAGAGTTAGTAGCAGTCAGACAACTTTAATTTCTCTAAGAGCAAAGAAAGTCAAATGAAAATGTGCATGATTGGTGTTCTCATCCTATATGTGTCATACAAATAGGACTGTATCTTTCCAGTTCTCTCAAACTTTCCTAGCGGTCAATGTCTTCTAGAAAACCATTATTTATAGTCAAATGAGTTTTTTGACTTGTTCTTTTCAAACTTGTGGACAGAAGTTGTTCAAGCCTCTCATTTTACATACCTACTTTAGTAGCTGCTGTTAAAATATTTTCTTGAATTATTGTTGTAATGGAAAATACATCATCACTATTGCGGGATTATATATTTTCAACTGGCTTTTTCCATCCAACACAGAAAGCTATTCTTGTCTTCTCTGTGTTAGTATAAATAATTCTAGCATTTTTATCCACTGAGAGAAACAGCACAGATAGGTTTTCTACCCTTATGTACATCAAAAACTTCTTGTATGATCCTTAACTTGTATGATCTTTAACTTGTGTGATCTTTAACTCTGTTGGGTAAACACCTCTACTTACACTTGCTTCCCTTGCAAATTTATCACCATTCCTATCTTCTGATTTAAATTAATTTTTGTTGCGTCATTCTTTCTTTCAAGTGTTACATGTGGGTTTTTGTATAGTAGAGCAGCTTTCACTTTAGCTATGTTGTTTTGGTTTATAACAACTATGACTTTTTAGTAAAATGTTTTTAAACAGTTTGCAATTATCATTCACATTTTTCTGTTTAAATTCTCCCAGTAGATCTGACTTATAATTGTTTTCAGCTTTACAAAACTGGCCTTTTTAAAGAACCAAGAATCTACACTACTGGTTCGTATTTTACTCTTTTTGCACACAAATATAATCAAGTCACGATCTTCTGCCCATAAGCCGACATTTGCTTCAGTTCTGTAATCAATTTCTCTCCATGTGTCATAATTAGGTCAGGTTTTTGCTGAAGAAATAAAATCTCTATTCAGTCATTAGGGAGGATGGACTCAAGGCTCTGACCCATATTCGGCAGAGAACTCTGGACCCCTGTGGTCTTGGGTGAGCATCCTAATCCCTGAAAAATGACCCTCTGAACCCACTGTCCTAGCAAATCTAGCCTTTGTTTTCCAATTTTATTCTGACTTTAAAAATAGAGTTTTAAAATCTGCTAGACTGTAGTTAAATTTTGTGGTCAAAGTTGCAAATTCATTTTCTTTTATTCACACTTAGAATGAGAAAAATATTCAAACTCCCTCAAAGAGATATTTTATTTAAGTCACAAAGGAAAAGAAACAAACATACTTGTCTAATTTTTGCTATCCACTTAATATTCTACTCGTGCATATTACCTGACTCAACTTTGGTACATTGCATGAAATATACATACACCCAGTTACCCAACATTGATAGGTCAGGAATGACTGAACTTGTTTGCATCATGTCCTTGGACAGTTTCATTCTTCACTTCCTTGGGAGTCTGTTTTTTTTTACCAAGCAAAAGTATATTGTTCCCTCTTCTAAATTTCTTCTTCATTATGACTTTAATATCCTCCTGACAATTTAAACCAACCCCTCCATCAGTAAATCATTACCTTTCCAGTGAGTAAATTATGTCCAAACTTTACATGCTTTTCTTCTTGCAAAAGGTAGACAAACATCCTCAAAGCCATCCTTCCATCTCCAAACACAGGAGAGCTTGCAGCACCTGGCAGTGTGTTACATCCCAGTCGCTCTCTTCAGGTTGCCTCCCTCTGTTTTAGGGATCCAGATACATGTCCCAGAAGGCCGCCTAACAAATTCAGGGCTGTTATCACAGACTCTTTTTCTTTGAGTCCAGGGTGATGGAACTCAACAAGACCAGTGGTTTATGACCTCCTCAGTTTCTCCAAGTCCCTTGAGGTCTGTAATTGCTTCTGCTACCCAGTGCCATTCTCTTCTTATGCTCCAGCACACCATTCATACAAAGGCCCTCTTTCCTAGATGGTCCTCTCCCTTCAACGGGGCTACATTCACTTCTGACAGTGATTCTCAGAGATTCTATTACACACGCCTGCCTCAATGGCCACAGTCATTACTTTCAGGTGAATAACTTGCACTCATCATCTGTGCTTTTGTAATTTCTGGCTTAGTCCTGCAGTACATCCTTCGCATGGGGCTACATTGCAATTTAATTGGAAGCAGGTTGAGGTACAGAAGGCAATCACACACCTGGGAAGCGTGTGCTCTGGGACCCAGGTCGGCTACTTTTGAGGGACCTGACTGATTTGAATATGATGGTTTGGGCATAGGAAGCCAGAGTATCCAGGGAAGATCCTTCCTAAGACAAATACTCTGTCATGTATCTCTCAGAGATGCAGGCATTAGAAACATTGAGACTGGATTGTGCTCCCTTCAATATAATAAAGAAGGTAGAGCCAGCAAGATACTCACAAAAAATCTTCCAGAGCTTCATAAATCCCTTCCTGTAGTCTGACACCACCGGTATTTATTGACTTTTAGACATGATACAAGACCAATATGTTGGATCAGCCCTTTGAGGAGCCTTAAGAGGACTGGCTGATGAATGGGGCTCCAGTGTTTATTTACTTCTGTTTGTTAGAAGCAGTGAGTCAATTACATTGCATTTCAAGTTTTGCAGTTCTAAATTGGCAGAGTGCTTACAGTCTATGAAGGAACGTATTTTGTTTATTTTAAATATCTGAAAAAAATTGAATAAATAAAATGATGCAGTTGGTGTAAAATTTATGATGTCCTGAATTTTCCATGATTTTAAGTGGTTGGTTTTGTACATGACGCGTTAGTCAAGTATGCAGCCCAATACCAGTCTTGTCTGGCTTTTGAAACAAAAGGTCTTTTGTTGTGGTGAATCACAGAGAAAGCTTTGCAGGTCCTGTTTTCATGATGACACTTACAAGCAAGAATTCCCATAAAGTCCCATCACCCTTTCTGGAGAGGAAAAGTTCAGATTCATACAGCAGATATGCTGATATCTGTCAGAGTCAGAAAGCACAACAATGAAAAAAGAAAAATAATTGCTGAATAACTTCACTTTCTGCCATCATTTTCCACATAAGGTATCCAATATGTCATTCAGTAATGAACAGACAGAACCATAAAGTCTCTCAACACCATTCATCCAGTTACGTGCCCCATTAATTTTCCAATCAAATTAACTAACAACAAACTTACTGCCTTCTAAGACAAGCTCAAAACTGAAAATTATCTTTGTCCTGGTAATGTTGAGAGTAGATTTATGAAAAACACTCTTACTTAATAAAATAAACTGAATAGGTACTAGAACACATCATTCATGGATGTTGTACAGTCCTGTGAATGTTAGCGTCTTCAAAGCAGATACTCATTTTAGCTAACTCCTTGCTTAAGTGTTCCAATAAAATATATCCTGATGTCACTGGGAGCCATTTTCTTTGCTTCAGTGGATATTGGAGTAACTTCTAAAAAGTTATCAAGGCTCAACAGATGAGCTTTTAGAGGCTTTTCTGACTGTTAGGACAAGCTTTCCTTTAAAATAAATCTTGATGTCAGGAAGGCTTCCTAACACATTACCAAGAGGGCCATGAAATGTTTGGATAATCACAAATCCTTCCACACCAAACAGAAACTTTCGAATATACTGAATAGGTACAGTTAGATCTGGGAAACTCTTATTTAAAGCACTTTAAGGTAAATATGGAAATTAAGATATTAGAAAAGCAGTGTGTTGGGTGAGTTATTAACCAAGGTAATCCAGGCCTCCTTACCCATGTGCCACCATATGCTCTACGTTCTTCCTTAAGCTTATCCTAATGTGTTTTCCTTAAGGCTCTTTTCCACTTCCTTAGTTCATGAAATAAAGCAACTTTAGCTCGTCTCAGTGTTAACAGATGTTGTGAGGAATTATTTTAAAATCTCTTGTATCCTGTATCTCTCCATATCTTTCAGCTCAATTGCAGCAAATTTTAGGAGGTTTTGCCCAGGAAAGAAAACTCAAACTATCAAGATTTACACCACACCCTCACTAACATTAAATAAACCTAGCATGAAGCTAAATCAATGCAGTCCAAGTATTTTTATGAATTTTAGAATTTTTTTCACATCCTCAGTTCTTCCTTGAACTGGCAGAGATCCAGTTTGGGACACAATCCATACACTTTATACTGTTCATGTACAGCTCTGATTTGGAAAATCAGAGAGTGGTGGAACTTCAGAGCTGAGAAAAATGATGGCACTCACCACTCCCTGCTTTACAGATATAGTAACAAGTCTGAAGTTTCAGGAGCAGAGCAAAAAGCTCTAGTGGATGCTTTATTATTATTATTATTATTATTATTATTATTATTATTATTATTATTACTCGCTGCCTTTCACTGGTATTCCTGCCCAAATACAGCTTCCTAGAAGAGAAGTTGCAGTAGTTAAGTACTTAGTTCAGTAGAGAAAAGAAGAAGGAATGTATAATGGGAAAGTTTTAGAAGTGCTCTTCCAGTAAATTCAATTGAGCACCCAAAATTTTGGCTGTCTACATTAAGTTGACATGACAACAGCAACACTAAGGAGCTTTCTTGGTAGGCATGGACTGCAAGTTCAGTGAAGTAGGTGGGAGAAAAATCACATGTACTTCAATGGGCTGCTATTTGAACCTCACTTGTTTCAGATCAGGGAACATTTTATTTAAAGCTTTTAATGCCACTAAAAAAACCCAAGGAAACAAACATCTAAATGGGATTTTGTGCAGATCATACTTTCCTCCAATTTAGGCTCCCCACAAGTCTTCAACATGAACAGCAGGTCCAGAGCACGTTCATGTTAGGGCAGAATTTGGCCCACTGATGTCAGCCATTTGAATACACATACAATATGCTGTAAAAGCAAGTATTTATGAAGCCTGGACTGTGAATGTGAGGAGACGAGCTGAATCATATTCTCATCGTGAATGAGTGATGACACCCTTTTATCCAAACAAAAGAACTAATGTCTACTGGAAGGATAGCCTGAGGCAGGATTGCTTTAGGAGAACAAAGGCACTTGGTTTGTTGGAGCATTTGCAGTAAGAGTGCCGACAGATCAAGCAAAAAACACAGTTTAGCTGAAAAAGGACATTTAGATCTGCCCTGTGGATGGGACCGGGGGTCTGGCATTTACAGATTACACATTGGTTAATGAAACAGAAACTGGTGACAAAAGTTTGATAACAATAGTAGGAGTGGGGGGGAAAGGATCATGAAATGTGCAGTTCTCACTTGTGGTTACTGAGGCAGAAACATGTTTCACACTCATCTTAAAGGCCCACAAGACATGTAGGGAAGCAGTACCATGGTTGGTCTCATGGTTGAGAGAAGTGTTTGTATTTGCATTATGATGCCTTCAGCAGCACTTCAGCTGCAGAAAGATACATCGGGAAGGAGCAGTCTTTAGCTCAGAGGGAAATTGCTCCAAAAACTCGTATTGTGATTTATATGTGAGCAGCAAGTAGTCAGGATATTTCCTGAGAAACTCTTTCCCTCAGGTGAAAGGCAGTGGCCTACACCCTCTAGGCTGCACTGCTGTTGATCCTGGTCTGCTCTGTCACACTGCTTTAACTCCAGCAGCCTCTGTGAGAGGACCAGTAGGAGCAGAGCAGGAAGCTCTCCTAGACAAGGGCTTCATCCATATATACTACACTACTCTAAGGAAATTTCAGTGCCCACCTCCACACCCATATATCTTGCTTACCCAGCAATTCCAGACCCTGCATCCTGGCCCCAAGGCCTACTTCCACCTTGCTAAGGAGAGTTGTCTGAAGACACGGGCAAGAGCTGCACACTTTCAGTCCAATACACTGCATCTCTTTCGACAGAAGATTGTGTGGCATCCTGCAATGCTGGCCATCCTGGCAGGCTGTTGGGTTTGCAAGCCACTCTAAGAAATTTCATGCCTGGCTGCGTGACTGCGCACTTGTTCCTCACAAGTACTTGCTTGGGGGATGAGGGCCTCCAAACCCACACCCCAGACACTCAGCATTTGTATGATTTATATGTGCATTCTACACCACGTATGGGATACATATATGCAATGTAGCCACGGCCCTGCCCTCCCCAGATGACAACATCGCAGCGCAAACATCATGGCATCACTGATGCCAAAACACAAACATCGTAAAACAATCATCACGCTTTTGGGGCTATAAACATCACAACATCAACCCAGGCCCTAGCAGCCTTAATTCATTCCTTTAGGCAATGCTCCAGGAAAAAATGACAAAAAAAAAAAAAAAAAAAAAAAAAAAAAAAAAAAAAAAAAAAAAAAAAAAAAGGGAGAAAGAAAGAAAAGGCAGGGGGGTGGGTGGGTGGCACATGCAGGTAGGGAACGTGGGCACCCAAACAGCCCCCTCCCCCTGGGTTCCCCAAGGGGTATCTGCACTTTATTAAAACTGGCTCTTCTCATCCCTGATTCATGCATCTCAAATCAGGTTAAAATCCTGTAACCACATTAGTCAATCCAGACATATTCATCCATTACTTAATGCATTACTCAGATTTCAGTAACAGAAGGTATGTGATCTAGAGTCAAGTTCTGTTATGCTTGAATGAAAATAAAAATACTAAAAAAAGTTTGTGGTAACTGCACCTGTGAGACAAGATTCACTGATTTGGGAAATGATGGCTATGAGTTTTCTAGCAAGCAATTTTAAAAATACATGTCTTCATTTACATTAACAGCTTTATTCTGATGATCATGTCAAAGGCCTAATTGACTAGCAATGAACTACCTCTGTCAACAGAAAGCAAAAGGACATTTTACTCATCATTATTTCAGCAACTAGGTTTGGTCCTGTCCAGTTTTTCCTACAGTAGCAGGATAGCATAGAGGATCTGTGTCTGTTCATTAGGAAACCAAAACAGACAGGGGAAAAGCCAAAGTTAAGGAAAAAAAAAAATCGTGCATGCCCACTCTTTCATGGTCCAATCTGGAGACAGAGAGAAAAAAAAATAAATAAAGTCTATAGCTGAGTGTTTCAATTTCAACTCCAACTTATCTATCAGGGTTTGTGTGGGAAGGTGTATAACTTGCTTTTTTTGCCAAGAAACATCTCCCAAAGGTTGCACGTGACTTGAAAACAAAGAAAATAAATTTCAAAAAGGTAACAAACCTCCACTGCTCCCCACTCACTCTTGGTCTGACACGCAGTTTGGGCTTTAGTGAATCCCTTGAGTCATTGTTCATAGTTCTCAGCAGTATGATTGCTGGCTGCTCCCCATGGCCCCTTTGGCTGGAGGTATCCCTGCCGGAGGACACAGGTGTTTGCGCTTTGCCATTGCAAAGAAAGTCTCCTTGGCCTCTCATGCCATGTCACCAAGGACAGAACCAGATACATGGAGACAGATGTTGTTTTTCCAGTGTTGCTATCCTGGTTCCTGCCCTGGCTTCCTTACCTCTCCTCTCAAATCCAACAGGGCTGCAGCTCTAAGGCATTCTGTGAGAGTGAAGAGAACAAGATGATTTTGGGGACTAGGTAAGAATCTTAAGGGACTCATGCAGGGCAGGAGGAACTTTCCTAATCCTCAGCACCTTGGTCCACCTGTGTGGTGCTGCTCTTCCAGGGTGATGCTAGGAGAGAATCTCATAAAAAGTAAATCGGAGCTAGAAGTTCCCTGAGTCCCACCAGTATTCACATGCCTTGAGAACCCTTCATCCTACTACCCGCTGCACCCAGCTTAGTATCTCCTCTGGTAACCCTGCCTGATCTAGTCTGCTCTGGCCCACTTGTGGGGAGAAAATATCTTGCGTACCCCAGGCACAGGACAGTCCTTGTTGTTGGTCCACACTCTTCTTGTTCAATATAGATCAAATCAAAGAGCACATGGATTAAATGAGAGAAGATAATCAACATTGATAGCGAGAAGTGACCCTAAGGTCATCATTATGCTTATACCAAATAAACACCCACACTGTGACCCCCAAATATAGCAAAAGCCAGGAAATCTGCTGGAGCTCAGCTCCATCTTTCATCCTCTCCCTCATCCTGTCACCCTCTCCTCAGCATGTTTGCAGGCGTTGGGCAGAGGAATTCAGCACAACCACGCCCTGTGATCCTGGCTTCTGACCTCTTCCTGGAGCTGCCCACAGGTAGGGAACTGCAGTAAATCCTTTATACAGCTCACTGAAATTTCCTGTCAGGGTGACACATGCCACTCAGAGCCAGTAACAGGTACCCCTTGAGGCTGACTGTGAATGTCAATGTAGAAATACCCAGAGAGTGTTTGGGAAGAAAGCCAGGAGGTGAGTTTGTGGGACTTCATATCTGCAGCCTTGTCGATGTGTGTGTTGAAATCTCCCAGGATGACAAGTCAGGGTATTTCATCACCATTGTCAACAAGGTATCAGTGAACTCCTTTATGAACCCTTTAGTCTGTAGAGGTCTGTAAATGAGCATAAAACTCTGTGTTAGCTTTGGCTCAGGTTTCTATTGTCAGATGAATGAATTCAAACCTTACTCTCAGCCTCCATTAGATCTGCCAAATCCCACCCAGAGGAACTATCTGGGGCAGCAAACTGCTTTATCAAACCTCCGTGCCCCTGCACTTAGCTGACTTTTTGCCAAGTGCTGTGCATGATCTTCTTGCTTTGCAGAAAAAATCATGCACATCCAGGAAGGTTCATAAACAGCACAGATCCTTTCTAATCCTGTTCATCAAGTGACAGGAGACTTCCCACCCTGGGGGACTCTATATTCACTCATCAAGGGCAATCAAACTGTCCCATGACAGTAATCAAAGTGCATGGGCTGGGTCTTCAGCAGCTCACCTGCAGGAACCTGGAAGTGTTGGAATTTTTTCCCTAGTGTGCATCTGGCTGCATGTTTCAGACTAGTTAGTTTCTTCCTTACCTTGTTCTGAAGTCTAGCCACAGATGAAGACTCAGTGCTCAGATGGGTAGCACAGAAAATTGTCTCTTTTTTTCCCTTCTTTTTCTTTTGGGGTGTGTCTTTTTCACATCTCCTGAGATAGCAGTGTGTAGCCCATGAGATGTTTTGGTTTTCTGAAACTCTTTTCCCAGAGAGTTTTCTGTCAACAAGAGACATGTTTTTCTAACTGTAACTTTTGTCTACATTCCTTTCTCTAGGACGGACTTCTCCTTGATATCCCTCTGGTTTGACCAATGTGATTGAAGAAGTTTGTCTTTCTTTCACCAATTGAGTTGTATTCTGTAGAACAGTATAAAAAGGGAAGAAATTGCTGGAAATAGACAGTCATTGTCAGCCTTTTGAAGTAGAAGTCTGTGTCGTTGTAGTCTTTAACAGCGTCAGCAGTGTATTCTAAACCTTTTAAAGCCTTTTAACTTTTACAACTCCATTGTCATCTAGGCGAAGCCACAGCTCGCTGTAGTTCTGGCAGACATCCTCTCAGAAGGACTCAGACTATTTGAGGGCACTTTTCTGAGACACATTCTGCCCTTATTTGCATCTTCCCTAGGTCTGCTCAAGGATCGTGTGTGTCCTATCCAAGCGAGAGTGTGGAGCCCTAGATAATGAAACCAACAGTAAGAATGTGAGTGCCAGCAGTATCCACAGCTCCTGATAAATAGAAAACCAGGGCCACCCCTGGCTAAATGAGCTGACAGTGACCTTGCTGCTAAGCAAAGAAAAGCACCTCTTTTCTTGTTCATAACACATGGGCTGTATGTAAAAATAGCCGCTAGTCAGCAGCAGCATGTTGCTCACATGTGTGGGCAATATGAGAACAAGTTTATTTCCAAGCCCCCTTTCTCCTATTAGTTCCTCATATTTGATTTTATGTGGGTTATCCAAGGATGAAGGTTATCTGAGGACTTATTTTCAGCAACAGATATTTTTAAAGGGCTGGAGGTTATCTGAGGTTTAGCTTGAAAATAACAGTACTTTGGAGAGTTTGCAGCCCCGCCTAGTATCATTTAGTTGAAGATATGCCCACATGTACAACTAGTCAATTCACTCTGGTAATTTAACAGTGTTGTTGAATTCTTCACTGATGCAATGGTTTCATTTGCCAGCTTTTATAAATAACACTTTCTAAAAATCTCTGTTTACCCAGGACATCCTGGCTAACAGTGTTTTGGCACAAGGTACCTGTTCCTTCATCATTTTGTAGCAAGACCTCAGCAAAGCAACACACACAGACATGAAGTTGTCTGTGTGTGTTGCTACAAAACTCCGGTTCAAAACACAGAGTAAAATCTTCCTCAATAGTTACTAAACCCATTCTTCAACTTTACCCTCCCAAAAGATCCAAATTAACAGTCTCAGGTTTTCTCTTCAAAGCGACCAGCGGTCACAAGATTGTGTCACCTAAAGTCAATATTAAGCTGTAGGAAGAAGGGTGGTTAACAAGTTCACTCTTGGCATATTAAAATTACTCATAACAGGGCAAAAGCCTGTTTGGGCACAGAGGTTTCCTATAGGCGGATCCTAAAATGTGCAACGGACTCACCAAAAAACTAAAGGGCTGGATAAATTTCATTACATGCAAGTACTCTATAAGAGAGCACACATTTGTTTACCTTCTTTTTCTTACTAAAAATCCAAAGAAATATTGATGAAAGAAAAGAGAGACTGGAAAGACTGTGGTGCCATCTGACAGACTGTCCTATTCTCCATGTCCCTGAGGAGAGGAGGAGGGAGCTGCAAGGATCAGAGTTAGTCGCCTTGCCCAATGCCAGCTCCATGGGGCTGGGAAGTCCTGACAACAAGATCAAGCTTGCCCCAGGCAGGTTTCACACCACTGTGTGGTAGTACATCTCAGGCCATGGAATGAGCTGGAAGAAACTTCTGCAATGCTTCAGGCAACTTCTAAAACAATAAAAACAGCCATGAACTGGGACCCTGTGTCCCATCACCTGCACGTAAGCAAACATCAGCAACTTGCCCTTTCCACAGAAACCCATGTCTGCCTTTGTTTTAATTGAGCTGCTGAAGAGAGGACACCGATGTGGTTAGAAATAGCAGATTGAGAGGTCAAGAATTCAATCTGTTCTAGAGAGGCCTACCGCTGGTTTTCTTGGCAGGGCTCGCAGGGGCTGCCGTCAGCCAGTCCCCAGGAAGCATTCTCGTTCGCGGAGCAAGGACGGTGCGAGTGGCCAACATTCAGGCTTGGCTGCTGAACCAGAGGAAGGTTTTCAAAATGTCAGTTTGGATCAACCTAAATCATTTTTCCGAGGCACAAAGGGATGGAGGTGGAACTGAAAAGTGTCCTTTACTTCTGTTTCACCTCTCACAGTTTCATTTTCAGTTAATGGAATGAAATATAGAGGGAACAAAAGGCCAGGCAAGTCCTCTACCTTCCCTATACTGCAGCCCAGCTTTTAAGGAGTCCAAGATATGAGTAATCCAAATTCACTTATTTTTCCCCATTTGCACTTCCCCCATTCACTTCACAAGAGTGTCTCAGAAACCTTCCTCATGGCTTTCTGGCCATGACCCATCAGTCAAAGCCAGCTGGTCCCCAGGATAGACCAAAGATTCTCTTTCCAGGGTATACCATACGGAATGTACTCGCTGCGGCTGGCAACGTGGGTTCAGAGCCACTCAGACACTACAGCAAGTGGTACTTGGCTGCCTCATACATTCCGTGCATGCTCTATTTGCCTTGTGATTGCATGAGGGTGTTAAGACATCACCACGAATTTCAGGAGTGCCCCTTTGCACACACAGCTTCAAGCACAAGGATCCATGATTCACTCAAGATGACTGCAATCACATGAAAGGAGTGTCTTGTTTCATCTTGCTATTTTTAAAATTTCAACTGGAGGGAGACAGTCCATCCCAAAACCCCAGGCTTTGGCCCACTGCTCCACACATCTGAGATCTGATGACTGTGTTTGGTTTAAGGCTGGCTGCAACCTGTAAAGACTTTGAGAATTTAAGCTTCGCTCTAGTCCAGTTCCACATGATACTAAACAGCAACATCTAATCAGAAGCAACCTTTTGGGGTTGCTGTGTATGATGCTGGTATTGTGCAAACGCTTGCATTATTCTCCAAAGGAGAAATATAAATGGACTCAAAAGAAAAATACCTTTCTAAGGGCAAAGCATCCTGCTGAAGGCACTAGTATAGGGAAGGGCAATATTAAGTGCAAAAGAAGTCCTCAACATGTGCTGTGAGGAAGTCGTTCAGCGTGAAGGGATGGCAGAGAAACAGACAGATTTCCCTTCAGAAAAGATGCCATGGTGCTGTGTTCAGTGTTCAACATCCCCATGCCCTGGGCAGCAACCAGAAATCCTTAATATTAATGCCAGTAAAGGCACAGAAATTGGTTTCCTAAGTTACAAAAACAGCCTAGGCTCCAGGGGATTCCCTGTCCCTCTGAGCACTTTGTGCCCATCTGTGTTGCAGATAGCAATCATTATCTCATCCAAGAGAAAATGAGCAGCGTTTGCAAAGAAAAGGCAGAACAGCAGCCTTTGCCAAACCAAAGAGGGGCCACCAATAAGAAGATGGTTATTTTTCAATAAGGACCTATTTTTACTAAAATGTGATAAAATGTGTGTCATTGTAAACAGCCACACAAACACTTACAAATATTGGCATCCATGTGACACATGACCTTTGTTCCTATGGCGATATTTTTCAAAAGAAAAATATGTATCACTGACTCAGTATGTTTTCTTAGCATGTAATGCTTATATTAACCCAACAGTATCATACAGCATCACTACAGTAAGCTTGTGTTAGCACTTCCATTGCAACTAACCCTGTTTGGATGAAGCAGGATATGTAAAGGACTGTTTAGGGGCAGAATTTCAGTCTTGATTTTGAAAGGATTTGGTTTGGGTTTTTTTTTAAATAGAAGATGTGCAGACTTCTTGGCCTCACATTTGATCAATCATGACTTAAATCCTATTCTGGGCAGTAGTGGTTTCTGTGGATGGGATTATGGCTATCTTTTCATAACTAGGAAAGGAATCTGGCCAAATAACACGATTGTAACATTAGTTTTGCAGTATGCACTGCTATTCCTGAAGACCCAACCCTTGGCTTTCGTGAACTTCTGAAAAAAATCCTGCTTAGCTTTAGCTTATTTGTTTGCTGCTCTGTAGAAAAAATTACAAACCCAGTTTCTGAGAGAAGACAGGGCACATTGATTTTTAAGATTCTAATACCCCAAGTCACATGTAGGAACAGAAAGAGCATTCATTTTAGATAATATTTTCGGCCTGTAACTTTTCATTGTTATATGTTGAATATATTCAACTGATATATATATTACATAGAAGATATACATCTATAAATATCATTTATAGATGGCTTATATATAAATAAATATATTTAACAAATATTTTCAGTCTTCAAAGGTTATAGACCTGTGACAAGATTTGTGACATTCAACAAAGTTAAACTGACAGTGTTAACAGTGTACTTAAACAGAAAAGTCAGAAAACCCTGCAGTCCAACCACTGTAATTGAATCAGGGTTTCTGGCTCGAAGTTTGATTACAAGTTACAGAAAGAATAGAAGTTACCTCCATGGCAGCCCAGGGTTTTTGCTGGATTTGAGTACAATGCACACATCCAACAAAGAGGCAGTCCAGTATTAGGAATGTTTGTGGACAGACAGGCCAGACAACTGGAAGTCACTGAAGGATAAGAGGGTGTTCGTGGTTATACAGAGGAGTATCTTTACATCTATTCTGATGTGTATCGGAAAAGAAATTTCACCATAAATTAGACAGTTCTGTCTCAGCCTGTAACAACAAGAGAACTTTTAGAATATGAGGTTTTACATAATTTGGGGAATAGTTTTCTATATAAATCTCTAGAGTCAAAAGAGTGGAGACAGTAGTAAAAGTCATATATAGTCACTGTTGATAGTCTGACAAGCCTAAATATTTTTCTAATACTCTGCATTGTGCTAGTGAGTAGTAGATGTAGCGTGTATGCAGAGCTGCTTCACTGTGGGAAAGCCTTTATCTGACATCAGAGAAGACTTCATGCATCTTTAATAGTATTTCAAATTACAGCCTCAAATATTTTTTAAAACATAGGAGAGACACCATTGGGAGGTACCCACAGGTGTTATTATTTCCTTCTTTGTGGATGTTCTTTTGGGGTAGGGGAATAAATGAATTGGTTTTCCTTTAGAAAGATAAGTGGAACGAGAAAGAGAGTATTTCTTAGGGAATTAAAAAAAAATAAAACCAAACCCAACACTGAGTGCAATTAGCAGATCTAGAGGAGTAATCATAAAATCTACATTATGTTCATAACACATCAGTGTATAGACACACAATGCTCCTGATAGACTGCAAGAGGTTTGTTGTGCTGCAAATTAAAATAATATCACAGACCAAGGAGGACATGGGCGCAACCAGCCATGAAAAAAGCACCTGCCCCCCACCAAGGACATGCAAAGAGGGCAGCAAGCAAGCTCTCCTTTCTCCTCAGGCTGGGGCACTAACACAAAGGGAGAGGCAAGCTCTAATCCCTCAGATGTGGAGAAAAAGGTGCTTGCTATCTCCATAACAGAAAATAATTCAGAGGCGTGGAGCTAGATCCCGAGGTGTCAAACATGCTGCTCACAGCCAAGTGCCAGATCCAGGAGGTGGCTGGAAGTCCTCACAAACACTCATTTGCCCACTGTTTCCTCCTCCCTTTTTCCAGCCTCAGCACACTGGTCTTTCTGGGCTGGTTTTCAGAGGTGCCTGTGGATTGAAAGGGCAGCCTAAGCACCTGACTTCAGAAGTCTGGATTGCCCATCTGGGGTTGGGCAGCTCCTGAGCTATCTGTCAAAAAAACAAGTCTAGCTCTCATCCTGCTCCTTGCAGGGAAAGGGAACACTTGGCTTCAAAATAAAGGGCTAGGGAAACATAGACTTATTCTCAGAACCCAGTCATGTCTGTAGCACCTTTACAACTCACTCCTTCCCCTTTAACACCATTTCTTGAAAAATCTCTGTTCTTTTCCCTCCTTGGTTGTTTCAGGGCTGTGAATCTCCCTCTAAAATGAAAATAATGCACATCGCAGTCTGCTTGGTTGTAGTGGCTTTGACTTGCCAAGTATTTTCATGCACATTAACAAAGCAAAAACTGAGAACTGGCACAGCTTTCTCTTAGTTCAGTTTGTCCTTTTAATACTTGTTCTGTGGATGCAAGCCTTACTGTCAGGTCTATTCTTTATGAGATGGAAAGAAGCTCTTCTATTCTTATAATGGGTTTCATTGAAAAGCAAAGCCACTTCTCTGCATTTATTTAAGTGCAGAGCTAGAACAGAGACCAGCATGATGAATTTTAAACAGAGTTCACATCTGGTCCAGAAACCACAATCAATTTATTGCTGTATCTGAAACATTTTCAGCATCTGTCATATAATATATTTTCACACGTTTCTAACAAGACATTTTCTTGGACATAACATAGACAGGTATATCTGTCAGTTCAATTTCATGCAAACGAAATAGAAGAATTTTTGGCATGGTTTATTATACTGTCTTTGGAGCAGTGTAACTATCATGTGAAAAGGGTATTATTTAAGGATGCCAGAAGCACAGCAATTTCTTCCAAAATGTGGAACTACTGACTACACAGCAGATTTTTTTTTTCTAAATCTATGCCTTCTTTTTTTCCATTTTGATAGAATCCATTATCCAATGAATTTGAGAGAGCGATGCATACCTAATATTATAAAACTTATCTTAGCTCATTCTGGGAACGTTCACTTTTTTATGTTAAAGTGGAATCTTCCACTCATGATGGCTATTTAATCACAACTTTATTCAAAGTTTTATTAAAAATTAAATGGCAATACAAATCATATTAAAATTCTTAAGAGCTTCACATTTTCACCCAAACCTGTCACGGGCTTTCCCACACAGAACCACAGATGTATCAAATAGCCTGACAGCCCTGCAGCCCTATAAATAGGTACGCCAGCTTGCCCCCATATTGGCCCCAGAACAACCATTTACCACCTCATTTTTGGCTACATAAACTGCTTCTAAGCACTTTCTCATTTGAAAACCCTGGGGTTCCTGTAAGAGCACTGCATCAGCAGACAAAGTCCTGCACTCCTCACCCTTTCCCCTGTGCTCACATAAGATCGTCCACAACCATTACTTCTCTGATTAGACAAATAGAAGGAAATCAGGGGTCTCATGTCCTAGTGATAGTTTACTTTGTTTGCTTCCCCTTTATTGTCCCAATTAAGTTGAGATAAGATGAAGTTTGTCAGGGCATACTGTGGTGCACACACAAGCAAGCAAGCCTGTGCTTTTGCTGTGAGCACACTCAAGAAGTGGGTAATCATACAACCCTGCTGCATAACAGTCCCCCACCATGGGAGGAAGGCCTTGAGATGATAAAACATCTGTTCCTATTAAATTAATATCTGCCATAATTAAGGGTGACATTTAGCTCCTTGACCTGAGAAGAGGACCATATTTGACTATCAGGACCAGGTAAAATTACATGGTCCCTTCTGGGCAGAGGGGTTTTGGTCTTTTGAAATTGGCTTAAGCATTGGCTATAAAACTGAACAAAGTAACCTGTGGGTGCAGAAAACACTCAGACAAAATTGATGGAGAAGGGGGAGGTTTGTAAGCAGTGACTGTTCAAGGCTGTTCACACCACACAGGGGATGTGAATGGAGACCCTGGGGCCACAGGGCTTGGTGTCCCTATGCAACAGGCTGCCATGGGCTGGAGGGTCAGAGCTGAGCAACAGACATAGGTTCTGGTGATCCCATACCAGTATTTCCTTATTTTCTTAGCTTTGCAGAAGTCTTTCCCTCACTAGACAAAGAGGAAAATCTTGTGAGGCCAGAAGTAGAAAGCAGTGCCCTCCCCTGCACCCTCATGAGTCTTGTGCCTCAGGGATGCTCAGCAGCTTATTTTCCCATGCCAAAATCTGTGTGGGAGGTGACAGTGCAGCAGGGGCCAAGGCAGGACAAGGTGGGTACTTTTTTGTTGGGCTGTGGTGCTCTCAGGCTTATTGTCACCTCTGAGTTTCTCCTCCAGGAGCTCTAGATAAGGCTTGACTCAAACATGGAGCTTGCAAAAAGTGTCAATTTGACTTCTATTGCATTTTAATTTGTAATAAATGTTTCATTGACTTTCTTGGTAAGGCTGTGACAGTTTGAAAGTTTGTTTTTATGAAGCAGAGGTATTCACATAATTTAAAGACCTTGTGCTCAAAACAAAACTTAGGGGCTGATTCATACTATCACTCTTGTTTTATTTTTCTCCACTATGAATTCGGGTTTTCACAAGCAGATTCTCTCAAAATATTTCATGTGGGCTTGATTCCACCATAAATATAAATATATTTCTAGTGAATATGCCACATTAAACTTGCCAGTTCCTTTGAATAAGTTTAACCATTTGACTATTAAATGGCATAGCTTGTGTATGGTGCTGAGAAACTCCAAGTCTCATGTATGTCTAATAAAGTTATGTTTCAAAAAGTGCTGGTATCTCAGTGAGACACTGTTCTTAAAAGAAGCCCATAAAAGTTATAATGGCACAGGCCAGCAAAGGGTAAAAGAGGTATACCTCCTGCTGTGGCACATCCTGAATTAATAAGAAATAGGATTTCTTCGAGAAAGAAATTAGGTGATATCCAAAGTTTACTTAGACTGGAGCTTTTCAATATTTATTTCCAATTATTTTAGCCTGAAAAAGAGGACACAGTACTTCACCTATTACTCTGAAGAACTCTACTGTCCCCATTTAATTGCAATGTTTTAAAATAACTGCACATTGGCTTTAAGTACCAAGTTACTCAATAAAGGGAAGGACTGATAGGTTACAGAAAATCACCTGTGGAAAGAGCAGATTTTTATCTTTTTCAAAACACTCTGATACATCTTGCCAAGATTTATGATTTCCTTAGAAGCTGGAAATCCAACTTTCTCCAAAGGCACGGAGAAGTCAACAGCTTCCCTGCAACAAGAAAGCCAAATCCATGGAAGAAAAGAGACTCTTGAGGAAGTGAAACACATCTATTTACATATCTGCAGTCATTTGGGACAACTGACATTCAAAAAAAGAAAATTCTCACATTTTTCTCCCACTTAAGTCATAAATAGTTGAGACAAGGTCCTCACCTGCCTTAAATTTTGCTAGTGTGCTGTAAAGAGGTCACAGGCAGGCAGGGACTGACTTGAGAAGCAGATGGAGACAGGGGCTGCAGATGGATGGTACGGAGTGGCAGGAGACAGCTGAGGGGGTGAGCACATCCCCCGGCATGTCCCATGGGCAGGCGTCAGGTGAGCGGGGCACCGAGCGTGAAATCCTGGCACTCCCGTGGCAGCCGTTCCTAATGGCCAGGCTGGGCTTTGACAGACAAGTCTGAGCCTGCCTCGTAAAGCAGATGAGCAGTGCCAGGCTGTATCAGATTAGAAGCTGCACAGTCATGTTTAGGGTTGCAAGTTTTTCAAATCTAAATGCAATGATCAATTTTCCCCTCTCTCCAACTGTGCAGTTCTGCAACATGTTTTTACTGTCTCAGCTATAAATATTGATGCTGAACATATGTATAGTATGACAATCCACAGACATCTTGTGCTTTAATTCTGCAGTGATAACTCAGCTGTCTCCAATACCACACAATAGTTGTAGTTTAGTGTTAGCAAACCTGGTACCCTGTATCTCTTCATCTTTTATTCCTTGCTGTTCGTACACATTACGCTTGTTTCCTGTCACTGCACATCTTGAAGTCATAGGAAATGCACATGAGTACCCAATGTGTCTGTGATGAGCCAAGTTTGTGAGTTAAAGCAAGACCCCTTAGACGTCTTTCCAAAAAATAATATGGCCCATACATCTCCAATCCCAAAATGTGACATCATTTACCATATCCAGAATTATGAGTGATTAGGAGCAAAAGAGGCAAAAACTCATTGCATGGCCTTTGCCAGAAAGCTCCATAAAATTGCTTCTATTGCAGCTTCTAACCAAAAGGCACATTAACCACTGCATCCAAACCACCCCTCCTGAGCCTTGGGTAGGCCAGCTCACTTTCTTTACCATCACTCAGGGTTTGGTTGGTTGTCAGGCTGGGTCTGGTCTCAGTGAGTATTGCCTGTCTCTCTAACTCCCAGCAGAGGATCCCTTGAAGCTGCCTCAGGCTGTAAACCTCCAAAGGCTCAAAGGGAAGGATGGACTTTGTATTACTGCCTACAGCTCTGTCTGATTTACCACAACTGTTAAACAAATGTTGTTCCTTTGTAGAAGAGAGAGGTTTGTCTAAGTCACCATTGAAAACATCCATGTCCAGCTGAAACACAACACAGAATTATTTTATTTATTTTTTTTTTTACGCTTGCAGCATCAGGACTCAAACTCATGACAAAAACTAAGCAAATAATTAGACTTTTTCATCTCACTAGCCATAACTTGTTTGGGGTTGACCAAAACCAAATAATTTTCAGTGTCCCCACCCAAAGAAAACACTTTAAACCTTCAATCTAACTAAAGGTTTATTTCAAACAAAAGTAAATACAAAGCCTTTTGTTTTCCTGGGGAGTGGAGAGAGGAAGGGGAACTACTTTATTATTTTTCAATTAAGGTTAGATTAGTCTCTAAAAATAGGTATCTCAAAACAAGCGCAAGAATTATTCTTTTTCAAATATTGAGTTAAAATGTTTTGATTGTTTTTTTCCTTTCCCTCTCAGAAAATTTTAATGACTTAAAAGTGCATTTTCAGCAAGAAAAAAAATAAACAACAAAATTTCATCCAGATCAACTTTTGAACCATTGCTTTCAGGAAAAGAAAAAAAAGCCCTTTGCTCTGCTGTCACTCAATCTGCAGCCCATGGATGACTGGGGTCAACACCACAGTTGGGAGTAGTCTGCAAAGCAATATGGTCATGGTTTTCCATGCAACCAATGGGTGCACCAGTGTTTTCCAAAAGAGGTCAGAGCTGGCTCCCTACTGCTGACTGTTTCCATGAGGATCATCCTCAGGGTCTCCAATTCCTCTGAAAAGCCTGTTTTTTAAAGTCATTAAAGTTCATGAAATAAATATCATCATTTTGTATATCTAAATATTGAATATTAAACACTGAATGTTTTATTTATCTTCCTCTTTCCCTTCAAACTGGTAAACACCAATGGGACACAAGATGGCAGTAGGTTTTCTGGTTTTCCTTTTTTAACTGACGGGTGAGGTGGTTGTTAGTCTGAAGAAGCTTTCCTTCCTTCATCAGCTTGGAATTAATTGTGTGAACATACCTGGCAATTATCCAGTAACGAGCCGAGAGCAGAAACACAGAGAAGGCCTGTTTCTCCTCACTTACTCTGATCTGTGTATGGGCATAATGGTGCATGTCACCCAACGCATCTGGCAAATCTCATCACAGTGTCAGACAATATCTATATCCACCTCTGCTCTGCCCAGATACAGACACATACATTTAGAGGAGATGACTCCCACCCATAGACACTTCAGTGTCAGTTTTTTAATGAAAAAAAAAAAAAACAAAAAAAAAAAAAAAATATATATATATATATATATAAGCATTCAGTGTGTGCTCCCAATTCCCAAATAGTTCATATATTTTATCCAGTAATCATGTAATGCCAAAGGAGTAAGTCCTCCCAGAGTCCTGAGCTTCCAGCTGAGATGTATAGTCCTCAGGCTGGCAGGGGAAGCACACTTCTTCTGTGGAACACCAACTCATTGTGTTGTGTGGCCAGGTTTGGGTGATGGGGGAGGTTACAGGGTTGGCTTCAGTGAGAAGCTGCCGGAAGCTTCCCCCATATCTGGTAGAGCCAGTGCCAGCCAGCTCCAGGACTGACCCTCTGCTGACCAAGGCTGAGCCCAGCAGGAATGATAGTAATGCATCTGTGGTAACATGTTTAAGAAAGGAAGAAAAAAAAGGGATTTTTTTTTATCCTCTCTTTCAGAGAGAGGAGTGAGAATATATGAGAGGAGAAACTCTTCAGGCACTAACATAAGTGGAGAAGGAGAGACAGGAGGTGCTCCGGATGCTGGAGCTGGGATTCCTGTCCAGGAAGCAGAACATTGTAAAGCAGCTCTGCCACTGGACCCCATGGAGAACCACAAGGATGCAGCCTGTGGAGGAAACCCACACTGGAGCAGGTGGGTGCCTGAGAGGAGACTGTGACCCCATGGACAAGGGTCCTGGCAGAGACCTGAAGGCCCATGGAGAGAGGAGCCCACGCTGGAGCACATTTCCTAGTAGGACTGGTGACCTTGTGACCTTGCAGGGGATCCATGTTGGAGCAGGCTGTGCCTGAAGGACTGCACCCTGTGGGAAAGGGACCTGTGTTGCAGCAGTTTCTGGAGAGCTCTTGCCCATTGGATGGACTCATGCTGGAGAAGTTTGTGGAGGATTCTCTTCTATGGGAGGGACCCCATCACTGTGGGCAGAGAAGGTAGAGCCCGGGAAGGAGTGGGGAGTGGTAGGAAGGTGTTTTTAAGATTTATTTTACTCCTCATTATCCTCCTCTGATTTTGTTAGTAATAAATTCAGTTAATATCCCCAAGGCAAGTCTGTTTTGCCTATGATAGTATTCAGTTTGCAATCTCTCCTAGTCCTCATCTGAACTCTTGAACCTTTCATTAAAGTTTCTCTCCCTTGTCCAGCTGTGGAGGGGAGTGATAGAGCAGCTTTGGTGGGTGTCTGACATCCAGCAAGGGTCAAACAAGTATAGTCTTCCTTCCTACAGCCTGATCAGGGGAGATGGAGGACACTTGGTGGTGGGCTTCTGTACCAACAGAGATGAAGCCACGCTGCTGGGGGATGGAAATTGTATGCACAGTGAGTGGAAGTGAACCTTATCCCCTACCAGACCATGGTCCTCTTAATCCAGAGGGACATCTCCTGTGTTGAGTAGTGGCACCACAACCACCCGACCCAGCTGACAGGGAAGCAGCTCTGCAAAAATACAGCAGGGTCATTCTGGGAAGCACTGGTCAAAATCCAGTGAATTGATAGTAATATTATATATTATATAATATTATATGGTTCTAATAATGAAAAACAGGGTGCAAGTTTTGAGGACCTGACTGGGATTTGGACATCTAAATCTTTCATGTTTTCTTTTAAGCAACTAAACCCTCAGCTGCTCATTTGAACCTCTGGGCTTAGAATTCCACCACTCATCAACCAATAGAGGTCTGTTGACTGACACCAGAGGGGTGAGAATGGACACCAAAACTTCCAGGCTTTGACAACAGTTATCTCAGGGTGGATGTGCTTCAGGAAGTACATTAATTATCAGAGACTGGAGCCCTACTTTAGCCACTATTGGAGTACTTTAGGCACTATGAACTGCACAGCAGAGGCAGCTATAAACAGTAATGAGATAGATTGACCTGAAACTGTTGTAAGGGGGTTATCTGGTCTGACTGGTTCCTGTAAAAGTTGAGTAAGAGGGGGAGAAAAAAAATAAAAAAGTTTTCCAAAGGACCTCTGCTAGCAGTCATATGGATCTCTCTGCATCTCTGCTGACTTCTCCAACGTGCTCTCAGACATTTCATTCCCCATTCCCCCAATTCAGCCCTATTTCACTACATTTCCTTCATTCTACATGAAGAAAAGAGATGTAAAAGACGCATAAATATGAGCTGGGAAGCTTCTGAAAGCTCTTTGCCAAATGACTACTTGAGCTGATTCTGTCCTGGGCAAATCATACCTTCCAAAGGACAATTTCTGCCACTGGGAAAAAGCTATCAGTGAAGTGCTGCTGGAATTGAAACATAAGTCAGCAGACTCAGTGAGAGGCAAAAAATGGATTAACAATTTATCTTTCTTTTCCCACAAACTGTCCTTTCCACATCAAACCTCAGACAGCAGGTCTGAGCAATATATATATGAAAGCAATATAAAGAAAACTTCCAGATCTATAGCACTCTACTACAACACAGCAAGCTGCTTTTCAGGGCCGGAAGTCTGGCTCTTTAAACCAGCACTAGCACTAAAAACCTGTTTTAAAGGTTATAGAAAGCACACTCTAGCCAATTTGCTCCAAAATGTGAAATCAAATACACTGTGTAGGTTCCGTATCACTAAGGCTGGTGAATAATCAGTGGAATGAAATCTCTGCCCAGAAAAATACCCTGTCTATGGAGTAATGCTGTAGACACCCCTGAACAGATGGGACCCAGAAAGGTCCATGACATCTAGAGATGAAAATAGCTTTTACAAAAAAAAAAGCCAAGATTGCAGGCCTGATTCTGATCTCACCTTGCTGTAAATCATAAGTCACTCCATTCAGGCTGGAAGTTAAGTGAAATCCATTTAAGACACTTAATTTTTAAGGAAGGATAATTATCTTATTCCCTCCTTTCCAATTTGAAGAAGCCCATCAGGAATCCAGCTGGCTGCAGGCTGTAAAAGAGCAATTCTCTGGATGAAACCAAGCCTTCTCCCTCCTTTAAATCCCCTGCCCTCTAGTAAAACACTTCAATAATGTGTAAGAGCTATTTTTGTTGGGGTATGCCCAGTTGTCCCAGACATAATATAGACTGTCTCCCAGTCCAAAATCAACTCAGGTGGCCACTGTGAAGATGTGAAGTCAGAGACATGAAGCATGGGAGCACCAGAAGTACCTTCCAGAACAAAAGGTATCTCTTTCCCCTTTCTGTGTTGAATCACCTGCAGCCAGTGGAGACTCAACTAGGAAATAGCTGCCTGGCCTGTTGTTGGCCTCTGAAGACATCTGTCTCTGTAGCGCTCTGTGTTTAGGTAACAATCCATTTTTGAAACAACTCAATTTTTTTGTGGAAAATTAAAAAAAATTATTCCAAGATATATTTCTTCCTACATCTGTCAGGGTAATGTTACACATCCTGATGTGCATGAGAGATGAGCAGAGTCACAGATGTATCTTGGTTTCGAGCCAGACACTGCCAATGCTAAAATGTGAAGCTTCTGTGTCCAATCCAGCACCCAAACTAAAACAGTAAAAAAGCATGCAAACCTCTCATTTGCCTGATTGCAATAGCATTAAACCTTCTCCAAGCAGGGTTAATTCTATCTTTTTAATTTAAATGAAAATGTTCTCCTTTTCCCATGCGGGCTTGTAAAGTCATGGGAACATATTCTGCTGCCTTCCTGACATAAATCAATGGATATATTGGAGGGTCAGGCCAAAAAATATATACATTCCTTGCCCTTCAGCTCTATTTCACCCATAAGCATTTGCCCACATCCTGGAACAGAAAAAATGTTTTCTTTCCATTGAATTTCCGACTTTCATATTTCTGGAGAAGTTGGCCATCACCACACAGTTGATATTAACCACTTGACCCAGAATCTGTTAGGAAGAGAAACTCTTTTAACAGACTAACAATTATAATTAATTGAAAAATACCTACAAGTGAAATACAAAGGAATGTTTTTTCTTGAGAATACTGTCTAATACAAACTCCTTTCCAGTCTGACTCTCCTTCAAACATGCCACTCTTTAATAGGTAATTCTTTATTCATCCTAATCCTGTTCAGAACATGAACAAAATCATTGCTTTGAATATAACAAAAGAATAAAGATCTATGGAAAACCAGACATTTCTTGGCCAAGAATGTGTAAACTCTGACAGTTTATAAATTCAGGCTGATGGGAAGTGCAAGTTTATGGTCCTCACTAAACTACCACATACAATAGTTACAGGAAAATGTTTTAACAAGTGTGCTAGAAGGAAAGAAAATCAGAATTTAAATTAATTGCATGTAGCATGCTGTAAGGTGTATCTATCATTCCTGTGGACCACTGTTCATCTGGGGGTCTGTGCATGCCCAGCAAACCTCAGGGCATGGTTCTTTTCTCTACCTTTCATAACAAGTATATCTCTGCCAAAAGTAGCATTCTCCACTGTCTCATTTTCAAACCTATCTTGTACAAAACTTTAGAAGTTTCTAAGGGCACCCCAAAGTGTTCTGTGACTGTGATGTATCTTCTTTCTGCTGTCAAAGGAACAACGTATGAATCTGGCCACATTAATATAAGAGGGAAGTCTTTACTGAATTCACCTTTAAAGCAACCCTCCCAGTAGCAACCCTCAGCACACCCTTGCCCCAAGGTAGAGAACGGTGTCTCAGGAAAATCATCATCAGGATTCATCACAGTGCTTAGACAGGTTTTGATGCTCAAATATCTCCTGCTGGACAACTCTTCCTCACAGTCTCACCTGACAATCTGAAGAACCCTGCAGACTAAAATGTCACTCTTAGGAATAAAAATTAATCATCTACTCTGATCAGCTCTAATCTCTGTAATTTCTTAATTGACCTCACACTTTGCAGTTTTGACAGCCCTTTTCACAAGGTGAATGCAAATACAGCTGCACTGTTTCCAGACAGTGTGTCACTGCAGCAATAACAGCCACTTAGGGACATTTTCTTTAAATAGAAAGTTTCCAGGCAGTAAACAGGTTGTCTGAATTATTTTATTTTATGTGTATTATTATGCATTACTACTTTGATTTTTTTTCCTATTTTCCTTGACATTTTTACTTTTCTCAGAGATACACAGTGAAAGGATAACACAAGCAGTAACATACTGCAAAATCTACTTGGATATAAGGGGAAAAGATCTTACAATGAAAGTGGTCTGACATTAGCACAGAGGTTGTGGAGCCTCTGGCCTCAGAGATATTAAGAATTTGACAGGACATGACCCTAAGAAATGTGCTTTAATAGAGTTGGAGTTCAAAGCCAGCCCTCCTTTACATAGTGGGTGGACCACATGACCATCAGACATTCTGTTCAACCAAGATTATTCTATTAACACTTCTGTGTGAATGTCTGCTTAAACCTTAATAGTTGTGGTCCCCCCCCCCCCCCCATTTAATTTTTCAGCTTTTGACAGGTTTTTCTCAAAGGTCTTCTCTTGTGTTTCAGTGGTTTTGATGCCTTGAGGAAATAAAAGAAGTAATCTGTGTTTGCATATGAGCCCATCAGGGCAGACTCTTGTGTTTCAGTGTCCATCCCTGGGCTGACACCAGACCCAGGTCTAACTTATGTGCAATTACCCAGCTGCTGTGGCCAGGAGGCTGTGCAAAGAGCCCTGGTTCTCCACGAGCTTCCAAGAGCTCAGAAGAAGCTGAGTATCCAACACCAGCCCACATCCTAGACATCCATCACGAATGGTGAAAGCCAGTGGGTTTGGGCTGCCCTTCTCCAGCAAGGCATCAAGATAAAGCAGTAGCTCACCAAGAGTCTGAAGGCTGACTGATTTTATTAAGGTAAAAAAATTCCCCATGACTCATGTCAGTGTCCAGATCTGGTGAGAGCTAAGGGAGACCTCAGATAGAAGGTAAGCTGAGAGCACAGCCATACCCCAGTACACCTGGGGACCTGGGTAGTACTAGAGAAATTACTATCTTTTTCCTTAATAAAGCAAAATAATTTATTTCCTGGCCTTTGCACTTCTATTACAAGCTGTGTAAATGGCTTTGTTTGTTTGTTCTGTAGTTTTATAGCTGAACACTTTTGTAATTAAGGGTGTTTTTAAGTGATATGCGTATAAAATTGAAGTGGGCAAGTGGAAAAAATAAACAGAAGGAAAGTTTTTAAGAAGTTATTTGAATTGGCCGTGATATTCTTCCCCACTAGCTAGTGAGGTTTTAATTAGCATTGAAAATCATAAGTAACTGGAGATGAAAGAACCCTATTAGGTCATCCAGTCCAGTTCCCTGCCAGTTCAGAATTGTGCCCAACAGTGTATTTCCCAGTGTTTTGTCAAGTCCAGCACTAAGCCTGTTCATTACATGAATAATATGCTCTTTTGAAGTAGCAGGAGGGAAACTGCTCACAAACCATATCCAAGCACTTTCTTACAGTTTGTAGCAAAAAAACAAAACAAAACAAAACAAAACAAAACAAAAACAAAAAAAAAAAAAAAAAAAAAAAAAATACCACCTGATAAGTGAGGATTCAAGCCAGTATAGAAATTTATATGCAGGACTCCACATGGGGGATTTACTCTCATTATTCTTATAGGGGAGCTCACACGTGGCTGCGTAAATATGAACGATGGACTAAATGTCATAGCAAGGATAGCGGGGGAAGTGTTTAACTGCTTCACTGAAATGATTCTAAAGGGGCCCAAAAGAGGGAGAGAGGAGGAGCTGCAAAGTCTTCACTCAACTCCTCCTGGCCTAGGTCAGACTTCATCCCACAGGAATATCTTACATAGCTCACTTGCGTTTTCTAAAAAAATCTGAGCAAGAATTAAAAAACAAACCAACAAGCAAAGAAAAACCCCCTAGAGCATATGTCTCAGGTGACACATCCCATAAAACAAGCAGCCAGCAGTGAGTTGTCAGACAGAGGTGAAGGTTTCTTTTAGACCAATGAGTCAAACCAGATATCAGGGCAGCTCGTACGAAAACAACAGTTTGGCAGATGGGGACAAGGGATCCTTCCATATCCGTTACCCAGGCATCACTGGGATTTCTCCAATATACCTGAGACGTTCTTCTAACAAAATTCTCTTATAAAATATAACTCTTTATATACCACTACAGCAAAAACTAGAGGCAGTAAACTGTGACAGCACTCATGATCAAAAAGACATCAGCATGAACCAAAAAAAAAAAAGGCAACTCTTAACATTTAGCCTACTTAAAACAGTTTTATAGAGACATAGGTCTGTAAACAAAACAAACGCTAGAGAAGATGTTTCCAGGTAGGTAGGCATGCGAAAGGAAAGGAAAGGAAAGGAAAGGAAAGGAAAGGAAAGGAAAGGAAAGGGAAAAGGGAAAAGGGAAAAGGGAAAAGGGAAAAGGAAGAAGAAGAGGGAAAAAGAAGAAGAAGAGAGAAAAGGAAGGAAGGAAGGAAGGAAGGAAGGAAGGAAGGAAGGAAGGAAGGAAGGAAGGAAGGAAGGAAGGAAGGAAGGAAGGAAGGAAGGAAGGAAGGAAGGACGTATGGACCACCTTAGTCAGCCAAAAGCACACTGTCATAATCAGGAAAGATTATGACATTTTCTAAAAGGCCATCCTGATGAATTTAGATATAAAGGAGCAATAAATGACAGAAAGGTGAGGAAAGAAGAGAGCAAATAATGCAAATGAAAACTCAAAGAATGTAAAGTTAATATAGAAGTCTGAAGATATCAGGATAAACTACACCTAGTAATAACAATAAAGGATAAAGCCTTAAAATTTCAGAATCATTCTAGACAGTATCTGATTTGCAGAAAAATGTGTAAGGAGGCAGAAGTGTTGGGCATCTAGTTCTGGCCTGTGCATGGAAGGCATGGTAAAAAGTAAATAACATATTCATAACACCAGAATATGATAAGAAACACTTGATTCCATCACAATAAGAAGGACGTTGAAGATCTACTAAAGGTAATAATTTTTATATGGAAAGACCCATAGAATATACATCCATAAGTCCTTAGATTTCTGCTTAAGGTAACAATTAGGCTACTTACATTCGATTTTGATGCCTCTTTGAACACTGGCTACATTCCAGATGTTTAAAGCATACAGTGATGTGCTAAAACAGAAAAGTCAGGCCATGTGGTGCAAGTAGCCAAAATCTGGGTAAGTGGATGTTAATCCTGGGCATCATTTAAAAGTTGGTAAGGAGTAAAGAATGGGATGACAGGGATATAATTGCTAGTATTCAGTACAGTTTCACAAGGAAGAGGTCTTGTCATCCTGAAAAATAAATTGGACTGGTGTTTATTAGGTTTTCTAAAGTGTAGCTGAAGTATGGCTCAGATTCTAGGGTGTGTTCATCTCCCTAAAATTAGCATTATACGCAGTCAGTTAAGGCTGCAGTAACTGAATCAAGTGCTGGCTTCAGTACATACCCAAAAGTAGTTATCAGCAGGCAAATTTTCCATATGGGTGCACCTGATTGAGAGGTCTTCTGTGATCAGAGCTGGGCTGTACACTATTCAGCTCGCTTTTCATCAGTGGCTTGGGAATAATAAAGTCAGAATATTTTAAAGCAATCAAGTGCAGAGCTGCATGCCTAACAAGGAATACAGAGCAATGTGAGGGTATGAGAGTCCTAAGCTCTTTGTATTTTTCACCAAATTTTTTCCTCATCAAACAGCTTTAACCCATAACTATGTGATGATTAGGTCAAGCAGAAGATTTCCCAAAGGAAACAAGAGCTCCAACTCTGTAGCCTGATGAGAGTATTCAGCTGCTGTATGGTCAGATGGCATAGCTGATGATTTAGCAATATGGCTCCCACAGAAGAGGTGTAACAACAGCAAAATCCACTCAAGAGTGTCTTACTCAGGCAACAGGGATGGAGATTCAAGCCTTTGGCTCAGATCCACCTTCTCATTTTTCAGGAGAGGACCACAATTAACTTGCTTTCTGCGAGCTCTCTGCAGAATGAGAAAGTTCTTTAAACCTCTCAGATGTAAGAATGTACCAAGCAGCAAAAGTTTTCCACAAATTCAATCACTCCCTTCCTTAACAAATGATAAAATAGCAAGCTAGGGCCAGAGAACAGTGTGTGCCTGGGCATTGCCCACAAGCAGGTGCTGAGACAGTGCTCACTGCAGATGTCCATCCAGTTTAGGATTTAAAATTTTTCCCTATGTTTTGTCAAGACAGAAAGATTTTCTGCAGTTCTGCCACTCATCTTCTTAAAAGGCTAGTCAAGCACCTGAGAAGACAACTGTATAAATTTGAAGTGTTTTTAAAATTAAATACAAATTTCCTTACTGGGAGAGAATGGTAAAGCACAATCTGTTTGCGTTACCTTTTTAACAGCTAGAGAAAGGATTGGGATGTGTCTTAATAACAGCAAATATCTTCATTTAGACAAAATGCCGTATTCCAAATGGCTGTGTCACCTGGCAGGAAAGGCATAACATGAACCAAAGTCTGGATTCGGTTTCCAACCAAATTCAAACAGGAAACAAGGCACAAATTTAAATCATTGTTACAAACTACCAAGAGAGTGTCAAAGACTGTGGCCCTGCATGTCTTCAAATCCAGGTTGGATAGGATTCTGGGTTCTGTGATTTAGCCAACTCTGACATTATTTGGCTCAGTAGGAGGCTGACTGGGTGAAATTTAATGGCTTGTGATGTACAGGGGGTCAGACCGACTGTTCTAATGGTCCCCTCTGGCCTTAAATTTTGTGGAAAACTTCAGCTAACCAGCAAAGCAAGTGCAAACAACCCAGTGGTTGCAATGTATTGCTCCAAGTGCAGCTGACTGACTTTAAATAATTCATTATTTTCAAATCCTGTCTTAATCACAAACAGAAAAACAGAGGGAGAGAGGGAGTTAGTCCCTGAGAATAGTTCACTCAGCCTTAATACAGAGAAAAATTGCATCAAACTCTCCAGAAAAAAAGGGTGTGCAAGTCTTTTTACAGAATCAAATCTAGATTTTACAAGTAGAAAAATGGCTTACACACTTAAAAGTCCACTTAATGCTTGGCATAGAGCTATTCCTTTCTACACTGAGTGCTAGCACACTTCAAGGGCACTGAGGATCCGATTACTATCCTACAAAGTGTAGGGGTTGGCTGAACAACCCCAGAGTAACTCAAATACCAGGGAACCTGGCCTATTCCCTGTCCATAAAATACAGAGAAAACGATCCCATTCCCTGACATTTTTTCAGCTGGGACAGCTGCTATAACAGCTCAGAGCTTTTCAATCTCTGTACAGAGCTTATGTGTAACCTCTTCAAGTTCTCAGCCTGGAACCACTTTTCTTCCAAGCCTGTTTCACTGGAGCAACCGAAAGTGTTCAGGGAAAACCTGTTTGATAGCCTCTGAAGGGGGAGCATTAAATCAATGAAGAATTTAAAAGGTGGGGAGGGGAACAGGGGAAGGGGAGTGGGATAGAAAGATTTATAGCAAAAAACAACATACAGCTTGAATCTAGTCCAAGAGGAGCCACAGGGGGCTGGTGCCAGTCATCACTGAAGAAAGCATTTGAATTTGTCAAGGAGAAAGATGTTATGTAAAAATTGTATTCAAAGTCCCAGTGAAATTGCATTAAGGGGCTGGTCCCTTGGAGTTTTGCCTGAGCAATGACTCCAGGTTTGTGCACTCTGACTGCATTCTGATCCCCTTCTTCATGCCCCACTCTTTCCCAGCAGCCCTGCTGCTCCTGCTAAGGCAACACTCCCCTCAAATGCAGCTTAGGCTGCAGGGAAATGCCCTGTTTAGAGAATCAGCTGCTTCAACACTCACTGCTGGATTTAACTGTTTAGCAATGTTTTACAGCCACTTGACTCCCTCCATCACCCAGCCCAGCCAGAGGGCTTAGCCTCTTCAGAGTGTTTCTTTGTGTGCTCTTTTGCTCAGTGGAAATTTGCTATCATTATGATGTGACTCGAAATCCTGCCCATGTGTCTGCTGTCGGGGCAGAAATCCCTGCAGCCCACTCTCCCTGGGACAGGGCTCGGCAAGTGGCTGCGAGAGCTGCTTCCCAGCCTTCTGAAACCTGCCAGCCCCTCCGTGCCCCTGGCACCCACTTCCACAGCATGAGGGAATGGGAAGACTAGCAATTTGTAGTACATTAGTAGTAAATGTCGTTTGCTTGATTTAAGGGCCTGATGGCGTCCCCTCTAGTATTTGGCGTGGGGATGTTACCCTTGGCTGTGCTCATACTCAAGGGCAGAAGTTTCCATCAGCAACTTAGAAGCCTTATAATGGAAACAAAAAAGGCAGAGTCAGTATGAAATCTCCACCAGTGAAATCTGAAGCATTCGGCAAGGGAATGCAAAACACAAAACAGCAAACACTCTTCCAGCAGGCTATACACTGTTACCTATTGACCAAAACAGTCAGTCAATATTCGGGGAGTTAATCTTCCCAGTGGGCTGGAGAAGTTAATTCTAGTGTCAGTTATTTCTTTGATGCAATCCTACTAAGTTTGAAAGACTGTAAATAGAGTCTTATTTCATGGGACAAACTGGGAATCAAGCCTCTATTCAGTCACATTAAAACCAAAAATGCATCTTCTCAGGCCACATTTTCTCAGGCCAATAGTGTGAGACCTTCCTCATTGTCTTCTGCTAGGTGCTGCTGCTTCCCAGGTGCTGAGCAGTGACACTCTGAATCAGCCCAAATCCCACCAGAAAGAGCTGGCAGCCCAACCCAGCACAGCGGCTTGGCAGCTCCAAAGTCTGCCTGCACACTGGGCACAGGCTCCTGCTGTTTCAGCTCCCTCAGCCCAAAATACACCTCCCCAAATTCACCCCAAATAAGGGAAGGGCAGACCTGGCACCAGTACTGTCAGTGACAACCAGGGCAGCAACCTCAGCCCCACTGAGGTTCCTGCTCTGCCCCTCCACACCCCAGGCACTGGGCTGCTCCATTGGCCTCCAGCCATCTGGCCTGTCACAAGGATAAATAAACACCATGCTGCAAGCTCTCCTTCTTTCCAGGGTAGAGCAGGGATTTTTTCAGAGGCATTCATGAGATACAAAATTTTTTCACCCACTGCTGTAAGCCTGCAGCACCACTTTGGCTGCAAAGACATGGTACCACACCTATATCTTTTGGGAATTTTGCCTCACTGAGCTTTCTAAAATGCCACTCTGATAATCTTTCAGGCTTCAGTACTGAGGGTGGAAAGTTTGAGGTCTTGGTTCACGTCGACAGGTTCTTAGGGGCCTTCAAGGGAAATGGCTTCAAACTCAAAGAAGTAGCTTTAAGTTGGATATTAGGAAGAAACTCTTTACTATGAGGGTGCTGATGCCCTGGCACAGGTTGCACAGAGAAGCCGTGGATGCCGCATCCCTGGCAGTGTCCAAGGCCAGGTTGGATTGGTCATTGAGCAGCTTGGTCTAGTGGAAGGTGCCCATGACAGGAGGGTTCCTTCCAACCCAAATCATTCTATGATTCTGTGATTCCCATCAGGCCCAATTGTGCATGACCAATCCAGGTTTTACATGACAGGCAAATGCAACTCCTGGTTTCCATAGGATTTTTTAGCTTATTGAGTTGCAGCCATGATGAGAATCATGGTCCCTCTGGAACAGAAGTGATGCTATTTGTGCCACAAGACCCATAGCTGTCCCACACTGTGGCCTAAAGAATCTGCAACACAGCTCCAGCAATGTGAGAGATAAACCCAGGCTTTAGGCATGACTTCATTTCTTGCTGCTTTTTTTTTTCTATCTGACTTGCAGCGTCACCATTGGCATAAACAGCCCTGACTTCTCCATCAGCTATTTCCTTCTTTGCTTCCTCCTTCACCAAGTGTGTGTTTTTCACATTTGTATAGTACTTGCAAGCTCAGAAGAGCTCATCTGACTGTGGCTGAAACTCTGGCACATAGCTTGATTTTTTTTCCCCTTTTACTGAAGGGGAAAAACTAATTTTTGCGTGATACGCTGCCAACTTTACTTTTCCACCCTTCCTTCTACATAAACAATATTCCTCTTCCAAATATTTCTTACACATTTGATAAAATGTGTTGCATACGTTAGATGACTTTGGCTCAATTTTATGAAGAATTGGCATAATGCAATATACTAACTCAACTTTGATTCACTAAAAGTATGTCATTAAAAGCTGTATATACGTCTGATTTTAGTGTATAGCCATGATTGACTGTGGTAAGTGATGAAGGCATGGCCAAATATAAATAAAAGCTGTACACCACCTTTCAAATACGTGCCTTTTATTTATTTCATAGGAACAGATTAGGTTCTAAAGTTTTCAGGAGGTGTTGCTTTAGTACAGCGGTGTTAACCTTGGTTCCTTGGCTAGATTCCAGTGTGGTTAATTATACTCTGCACACTGTGAAATTCCCACATAATTTTCAATTAAGGAAGTTATTTGCCACTTCTCCCACTCCTTGAAAATTATTGGTAAGATGTGTTGCATGCAAAATGGCTGCTGTGCTCTATCCCAAAAGTACCTGTGTGTTAGCCAACGCTCATGAACAAAAATGATGTGGATATAAATAAGTTTAGTCTTTTATTCTAATCATTGTCAATAGAGATTCTTTGGTCCTACACTTCATAGGCAAAAACAAAGGTCAGAGGCTTGAAGATGTCTAAATGCGTGCAGGCACCTCACACTGTTAGAACTGCTTGGAGCTCATCTGCACCCAAACTTTAACTTGAATAAGTGAATTGTTTGCATTAAAAGTCACCTTTTTGCTGTCAAACCCTAGAGAGGGTGACAGAAGGATTATGTCTGGCTATTAAGGTCTCCCCAAGATGAGGAAGCATTCAAGCTAAAATTCACACCACCCTTTCAAGGACTTTTCCAACCTGGGTGGCTTCTGGCAATGATGAACATGTTGCTAGCTGGCCAACATATCCTCAGGCACAGCCAGAGTTGCTTTGCCCTTGTCATCCCAGAAGACTCTGGTCTTGTTTTCCAGCCCATCCGCTACCCCAGGAGGTTGCTGTTCTTCACGAGGATTGGGGAAAGGCAATTGGAAGGAGACTATTTCTGGGGCTGTGACCCAAGGTCAATAGCTTGAATTCCATGCCAGATACTCAACACTATGCCTCGTTTAGCCAATGAGGAGCCTTTTCCAACACGGCCAGGTCCAGCCTCCCACATCCCTCATGCCTTGCACCTTCAGCATTCACTGACAAGGCTGGGTCCTGCTCAGGGAGGATGCTGCCAGTACTGCTGAGGGCTTCAGCTTTCACAGAACCTATCACAAAGGGAAAACTCCTTCCACTTCAGTACTGGGGCAAAGATGCGTGCTGGAGTGTGCTGGTCAAGCCACTTGGCCACAGGCTTAGTGAACATGTGTCCTGCTGGGACAGGGTTGTAGCTGAAGTCACATTCTGAAACCATCACATTCTTCCCAGTCCTTGGCTACAGTCAGTTGTTCCTTTCCATCTCTGCCAAGCCTTAAGACACTGGAGTCTTCATTCTTCCTTTCCAGTCCTTCCAAGTTTTACTAAGTTCCTTACTATTAAATTAGCACTTTTCATAAGCTCTTCTTTCATAGAAAGTATGTTCTTCATACTTTCTCTATAGCCCCTCGTCACCACTACAAACTGCCATCTTCAACATGCCCACTAATTTTTGGATGTCCCTGTCCTTTCTCATCAGAAACACATCTTCTTGTGAATTAAAATGAGAAAAATCTTTGCTCTCTTCTGCATTTTTCTCCAGCTCTGGCTGAAGATTCCCTTGTACCGGAGGAGTAGCTGTTCCTTCTCTCTCCAACACCCTTATGTGACACAGACATGGTACTCTGTACACTGGGTAGTCTGCCAAAGTGTCTCCATCAAATGTGTGACCCTCTTGTCTATCCCAAAGTTCATACAAATATATGTGTACATGACAAGTCTTCTGTGCTGAAACACCATCTCAAAGTTGCCATACTGCCAAAGTCTCTTCCTGCAAGGCAGCTTGTGAGCAGATACACTTTCACTTTTGCCCAGAGGTCACACCTGAATACCACCCCCTGCCCAGTACTGCATTGTCACCTCTTGGCTCTGTTGTGACATTACTCATTATTTCTAGGATTTTAGACAGGTAAATGAAATGATTTTCAGGAGGAACTGACAGAAGCCATCACCTCAGTGAGCAAAGTGTGGTGAGGAGTCCAACTTGGCCTTTTTTTTTACTGATAATGTCCTCGCCATCGCATTTCTTAAAATATTTTCAGAAATAGCCCATTCCATGCCTTTGTCAGCATAAGGAAGGTCTCCCACGTTTCATTATGGATTGCTAAAATTGAGGTTAGCTATGCCATAGGTACTTTTCCAAATACAGTCACTGTTTTGAAGGCCAAATTGTTCAATAATGGCCTACATCTGTCAAACAGGGGCACTACCACTGACCAAGTGATAAATTTAATCCATGAGAAAGCTCAGAGCACATAAACTATATTGTTCCCCATCCAACTAAGCTAGAGAGTAGTTAACTCGCTGTGAAGCCGTTATTTTATAACATCTGAAAAAATGTTCATAATAACAATTCTGTGGAGGCCGTTTTAGAAGTGGGTATAATATTGGAATGCCTGTGGTAGTGACCCCCTGGGAAGAGCCCCTTGTAAACCATTCATAAACAACATGGAGAGGGGGAGCTCTGTGTGTGGTCTTGACTTGATCTTGCAACTTTGGGAGCTGAACAGCTCAAGGTGGATCCATTTCATAATCAGTTTATTTGTTTTGAAATCTCTCAGCATCCTCCAGAAAACCTTCATAGGAGTGTGAGGCAAGAACTTTAATTATTATTGTACATAAATCTATGCTTATCACAGAGAGGCCCTCAATCTCTGTTGGAACCTCTATGTATTACAGCAATAAAAACAAAGCAACACTCCCACTAATTACAAAATGAGTATTTAATCTCTCTGTCAGTAAGTCTGATGCTGCCAGCATGGCTTACAGGACTTCCCTGGTAACTGGCAGACAATAAATTCTACAAATGCTACGTGACATACATCTATTTTGAATATCCATCTCAGCTCCTTGACTTCCCATGAGTTTCTCAAAATAACTTGGTAAACAACCTGCTAACACAGATAGTGGGAGCACCGCTAAAATTGGTTCCTACTTGTCCACACAAGCCCTGGGATTCCAGGACTTTGGCAGTCCAAGTTTTTGTGGTCATGCAACATACATGGCAGTTTCTTGGCTAACCTGTATTAATGGTGGCATTCAGACCACCCTGCCTTGTAATTTCAAAAAGGTCACCTCAAAGGTCACTGGTGTAGACACTGGAAGAGACAGTGTTCTTATTTTATACAGCTGTATTGCAGAAAGTCCCAGCAGTGGAAGGAAATAACAGGTAACTGTTGATCCAATATTTTTTAAGAGCTTGGTTGTAGAAGCAGGAGCCCAACCTTGCAAGGTTTGCTATTCCTGTTATATCAGAAAGGGAAGTGTTTTGAATAGGCTTTTTATATCTCTGAAAAAGTCTGCCTGCCATTTCATGGAACAAATAAGAAGGTGCTATCCTTGTCAGAAGGAGGTAAAATCTCATTTCAAACTTGTTTAACAAAATTTTATCAATTGAATATGTAGAAGGGAAGAAAGTACACAGTTTACTTGAAGGAGTGGTATGTGAGCCTTGCCACAGCAGCATGGGATATCATAATTTCTGCTAAAAATACAAATAAAATCCCTTCAGAGAGATATAAAACTTCTTAAAGATCTGAATGAAAATAGAAAGAATAATTATTTACTCAATGGACAGTAAACACAATCTAATCCTTCTCTGCTTATCTTTTTAGTGCATGATCAATACAGTCAACACAGAAATAAAACCTGTTACAATTATGGCAATTGTCTCTTGTGCAGCAAGGTCTGACATCATCTAATGGGAGGTTAATTGATAGTTAACTTGGATAGCACAATTACCTAGTGAAACCACATTATTAAACCTCTGGCTGTAACCAGCTTGTAACTTGAGAAAGATTTGCTCATATCTGGCTCTGGCCCATGTTGGAGACTGGGGACTTTAGTGGCTGCTGACTCCTGGCAGTGCAGCCACATGGTGTACATCCAGCATGGAATTCTCCTGGTTGAGATCTAAACATCAGTTACACATACACAGGATTGACTCAAAGCAACAGCAAACCAGTCTGCAGCTCTGCAGGAGAGGATGATCAGGTGAAACATAAACCCTGTTTTCACAGTTGGGGCTTTTCTAATTACTGGTATGGTGCCTCAGAGGTATATGATTTGGAAGATACACCTTCAGCCCAAGCCCACTGTGCCTGAGCTCTCAGTGATGCTACAACTCTGACTCTTGCCCTGAAGTGCAAAGACTGAGGCACAGAGTTCTTGCTGGGTGAGCTGACGCAGTCCTGTGTACATCCCACAGGGCCTGTGACCCACGTGCCTGACTATTTCAAGTCTCAGTCGATGTTTGCACAACTTCTGACAGAAAAGGGATGCCTTGCTTCTTAAAACTAGCTAAAAAGTTACTCATCATTTCAACACCTAAAGTCCACTTCTAAGACCCAGATAGTTGGTGGACCTACGAAAAGGCATGAATACTCTCTGTTTATGTCTATATTGCTAAGATAACCACTGCCTGGAAGAAGTCCTGTGTCCTGGGAAGAGGGATCATCCCTACTGTTAAGCTGTCGGAGCGACCCGATTACAGCACAGTTGGGGCCAGTGCCAGTTGGAGTGTCCTCCTTCAGCTTCCAGGCACAGTTTGGGAGCCAGAGGGTGTCCAGGAGTGGGTGGTCCACAGGCAGCCACCCTGCTCAGAGTGCTGAGCTCCTCTGCCTGCCCAGGGACTGTGTGTTTGGCCTCATGGGGGTCAGATCCAAGCACGTTCTGTGGACTAACACAGACACAGTTTCAACTCCCAGAAGAAAAAGTTGGCTTAAAGCTGTCAGAAGATATGAAAAAAAGAGTAGACATCCCTAGTACTTGATGATTAAAAAAATAAAAAGTTAAATCAAACGCTTTCCAAAGCTAATGAGTAAACTTCACTGAGGATGGAAAATTGTCTTCATTGAAATGCTACTAAATTACTTTTATGCACAGATACGTAAAAGTAATTTTATCTTGATTTCAAAAGGATTTATTTGTTGTTGTTGGTTTGTTGTAGGTTGGTTTTTGTTTTCAGAAGCAAGCATGGTTTTACTTTCACATTCTCCATTTCTCTCTGGTCTGCCTTTCTCCCCTGAAATAAAAAACAGGGAACTGGACTGGAGGGAAGGGGAGACCTTTGGGATTCTGCTGTCATTTGTTTTTCTCCAGAAGATGGTAGGGAGGAATAAAACTTTTCTCCTGCCAAAGAATAAAAAGCCACAAATTCTAGCTGCTCAAAAGAAGATGGAAAATGAGGATGAGAATTTCTGGAACAGGATTCTAATAGGCATAGGGCATGGGCAGAGAGAGGTAAGGCGCTGGAAGCAGGGTTGCACATAACGGTTGACTGGAGATGAAATCCATCTGGAGCTGACCAGCTGCTTTGAGTGTTTGCTCAAGCTGTACCAACATGACTTGAACAATGAGTCTTCTGCTGGTGTAGGTCCAACCTCAATTCTATAGCTCAGTCTGCACTCTCTGGATGTCTGTATCTTTAACAAAAAAATAATCATCAAGGTGAAAAGAAAGGTTTAATTGGGCATATGGGACCCTCAAATGGGAAGGACTGAGACAGACCCTTATTTCTATAGCAAGGAATTTTGTTTCATTTCCTTGGGTAAAAGACAAATACACTGTATAGCAAAAACAAATAGAAAATAGTGTGATATTTGTCAATAAATCAAAGAGGAAAATCCGGAAAGCCAAGAAAGGGTGGGTAATTGTATATGATACTAATCAAATCAATTAAGATGTATTGAATCAATGAAGTCACATGCTTGAGATTTATTTCATTTGCTAACTAAATCCTGTCACAATCAGGAATGACTAAGTTTATATACAGACACTTTTCTAGGGAAATCAGAAGTACTAAACACAGTCTCAGGCCAGTTCCTGTCTATTTGCATTTCATACGGGAGAAGATGCGACGTAATATGTCACTTGCAGAATTTGGTTCACTGATAGAGCTCTAGATTCCATTTGTTCTGATCATTAATTCATTTCATTTGGTATTGCACTAATTTGACAAGTTGAAGGGTAATTCACTTCAGAAAAATAAAGAAATTTTCTAATGTAAAGGTAACCATCAAGTTCCCTGGTGCTTTGCAAAGCATAAAATTGAGTCCATTTCTCCCATTTCTAATTTGCAAGTCCATCTCTGTATTTAGTCCAGCAGCATTGCTATGCAAACACTTGCACAGGGGCACTAAGAGCCATAGGCCTGAACAACAAGCCCTGGAGACAGTGCCCTGGAGCTGAGATATTGTTAAGCATTTTGCCATTTGTGCCTGGTTGTGTTCACATGGTGCTCTGTTCCAGTTATTCAACTGGAGTCACCAACTGAGACTGAAACCCTGGTTGCTATGTGGTCAGCATGCTGAGAGAATAGAGGATTTCATACTACACTGCATTTTGTAAACATTAATTTTTTGCATAGAAAATAATGTTTACACTAATTAAAAAAAAAAAAATCTTTTCTTCATGTAGATTTCAGAATGTCAAAGAGCCAGAGCTAACTAAGGTTCAATGACAGATTTGATAATTTCAAGTTTAGTAGTTTTCATTTCTTTTTCTGTTGTATTTTAAAGACGAAAAGCAACAGCCATTATGTCCTAATTTGTAAACACTTTATTTGATGGTTGAGACTGGAAAGTATGTTAGTGTTGTTTTTCCTGTCAAAGGCTTTGGAATTGTTTGAAGTCTATTGAGTTACATCTGCTGCTATTTCTCAGGGGTGGAGGAGTTACCCTGTTTCTAACACATTTTTTAAAAGGAAGAAAAATTTTAAACTCTGCAATTAGAATTTAATTAGGGGGCTTTTTCCACCTAACAAAAATTATTTAAGCCTTTCTTTGAACTTCCAAAAAGAATATGTGTCTTGTAACCCAGAAATTCAAAATGTTCTTTAATTTTGTGTCTTGCTTGTGGTTGCAAATTCTTGCAGATGTTCAAATTCAGAAGTGGACTAACAGCAGGAGAGCTAAGCTCAGAGACCACATTTCTGTCCTTTGCATGTTCTTACACCATGTAGGTGCCCAAATATCTTCTCAGGAGCACCCAGTGGGACAGTGAGCTGCTTCCTGCATCTGCTGCTCACAGGACAGCACCCAAAGCCAACACATAGATCTGTTGTGTGGAAGTTTTAAGCACAGAGCTGGAAAACCACGATCTGCCCATCACCCCACAGACGCCAGCAATCTACAATCATTAACTTGGTTTTACTCTCACAACACCTTAGAGAGGAAGGAAAATTTCATACCTGTTCTACTGGAAACTGAGCCAAGGATTGAAACCAGGTTTTCTGAATACCATCTTAATACCCTGCCCTGTCTGCTGTTTGTCAGCTTTGACGGCATACCTGCTGCTGTGCCAAGGCCAGGACTAAAGCAAAACCTTCTCCTTCCCGTCTTCCTTCCCTGCAGAACAGACACAAAAAAGGGGCAACCCACCATCTGTGCTTGTGAGTGCTTCACAGGTCTGCCAGCACTGGGATTTCACTGTGTTGTAAATAAGACGGAGTCTTCTCAGGTAAAAAAATAAAGAAGTGTTAGAAATTACTCCATTCTTAAGGGACAGCCGAGAAAGAGGTGAAGACAGAGAACAAAGCAGGTGCTGAGGAGACCATCAAGACTGGTACCAGCAGCAGAGCTGAAGAGTTACAGGGGATACAAGAAGAACTTTTCTCCCAGTATTTAAAGAAAGCACACCCTCGGAATAAAAACGACAATTTAACAGTCAGAGCCATAGGCAGGGGATATATACTAAGCATATATGTGGGGTTGTGGGAACATCACACAAAGAGACTTGAAGATAAAGAAAACAGAAGTAGAGGTGCATCCCAAAACTTAGTCTCTTTCCAAGGGGGAAAACTTGGCTATAAAGGAAGGAGAGTGTCAGCTTAGGGAGGTGAGACACAAATTATGAGGTCATGTCTCTTCAGTGTCGCTGCCTCAGCTTCCTAAGATTATGGAGGAAAATCCCTCTGTGATATTCAAACTTTATTGAGAAACATAAAGCTGTGCTTTCATCAAATCATTGTGAAACACCTCTTCTAAAATGTACCACAGCACGGATAAACTTTTAAATAATCTGCAGCAGAATTCATGCAGATCATATATTTGTTGTCTTTGAAACCAGTAGGGATCCAGCCTCCTGATCAAACCTAGAAGTCAATATTTATAGCAATAACAATACAAGTCAAATTCATTTTCTTCTTGCAGAAAGCAAATGCTGGGAGGGGAATAATTAATGAAATCATGGGAAAAAATGTGCTGTAGTAGTGTTTTTTGGGAGCCATAACACAAGTCTCCTGTGACTCACTCCTCTTTTGCACTCTAAATTCCCTTATTATTCTGCATTTCACATACACCAGAGACTTTGCTCTTGCAGATAGGAAAAGGAAATTCCCTGTGGTCCATGATACAGGAGGAAGTTCTTCCTACTATTTTCATCTTTGATAGAACTAATTCAGAATACAATGAAAAAATATTTTAGAAACTTCAGTTGAGCTAACATGAACTACAATACTATTTTTCACCTGAAATTATTTCAGTCCTCATCAATGCACTTTGGCCTTCTAACAAAACAATAAATAGGAAGCTCACACAGAAAACTGGTGTTTTCAAAGGAATGGTTTCACTGAAACACCAACATTCTGGGAGTGGTCACTGTGAAGTGCCAACAAGCACTGGTAAATAATTTGCTTTTAACATTACTATCACATGAAGATATGTGAGAGGAATCTAGCCCACCACCTCTAGCAAACAACCTGAGCTGTCCATAAAAACATTTGTGTTAGTTTTTATACTAATGGGCAATTTAGTGGTTACAGTATGAGAAGGGAGCACAATTCAATTTCCTTTTAACTTTGTTTTGCCTATTTTAATTTTCATTATTATTGCTGCAGTAATGTTGCTCAGCACTCACACTGATAATAGCTTTGAAAAATATTCCCTTGTTTTCCAGATTCTCAGCCTTTCCTCAGCTTTTCCTTGGCCTTTATGCCATGGGGGGCATAAAAATGACTAAAAATCTATTGCAAGAGATACTACAAGCCATCCATCTTCCATGCCACATAAGAAATATCTGTAGAACACAGGAGGTATGTGGGATGTGTCACAAAGGCTAAGTTCGACTTCCAACCAGCTTTAGGAAGCCTTTAGGAAATTACACAGCCCAGGAAAAGCAATGGTGGCATGAAGCCTTACTTACCTCATTTCCTAGTCCTTGCATTACTTTGGGTAAAACCGTAGTATCCAGCAGCCACACTTGAAAACTCCTACATTACACCCTTAACACACTCAGAATTGTAAAGAGATTCCTCTTGAAGAGCTGCTGGGCACAGCCCAAACAGCCCAGGAAACCGAGTCAAAAATACATTTATTTCTTGCTGAAATTGGAATCCCTGATACATTTTTAGGAACCATCGGAAAATACTGCTTTCTGAACTTCATTCCTTGAAAACAGTGCTTTATTTTTAGAGGGTTTTCAAATCTTAAATGTGCTCAAATATACCCAAACAGCTTGCAAAAATCAAGACAGAATATCACAGCAGTTTATTAGAGAAGGTGATGAGTGTTAGATAACAAGTGATCCATTAAATATTTTGGTCTTCAGCGTAATGAATACTTCAAAACAGTCACATGAAAGTTAACAGTCACCACAGAAAGTGGCATATGCTTACACAGGAGGAACAACAGGAAATACATTTAACACACTTTATTAGTAAAATCAAAAAGGCATTGAAATTCCAGCATGTTAGCATACTCACAAACTCAGTGACTTTGCAGGAATCAAATGACTTATTAAAAACTCAGCTCTTGCAGAAACAGCTCCTTCTTTAACTGTTTGTGTTCTTTTCAGTTTTAAAAGCCTTCTCATCCATGTAGTCTATGCAACAGCCTTGAAATTCCTTTTTCCCTTGAGTGATCCCAGATTTGCTTCATTTCTGCATCACTGTGTCATCTTAGCCAAAGACCTGCCAAGTCTTCCCTTTGTAAGGGTCTCATAACTAATGGACTAACCAGGAGACTTGTAACTCCAACATCTCATCCACTTCACAAGCATACAAAATAATAAATTTGTGTGCTAAAGAATTAATGCACATCACAAAGAACGATGGACCTCCCTCTCAAAATTTATCACTAAACCTTTGGCTCCAGAATCAATCGTGTTATTCCAGATATACCTAAGTCTGTTAAATAAATGAAGAAATATTTTGTAACAGGCATCTCAGAATCATGTTCCTGGGTTAATAATTCAACATTAAGTGCTGTGATGTAAAAGACGCTGTCACATAATCCTCAAAGGTCATGGTCTCACCGTGACTTAGAGCCTTTAAGTGAGACAGGATATCACTGTAAGGAAACTTGCCAATGTGCTTTGTTTCAGTTTTATGGAAAAACTCTCCAATCTGTTGATAGCTGATGGCTATGACAACCTATTCCAGACCCATGGATGTAAGGCTTTCTCTCTCACCCATCCCTTCTGGAGCCTGAAGATGTTCATGATGCACATAAGGATAGCAATCATTGGCTCCACATTAGGGTAACAACCACAACTAAGTCTCATGTTTCAAACTTCACTTGTATTTATCAAATGCCTTCCTAAGCTTCAGCTCAACAGCTTTGAGGACTGGACAGGATTTCCTGTGGCCATGCTAGGAGGAGTTTGCTGTCCCTGCTTCCCTGGTGCAGGGCACCAACACCTATCAACCTTAAGCTGTACAAGCACAGCAGACAAGAAGCTTTCCACTCTCAGCCACCAGCACTGAGTCTTGACAAGAGGAATATTCCTTCCCATCCTGGAAAATTATTAAAATCTGACAGTGATGAACAGGAGATTGGGCATAATCTCTGTGAAATCTATGAAATGTGTCTTGGCTCTGGAATCCAAGTGCATTTACTTGCTCTTTGGAGAGTTTGGTTAATGCCTTTTCAGTCACTGATCATTAATTAACAGGGCAAATGTGACAATTGGCTCCTACTGCACTTGCTTGAAGACAACACCTCTTGGAAAGAATCAGTTACATTTATTACCAAGGGACAGTTGGATCAGGTATACTGGGTCTGCCTGAGATGGAGTGCATTTTCCCATAGCACCCTCACAGGACTGTGCTTTCTATTTGTAACTGAAAAGGTGTTGATAACACACCAGTGTTTTGGCTTCTGCTGAGCAGTGCTGGCACAACATCAGCGCTGTCTCTCCAATATTCTGCCTCCCGTCAGTAGGCTGGGGGTGGCAAGATCTTGGGAGCAGACACAGCCAGGACAGCTGACCCGAAATGACCAGAGATATTCCATACCATGTGACATTGGCTCAGCAATAAAAGCTAAGAGGGAGGAGGAGAAGGAGGCATTATTACAGTGCTTTGTCTTCCAGGGCAATCAGGGCACATAATGAACACATACTTCCCAGGAAGTGGATGGGCATCACCTGCGTATTGGGAGTGGAGAATAAATCTTCTGTATTCCTTTGCTTCTGCATACAACCTTTGCTTTTGCTTTTATTATACTGCCTTTATCTTGACAAATAACTTTTTGCCATCTTACTTTCTTCCTCCTCCATCCTGCTGAGGGCACAGATTATGATAGAGTGACTTGGTGATGTCCAGCCAATGTCAACTCACCACATCAGGAAATCTGGTTTGCTTTGTAAGAGGTATGAGACTGTAGGCTGAGGAAGTTAGAGGCTGTTATACATCTCTCTTGGTTTAAACTAAAAGCTAAGTTTTTAGCCATGCTTCTACAGTTTCATGCCATTGCATCATTCCTTTGAATCCATCACGGAAAATAAGGACATACTGCTTCATAACACATCTGTGTTGTAGGTGATAACAGGGGGTGAGGTGACATCCCTAGAGAGAAAATGGCGCAGGGGCAAGGGCAAAGAAGCCTTTCTTCTCTGCAAAAAAAACCCACATCAGCTGTGGGATTATGTAACAACAATTTAGGTCCTACTTGACTTTCTCTTTTCTCTATTTTCATTGTGTCCTAATCCACCCCCATAATTTCTTGCAGTTCTAGTTCTCCAGGATTAATAAAACTGCACTTTCAGTTTACTCATGACTTGTCAGTTTTTCTTAATTCTAATGGACAAACATGACCAATCCAGTGCTTCCCCAAATATCTCTGGCATGGTTTTAACATTTTGAGGATTCATATTCTCCAGAGAAATCAATGAGCTCTTCAGGTACCTCCTTTCAGGTAGTTGTAGAGAGCAATAAGGTCTTCCTGAGCCTCCTTTTCTCCAGGCTAAACAACCCCATTTCCTTCAGTAGCTCCTCATCAGACTAGTGCTCCAGACCCTTCCCCAAAACCATTGCCCTTCTCAAGACTTGCTCCAGTAACTCCATGTCCTTCTGTTAGTGAGGGACCCAAAGCTGAGCACAGTACTCAAGGTGTGGCCTCACCAGTGCCGTGTACAGCGGCCAGTCGCTGCCCTGGTCACTCACACATATAAGTACACAGAGCAGTTTTTCAGAGAGATACAAGGTCAGGTTTGTAAGAGGTTGCCTTAATGCTCTTGCCATCTCTTCAGTTATTCTACAGAAAAAAAAATGTATAAGGTTAAAGTATAGAAAATGTATTACAGAGTCCAGTAAAATTTTGGAGAAGACATCCAGTACATCTGAAATATACGTACTTTTGTCCTTTTTCTTTTCACTGCTATCCATAGTGATGTGCTGAGCACAAGTTCAATGTTCATTGACATTCAACAATAAAAAAATATTAATCAAACCTTATAAAGAAATAAGGAAAATCCAGAAGACATAAAAAAGACAAGCTTGACTTCTCCAAATTTATTTTCTTCCTCTATATAAATCAGAATTCCGTTTACACTAATTGTTGTGGGTTGAATGTAAAAGGTATGGCTAAACTGCCACTGAATGTTTGAGCTTATTTCAAATATTTGGACATATTTGGTAAGATTTTCAGACCCTGCTCCTTCTCTGTCTCTTCTGCTCTGTGGGAAGGCTGTTTCTTAACAGCTTGACAGCCCTCTCCGGATTTCCCCTGCATTGAGTAGAAGTGGGTACAGGACACAGCTGGGGCTCTGAGCCAGCCTTACACTTTCAGAGCTTTAGTTAATCATTTTCCTTCCCTTCCCTCTTATCCAGATGGCTCATAAATGACAGAGAAATGACATTTAATATCTTATCTGCATTCTTTATAAGTAGTAGATAGTAAGTAGTAAATAAGTAGTAAATAAGATTGGGAGTTCCTGGTGTCATTCCTGACAGAAGAATCCACATAGTAAATCCTTTTCCATCACTAGGACTATATTTTTAAGTTGAAGAACTTTGTGTTATCTATATCATCTCTAAGATGATCTTTCTTCAATATTTCTTCAGTTTTTGCCCTCAGCTCAAGCTAACAATGCAGAAATAAAGAAAGTTTCTTCTAGCCAGTGATATGTCTACTAGGGAAAGACAGGAAGGATTTTAATTTCCAGGGCTATTAGAGCAACTTCTGAGGGATGCTAGATGAAGTGGCAAGGAAAGCAACAGCAGGATTATCTTCACCCAGAGAAAAACTATTGCCTAATCACAGGAAGATCTAAATCCAGCCCTGATGGACAGGCAGAAGGGAACAGCATCTGATCCTCACATCACAGAGGGTAGCCAACCCAGTGGCTTCTTGCACAGAAACGAAAAAATGTCTCACTGTGGCAATGCATATTTTGCAATAAATGAATATACTGAAACAGAGGCAGCTTGGGTAGGGAAGGTTCCTGTGCCATAGGAGACCATTTATTCACCCCTTAGAGCTGGTGCCTTTCTTTTGTTACTGCCTTTCTTCCTGGGTCATCTCAGTCAGGGAATGGGTGTGGATGAGAAGAAAGGAAAGCCCCATGGCTGCAGCATTGTCCAAAGGGACAAGAGAGAAGAAAAGAAAAAGGAAAACAGGCTGAGCCTGATGGGACCTCTCCATCATCATTACCTTTTGACTCAGAGGTCATCCACCCAAATGAACAAAGCCCAAAAAATATATCTGAGGAGCCTGTTCCTGCAACTGCAGATTCACTCCATGAACTTCTGCTATTTGTTAAAATCCTCTGTATCCAACATACTCTGTTTGTAAAACGAAGCTAGGAGGTGCTGTCCTTTAGAAAGAATTTTCAAAACTTCACATGGAAAGTACTTAGCTGTATGTCTTATTTTTACCAGTGTAGCTGTCCTGCTCAATTTATTTCTTCCTGGAGAAACTGGGCTCTATAAAGTAAGATAATACATTTTTTGGGGTGTGTTCCTCTAACACATGAATACAGTCCCCAGCTCCACAGAACATTGTAGCAGAAGACATGGTTTGCAAAGTATTTTTGCCTGAGACAAGCAAAGGAAATTGTTTTTCATACAGTTCTTTAGTCAACAGTGAGCTCATGCACAGTACTGAAACCACACCCCTTCATAATATACATATATCATACTTTATCTGTATTTAATCTATCTGCACTTCAGCAGCCCACTCTAAAACCCTTCAAGAGTCATAGATTTTTGACTGGCTTTGGATTAGAACATAGATATCTTAACTATCATATAGTCACTCAACTGCATGAATTTCCATTATTATCTGAAAACAAGAGCCTCACTCTACCTCTGTTCTCCAGACCCATGCACGTCTGCCCACAAAGAGCAGGTGCCACATCTCACCCAAAGCATACAGTGCCCACCTGAAGTTTTAAGCTTCTAGCAAAATATTGTTAAGAGACAACATAAAAAGTAGTCAAGAAGAATTCTCTGCAGCTCACATTGGACTCCACTGGTCTTACAAAATCCAGAGACCACCTTACTCATACGTGAGCACCCACGTCCAGTACCAGATTGGCAAATCAGATCTAGATCCAGAAAATGGTGGATAATGATGGGCTGTTCCATATTGCCACAGAAGCATCCCAAGAAGGAGAATGCAGAGAACAGAATGGGATGGGGGTTACAAACGCCATCCCTGAGTCTCATAATGTAATGTTCTCTGGATATCACAATCTTGAAGAAGAACTCTGCTATACCACAATATGCACAGCACTGAATTCTCCTAAGACTTCAGTCCCATCAACACACGATGAAAGCAACAAATTTCCCTTGAAATCACTACACATAAATAGCTGCTTGTGGTTAACCATGCTGCCACAGCTCCTTGCACCTCAGTAAGAAATAGCTTTTTCTGCAAGCGTAGGAAAATACCAGGTGAAACTTTAAAACCTTGTGCCACACTGAGATATAAGAGGTCTTTTCCAAAGAAATCAAACTTTTGCAGATCTCATCAGCATTTCTGGAACCTGACACTGTCCAAGGGCACCAGCTTGAAATGTAGACTCCCCTTGGTGAAGTGGAATGGGTAGGAAGTGTTCAAATAATAAGACTGCAGTCCAAGAATTAGGCACTAATTTAAGATCTACAATATTAATTAAATTCTTTTCTGACACAGGCAGTCACAGACACCAGAATTTGTCTAACAAACCTCTCTTAAGGATGGTGCTAAAGTTTCTAGACTACTTTTGTTTGTGGAGACTCCAGGTCCATGTAGTACTTCATGAGGATACATCTAATCCTTCATTTAATGTGGATGGTGTGGCGAAACAGCTATTGAAAAGATCAATTATCTTTTTGTTCTTCTGGAGAGTGTTTCTGTTTCTTTTGAATGTACCTTTGAATACTTGAGGTTCCTATGGCAAAGCCAAACATTAGCATACCCAGTAACAAAAGATTTACATAGACCTGGTACACAATGGGAAAAGAAGGTGGATCTTGAAAGGCAATGGGTTTTTGCCCTACTAGTAAAGGCAGAACAAACCACAGCCTGATGTATGGAGCTGGTCTTTTGCATGCCAGTTTCTGTTTTTTTAGTGAATACAGTGGAATTTCTTTCTGTAAGACAAAAGCAGAGGGCATGATCAGGTAGCCACATAGTAAACACAAAAGCAAATCACAGAGGATACCCTCTTCAAAATTGTTGGGCCCATTACAAGGGCCCTTTGCTTCCTTGCATCTCATCAATCTCTGAAGCAGCAGGCAGAGAATAAAAACTAGATATTATAAGCTCCTTCAGGCAAAAGAGAAGGACTGTCAGGATAAGGAAGTTGAAAGTGGCTGACCCACCATCCCAGCCCTCCAGCAGCTCCAGCAGCTGATTACATTCTTTGTGATGAAGCAGCCACTGCACACACGAGGAGAACACCGCGGCCCAGAAATGCCTGGCATACAGAGCTGTGCATCACCCTTGCAGAACCATTCTGGTCTCATTCCCAAACTTCTCCTCAGCTCCCAGCACCAAAAAGATTGTATCATCACAGTTTGGTGCAAAGCACACCTTCAATATTTTGGCCTGCCACTGACGGATGTATTACTGTCAGTTTATAGATACCAGGCATTGTGGGAGTAGTTACCAAGAAGTTGGGACAGTGGGAAAGCTGCCATTTTCCCTGGAGTTTAACACAAGAAAGGATTTTCTGCTTTCACCTTTAGCTTTTCTACTTTTCTTTGCTTCACTGCAAAACCATGTGAAGGCCAGACACAATAACTGCAGTTTAAGCAGCACATGCCCGTCCAATTTCTCCTGCCTATTTTTCACTTGCCTTAAATTCTAGAGACTTTATCTAACCTTGATGCAGGTTTAAACCACAGAGAGAAGTTTGGAGAGACACTTTGTTGTTTGTTTTTCTTAGTTCTCCCTCTGAAAGGGGAGGAAAGGGCATAGGGAAAGGATGAAGCACTGGATGACTTTAACTATAGTTAAGGCAGATGCAGTCCATCTCTTATAGCTTATACACATGTAGTTGGTAACAGTGCTTGGACCTTGGACTAAAACTACAAATTTCCTCTTATTTAGCCAGTCCTTCGCCCCCTCACACACACCCGCCCAAAAGGCCCTAATCTAAATCAGATCTGGGTATTCAGGAAACATACAGGACACTACAATGAGCAAAGTATTTGCGAGTCATCCAGAAACTCAATTTCCTTCCTAAAGGAGTAGCACAACAGGGTTCATTTTGTAAGGAGAAAAAAATTCCTTTTTGGTTGCCTACACTAAGTTTGCTGTCTCTTTGGCTGAGCCCTTCTGAAGCATCCAGGAGCTGAGGACAACTGGTTCACTTTTTAATGATTTTTTTTTACCTTGTTCACTTCCAAATGTGGAAAAAAATCTAGCATCACACTGCTAACACCAAATAAAAACTTTAGTCATTTCCACCCTCTCAACAATAAAGAGAGAAAAGTGATGATAGTAGAATTTTATTGGCTTTATTTAAACAGGCTTCTTCTCCCCCAACAATACTGTGCTGCTACTATAAAACTTTTCTGACACATTACTTCAAACATTAGCGCATGGACATGCCAGCTCTGCACTTCAGGAGCTTCAGCTCAATGCCAAGAGCTATTAGTCACATTAAGAAGTCTCTTCACCATACAGCAGACAGAGACAACAGTGTCTGAGTTCTCCTGCCTTCAGTGCCTCCCTCTGCCCTGTCAACCCCCTGACTGAGGGCAGCTCAGAGAGGTTTTCTGCCAGCACTTGGGAGCATGAAAGGTTTTGGGGAGCAGGAACTTTCTTTCCTCTGGTTTTAAGGTGGATGCCACTGCAGAGCTCCACAGGGATTGCTGCAGCCAGGTGAGGACAAGTGCTGAGAGAAGGGAAGAACAATGAAGTTAAGCAAACAAATGTCTCGTTTAGGTCTGGGGAACTTCTAGTCTAAATACATCTCTATCCTCCATCGGTATACATGTGTGTGCTGCTCCTCAGGACAAATGGGGCCTTTCTTTTCCAACCCTTTGACTTCATCAAGGATTGCACAGCTGGAATGATGACTTGTCTCCTCTTATTAAAACCACTTCTTGCAAGTGTCGGCTGTGTCTCTGTGTTCCTCTGAGTCACTTCTTCAGAGGAAAGAGAAAAACAGAAAATATTTTGAGACCCAATCTATCATCTTTATGCACTTTTATCTATGTTTAACCTGGTATGGGGTGAGAAAAATACATCCAATATTATTAAAAATCATGATTTATTAAGTAACCATCCTGGGTGCTTATCTGTCTACACTTTTCCCCATGTACGGGTAAAAGCAAGAGAATCTAAAATGGCCAGAGCACTCCTAAGCAAAGACACAGCCTAGACAAAGCAGAATATTCCAGAAGAGACAGAGAGGGAGGCAACATCCAGAGGGAATCAAACAAACCACATATATGACTGAAGAGAAATCTTAATCATACCTATAAAAATAGTAATATCAGTGGGTTCATTTTTGTTTGTTTCTTTTACTTTTGCATTTAAAAGAGGCACATTCTCCTGCTGATCTCAGGCAGTGCCAGTTTGTAACATAACACACATGCTGAAATACAAGATGGTAAATGTGTACACACACTGCATAAGAGAAGCTACAATCTGCAAAAGTGAATGTTGCATCCATATATCAATTGAAATGACCAGCAATTCAGGGAGTAATTGTTTTGAAACAATCTCACATGAATTCACCTTCACAAGATTAGAGGCTGATGTCACCAGGAGGGTGAAGTCATCAGCAATGACTTAAGCTAATGGGATAATGCCAGAAAAACTCGATCAGTCTGTTGAGAAGAGCTTAACTCCTTCCAAGCAACAAGGAATGCTGAGAACTATTTACCTCTTTTGTTTGCAGCATTTCCTGAGTGGGTTTTAGCACAGGAAAGCTCACGGTTGACTAATGGGGACAAAGAATGAAATCTCCTTCCTACAGTGTAGCCGGTGATCCCTGTTCGGAAATTTTAAAGCCATATGTCTGAATTCAAGTCAAACTTCAAGACAGAGAAAACTGGCAGTAAGCTGTGGGGATAATTTTGTGATGTACAGTTGATTCCAGCAACACTAACTCATGGGAGTAGTCCCTGCTCATTTTAGGTCACCAACACAGCGGGATTCAGCAAGGGGACTCCGGCTCAGATTTATATTCATTAGAGACAAAGATTTAGAACAGAGATGTGACCTGTGGTGACTATGGCAAGCTTTTCCCAGACATCACAAGCAAACCAAGCTGCCCATAGCTGCACATGGTGTGACTGACACCATGCCACACCAGGCAGCTGTGCCAGCTCAACACGTGTTGGGTGTCTTCCTGAGGTAATAGCAGAGCACATGATTTAGAGTCAGTGGCATTAAAAACGATTGGAGTCATTGCGGAAAGTACAGATATTTTTGTTAGACTGTGTAATGCGTGCCTGTGTGGGAGTGGTGTGAGCTTGTTCTATTTCCAGCCTGTGAACACCGAGGTGTGACAAGCCCGCCTCACTGCTCCTTCGGCAAATGGTGCCGGCAGTGCCACTCCCTGGCGGCTGCAAAGAGCAGGGGCACAGCACAGACCCTCTGAAAGAGGGCTAAAACCAAGAGAGGGGCCTGACCCTGGGTGCCACAAAGCTCACTGTCTACTTGCACTTGGATTCAGTGCCCCAAGCAGAGCATACAGGAAGGATTTGCTGGTGTGGTCAAGTGGCCTTTGCCAAGCGGGTGTGCAGGCTGCTTTCACTCCTGATGTGGACATTCTTGATGCAGGCAGTCGATGTGGCACCTCAGGCAGCTCATTAACAGCATTTAAGAGAGCCCCCAAGTCCCACCTTGGCAAGCTACAGCTCCACACACAGCTGCAGAGCCCAGGTGGGCTCCAACTCTAATGAAGCCAACTCTGCTTTGCTTTGCTCTGCTCTGATTCCCTGGAAATAAGATTAGAGCTTGGCCCTCTGTCTATCTGAAATGTTTTTCATGTTTTAAAGCTGAGTGTTTTCTTTAACCCCCTGTTCCTCTGCAGCACTCTTTTAACTCGTTTACTTCATAAAGCTTGAAAGAGAAAAGCATTCTCTTACAAAACAAGTCTATGCTTTGAGTTGAAATGCTAAAGGTTAAATGTTGAAAAGTCCTGTAAGAGTACGCACTGGTTGAATTATAAATATGGAGATGCACAAGTCCAGCCAACATGACATATCAATCTTAAAAGAACTTAAGTTGTGATCTTTCCAGAATGGCTCAGCTGGTAGCCTGTGGGACAGATGTTGCTAAGTAGGTTAGCCCATCATCTTTTTCCACAAAGGAGTTAAAGGATAGCTATTTGGACAACAGGCAGAGGCAAATGTCTGTCCCCTGTACCTGCCCAGCTCCCAGATCTGCCACTGCCACAGTTATGTGGGACTCCAGCCTGCTCCTGAAAGACAGGCAAAGACAGGACTGCCAGTCCCTCTGGCCAGGTCGTTTTATCTCGCAAGGAGAAGGGGATCCCAGAAATAATTTGCAGCCCTTTTGGCCATCAAAATGAAGCTACCTGTACTTAAAAGATCTGTTCGTTTCAAATGGCCTCTTGTTTAACAGCCTCTTGTTTTCTTGAACAAATACTTCAAGCAGGAAGTATTTGTTCAAGAAAAAATCTACCGCTGCAGACAAAAGGACTCTACAGGAGCTTAGGGCCAGGTTGTCCTTGTTTCACAGGACCCACACTGCACCAGACGGAGAAATACTGAGTGGTCCAGCAGTGTACTGCAGGCAAATACAATATCCTTCTTCTTTTCCTTTTCCACTTCACTGTCCATCCTGGCAGATCAGTTTCAAAGCAATCTCTCCACCCTGAAAATGGGTTGACTAAGTATGAACTGGCCATAGTCATTTGCACAGTAGTAGAAGACATCTTCCACACATGTAACTCATGTTTGTTTTAAAGAAATTAAGAATCCATGGATTGGGATGTAGCTCATTTGCTTCTTACTCAGGAGAAGAATCTTTTCCTGATGGGACTGATGGGAAGACAAACTGCTCAGTGTCTGAGAGGCAAATTTTGAGCTGCATAACATGCTTACAATAAAACAACAGATCAGGGCAGAGAAAGGAAACTAAAGTTTCCAAGGAGCAGGAACTACTATGCCTTCATCCCAAACCCATGCTGACTCCCTAGCCAAAGGAGAGTGCTCCTCAACTAGCACAGCTGGATGGTTCATTTACAAATCTCTACTTAGGACCCCACTTGATTAGGGTTCTAATCAAGTGCTATACAATTAAATGAAAAAAAAGCCTCTGAATTCTGCAGTGCCATTGTTGGACAAAAGTGCAGTGGCCTGAACTCGCTTTACAAGTGAAGGTGAGGGAGCTCCTCCACAGCTCAATGCATCAGAAGCCTTCCTCAGCCTCTGAAGGTGCCAATTTCTTTCCAGTGATTGCCCCAGGGCCTGGTAGGAACCGAGCTCCTGATGGAGGTGGCACAGATAAGCACCTGAAGTTTGATGGGGTGACCAGCACTTCCTGCCCTGGCAAAGCAGCCAGCACACACTGTGCTCTCACAGATTGGGTCAAGGGATTGCGGTTGCCAGTTCCTCAGGAGATATTCTGAGCTTTTCCTTCTAATAGAGAACGCTGTTGAGACCATCTACCTCCTGGCGTGAAGGGAAGAGAGCAGGTAATTCTGCCTCTCTCGTTACCCTGCTGTGCCTTATGTAGTGGCCCATACTGGAAGCTTGTAAAAAATATCAAGACCTTATATTCTGTAAACCAAGCCCCAAAAAGGGAAATTTCTACAATCTTAATTACAACTTGCTGTAGGAGGTCCAATTCCAGCCAATCTTCCAAAGCTTGTGGCAGCTGACTTGTTATTCTAGCACGCCTGATGGAAATACAAAATTGCATATCCTTCTTTGTAAGATGACTTCTTGGGCTCTGGCGCTCACTGGCTGTCAGTGGATTATATATTGGATTTTTCTGTCAGCATGTAATAAAAAGGAAGTTTTAAAAAAATTAAAGCAATACATGAAATAATTCCATTCATATTAGGTATTTTAAAACCCACCAGCTAGTTTTAGGCTGCCCTTGTATGGATAACTGAATGAAAAGTACGAAGTCTTCAGCCCCTCACAGAGCTATGCAAGGGCTGGCCATTAATTTCATTTTTATGCTACCAGGGAGAACTGGGGATTTCCTGCTACCAGCAGTGCTCACACACTGTAAAGGATCAGCTCTAGATTTTGGCCACCTTAAATACACAGAGCTAGGATAACTGGCAGGAGAAGCTTACACTGTGTTTTCTCCTGGTGCATTCATCAGAAGGCTTTCCCCATGTTGACTGGATGAGATTAGCCGGAGAAACATCAGGAAATTACTGTGGAGATGTCTTCCCCTTCCACTTTCTCCTTCTCCACTACCTCAAGCTTCATGTAGCAGAGCTGAACCATAAATGTCTGTTCTAAATGCCTTAGCAGTGTCCTTCTCAGAGCTCACTACCCACCACGTCAGGCTATTTAACCTACCAAAGGGTGACACTATCCAATCCTCACCAAACAAGACCTCCCAAGCAAATTCAGCTGTTCTGGTCTCTGAGGGATCCAACAGGATGCAGTGCACACCACTGCACATCATGCAGCACATCTTTTTTGACTGCTGCAATCATCTCATTCCCAGTCCCCACATCACAGAGCAAACAGCTTTCACACAATCAGTGAAACTGATAACATGCCTGCTTGAGAAGGCAGCACCAAAGTGGTTAAGCAAGTCAATAGAGCCACTTTGCCAGTAAGATTTTAGAGAACTAGAAAGGGTAGAAAAGTTAACCCAGCCAGATGTATCTACACTCTGACTCAGGAGAGGATTTTCAATTATATTATTAGAACAGGGCTGAATTAACAGAGCTTCTTCAAAATTATCCACAGCTCATACTGTATCTAGATCTGTACAAATAATCTGTTCTTCAGTCCCTTGACAAATAAACAACAATGAACAGGAGCAAAATCATTTTGAGTCAAAAATTATTCATTTTAAAGTGCAATGAAATTCCTGTACTTAAATTTAGGTACTTTTATATGCAACATACCATTTTGGAAACAAAAAAGCATTTTATTTAGAAAACAAGCTTTAAATTTTTTTAAAGGAATCATCTGGTTTTCAGCCAAAATAATTTGATGAGGTCAACACAAATTTTGCCAGCAGCTTCAATAACCCAGATCTGCTTTTTTTTTTTCTTTTTTTTTTTTTTTTTTTTTTTTTTTTTTTTTTTTTTTTTTTTTTTTTGCATATATATTGAGAAATCAAAACATTTCCCTCAGCCCTGGTTGCAGCTTTAGTCCTAAGAGATGTCCATTTTTCATTTCCCTGTGTTGGACATGGCATATTTTTCTTTACTTGCCCTTGATATCTTTCATGATATTAGGGAATTTGAATAGTAAACACTGAAAAGAAAAGCTTGCTATTTGTTATCTGATCTTTAATCCCAGCTTTCCCCTTTGTACATTTTGTCTAGGCAGCTATGTTTTTCAAAAACATAAGGGAAACTCATCTGCTAATCTGTCAACAAGCCATTCATCTGTAATGTCTGCTCTACATTTGTTTTGCTATGTCACTATGCACTGAATGCTTGATGCAGATGTTTTGACACAAGTGGTAGAGCAAAATTAAATTTGTTGTTTCCTGATGCCACCACCCTCAAAAGATTTATTTAAACAACAAAATCTGCCCTAATTTTAAAAAATAACAGAGTACTCCATGACCATGTGTGACTTCCAATACCTCCAATCAAGGTGTTGCCTTGCTGTTTTAAGGAAATTACACCAGCAAATTTTTTTATACCTTCTAAAGAGATACGGAAGAATGATTTCACTCTGATTTCCACATTTATGGTGGAATCCAATGCACAGCTTCTGTTAAAGAGAAGTAGAAAAGATAGTTTGCAACAGGCACCTCCCAGATGAGAACTAGTCCAAACACTCAAAGCCAGAACTGAAACACTCCTGTCTGTTCCCATATGTTGCACCAGTAATTGTGCCAGACATCTCACCACCTGAGAACGGATGGAAAGACATCTGCTTCCTTTCAGACAGCACCTTACACCAAGCTCTGGGCTTCTGCTCACTCAGTCCACTTTCTTTAACTGCTTCCACTTCAGGAGAGGGGAAGGAAAAAAAAACAAATCCCTCTTTCCAGCAAATATTACATGGGCAGTGTGACTCATGTAGAAATGGTTGGTAGGACACTCAAAACCAAAGTTTCAGGTTCCGATTACATTGTCAACAGGTCAGCGTATATTTTAAGGGATATGTAAAGGCATAATGAAGCCAAATCACCTGGGTTAGGCTGGGTGGCTGGATAACCTGATGCAGTTTTTATTTGAGATACCCTAATGTATGTACAAACGGGCTATGGCCATATCACCTGCCAGTGGGCGGGATCCTGGCATTCACATGCACTGTGGAAAGGGTGGATGGGTGCATGTGCCTGACCCAAGACCCCAAGCCAGCCAGTCTTCTTTCCTTCCATGCAGTTCCCAGGGCAAAAGCCACGTCTGAGGGCTGTGCTCAGGAGTCTCCACTTACAGCAGGGATGGCAGGTGAGTTTGGACTCAAGAACAAACTCAGCCCCCCTGCTTATGTGTTTGCACAGGCACATCATAGGGTTAGTTCATCCTATTGAATTTTACTTACAGGCCCCTTAAAGTCACTGGGTTGAGACAGGCTTCCCCTGGGAGCAATGCCTTGCCTTTGGGGCCTAAATTTAAGGCAGATCACATCCTAAAGCACATTTCTCTTTCCAGGCTCTTGAAAGCCACTACCAACTGTCTTAGACCAGGTGTCTAAACGTAGGTGGGATCAGCTCCGCCACAGTGCCAGCACTAGTAATATATATCTATATATACATATATGTGTGTGTGTGTGTGTGTGCATTTCTAACCATCTTCACAAAAAAGGATCCTCAAAAATATTTTGTTTTAAATTTACAATGGAGAGAACCATGCCACAGTCACACTACGAAGCCTGGACGAGGTGCCTTCAGAAGCCATAGAGGAAAGGGCCTCTAGGCATGAGAAAGCCCTCAACCTGTAGAGGCATAAAATGAATTCACAACTGTGAAGATGATGCCACCTGGACTACTTCCAGAGACATGAGGACCATTATAAATTACCATGTGGCTGCCAGCCAAGAGCTTGCAGCTGAGGCAGGTTTTCTGCTATCCAGCTGGGAGGATAAAGCACATCAGGAGAGGCAGACTGGGAGCCAAGGAAACAAGGAGACAAAAACAGAAGAGCAAAGGACTAATGACTTCTAACACTGAGTCTCATTGTATGACTAGATTCAGTAGCTAGAAAATGTAGCAGTACTTTTACTACTTCACACTCCTTCATTCTCTGATTCGGATCAGCTTTTCAAGTAATTGCACCTCTGCATTTCTGTAATCATGACTATGCTTGCATCTGTTTCATATCCTATTTTTACATCCACATTTTCTCAGTGTGTTCATCACATGAAAAAATTAATATTAAGCCAAAAAGCCATTTTCTGGAACCACCATGTGAGAGTCACAGAGAATGAGACTGCTTTTGTTTCCTTCTTCTTGAGCTAGATGACTACAAAGACAGAGAGCAATATGTCTCTTGAGAGGAACCACTTAAGAGGTTTTTACTGTAAAAAATAAAGTATGAGACCTTGGAGGAAGAACTACCAACTTTCTAGCTGCTTTACCTGCTCCTGTGCCAGCTGCTCTTGGGATTTATATGTATGATACACAAGTGCTGATAATATCAAATATGTCCATCCTCTTCATACAACTGTTATTATTGCAGCTTGTCCAAGAAGTGTACATTAACAAGGGAAGGAACCATGATTATCTGAAATGTGATAGCAAGAACAGCTTTTCTGTTCAGGGATCTTTAGTTATTTCCCCCTCCCTAAATCTGCTCATGTAATTTTGGAGAGCTCTGTGGATTTTCAGTTCCCTGTCACACTGCACAGCCAGTTCAAGGTAGCAATATTAAAGAAGTGCTCTGCCTGCTTCAGCCGTTTCAGTCTGAGAAAGATTTGGTTTAAATCAGAAAAATCAACACAGATCCATTAAAGAGAACCATCCATGTGACTGCTAAATAACTTAAAGAGGAAATTAAGAACTAGCAGATGGCACAAGAAGTTGTACATGGCTTCATAAGCACCAATTTAATCTACCTAACTTTTCCCAAAATTTGTAAAGACACCAATCATGTAAATCAAGATGAAGTTCTGCGCAAATCAGCCCTTTCCTGGATGTGTTTTAAGTTTGAACTGTTTGAATTGCTTTGCATCTCTGGGGCTTGTCTGGGAAGGAAGTATTAAGCCCCAGGAAAAAAAAGCCAGTGTCCAGGTGCATTTTCAGCAGTCTGGAGAATGGCCGTGCATGGCACAATGCTTTTCTATGGGCTAAATGATGCTGATCATTTTTTCCTATTGCCATGCTGCATTGTAGACTCCTGTCTACTGTGTCATCCTCTGACATGTCTTTCAGCACTTCACCTCACCATGGAAACCTGCATTTGCAGTCCTTTTTCAGTGGCTGCTGCCCAGAATTCATTCCATTTCAATATTCCCTCTCCATGCATCAATGGGTCCCGAGAGTAATCCTTCTACAACCATGGGTCCAGGGAGTTTTTAATTCTTCTGACTGAATAGGTACATCCACTTTAGGGTTTCAGTTTGGATTGGGAGCGTGCTTTGAAGTGAATCTCCAGGCTGTCCCCGCATAATGTGCCTTGGTTCACATGACAGAATGGGCTCAGGGCACACGAACTGGATTCCTTCCAAAGAAAGCTTGCAGAAATTGTGCCTATGGAGCCAGCCTGCTCCATCAGCCAATGGATGTGCTGTGAATGGCCCAGACTACAGCCAGAATAGAGTAAACTTCCCTGGAGCATGTCTGGTGTGGGTGTCGGGACCTCAGCCACAACTCTTTTGCTTTACAAACCTCCTGTTGTTCTGCACTGCCTGCTAATACAGATACAGTCAGCAAATGCTATAGGAAGTCTAGGCTAAATTCTGAGCCTGAAATCTTTAAAATGAGTGTAAAAAAACTTACTTAAAGCAACAGAAAAGACATCTGGCTGTTGATATATAAATCTTATCTTTGTGCGAATACAGTTAACCTGCAACGCAAGCGTTCCCAGAAGCACAGCTTATTTCTGGTGTAACCTGAGTTTACATTTGGTCTTCTACTAGTATAAATATTTTAGTAAAACAGGCCAGATCACAACTGGCACAGTTCTTATGGTAAACTTTTAAGTCTAAACTGTTTTCAGAGTGAGTGAGATTCAGTCCTTCATCCACAGTCTAAGTGACTGGCATGAGACCACTGCTAAATGAAGGCGGAGATCAAGGCAGGGCAAAACATCAGAAGGATGCTCCTAGCAGGAGGAGGGACAGATATGTGACCTTTCCTGAGGACCTCTAAAACTATGGTGATCACAGAACAGGGGATTTGTATGCTAAAAGTTTCTGTGTAAATGTTGCTCTCCTTAGAGCTAGTAGAAAACTCAGCATGGAGAAAGTTCTCCCTTTGTTTTTGGGAACACCAGTAAGTGTGATAATTCCACAAAATTAACATGTAATGAAATATTCACTTGTAAGACACAAGAAATGTGTTGTCATGTACAACATTGTGGGGTTGGGCCTGCTTACTTTTTCCCTGGTTTTATGCTGATGTGATGCTAGCTTACTATGATACAGCTACTTCTGATTTGCAGCACTGCAAGTGTTAAGTCTGGCTTCTTAGGTGTATGGATATTTCAAAAGGCATGAGCCCAGTGGGTAAACAGATTTACTCAAGGATAATACTGATCTCTTTGAAACATAGCATGCTCCATCCCATTCTGTTACAAAATGAAAGTTACAAAGAAAAGAAAAGAAACAGCTCCATCCCCATTTACAGGAAAATATTTTACATGATGTGACACCATTGGGAACTGGCAACTGTCTCTGTTCAAATCCGTCAATCTAATACCTTTTCAAAATCATTCCCTGTATTACTGCTATCACACTGTCTATTCCAAGCAACTAAGGCTTTGATCTAAGAACAAATTCCTCTTGAAAAAGCCAGCTGTTAATGTGTAAGCTCATATGTTGAAGTGCTTAAACGCTTTCCTAAACTGGTCCCTGGAACTAGTGGAACATGACACAGAGAGTCCAGTGCATTCATTTCAAGAGCAGACATCCTCATTGCACACGTTAGCACACATCAGCACCATTCACACAAATTAATTCCTTCACTTCATTGTCATTATTTATGCCAGTGCTCCTACAATCCAGGGCCTTTGCTCTTCACCTCAGACTAGTTTCTTTGCTTAAAATTTTAATTTGCCAAATCAGAGGACTGAAATAATAACCGATGGTCATCTGCACTGTACAAATAAAGAAGATCAAAATGCCACACAGAATAAAATTAACAGTGCATTCCTTGAAAGCAATGCTAAAAACATGTGGAAGATGCTTGCTTTACTGAAAATTACTGTGAATTTCCAACATATTTTCAAGCAGACAGAGGATGTATGTAAATGTAATTTACTGATGAAAAACCTTTTAGCTGTTCTGCTAAGGATGAATTGCTGTGAATACAGCAGAAGACTTCTGAATTTTGAAACAACTTTCATATAACTTTGAGACTGCTGAGAGGGCCTTGTCTACTGCAAGAACTTTAGACAGTGAGTTTGCACCTCCTTGTATGATTTTTGTATTATTGTTATGAATTATTTGTGTTTTGGTGATTTCAAAAAGCTCCAGGAATGGTCTAGGACCCCATTATGTGAGGATTATACAGGACAGAAGAACACGCACAGCAGTGTTAAAAGTAATCCACAAGTTGCACTTTGTCTGAATATGCTGTATTTGGAGATTACTTTGTAAGCATTTTTTCCAAGCATCTACCTCTCGTATAATGCACTGAAATACCTTCAGGGAGTCTCTGCATGACAATATGCATTTGTGTTAGACACAGAAAATTTAAAGCTCTCTTCCATATTACACAATAGTATTAGGCCCTTTGAGTTCTGTTAAATTAAAAATGTCTCAGGACTGTTGTACTTCTGCTAAGCATATTTTAAAGCCTAAATGAAATAAAATTACATCATGAACTACATACTCTTATCATTTAATTATGTAGTTGTGTCATATTAAACTACGAGCAGAATTTCTAAAAAAATCAGACAGAAGTAATTCTCCATTTATGATTCACGCTAACATGTTTTATCATTAGCAGTGTAGATCAAAGAAAGAACATGTAGCAAAGCTGGAGAGTGTTTCTTTGCACACTAGAATGAGAGTTTTGTGAACATAAAGCACAAGAGAAGCCTCTTTATTTAGATGCCTATTTAGTAGCTGAGTCACGTACATATTGTTGGACATGAAGGAAAGTTTTAGAACAGCCTCACAAAATCTTACCTCCCTGGGGTATTTTTTTAATTGAAAATATCAGCAGTGTTTTCATTATTGCAGCGAAGGACAGGCAGTGAATTCTGTGCCTTGGCTGGCTTATGACCATGATAATTTTGCAGAAATGCTTTAGGATAGCATATCAAACAGAAAACAAGCAATTGACCAGCTCTTCCAATTTTTACTCGATTGTGTGCCTGCAGTGCTCTCTGCCAGCATGTCTGAGCCCCTCTCTGCCTCATATGTGCTTTTCCCCTCCACAAGAGACAGCAGTGCCATTGCACACATCAGCAGCACAGAGAGGCAGACAAAGCACAGCAGCACGGGATGCCAAGAGCCATACCTGCACCCAGAACAAGGACAGGAATCTCCACTCCTTCCACTGTCTCCCCTCTCTTACCAGGTGTCATCCTCCCAGAAAAGGGTGAACGTCCTCAGTGCTGGGGGCAGTGCCTGCCTCCTCTCCAGTGTTTCCAGTCTGTGAGAGGATGAGGATGCAGCAGCAGAGAGGGAAACCAGCTCCGGCCCAGAATGTTGAGGCCTCCAGGAGCTCATGCCAGTGAGGCATGGGGAATGAGGGGCCACCAGGAGCTGAGGGCAGCTCTGACCAAGGACACCTGCTAGGATGCTGAACTTCCTAGGATGCTATCCCCACAGTGGGTCTCATCCAAAAAGACCCAGGCTCAACTGGGATGGATGCTGCTAGACTAATCAAAAGGAATTGTATTCGTAACAAGATCTTCTTACCTCTGTAGCATAAGAAGAGCTTCAAGGACTCAGGCCAACAGGAGCAGTGACTCCAGCAGGGACAGGGTGAAATTTCCTTTGCCATGGGACATGAGTCTGCAGCTTTCCTCATCCCATCTTGGTCACCCAGGGAACTAGGTCTGCATGGACACCTCAAGATGTGGGAGCAGGTGGATGATGACAGATTGACCTTTATTATGTACTCATTTTGTAATTACACCTAATGCACCCTTTGTCTTCCTGATCACTAATAAGTAGGGAGCTAATGCTAACTCCCTCTTGAGAGGCAGGAGTTAGGTACAGACATTTTGTTGCACACGTGTACATAGCTGACTTTATTTTTCCTCTTGTGCCTCACCTTGCAGTGAATTCCTGGTTCCTATGTTCTGCAAGCATTGCCTTTTTCATGTCTCAGTCACCCACATTTTAAAATCTTCATGCAAGTCCTCTCAGCTTTCTTTAGTTTCACTATCCTATATAATCTTTAATCACACATAAATGTTGATACCTTGTACCATACCTTTTATTGGGTCATTTATGAAGGTGATGTTCTATACAAGTGCCTATGGATACCTTCAGGTGGTCTTTCTCCCTTGCGTAAATAAATAACTTTTTCCTTGTCCTCTTTCTCAACTTTTAAACAAACTTCAACTTTGGTCCCCACTTGATTCCATTACAGCTTTGAGAATTGTGAAATTAAGTTTTTGAAAAATTCGATACACTACTTTAATCATACAGGATTTGCCTGCTGCCTGCCCGTGGGCAAGCAACTCTAAATTTTAGGTTTGGCTCTAGCCAGAGTTAACTTTTCTTTCCTGTTGAAAGAAACTGCATATTTAAAGCAAATGTGTTTTTTTAAATTTTCTGTCTTCTTATGGTCCCTGGGGGAATCATAACAATAAACAAGCAAAGCAAAATTTTCACTTTGGCCCAAAGAATGACTTTCAAATTTACATGTGCCAAGTTTTGTGAACAAGTTTATTCTCCCATTATGTCAGCATGCAGCATAGATGTCTAGTTACCTGATTTGTGGGGGTAATCGGGTACTCAAATGACCTAAACTGTGCAATTACTGGTGCTGGCAGATTACATATGGAAAAATAAGACCAGGCCATAAAAATCTGATCTATTGTGTCCATAGTCATAATAAAACCGTTATGGTTGGTGATTGATTATAGGAATGTTAAAATGCAGAAAAAATTAAAAAAAAAAAAAAAAAAAAAAAAAGCTGCTTTAAATTGCATTGTATTCGCATGTTCAGGGAAAAAAATGATTGCTGTTATCTTGACATGTTTATCACTTTGAGGCTGAGCCAGTCGCTATCGTGTGAGTTCATTCTGTCCCAAAGCTGACAAATTCTATCATGTACTATAAAAATCATTATGGCTCACTTTTGCAGCTGCAATAAAACAGGAAAGCAAATACAGTAATTATTTATATTTAGGACTTAAGTTCTCATGCACATCCAGCAAAACTGACTTAAAAATTTAGACAGAAAACAAGATCCTCAACCTGGATGCACAGATTTTATTCCAAAACTGGTCTCAATAGCAATCATTGATATTTGTGTAAGAAAAAGAACAAGCAGAAACAGAGGCAATATATTGACATCATGTATTGCTGATCTCATTTGTTTCCCAGAGACCCCTCTGTATTTTTTAGCATTTTTACTTCTTTCTTTTGGAGGGAGTTGGAGGTCTGAAAGTGTCCCCTGGCTGCACCTCTTCTGTGAATTTTCTCGCCATAGCACATTTTGCAGCTACACTTTCTGCAGAAGTGTTCCCCCTCAGGGCCTTCTTCCCCGAGCACCGTTCCATGGGTATGTGCAGGTTGCTGCCACACTGCCAGTGTCGTGCTCAAACCCCAATCCCCCAGAGCCGCCCCCATAACCTGGGTTGTGCTCCACCATGCACCAGCTGCTCCCTCACCAAAGGATGCCAGGGTACCTTTGGATACTTCAGCCAAGTGTAGGACAAACTGGCATTGGGGATGTCGAGTCCTTGTACATTTTCCCTGCAAACATGCATCAATTCAGTGGTATGGTCAATCATACCGACAACAACTCCTACTTTGGTGGAAGTGATGTGGGGTTTGTTGTATGCCTCAGTTATGCTCCTCAACCAGGACCAGATGTACATCATCTTGGTGTCAATTTGCACCTTCCCTTAACAGCCTTCTGCCAGACTCCCACCCTTTAGACTGAGGGACTGAAACAGTTGAGCAATCTCACATACCCCACTTTTAGCTTTTTTCCTCATTCATCGTGCTTGAAAATGCTTGAAATATCTCTTGGGTTTGATCACAGAAACTAAATCAGGAATATTTCACACTCCTCATTTAGCTTCCTCAGAAAAAAAAAGTCAGATCAAAACTGTAACATGACCATGGGCACCTGCAGCATTAGAAGATGCAGATGGCCTTTGCTTGCATTTATAAATACACAGGTGTGCTTCAGGAAGTGAGAGCTATGGGTTTCATCTGTTTTTATCAGTTCAGGATGCTGTAATTTCCAACCTCTAAAAGCATGCCAAGCAGTGAAGATAAATACAAATCACTGAACTACAACAAGGGATGTCAGGGCCCATCTCAGCACTTCACACCAGTGTCTTTATGGACTCACATCCCATCAAGGGTATATCCGAGGACTGGTTTGGTCAGATGACTAAATCTGGCACCGTGCAGGATCAGTCATGAGACACCATCCTTGGAAGACCCAACCCCATTTATGATGGGCTGGAAAAATATAAGACAAATATTGTACCCATGACATTTCTTCCGTGCTTAAACACACCTTCCAGATGATTCACCAAAGCCTGTATCAGTCAAATTCCCTTAAAGCTGCCATTCATGGCTGATGTTAACTGTCCATAAACATTACCAGCTCAGGAACCTGAGCACTAAGATATGTGTAGGTAGGCTGAGTTAACACATTGCCACAAAGTACTGAAGGTTCATTTGAAAAATAGAGAAGAATCCCACCTCAGCAGAAATTAAGACATTTACAACCTAATCCATCAAGTGATGCCAGAAAACCCAGCAAGGATCAGCTCCCAGCCTCTCATCCAGCAACCATATGTTCAGAACAGATTTAACCAGAACAAAACAAAAAGTACTTCTGTACTCTTTTTCCTTTTTTTTTTTCTGGGAGCCTCAGGAATATAACCACATGAAATGCTTCAGCACTGATTGGCAAGCTTCTATATTGATTGGCTTCAGAGGCTGATTAGATAAGACAGAGTCAACTAATGAGAGCCACTACAAAAATCTACTGGTGTGTTATCTGTGAAGATAAACTCCCCAAACTCCCAAGCCAGTCTATTGAGTAGATCTTTTATCTAAACATATCCTGATATTGTTGACAGTATTGTGCACAAACAAAACATGAGACACTAACAAAAGGGCTTTGTTAAAAAAAAAAAAAGGTAACTCCTGTCCTGGAGAAAAAAGAAATCAAATAGCCTGGACTTTAAACCCAGAAGTAAGAAGTGGGAGACTGGCATGAACACCTGCCATCCCTTATCTGTAATTCAAACTCTCCTTCACTCTCAAAATATAAGAAGTAAACCCTAGGAGAGTTTTGTTAAATGCCTCACATCCCATCATACTGACCACATTAGCCATAACCTCCTTCAGAGGAGCAGCTGGATATTGGATGCCCTGTCTGGAAAAAATGCTTTTCTTAAGCTGTGTGCTCTGCTTATCTTACTTCTTTTTACTTTGTCATGTTATTTTTCTAGCTATTGTACTGGATCTGCCTGAAGCCCTCCCTCAGTTTTCACACAGCTCATTTGGAAGTGAAAAATCTTGCTGACTCAGTAGGGGTTTTGGCTGATTAAAACCCAAGTAAAGGAGGCAGGGCAAAGCCCAGACTTTGTGCTTCAGCCTTTCCCTGCTCAATCCTGCCCAGCTTTGGGACGCACCATTCCAAATCTCTGTATTTTCCATAGCGTGGACATACCAGTTGTTGGAAGTCATTTGCGGGTATACAGGACGTGAGGGGAACGTCCTGTGATGCATGACCTGTTGGCATCTGTCAGATGAGCAGCACTCATTTAAGGCAGATGTCCAGGAGAGAATCCAGCCCAGCCTTGGGCTTCTGCATCAACCTGAAATAAATAATAAGTCTAAAGGAGAAAAAAGGAGTTTGAACACATTGTGCTCTGAATTTCCTCAGAGGGGTTTGCCTGGGAAAAGCAAGAAGCATTCCTCACCCTGCTCTGGCTCACACTGACAGGAGGTTAAGCTGCAGGGATGATACAGTATACTGAACTAGGCAAGGGGTTTTCAGAGCTGTTATCTATTTTAAAATAAACATTCCAGTGTGTATTGTTATCATATTTTGTCATGCTCTCATAATTTAGGAAAAAAAGTAAATAAAAGCTTCTGAATATCAGTTTCAGGGGGTATTTTTATAGAATCTGGCTCACACACCAAAAAAACTTCATTTTTCTGTTCACTCTTCTATTCAGCTTTTTATCTAAAAAAAACTTCAGATCCCAAGAATACAACTACTCCTTGAGACTCATGCAAAACTTTATTATTAAGCATACATGGCAAGGCAGATGGAAGCCACATCTAGTATTCTTCCTTTAAGGTTTGCCATTGCAAAAAAGAAAGGTCTCTCTCCTAATATCTTAAGTCTAGAAAGTCTAAACTACCCAAGAAAAATTTCAAATTGTTTCAGGCAGTCTTTCCCTTCATTTATGATACTGCTTGCCAAAAAACACAGTTTTCTGTGCATCCCAAAATCTGCTCACAGGCCTTATGGCACCAGGTCTGGAATGCTGATGCTCCCTGCAGAGCTCACACTGTACAGTCATGGTTCGGGTTTTTATGGAGATTAAGTAGTATATGAATTCCTTAGATAACAAAGCAGCAGCAAAGCCGAGTGAACTTCAACTGTCTCAAAACAAGAATGCCAGGAAACAACCAGTTGGCTGTGTAAGAGCTTCTTACCCTTGGCCACTGCGAAAATCCAGGTAGCTGAGCAGATAAGCAGAGCTTTGTTACCATTTAGTTCTTAGCAAAGCAGCAGTACACATTCAAAGCTCTTGTTATCTTAACAATCCTGTAATAAAAGTTCTGCCTTCCAAGGCAGTGCAAAGGTTATCAGCTTGTTTCTGAAACACAAATTCGCTATAAATCATCTAGAGAGCTGGAACAACTGAGGTGTCACTTTTGCAGGTGCCGAGGGGAGAGGAGGGCTGGTCTCCAGAATGCCAAGCAGCTAGTGTAGGGGTCAAACTCCAGCCTCACGTTCCCTTCAGAGGGAGAAATGTTGACTTACGTGTGCCATTTCACATAAGTTATCTTGTCAAAAGGAGAAAGTCTATTGGAAATCTCAGGGATTGTATCCCTGCTTGGATATGTGTCAGACTTGAAAATGGGAACTCCTTTGGGGGATCACATATAGCTAAGTCACTAATATTGAGTTTATCCTGCATTTTGGTTTTCATTTTGTCTTCTCCTGCCTAGAGGATGGGTAGGTTTTTAAGGGCTTAGGGCCTAGGTGGGGGTAAAGAAAAAGGGTGTCCAAGTGCTAAGAGGACTTCACAAATCTATACCTGGATTTGCCTACTCACTTGGGTGTTTTGGCAGAAGCTAGGCAATTCTGAATACCTGCAAACAGGTACTCTGTGTACTCTGAGTTGTTTAAGAAAACCTGTCCCTTAACACTTGGTGATTGTTGAGTGTTTTATAATTATCCATGGCTTTAAATTGTCATTAATGAAAAAACCTAAGGGTTTCCCTGGCTGCTGAACTTTGAAAGCTGCAGTACTTTTTTGCTAATTACTTATTTACATCTAAGTTGCAAGGTTCAGTTATCTGTGCACATTATTTATTAATGAGACAAAAAAATTCAAATACAAATTTAAGTAAAACCCAAGAACATATAATATAGTTTTTCTAAAATTTAAAGCAATTGGTTAAGCACTCAAGGACTTTGCACCTTCAATATGGATGAGTCAATTCTAACACAATGCATTAGCAAAGATTAGTTTCATATGCTAAAACTGAGTCACACACTACAAAAATGAAAAACACCCTATATTTTGTGTCCAGGAGTGCTTCGCATCGTGAATTGGACAGAACAAATGAAGACGAGAGTCTGTCTGCAATCTTTGCTCAAAAGAAACAGAGCTGAAGTTGAAATTGGCTCAGCAGATAGCAGCTAGTAGTAGGAGAATGGGAATTACATCAGGTCATATTTAAACCATGTATCCCATGATGAATTTATTCACAGCCAACAAAAACAAGATTCTAACATTTTATTCTCATATAGACTGTGTGCTTTAAGGGAGACTAAAAATCTGCCTCTTGAAGAAGCAAGGCACCACTGGACTTTGTTTTCCTTCCAGACCTGCATTCTTGCCTTAAAGCAATTGTATTCATTAACCCATACCCATGAGTTGCTTCATTTGGACATACTGAAAAAAAAAATGAACACTTCTGCTACTGAGTGTATCCTTTCTGTGTGGAAAATTATTAAAACCACAGAGACATTTCAGGTCTGGTGGGAGGTGTCTTTCACTAAGTTTAATCAAACCATATATATGAGGAAACGTTGACAAAATGTTTCTCAGCTGCAAATTACCTACAAATGAGAAATTGCTCTATGTTAATGGTGGTGCTGCTTAAAAAAATATTTACAGATTATTTATCTCCTGAAGTCACATAATGGTAGGTAATGATACTGTTTCCCTCACTCCTACGTCCTCTTTGTACAATAAAATATCTTCCCTGAGAAATTTTGCTGCATTGAGTCCTGCCTTTTCTTACAACTGTATCATTTATTTCTCTGCTCATTGACACACTTCAATTCTCATTGGAAACAAATTAATGTTTGATTATGTGTTCTCTTGCATCTCTCTCTCTTGTCATCTAGTATAGACCTCTTATATACACAAAAGATGCAATGGAGAGTGTATATTCACATCCTGCTTGCTGTATTCAAATACAATAATTAAGGTGGACTACCACTGTGACGTGCTGCTGTCTGGATATCTATTGTAGGATATGATAGGACAAGGGGAGATGGCTTCAAACTGAAAGAGGGCGGGTTTAGATTAGATATTAGTTAGAAATTCTTAACTGTGCAGGTGGTGAGGCACTGGAACAGGTTGTCCAGAGAAGCTGTGGATGCCCCATCCCTGGCAGTGTTCAAGGTCAGGTTGGATGGGAGTTTGAGCAACCTAGTCAAGTGGAAGGTGTCCCTGCTCATGACAGGGGGTTTGGAATTAGATAATCTTTAAGGTTCTTTCCAACCTAAACCCTTATATGATTCTACCTTTGCTCTTACACTGATTCTGGAGCTAAACTGCTCAGATGAGAAGTAAAAGTTGGGCTTTATATATTATAATGCTGTAAAGTAGAAAAAAGGAAAAATCCTTGTGGACTTTAATTATGGTATGGAGGTTTTGATTGAGAATAGCTTCTTTTGATAAGCAAGAAGGAATTTCTTTATCATGTCCCATTCCAGAATGGGCTTGCAAGACAGGAGTTAACCTGAATAAATTTGCTCAGCATGAGCAGCAATTCTCCTGGAACAACATGAATACTTATTGCATTAGAGGCTGTATAAAAAAGCACCCAACAATCAAAGGAAAATGCAAGAATCATATCATTCAGTCTCTTGCATTTAGACTGCTAAGGGTATGGAATATTTCCAGAACTCTGTCTGAATCTCTGAGTACTTGCCTAATTTTTGCTGAGTTCTCACTGAAGCAAATTCTGTTTGCACTAGAACAGATTTCATTATGTCAGCTGTGCACATCTCACACACAGCTGTGTATCCCACCTCTGCAGGGACAGGCTGTCAGCAAGCACCTGAAGATGAAGCTCTGTCTTTCTACACCTATTTCTGTATTTTATTAATAATGTTGTGCTGTGGCCAACAAAATGGGAAACAGGCAGGAGCACAGCTTTGATGGCTAGTCATCTGACGGAATTTGGGTTAAACCCTTTGCAGCTTCTGGAGGCAAGAGGAAAAAAAGATGGTCTCACAGCTCAAGCAGTTAAACTCTTAAACTCACCTATAAAAATCTATACCTATGCCTGCTACTGCTGCAGGTTTTCTGTGCAGTGTCAGATTAATGAGACCAAAGCTGTCACTCAAGTTCACTAATGACTTGTACCTTTTTTTCCTGCAAGCATAGTTTGGTAATCAGAAGTCCAAAACACTAAGCACTCACAAATGCAAATGAAGCCAGTGGAAAGATGCCTGAATATGCCTGTGCTACGTAATGCTGGCCACAGCAAAGGTAGGCTGGAGCATACATTGCAGAAGACCCAGAGTCACACCTCGATCGGTGGGGGTGAAACAGCTCACACAAAATCAGTTGCTTCTTGAGGAAGGCGGCCAAAGAAAACAGTCGTCACCTGATCCAATGGGGGTCATCACCAGTGACCAACCTTAGAGGCAGTGATTGATTTTGCAAGAGCAGCAAAGACCTTTTCATCTGCTTTTAATACACTATGGCCTCTGTGCATTTGAGTCCACCAGCTGAGTATTTTTCTCTCTTCAGCATGAAGACTGCCATGGAGACTGCAAATGGTGACAGATGGGAGAAGTTGTACTTTGCTATGTAAGGAAAATTCAGCCTCCTATATGACCCTTGTAAATATTACCTATGTTAAACTGAAAATGCCCTTATCAAAGATCAAACTGAGCTCCTCTCATGCACTACCTCTTTTTTCTTCTCTTGAAGAAGCAAGCTGTAAGAAAATCAGCTCAGACCTGAGAAGTGGAACTCAAATTGTACTGATGTAGGAGGGACCATTATTCATAAAGGACCAGCATTTAATCAATATAACGACAGTTGTCTCCCAGCTGTAATAGCTTATGTAGCATGGAAAAAAGTAGTCAAATTCCCAAGGGATTCAGGCTTTGAAAGTGGTTTACACTGAACCTCCAGGGCTTCCACAGCTCTCAGATCTTTGCCAGTGCCTGATCAAGGCCTTTATCTTAATCAACAAAGCCACCAATGGATTAAAACCAAACATCTCCATGACAGGCTGAGGCAAGTCTAATTTACTTGGGCATGCAATAGTAATGCCAAAACTTCTCTGCCATAACCAGAAGCAGGAAGAAGTACATAAAAGCTCAGGTTTTAAAAGGATATTAACATAAATATGAAAAAAAAATTTAAACACCCTAAAAGAGCAGCCCCGTAAGTCCCAGAGCAGTGAGAGCCACAGCTCCTTAGTCTGTGTGCACTGTCTCTGAAAGTAATATTACCTCATTATTACTGAAAAACATCAAAGAAGATCAGGACAGAAGAAAAAGAAGATGCAAAGTTTATGTTTTTCTAATGAGTCAATTGATTAATAAAATCAAAATATCACAAAAGTGCAATTCCTCAGGCTTCCCCAGCACAGTTTCTATATTAGAGTCAAAGCAGGGTCTCATCTTGGCATTTAGGAAGACACTAAAAATGATAGCCCTGGTATCTGCTCATACATCAAGGAGAACATCCAAAGGGTGTTTCAGCAGCACTTTGGTGAAACAACCCGTACTTGACATCCCGCTGAGAACTCTCAGCTGCACCATTTTGCCCTGGGACTTTTAAAAACTGCATAAATTAGCAGGGTGTTATTGCAAACATGATCCAAGAACACTCTGAAATTAGTTCTTGCTGAGTCTGAAGTGGGGTTAGGATGACATGTTTCCCTGACTTCTGGAAACAAGGAGAAAATTTAATCATTTTTTTCCCTGGCCAGATTGTCCTAACCTAGGATTTAATAATTTTCCTACACTTCTCTGAGACCTGAAAATCTTTATGCAGAAAAACACTTCAAGACACTTCTTTTGCTTTCTTTCAGAAGAATGTCTGTTCAGCCTCTAGCAGACCATTTCAGAACCAGGCCCTGCACAGGGAAGGAAAGATTAGGCCCCTAATGAGTGTTTTGTCCCAGGGATTGATTTTTGGTAATGGAATCTCTTTTGGTTATTTTTTATTTCCTTCCCCTTGTTATTTCTGTATTTTTATCCTTTTTTTTTTTTTTTTTCCCTCTTCTGGTATGTATTCCAGACCCTGGATCCCATATTTAGTTTCCTGAACTTCTCCAATATTTGTTCTAGCCATCCTGCTTGTCTGCCATGAGTATCAGTTTCCTTCCTTCTAGTTAAGAGGGCAAGGAGAAAAGAAAACTGTTCCCAGGCCAAGCAGCAGTGCCACTCTGGAGATCATTTGGTTGGTTGTGCAGCCTGAGAATGAATCATTGCTTGCAACACTTAAATCTTCCTCCATTTCTCACTTTCCCTTTCCTAGGGAGCGAGGAAGAGGTGGTGCCAGAGGCTGCTACATTTAGTAATGCGTGAAGTAGAAGTAAACAGTTAAGATTAAAATTACCTTGATTGTTATTCAATACCCAAGAAGATGATATGACATAATGCTTGCCAATTGCTCGAATGACTCATTTTTAGCAGTACTTGCTAATTTTTAGTAGATTTTAGGTGAACCAAACCACCTAACCTATGCAGCAGCTGTAGCCTGCTTCCCACAAGATGCCTCCACTTCTCTACTAGACCCCTAAATGACTGATGGTGATTACTGAGTTTTCCTCTGTTAGTCCATGCTTGCTCTAACTTCTTCGTTCTCCATCTGCATCCACTACTTGGTGTTTTTTTCCCAAGAAGCTGTCTTTTCTGAATATGGCTTAATAACCCCCTCTTTCATCTTGAAGTTGTGCTCACAAGCACATCAGTTTTCTTTCAGGTTATGCTCCCAATCTCGCTATAGACCCTAACATGACCACCTTAAATACATGGAAATCACAGGCATTGCTTTAACATTTCACTTGCAGTCAGTCCTTCATAGGAACCCTTTCTTCACTCCTAAAGGTGTAAATTTAGGAACAGGGTGATGTAATGCTCACAGCCACTGCTGCAGAGGCACCACCAGAACAGGGGCTTTCAGGCCAAGCACGGACAGTGCCCACAGCCAGTTGGTCTGTGGTGCCACTGCTCACAGGGCCTTTGCACTTCCCAGCACAGGCTCAGTCCTGCCCTCACCGACTCTTGCAGGAAGAGGGTACAGTCTCAAAGGAAGCAAGTATGTTCCACGTCTCATCTTTCAAGGATCAGTGTTTAAACTCACAAATCCGTCCTCTTTGACATTCTAATCTCTGGTTGTAAAATGGATTTAGTGGTTTAACATTAAAATTTCAGGCACAGTTAAGGAAGGGATTGCAAAAGAGTTAATAAGCAAAATAGTTTAACAAATTTTGGCAGAGAAAATTGAAAAGCTCAAATGATCTCCTGACCAAAAGAGTTTAGCCCTGGATTTGCCAGTGCTTCCAGCCCAGCACCTGGACACATCAAGCTATCACAAAGAAAGTGACACCAGGTTTCTATTTTGTCTCCTGTCACTCTATACTTTTGTTAAATGTAATGAACAGGCCCATTACACCAAAAAAAGTAAAGTCACTCATTGCTGTCTGTAGAGTGGGCATCTGGCCACAACATCTCCCTGCTGCTCTGCAGTGACTGCTTGAAAAATCATCTTCATTGTTTCACGCCACCCTAAACATACCTGCACACATCCACACACCATTTGCACGTTATCATACTGCATTACAGGAAACAACAATAAAAGAGATAATGCCCCACCAAACCCCCTCCAAAGGGACTGGACTCTTCACATACAGCCAGGTGTACTTAGGTACATGAAAATTGCCCATGCATGACCTTTAGCAACAGTTGTAGTTGGTTAACAAAACAAACAAAAAAATCTGATCTCCTGCAGGGGATTGAGAACTTCATCTATTTTAAACTTATGAATGTAAAATGAGATCTCATTTTTGAATGCAGAGATATTGCAGGTCAAAAACTGCTGGGAAGGAGATTTTTGATCTGGGCAACAGAGCAAGAAGTGGATGTGTACCTGCTCTGTTAAGCAAGACCGTAGATGCACTGCTGCATCCACCATTCACTTTTTGGTTCAGAGACATAGGAGATCATTTTGTTCTTGCAAGCATACACTGCCACAACTTCTTCACCCTAGTAGTCATGTTCAGGGTTGCAAGTGAGAGCACCAATTAATTCCAGATGATTGACTCACTGGTGGCACAATGCTAAGTGTCAATAGCAGGTGACAAGTCACACTCAGTGCCACAATGAGAGGGCAGTGTTACCCTGTACTCAGCTCATTCATGTTTTCAGTAGGGTGACTCCTCCTCCTCTGCTTCATCCTGTGTCAATTAATAAAATAAAATAGGAGGGAAAAGAAAAAAAAAAAAAAGGAAATATTATGAGAAGGAAGGAAGGAAGGAAGGAAGGAAGGAAGGAAGGAAGGAAGGAAGGAAGGAAGGAAGGAAGGAAGGAAGGAAGGAAGGAAGGAAGGAAGGAAGGAAAGAAAGAAAGAAAGAAAGAAAGAAAGAAAGAAAGAAAGAAAGAAAGAAAGAAAGAAAGAAAGAAAGAAAGAAAGAAAGAAAGAAAGAAAGAAAGAAAGAAAGAAAGAAAGAAAGAAAGAAAGAAAGAAAGAAAGAAAGAAAGAAAGAAAGAAAGAAAGGAAAGAAGATACAATGAACAAAGACAACATTATTGTGCTAAGCCCAAGGCACTGCAGCACAGGTTGAGGTATACTTCAGGCACCAAGACATGCCATGGAAGGAAGGAAAGCAGAAGGAAGGAAACTAACAGAGTTTGTGTCAAATACTGTTTCTGAATGACACATCTTTTATGTCCAAATGTGAAGCCTCTTAAAAGGCCTAGCTTTCAGAATGCATGAAAATTTTCTTTTATTCAAAGAGTGCATCGTGATGGGCTCTTGTGTGTGGTAAGTCCTTAAATCACCAAACCATCCCATCTGAGAATCTTTTCAGAAACAGGCCACTCATTCCTGCTATGTCCCACAGTAAATAATTTCTCTTTTCTTTTTTAAGGTTTTGTTGGATTTTTTTCTAATGCTACGGAGTTTGAAGACAGATGTAAATTAATATCCTGTTAAATAGCCTGCTCTCTGCCATGTATAATATCACTCATGCACTGGGAAAGTGAAAGTCCATCATACTGTATCTACACCATATCCTGCCTTTCTTGGCAAAAGAAAAAATCTGACTGGCACATATCTGTGGCCAAAGATGACAGACACCACAGCCACCCCATCCAATGTCAAAGACCTGATGAAGCCTTGGGGAGATGTCAATCCAATAAATTACATGGGCCTTTTCCAACAATTAGAGGCAATTAAAGATGGAGGTGTTTTGGACGAGGTGTGCAGAGTGAAGTGGGAAAGAGACAGGAAGGAGTGAGAGCCAGGGTAATTGTTTGGGAAAAAAAAGGAGAGAAAAATGTGTACTTTACTGTTTCATGAGGTGAGTTGGTGGGTGTGAGTGCACATGTACCTCTACCCTCTCCTGGAAAGCAAAGGAACGGCCAACTTTAGCCTGCTCCAGCAAGAGCCAGAAACAGCTCCTTGCAAGCAGCCCATTGCACTGGGCAAACCAACAGACTGCTCAGCTGGTAGTGTGCGAGCTGGAACACCCACCTTCCTGTACTTCCTGGGTGCCAGCCTGTGGGGTGCTTTTGACACCTCTGGGAAGCTCTGTTTCCCACTTTTTCAGTCCCTTTTTTCCCAAGGTTCCCCTGGTCCTGTCCTAAAGCACCAGATAGGTACATAGAACTAGTAGAACTCTGTCCCACAGGTCAAAAAGGAGGAATTAGAGGAGGATGAAAAGGGTGCTCCTTACAGTAGGTTTTGCCTGTGCACTTGTGCATCTCTGAGCCTGTAAACCAGAGGAAAAGTAAAAAGGACCATGAGTTCAACAAAACACCATGCTCAGAAGGGCAAGGGGTAGAAGGGGCTCCTGCTATCCTGAAGCAGTTCTCCACCTCTAAGGATATGAACAGCCAAGACCTTCTCTCCCACAGGACAAGACTCACTTGTCCAAGACAGCCCTTGTCTAGAGTGCTGAATATCCAAATATCACCACGCAGTGGAAAATAAATCTGCATGTTAGCTGAGTTTACACATGGATACCTGCTTCTGGAAGAAGCATGGCATCAGCCTTGCCTCATTGGGGGAGCAAGCACAGCAAGAAGAAGGGTGACAAAAGCTACATGTGCAGGGAGAAGACAAGAAAGATTGAGCAGAGTGAGTTGTAAATAGAATATTTGTGTCTGAGTTTCAGTTCTGAGGCGTATCTCCAGTAAGTGGCTGCCACACCAGTGTTTATACCAGTGGTTCACTTAGCCTCTGATCTAAATGCAGTGTGTTCTGTTTTCTTGGTAAATATATCTTGCATTATGGCATATCTGCTTACATTTTAAAACTACCTAAGGAGTAAATAATTTGCTCTTTTCGACAGGCATACTGGGAGTTTCAGTCTGTTACCCATTTGCTTTAAATATCAGGCTGTAAAACTGTGCTTGTGTTTTTGGCTGACATCATTGTTAATGATGCACTGTGCCTATTCTCCGGTTATGGAGGAATTCTCACATTATTTCTGGGATAAGCTAATAATGAATGTTACTCCGAACAAATCTTATGTTTGTGGTTGACTTGCTGCCAGTGTAGGAAATCATGTTATGATCATTATCTCACTCTACCTCCTCCCTCTCAAGTGCAAAGTTTTAGTATTCACTCCAATGCAATCTGTATCAAAAGAAGCAGTGCCAATTTGGTGTGCAGTATATGCACCAACTCCATTTAATAGTGTGGATGTGTCATTCATACTGGTGGGGGAACTATCCTGGCAACTCAGCTTCCCAGGTTTTTGGGGGGCAGCACTTCATTTCTTATGTTCAGCTCTATACCCTCCTCTGCTTTGCAAAATTTCCTTCAGTGATTCTCATCGAATGAACCTACCTTAAATGTAATCATTTAAATAGGTTTACTTGCACTTATTTAGCATTAGAACAAAGAGAAACAACACAGACATCACATAGGTTATACTTGTCACACTGCAAACACCTCAGTAGAGAGAAACAGAGCAGTTCACTTCCAGGTCTTTAAAAACAGAGCTTGCAGGAACAACAAAATATGTCTGCAATCGGAGTGTTGCAATTAAGGTCTTGTTCACACTAATGATTGGAATAGCATTGAAAAACAGTCTAACAGACTGCATTCAAGCTCTGTTAAGTGGTTGCCTTCACATTTGGGATCCAACCCGCCAGGGCCTTCAGAGCTTGACTTTTCTCTGATGTGGTTACCAAACAGTGGAACATTTCTAGCATGACCAAAACTTAGTCATGCTTCAGTAACTTAACTCAGATTCCACATCTTCAAGCCTGAAAGTAGTTTGAGGGGCACAGTTTCATCCGTGCCATCCATAAAACGTAATTTAACCCTGCTTTCAGATCGCCTTGGATGTTGTGGTATGCATACATCACCTACACTGCTTTCGTGCACCGTGCTGTCAAAGAGGCCATGAATCCTGTGACTACAGCCATCCAGTTATGGCATGTGAGAATTTTCCTTTAAAAAACCCTCTCCAGTGTTAGCACAGTTGAACTTGTATTCCCCCTGTTGCTAGAATCAAGGCTTTCAAACAGCTACATAATACAAGTAACAGGGGCAAAACCACTATCTACTTTTACGATGGAACGTGATCGGTGTGTGAAAGGTCCCTATGATGTGGTGACGACAGCAGAAGGAGACAGGACTGAGTGACTCAAGCTTTCCTTCCAGGTCCCTGTTAGTGTGAGGGTTCCCAGGGGTTCTTCTCCTGCTATAAGATAGCACAGTTCTTTCCACTGACGTGTAGTTATATCCAGCTCGGTGAAAACTGAGCTCGTTCCTTGATTTTCTCCTCTCTGAACATCAGGTGAGTTATGGCAGGGGGGAAAAAAGACATTTCCTTTTCTCCTCATCTCACTGCCTACAAGCCAGTGGCAATATTCAAGTCCAGAAAACTGCTTCTTGGTGACTTAGAGTGGCAAGATCTCAGAAGAAAAAGACAGACAGTAAAAGCAGAATATCTGTCTGAATATGATCCAAGATGTTTTTTTCCATCTACACTTTTCTCTAACTTAGGTCCAGGTTTCCCTCACACCTAAAATGGGTGTGCTACTTGAGGGGGGTTGAAACAATCTTCTTCTCTAGTTAGAAAACAGAGAAGGTCAAGAAGTAACAGACTTAAGTGAGAATCTTGTTGGCATCACAACACCTTCTCAACTAGCAGACCTCCTCCAGGACTGTCCTTGGAGCCTCTTCCTGTTACTACTCAAGTTTTAAAACCCTGGTCCTATACAGCCAAAGAAAATAAGAGGCTAAACCAGATTCAAACATGTTGGTGAAACACTGCATCAGCACATACAGAATCATGCTTTAGACAACTGTCACTGAGGCCACCGCCTACAAGTGGCACCGTTCTGTCAGTAAAAAGACAATTCATTATGATACAGTAGATGGCATAAAAGAAGGCAAAAAATTAAATTTAAAAAAACCTTGAAGTCTTATTTTACAATTTCAGGCTGTTTCATGGACCACTGGTTTTAAAAAGTGTGTGATTGTGGGAAGCGAGGTGTGGAGAGGGATGACTGTTTTTATAGCCAAGCGCAACGGAGAGTGGTCTTGAGAAATAGAAGATGTGTTCCACAATGGATTAAGCAGAGAAAACCTTACACACAGAAAGTGTTGGAAGGCTGAACCATAAAAAGAGAGAATTTAGTAAGTTACAACATTTTCTTGAACATTAACTACTTATAGGCCAGTAGTACACAAGCTTTCCCTTTGCTACATTAAAGGTGTACCACTTCCACACACAAAATGAGCAGACTTCAAAGAAGATGCCCATGACCAGTCAGGGTAATTTCAGGTTTGTTTGTTTTTTTTAAATATGTGCACAGGAGAGGCCTCATTGAAGTTCTAGACAATCCCTTGGAGAAAACATTTTTCTGGAGCATAATACATTTTTGTATGTGGTATGCCAGCACCTAATCCACTTTCTTTTCCACAAAGTGAGTGTTCTCTGGGAGTTTTCTCTTGGGATGCCTAGAAGCACTGAGCCAGAAATCCCCTCTGTCTCAGCACCGTGATCCAGCTCCATGCTGCCCATCCTCCCTTATTGTGTTTCTCCAGCTCCTCATGCTCTTGTGCCTTTATCTTGTTAGCCAACTTGCTCTATCTGCCCACGGAATTCTCTGCCTGATGAAAACCTCCTGCGCACAGACTTTCCTGGTCTCGACGCTTGTCTCCTCTCAGACATGTAGACATAATGGTCTGAGGAGATCAATTTCTTCTTTGAGGTCCAGTCTTATCTCCCAGACAGTGGTTTATGCAGTGGGTTCCCTGGGGAACTTTCCTCTTTGCACATGGAGCCACTCCTTTGGCCAAAAGCTAATGAATGTGTCACGTCTCCAGACTGCGCCATGAAGACAGGCGGGAAGGATGCACAGCCAAGCAGGCTTCTTGTGCTCTTAGACATCTATTCTGAGGCATGGAGAGGCACTTCACTTCCCAAATTGGTGGAATATCCCAATACCTCAGCAAGGACCTCTCATGCAGCCAGTTTGACTTTTCCCCATGTCTTCAAGGTGCACTGGGATATTCATGGCTGTCCAAAGCCTGTATTTCTCCCTCCTCAGCATCATGCTGCTATCACCACACCAGCAGCATTGTTCCCATTGTGGGTGGTGTTAATAACCCATTGACTGCAGTAAAAAAACCACCAATGATTTGTTCCCAGGTCTACAGGGAAGAAAACCAGGCAGGAGGTACTGTGCTTTGGCCTAGCTCAGAGTGGCTTGCTCCATTCTTCAGAGACATTGGCCCTTTTGTGCAAGTTCCCAATGGCTTTTGGGGGGCTGGGGTGTAGTTTGGACTCCAGTTGCTCACAGCTCTTTCCCCCACACTGTGCAAGATCAGTTTCTACAGTAGCCCTGGGGAAGAGAGTGCCCTATTTTTTGCAGAAAGCAGCATGGGCTGGAAAGTTCAGGCCAGACATAAACCTCTTCCAGTTTGGAAATGTCCACATCTGGGATTTGATTAAGGACCATTTCCTGCTATTAGCTGCCCTTGCCAACAAGCAGTCCCTGCCAGGGAAGCAGAGCAGCTCAGTGATGGTTTCTGTGGGGACACAGGGGCTGCTGGTGTAATGAGGTTGTCCTCCTGAGGACTGAATGGAATAGCTGGCGATATCAGATGCTGCATGAAGGACCTTCAGGGTGTGGGATCCAAAGCCAGCTGTATCAGTTTATCTTGCCTATTTACACATCCCAAGCCCAATAAATACCTTCCCTGCTGCACCCTCCTCTCATACTGCCCAGCACAAGATCCTCCCCTCCTGATACAGAACTACGTGGTGGCAGCAAGTCCCCTAAACCACTCCCTGGGTTATCTGGCCCTCTCTGGGCAGAGACACAGCACCCATGGCTCAGGACTCCAACTGCTGAGGCAATGACCTATCTTCAGCATACTTCCTCCTGCTACCTGCCCTGCCCCAGCAAGACACATAAATTATACCCAAACCTCAAATTATTATCATCACCCTCCCCCTTTCCAGATAACATGCCTGTTTCCCCAAGAATTCAGCTGCAGAGTTATAATCTTATCCCAGTTTTCCTCTAGAGGGACCCTTACCTTGATTTTAGTTTTATTAGCTCTGATTAAAACACATTTAATTATAAAGAAGCCTCACTAAAACCAAGTTCTAACCCTACAGAGGTGGCAGAGTAACCATCCCTACCACAGGATGTATTAAAAGCAAGGGGAGTCCTGGGTGTGTGAGGAATCAAGACAGGACTGCTGCAGTGCAACTACTAAGTTCTAATGAACTATACAAAGCAAATATATTTGTGTGTTTAGTCTTAAATGTAATTAAATGTTTCAGTAGCAAATTAAGTGAAGAAAACAAATCAACCACATGTTTTCAGATAGTGGGTACATAAATATTAAATCATTGTAAAAGGCATATGAAGAGGAAAATGCAAACATTATGCTGATTTTAATTTCCTCAATTATTTCTAATTCCCCCAGAGCCCTACATTCATTCCCAGTGATTGCAGACAGACTAATCACTCAAAGCAGGACACCATTTAATAAGATGCAGCAGCTGAAACCCAGAGTTTGTCACCAGCCCTGCCTTGGCACTGTCAACACGGTGGCACTGTCGCCTTGATCAAGCTCCTCAGCCACAGGGGCCCACGGTTTGTGACTCCCGTGGCTGTAGCTATGTAGGTGATATGCATTTCACACTGCTCTGCAGCCTATCTGGGGAGATCTATCCATCAGCATCTGCCTTCAAAAGCCTACAGAGATCTATTTATGTAACTCCCTCTCTGGAGGAAAGGTGCTGGGAAAGCAGCCAACAATAAATGGAGTGGGTGTGGGAAAACGAAAAATAAGCAAGCAGAAATACTACATAAAAGAATGACCATATGGCTTAAGCCACAAGCTATGTAAGTCACAGCTATAAAGTTGTGTCTGATAACAGATTCAGCAGAGACGTGCATACGGCCAGAAGCTCTGCGAAGAGGGTCCCTTTGGGGGGTCAGGTGTGGGAAACAGATGCAGGCTCAGAGACCTCTGACAAGCACAAAAGAAGCCAGAGTGAACCCAGAGGCAACTCTGCCTTTTCCCAGGCACCCATAGGCCTGCTTTGCCCATCCACAGACACACCTGCCATGGCATTCAGTATGGATGAAGAGAACTAACACCACTCAAACCTGTGCACCACTTCGAGGAGGGGTGTTAAGTAGACCAAGGTGTTAATTCTGGATCAAGAAAACCATGCATGCTCTCCTGACTTATTCCCAGTCTAGTCAAATAAGGTCATTCCAGTGATGTCCAAAGTGACTGTCCAGGCAGATAAAGATAAAGCCTTTTGTGTAACTCCTCTCTTTCAGTAGAATGTAATGCATAGCCTGGAAGAGAATTTAATGGGCACCAGCTATATTGCAGAAAGCAAATTAAAATGTTTGCTCTTCCAATTAATCTTTAAAACAACAGCTCCAAAGTAGCTCCCTGTTCTGCTGCACAGCACCGGGACACAAGTTTGGGAAGGATTCCAGCTCACTGCACATACAGCCCCACCAGCAACCTGGTGTTCAAGGCATTGAGAATGCTCACATAAACCAAAGCAGGAACGCTTGAAATCAATGATGTAGTCAGTTTCTGTGGAAAAGGGGAATTGGCTGTCACTTCTTAACCTGCACCGAGATGAAACCATGTGGATTAGCTCCCTTTTAAATCTGGCACCTTAGTTAATTAGTTCCAGCACACCAATCCTCCAGTCTGGTGGCGACAGGGACTTGAGAGATGGATGCCAGCAGTCACTTGCCAGTGGGAAGGTCAGCTGCTTCAAAGGAAAAAGTACTTTTTTCTCAAGACAAGGCACTGAAATACTATTAAAATGCCACCTTAGAAAGCTACTGCAGGGTGAGATACGCTGATCCAGAAGAGCCAGTTTCCCTCCACTGGCTGCAAAAGGACCTCAGATTTGGACCATACATTGGATCAAGGTGAAGCCCACATCTTCACAGAAGTGCACTGCCTCAAAACACTCATACTGTGCATTGAGTGCCTGTCCCTCATGTAAAGACACTTCCTTATAGTCTCAACCCATGTTTCAAAATAGACTCCTAATGTTGCCTGATCCCCCAACCCACAGAGCTGAGTCAGAATTCAAAAAGCCATTTCAAAAATCCTCTTTTGTCTTCCACTCAGCTTGGACAAGCACCTCTACGGAGGGTCTTCTCCAACTCAGCAGCGATGCTGGAGGTGAGAGCAAGGTGAGCACATTTCATCTCACATCCCAGCACACTTGGCAAGGAAGTGTGAGAAGGAAGAAAAGGGGAAACATTTTGTCTGTGCCTGTTTGCATCCATGGGAACGGTGTGTATAAGCAAGTAATTTATCCTCCTCAAACTTCCTGTGGCAACTAGCAACCAGAGAGTTTGGCAGATGACAACAAAATGAGCACGGGGCAGATCAGACTCCAGGGCACTCTTATGTGCACAGCACAGTTCAGCGCAGCCTGCAGAGCAATACCACATTCAGAAGGAAGGAAAAAGCTGAAGAAATAGCTCATCAAGCTGAGAAAAGGGGTGACTGACAAAATGAATGCCACTTTGCAAAGGCCATTTCTTCTCCTGCCACCCCCACAAATGAGCTCCAAAACTGATGCAAGCAGTAGTAACAATTTCTAAAGCAGGCAGCAGCTCTGGCACTTGGAAAGATGGGTCAGAGAATGGAAATCTGAGATTGATGCAACTGTTATATAGTCAGTACTCCCCAGGGTATTTGTGCAAGCATTTCTTTCTTTCATTTGTCCTCTTTCTTTGTCAGCAAAGAAGACTTCTTATTTTCAGGATTAAGTGCAATTCTTGTCGGATAGTTTTTCAGCAGGAAATGGAATTTTTAGTTGTGGTTGTTCAGTTCTATTTTTCCTCTAAAAGTGATTGTTTCCCAGACTAAATTTCAACTTTTCATCTAAAAAAAAAAATCCTTAAACCCATAGCATTTTAGTGGGTTTGGTCCAAATCCAGCTCAAATTCAGTATACTTTGAATATTATTCTCTCTGAGTTGGGCTAACCTATTTCAAGCCACCTCTTAACCAGTGTAAGGTGACTTTTAATGTAGGGAGACACCAAGGCACCCTGGGATCTGTGGCATGGCAGGGTTGTCTGACCCTAATGGAAAAGTGAGACATCATAGCTCCAGCAGTATGTCTTTAACCACACCATAATTCCCAAGAGGCACCAACATGCTGTGCCACAAACCAGAGCTATCATTTGCAGCTGGAAATAGTCACATTTTGATTTTTCACACCTAGTGAGGTTCTCTAGAGGGAAGATGATGCAGTCCCATGTAAGGACATGTGTCCCCTGTGTAATACAGTGAAATGTTTGAGTTCGTCCCGCCGGAGTGACTTTGTTTAAGGTCATTGGTGGTGGGGCAGAGGAGGGGAAGGAAACATATCTGCTCACAGTGGAGATCATCCCAGGACAGCTGCAGGGGCTTAGAGAGGAAAATGGGCAGGAAGTGGATGCTAACTGAGGAGGCTGCAGTGAAGTGCCTCACACGATGAAGATGTGGCCACCAGCGAGCAACTCGCATGACGAGCCATCAGACTTCTCCCTGTTGCAGGCCTGCTCTTCTCATCCCTTCTGTACTCCTGCAAGCATTCTGCTCTCCCAATGAAGACCTTTGTCATCCATTTGGGATTTTCATACAGATCATCACTGAAATCCCAGTGTGTTGTTCAGCTCAAGGGTGAAAGGCTGCACAGCACTCACTGCTCCTCAGAGACTGCACACACACTCTGCCAAGTCAGATGCAAAGCACCAGGATTACTTCTGGCTCAAGGTCCTACACATGGCAGTACAAAGCTTCACCTTCCCACTGCAAGATTTCATTTCCTGTGCCAAGCCCATGACAGATGCCACGTCAAACCTCTAAATTCTCCTTTACAAGTTTTCCCTTTAAAAAAAAATAAAAGGTGCCATTTCTAGGAGGTAGGAAGCTACAGACTGTTGTCTGTTTTGCTGTGTGCATATTTTTGAAACTAAATGAAAAATGTTCTGGATGGATACAGAGTAACAATATGTAAGCCTGAGGCATCAGATGGTTAGAAAACTGTATTCTGTGTGTGTGCACAGATGTAATTCACTGCAAGGAATATGTGACACCACACAGCAGTTCAAAGTAGCAGGCTGGTACTAATTACTATGCTCTTAATGACTTCATCCATCAAACCGTAACATATTCTATAATTATACAACTCAGCCATATGACAACCAAATGCCCAGCCACTCTTTCATAGGAGATGGTTACACAGCAAAATTCTCTGTTGATTACAAGCAGAAAACTTCAAAATTAAGTGCACTTTAAGTTATCTGAGCCCTCAGAATTGTTTTATGATACCCTTTTGTGAGGGGAAAAAAGGTAAAACATTGAGGTTTGTGAGGAGAGAGGTTGCACACAGATAAGACATAGAGGCTCTGGTGGGGTTTGCCATTTTTTGTGCAGGTCTGGAATGTCACAGCCTGTGAATTGGACCACTTACGGACACAAAGTGGACATTCCTTGGCCTAAGAGAGTTGTGTTTCCCTACAGTGACAGCTCAGTGGTGTGAGTAGCACCACACTGCATCCAGGACAGCTGTCCCACAGGCCAGCTGTGGCCTCAGCATCTTCAGTAGTGGAGAAGTTTGTCTATGACAGATCCTGAAATTCCCCACAGCTGTGTCAGGGTTTTCCCAGGGTCTGGGCACCATCACTGTTCACACCACTTCCATCTGCATGAATATATCCCATGTCTTGGCTCTGTCCCTCTCTAATATGATCACACTTAGCACAGCTATCATCAACAGCCACCCTCATCCCCAGCAAAACAACACACTCCAGTGCACACACTTCTCCCCTGGGCAGAGGGCGTGAGATTAAACTCTGCAACAGATCCTGTTCTCACTGCTGCCTGAACTATGAAAAGGTGCTCTGGTGCTAGAGCAGGGGAAAGCAGGGCTTGGCTCCCAGTATTCTGCAGTCTTTACTTCATTCCCTCATGAGATCCAGTCCCTTCATCACTTCTGCCCACACAGTAACACCCTGCTCAGTAGTCCAGCATAGATGTAGGTAAGTATAGTTCATCCACTCATTATTTGTACAATGCTGACTTCACCCATTTCCTGTACACATCAAAAAAGTGAGTTTCCCATATTTTCATTTGCCATTTCACCACTGCTTTTCTTCCAGAATTGTTGTGGAGGGTGTTATACACCAACATAGACAATAAGACTACAGATAATAGGGAATTTATCAGGATGAACAACTTATTTCCAAGCTAACAAATGGCAAAGTTAACATTGCACAGATACCCTGCAACAGACACCCTGCAACAGACACCTGCAAGCTCTAGAGCTGAGTGCTGGCTGGCTGGTGGGGGCTGTGGTGGGTCCGGATGCACGGAGCTCTCCTGTCCTCTATCCATCACAACAAAGCAGAAGGTTTGTTCTCACTTTTCACACCTAACTTGCATGTCAGATCCAGAGGGCTAATCTCCCTAGAGCTCCTCTATAGAGCTAAGTGAGGCAACATTGAACAGGTGAGCCAGCTACCTCTCCTATGCAGCACTAAGCCATAGACTACTACATGTGCTCGTTTGCAAGATGCACTGGCACAGGGATGTAAAGCATTGTATTTATTAAATAGCAGGAGAAAACAACAGGTTTAGAAAAACGTGGTCAGGAGAAGATCAGAATGCATCAGATTGGTTCCTCTATCCTAGCTCAGCAGAAAATTACTGAACTTCAGTGACCATGTTTTGTCCCTAATCTGGGAGATTCAGCTTCTGGGAAGAGCATGACACACAGACCAGTCAGGCAAGCTGAACAGGTAGTCTTCAAGAAGCATGTAAAAATGCAGCTGTCTTGCAGGATACATTAGTCTTCAGCATAATTTATGCCACATATCATTAAGGTCATAGGCACAACACTAGTTCAACCAGTTTTATCAATCAATTCCTTACTTTTCCAAACCACAGGTTTTTACACAGCTATCGATGGCTTTTCAGCCATCTAGACATCTGCACTCCTGATTCAGAGATGCAAGTTCCTCATCACACAGAAACAGTCAAATGCATGTATCTGTATAAAATAGAGTTTTATTCCAGGAAAAACAGGAAAAAATATTTTTTCCTAAAAATGGACAAAATGTACAGCACTTGTTTCTGTTAGAGTTTCCTAAATCTTCTGAGTATTTCACATTTTTATTATTGGCATAAAACTTGCACTTCATAAGCCTGGAAACAAAAATTTTAGGCGTCTTTAGTCTAGCAGTAGATAGTGGGAGTGCTTACCTCTACAGGCCTTTCTTGCAAGAATTCTACTTAATCAGTTTTTACATTTTTGCACAGTGTGAGGAGGCCCAGTACTCATCTCAGTGGCATTTCTGCACTGATGTATAACACAAGGCCTTCAGAGTGCTGTCACTGTGCTTTCCTTTCCTGTCTCCATCTGCCCTCTGGCAGCATTAACTGCAGAGCCTCTTGGAGCTCCTTAACCGCAGCGACCACACCCTGCTTCACTGCCACCTCTCCTCTTGTGTCCTGGCTGTCTGGAGATTCATCAGGACGGTTGTATATCCCAGATGTTCTCTCCTCCTGACTGCCAGGCATTTTCTGTGGTTGTGGGGCAGAGAGGCTGTTGGAGTTCTCTTACCAGAAGGGTCTTGTAGCACCTTGAGTTTGTCTACAGAGTCCAAGGCCAGTGCACAGTTTGCTTATGGCTCTTCTGGTTAAAACACATGGGGCAGCACAGGCATCTCATGGAGCTGTTGGAAAGATCTGGTAATGAAACAACATATCAAAAGTATTTCCTTCTTTTCTCCCCATATATTTTGCCCCCACCCCAAGCCAGGCCCTACACAGAACAGGGCACTTCTTGAGCCCCATCATTTGCTGTCTGTCAAGTGGCCATTTATTGCCACATGTCAATGCCTGCCTGTAGAATCTTCTCACTCCTGTACCCTCAGATCTTCTTTATGCAGGATTTTGTCAGAAGTTCAAATGACTGAAGTCAGCATATCTCTCCTCCTACCTACTGTCCTGTTGGTGTCACAGAGGAGATCAATACATACAAGCTCAGGAAGAACTGTTTGCACCTAAAAGAGTCAGCATGGGTAACCACAGTGACCTGTTTCTGCACAGGAACAAAGAGCAGCCGTCTCACAACAGGCCACCAGCCAGCCTGGCAAGGTGACACACTGCCATCCCAGACAGTACAGTCTGGGCAGTGCTGGCTCTGAAAGGAAGGAGAAAAGTTCCATTTTCAGTATATGGAGGCCACTGGCAGCTGAGGAGACACTGCCAGATGTGACCAGCTTCCTCCTGCCCAACCGCAAGTCTGAAGCTTCTGAGAAGACAGTATCAGTTGCTGTTCTCTGACATGAGGAATTTCACACTTGAACTGGATTTTTCCTGGGATTATCCTGCACCTTGACTCTTTTTGCATTTTGTGCCTGAGCAGTAGCAAGCAGAACAGGGGAGGATTGCCTTAATACTGGGGTCTCTTTGGCCTGTGCCAACTCACTAGGGCTATGAGCTCTCTCTGATGGTTTGCACCAGGCCAGCACAGCCAGGGGTTCACTGCTATGTGGTTTTTGATGTGAAAGGACACGGTTAAGATCAAGATCTCCATCAGTCAGTGGTTTATATTTCATATTGCGCCATGGGGTTGGTTTTTACTCTCTAAGGCCTTGTACACTGTTGAGAATTATAATTCACGGTCACCTCTTTAGCTGACCCTGGCAATAGGCTGGGTACAAATTACATTCTGCACCTCCCCAAACATAGCCTGTGTCACTCGAAGCCTTGCAGATTGTTCAGCTCCCCCAGTATTTTCCTCTTGTCTCTGCCAATTGCTAATCTATGTGCTGCCTTTAACTCAACCAATGCTCAACTGGGCTCATTAACATCTACTCTCATTTTCTGATGAATAGATGGAGAGAGAGAGAAAAGTGTTCACAGAAGATCCCTCTACCTAAATATTCTTTATTGCTCCCATTCAGAAAAACCCAATTTACCCTGGAAGTTTTTCACTTTGCTTTTCAGATTGCTTTGGTGGGGTTTGGTTTAATTTGTTTCATAAATCATTAATCCAAGGTAGTAAGTCCCTCTGTCTACGAGGAAAGCAGCAGATGGTCCTCTTGAGACTGCTGCCCTCCACTGTGGTTTTTTATCTAAAAAAAGAGGAGGAAAAGAGTTTCAAAGAAGAGACTTACTGGGAAAACACCAAGATAAAAAAGGAGGACCAAGGACAACTGGAAAGAATTACCTCATCCTGCATCCTGCATGTATCATCCCTCTCCACACCTCACCTCTCTTTATGGGCTCCACACCAACCTTTTTCTCTTGCTCCCAGCACCAGTGACTGCCTCCATTCAGCTGGCAGGGAACCCACTTGCACTCAGCATTTTTATATTTTTCCTAAATCAACCAGCAAGGCATCCCCCTAAGAGCCCATGAGTACACTCAGTGTTAAGGACACTTCTCAGTTCCCAAGGTCTTCCTTCCTGAGGCCCCCGCAAACACTTTCTGCCCAGGTTCATAGCGAGTAAGCGGTCAGAAGAATATAAAAATTGTGAAGCAATGTGTGAAACCCATGAACTGGACCAGGAGGGTGAAAGATGACTCATTAGTCAAACTGGATATAGCTCTCTTTGCTTTTCAAAAAAGAGATTAGTGGGAGTGCTCTCAACACTTTCAGTCAGTCTTAAAGAAGGGCATCATGCTATTACATCAGACACATGTTTACTTTCTTTTCATTATCACTACCCAAAGAATAGTTAATCACACACGAGAAAACTCTGTCAGAGACAAATCATCTTCTATAAAAAGCCTACTCCATAATAGGTGACTGTATTATCTTTCCTGCCTTTGGGAGATGATGAAGAGGAGGGTCATCACCAGCCACACTGTCTCCAGCATGACAGGTCAATGTACAGGTGGTATTTCACTCCACTTAGGAAAAAATTCATATTCCTCTCTAACATAGAAGGAAAAAACTTTGGAGGAAGTTCATGGAATGCCAGGCAATGATATCATGGCCCCAAAGGAGAGGCATTTTTAAGACTAAAAACAGTAGACCCCAAGAATCGGAAAACACTTAGCAATCTGCCTTGCTTCCACACCTGGGAAGCTCTTATTCTTGGCCCACAGGCCATTCCTTCTTTCCTTGCTTTCATACAGCAGTGGCATCTCCTCTCTGTCCTCTCCCATGAAGACACAAAGCCCCATTGGATTATGAAGGATTAGAAGGAATTATGTGATCTGTAACTAGTGTTTCCTGTTTTCAGAAGTTCAAAGGGCATTTTAAGGACCTTAGTGGGTGTCCTGCACTTCAGAAAATGGTTCCTTTCAGAGTAATTCAAACAGGAAATTGTATCATCCAATGGACCCGGACCGAAGGCTAAGAATCACCAGACCTGAACTTTACGATTAGTTTACTAATTACCAAGCACCAACTCTGGAGCCCACTTCCTTTGTCTAAAACCTGTGACTCATGACTTTATGTGTTCAAAATGTTTTGAGTGCTGTTAATAAAAGGTGACATTAGGGAAGCATTTGCTGTTCTTACATCCAAATCCATTCCCCCCCCTCGCACCCCACCCCCCGAACATTTCTTTCAAATTAACACATTTTCTAGACTTCATTGAGTAACACTTTGGAGTGGGTTAGTAGGGAACTTGACAAGAAGGAAGCAGAGAACCTACTGCCATAAAACACAACAGAAAAAAAGAGGGTATGTGCTCTTTTAGTTTTTTGGGTTTTTTTCTTCCTCACTCAGTTACTTACAGAAAAATGTAATGTGATGTGCAGGGGATCTGAAGAGACAAAAAAAGTCATCATGAAATTACAATATTCCTTCTGAATAGGAATAGCACTGTGGTATTTTATTTAATCAAAGCTGTAGGTAAATGCAGATTCAGAGGAAATAGGAACCACAGAGACTTGATTTGGTCTTGAAAATTTTAAAACCCTTGCTGGCAAATAAGTTTGAAGGCTGGCTTGGGTTTGGTTTTTGTTTGTTTGTTTGTTTTTTCATTTGGAGTTTTTCTTTTTGGCATTAACTTGGTCTCACAACCAGTGGCATGGTAAAAATTATTGCTGAAGGATCTCAGTTCTGGCTTCTTGGGTTTTACATGCATAATGCCTAAATGAGGAGCTGTGTGCTGTGACGAATGCCTCATGCATGCCAGCTGACTTAGAAAAGGTGACTTGGAATTTTTCAAGTTCAGTATTTTTATTCTTTTTACCGTTCTCTGTTCTTATCTGCTCCCCCTCATTGTATTTCCTGTTTCCTCATCCTGTAATACTAATGCACATTCAAACGGTGGATCAAGCACCTTTTGAGCTGTTGTTGTTAAGTTTCATTAACATTTCTCACATCATTTCCTGTTTTGATACTGATACCCTGGCAAAGCCTGCACAAGTGGGCAATGTGGCTGATCAATACCTCCTCTGAACTACTGGCAGATCATTCTCTTCATAGAGCATCATCCATTCTCAAACCTATTAAAATGCTGGTGCTGCAGCCATAAACTTAATAGACATTGGAGGAAGCATGTCCCCCACAAAGAGAATTCAGCCAATTCAGAATTGAGAGAGATGCAATAAACATTAAATATATAAATATAGCAAGACTGAACATGGACCTAGGCCAGGCAGTAGCAAAGAAAGTTGCATGTGCCTGAAAACACAGGGGAGGTGTATATTGGTAGAAAGACATTTCCATCCTGGTGTAGGCATGATGCCTCCCACAAAAAAATAAAGACAAAAAAAATGCTATTTGGTTTGTGTAGGCTGCAGCCCTCAACACCAAGTCCAGTTTCTGAGGTTACACTTCCACTAGTGCTGTGTCCCAAAGAGCACTGGAGACAGGCACTAATAAATTTAAGAGAAGAAATAAAGTTTCCACTGACTTCAAAGCCACAACTTTGAGGCAAGAACAAGCCTTTTGCTTGCAACCATCAAGGTTTACTAGCACAATACTTGGCATGCAAGATGCCCCAGTCTATGAGTATGCAATGCCACAGTAAAACTGATAGACTAAGTCAGCACCAAGCAGTGACTTTAAGGAGGTTTTTACATTGCTCTCCCATATAATCCCCCTGCAAAATACAGCAATATTTTGCTACAGAAATAAAAAAATGTGTGTCAGTAGGAGGAAACAAATCTAGTGCTCTTTGTTAAACAGCAATATTAAAAGCAGCGGACACATCAAGGCACATTCAGAATATGTCAGACAGTGACTGAAAGCAGTAGGGAAAAAAAGCCTGTGTTCTCCCACATCAAGCTTCAACAGGGTTTGAGGGAGGGGAGTGGAACTTTAAATGGTTTGAGGATTAAAAAGAAGCCAAATCACAAGAGAAAGCCAGTTCAGATGCAGCATATTTGTGTTTCTAACCAAAAGTCTGTGTTAAAGAAAAGGAACAGAGAAGTGTGTTTTTCACAATTTTCTCTTTGGTGTTTTGCTAAGTCTGTTACTTCACAGGATGTTCTATTGTCTTCGCTGCCACGATGCACAGAAATACCCTGCAAGCCACTGTTGGGCTCTGATAGAGTGTGTGGGGACATGAAAGAAGTGTTTTGTTTTTAATACCGACAGACTGAAAATCAATATTTCAGAACTTTTCCACTCACACCTGGCAGGCAACCTTCCCAGTTCAATCAGATTTAAATATTAAGGAGAAAAGCCAGTAAGTCCTCTGCATCCGACTGCAGGTTGGTGTTTGTCAGACTCCTGAAATCTGCTTCCTAAAGAAATCCCAAGATTCAACTGTAATTGTGCTCGGTTTTGGTGCTTTCTATGAACCTAGGGGAGTGGAAAGATGATCACTAACTTTTCAAGCTTTTATTTACCCTGCTGGAGCAAATCCATTTTTCAAAAAATATTCACAGCCAGGGTTAGTGTGCAGTCAGCTTCTAGGACATGAAAAAGCAGTTAAGTTTTTTTTGAAAAGTTGTCAGCACAGACCTGGGACTGCATCAAGACCCGCAGCACTCACCACTTGACTCTGGTAACCTGAAATGAGGGCCCAGCATCAGAGAGAGGGAAGCCTAGACCCTGCATCATAGAAATCAAGATCCCTTTTTTTCTCCATAACTCAACGGGACTTGGATTTCCCCATTCCCCAAGAAGCAAGGTCCTGAAGCAGTGGTAGGTAGGAATGGGAAAAAGTTGATGTCAAAGATGTGGAACTACACTGCAAAAGAAGCAGCAGATTTAGGGTTTGGCCACCATCTGTCTGCACATCTATAGCAAAGTGCAGCTTAGGTCAAAGCGGGCATTTCCACCTGGGTGGCTTTGGGAAGGTAAGAGCAGCAAACCCTGCTCATATAAGGCTCCCTCTGGAACCAAAAACAAGAGGCCCTTTATGTGAGGAATAACTTCAATAGCCCCTTGAAGATCCAAATCTACCTCCATTGATATGTCCTTCCCCCTATTCACTGGCCCATGGGTTGGCTGGGATGAATCCTGCCCAGAGCTTCCCTAGGGTGCAGGACCCTGAAGGGGCCGGTCTGAGCAGCCCAAGAGGAAGTTCAGGAACCCCTCGGCTTCTTGGAGACACCAGGATGCAAATGAGACAGGGTGGGGGGCTTCTGGAAATCCTATGTCTGGGAGCTGGGTCAGACCTCTGCACTATCAGCACAGTCACCATACCTCAGTTTCACCGTGGAAAGGAGCCAGCCTGTCTGGAAAAGCAAATTCTGGAGAAGAGCATCTGTCACCACCTAGACCCATCCATTACCACCATGCAAATGTGCTTCTCCTCATGCAAATCTGTCCCAGAGCACACTCTCTCACAAGCAGAGAATCTCCCCCAGTCCACTGACCCTAATTCCCACCTACAGCAGACCCCATTGCAGAGTGGAGTGTGCAAATCTCTCCTTCCCCAGAATTTGAACCCAGTGTAGGGTTTGCCTCAGCTTTCAAAGGCCTGTGATGCTCAGTGTTTTACAGATGACTGGTGGTGTGTACCCCAGAAGAGCTGTTGGACTTGTCTGTTTGCCCTTTTCCCTGGCCATGGCCGTGGCCATGTACACTACAGCACACTCCAGTTTGGAACACTGAAAGTACAACAAATCTCTCAAAGAGAGGTGAAATGAGCCAAAGTGCCAAAATAAAATCTCTGTGTGAGTGTGGTTGCGCCACGCTTTGGGGCAGTTAGGTTTGGCAATAGGGGGTTAAAGGTATGGGAGGAGGTTAGTCCGTGTCATAAAATGTCAGTAAGCTTTTTATACAACCACCAGAAAAAGACTTTTGGGTTTTGTTGTTTTTTTGGGTTTTTTTTTACACCTACGGAGTCTTATACGTTGCCTTTTAGACGCCCCAAAAAATTCCCCTTAGCACTTTTATCATTCAGCATCACTCCAGAGTTTAGTCAGCCAAACCATACTCTTTCCCAGTGTTAGATAAATTGCATCTTGAAAACAGCACAGACACTAATATCGCATCATCCTAGAGCTGAGCCACATGCGAAATCTCTATCCTGTTTTTCTACAGAGATGAGTAAGATTTTCCTGTGTAATTAATATATAATATCTTTCTGTGCATTTGTGTAAATATATAGAGCAAAGATACCACTGCAAAGATAACAATTTGCCAAAGTGCTTTTTGCATTCTTTCAAATTCTTACTTGCAGTTTACTGCATTTTAGTCATGTTTTGACATTTGAAGAATTTTCACTGAAAACAGACCTTGTACCAATAACAGAACCAGACATAAAACTCATAGTAATAAGGAGCAGCAGTAAACAACAGATGCACTATTTATTGCATGCATTTATTATGTATTAATGGAATAGAGTATTTAAGTAAAATTTTAGTATTTCTAGTGTTGTATTAATGAGGATAAAATACATTATTTAAGTAACTTGTGATTATTTAACAGCAAGAGTAATCATTGATACATATTTCTTGGTCAGATTTTGCCATTTTTAGACATACCACCTTCTTAAAGTCAAGACGTCTACTTCTCAAAGTCCCTCATACTGTGAGGAAGGCTGCAAATTCTCTAATAACACCAAGATAAAAAAATAATTTACAAAAACAAAAGAAAACAAAGTCCTGATTGAAAGAAACCCAGCACTGTCAGAACTGCAAAGAAGTGTGACTCCTGTCAGTTTGGGATTCAATCCTTATATAATAGTTCTGCAATTGTATTAAAATTATCAAGCAGATCAAAATATTCAATTTGTCAAGGGTTTTTACAGAATAAGAGTTTCTTCATTATAAGCTGAGATACGGGGACTTATGAAACAGCATGCTCTTGAAAAAAAAAAAAAAAAAAACAGGAAAAAATTCATGAGTCACTGATTCATGAGTAACAAAGAGGGGGCATGGAAAGACCAGACTATGCCTAAGATATGGACAACCAGCTGTAACTACACTTGTTGGATTTGGACAGAAGGCAATTTTTCAAATGCATTCATTTTTAGTGGAAGGCTTTTCATGGTACTTTTCCTTGGACTCTCCCAGAAATTGATGCTTCCGATCTTTTGCAGGGGTAGGAGTGGTTTTTATGCACCATCTGAAGCACTGGAGCAGGGAAGGTGACAGGGTGACAGGGAGGCTGTTGGCTGCTTGACATGACCAAGCCATGCTCACACAGAAAAACATTAACTCGGCTCCACTTCTTTGAGCACGCCTAGCACAGGTCTTCCTCCTCTTCCTTCCCCCTTTTAGCTGCCCTTGTCCCTCCCAGCTTGAAGTTTTTATATTCAAAACAAGGCTGCTTGCAATCACAGCTGCATCTGCAGTAACCGTGACACCCGCTCCCAGCAGTGCCAGCCCTTTGCCTTCTGTCCCTTGGGTGGCCTTCTGCAAAGCTGTACAGCTCCAGCTTCTATTTATCACCATTTACTTACTAACTGTGGGGCACATTAAGGTGGCACAGTTTATTAAGCACAGCTTTCTGCTTTGCTCTAAAATCTGAGCAATTACAGCAAGGAAAACAGTTCAGCAACATACCATTGCCTTGGTTCTTGCCCTCTTTTCCCACCTTTCTAGGATTCTTCTCATTTCTGAACAGACTCAGGCACAAAACCACCTGTGTGCCCTATGGTTGCAACCCACATGTGCCAGCAGGTCACCATGTCCCATGGCACACTGCGGCTGGGAATGCCCCACCAAGGGCATGTTCAGGCATGAAGTCTGACCAGATAGGCAGGGGCAGGAGGAGGAGGAGGAAGGGAAAAGGGAAAGGGCATTTCCCAGGAAAGGCTTGGCAGTTTGACTTTTTGCCAGCTTTGCTCTGAAGAATTAGCAATGCTCGGGAATGCAGGCCGTGCCGTCAGTCAGTAGGGCGTTGTTTGCTTGCCCGCCCTGAGGTTGTCTCCACATATGCCAGCAGCATCCAAGATCCCAATGCAAAGTGCTGCCCTCTCACACACAGCATGAGGCTGCCGCTCCTCTGTGAGGCCAGGCCCTGCCCCAGGGCTGGGCAAAAGTGCACGGCTCTCCAGGCAGGGCAGCGGGCAGGGAGTAGGCAGGCACGTGGAGCGCCACTGCCCTCATGGCACCAGCATCTGTGGTCTCATCTGACAAACTTTGCCTGTGCAGAGAGGTCAAAATCAGAAAAAGCAAAAAATCCCCCCTCACGTATTTCAGAAACACATTTCTAAATGTTTCCTATTCTCCTCCCCCATGTCAGGAGAGCCCCATCTTCAGAACACAGGTGTGAGGAGAGGGCCCGTTCAGTGGGACATGCTGCAAACACAGGCACAACGCAAATGTCTTCTCAATGAACAGCATCTGCCCTAGTTGCACCACACTGCCACTCAGTCAGAAGTGTCTGTGTCATACAGAAACTAGGTTAAATGGAAAGTGTGTAGCTCTGTGAATCTTAATTTCAGCATTGTTTTGTACCTTCTGGATCAGGATCTGAAGGTTTTTATCCATTCTTGTACAGATAGGAGTAGGTCCATAGGAGGTTTGCCTGAGTAAGAGCTAAAGCAGGCAATAGGGATTTGAGCTGGCTGCTGTGAGGGGAAAAAGACACCACCTGAAAAATAAGCCTCATCACCCTCCAAGTGCAACTGTGTGTGCATGTTTTATTGTGTTTTTAGCTGCCCCACTGAACCCAGCCTTCCCAAAAGATGCATCGAATGGTCAAGCTGTGAAGCTGCCAATACCTCACCGTTCCAACTACTGCAAGTCTCCCTGTCAAAATAATAAATACTTGAAATTATAAACAAGGTAGCATATTGTGCTGGGGGCAGGCAATTCCCCTACTGGTATGGACACACTCCCCATTCCTTGCCCCCCAACTCTCACATGTCCTCTCTGCCAAGGAACAGGGATCACCTTCCCAAAAGCCACTTTTGGCAACCTCCAGGGACAAGACACACACTGACAATAAAAAATACTGTTGTGTTAGAAGATGTGGGAGAGCCATGAGCAACCTGAAGCACAACTCTGGGCAGGTTACTCACTACTAACTCCTACATCGGCCACATTTCACTCTGAAAACCTGGGGCAGGGGTCCAGGCTGTGCTTTCACAAGCAGTTCAGCTCAGCAAGAGTGAGAAAGTCTGCTTCACGCCTTGTGGCAACAAATCAGTGCACAGCTTTCCAAGGTAAAGTCATACCTCCCATGCTTTGAGCAATTGCCATTTACACTGGTAGAGAAGGAAGAGGGGGCTCATGCAATCCTAGGCTTTTCTTTAAAGGAGATGATGACCTTAAAAGTGATCTAAAAAATAATTTTTTTTTTAGCTAAAAAAATTTTAGCTAAAAAAAAATGTCATCTGTTAAACATCACGACATGATCTCCCAATGAACTTTCAGGTGGTGGCCATGAGTTGGGACAGTAAGTTGGTTTACATTGCCTGTAAACCCAGGTTTTACTACAGGTAAGATATTTAAATGCTGCTTGTTCATGTTGAATGCCAATGACACTGTGCTGGAGTACTTCTTTTTCCGTATATATCCCTAATGTGGCCATTAGCACCAATTGTGGTTTTCAGGGCCTGGTTTACAGCTTATCTTTACTTTCCTCCTTCAAACTGCACTCCTAGTACTGGCTACTGAAAAACAAGCCCATTAGCAGATTCAGAAGATCCTCTCATCTCTGTACCTTCTTTTCCTTCCTGGAAACCTCCTGCTAAAATGCTGCTTAATACATCTAGAGAACAAGAGGAAATCAACATCATACAATTGTGTTTTAAGCCCAAATACCAACCAAAAATATTCTGCAACATTAAATACTATGTTTACAATGTGATAACAGCGTTTTCTCAGTGTGAATGGTATGGGCAATCATTAAAGCAAACACCTTAGGCCACTGAGCACAGCTTAAGGTATTGGTCCTGGGGGAGCACGAGTTCTCCCAAGCTCAGCAGAGGAGCTCTGGTATAACATATCCACTGACCTGCACTTGAACTTACCACTTGCTGTTTTCCTCTTACAATCTAAATGTGGAAATGTGCTGTCTGGTCAGTAGCGTACTACCAAACCATTCAGCGAAATGCTCTGGATGCCATAAAAGCGTGCCTGTGCTTGCAGCGCCATAGCAAACAAACTTGTAAAATACAGCCCCAGCACGGCTCACAGCCACTGGCACCGCAGCCGGCGCATGTGCTGCTGCGAGGCACCTTTGTAATGCAGCCAGGCAGCAGCTGTGTGCATTGCAGACATTGTGGGTGGGTGGCTGTCTGAGAGCCCAACAGCTGTCCCCGCCGCCAGGCCGGGCCAGCCCCGGCCTCCCCGGAGAGCGCCCTGCATCGCTCAGCCAGAGACCAATTTCGGAACACCCCGTCAGAGCGGTGCTGCTGCTGCTGCTGCTCACACCCGGCCTCCTTGGTGGAGTTTGGAGGGATGTGGCCGCCCCAGCCATAGGGAGAGCCTGGTCAGCCTGGGTACAGGGTTCAGCTCTGAGCAACTCAATCGGCTGCTGTGTCCATCTTCACAAAAAATTACTTCAGACACTGAATTTTTGATGGATATATTTGTGTTAAAAAATACCAGGCAGTGAACTGCAGCTTTGTGATTTTGCTTGTTTTTATTCCCCAGCCCTGAAGTTCAGTCAAATCCATGCATTTTGAGCCTGCATGTTTGCTGCCTTTCGGTAAATCCCGTGTGCAGACTCTGGTTGCACTAAAGTCATACACATGTTTCGTGACTACAGCTTTTGTAAAGGTTACAATTAATCCCTCTTACCTTATGCCATTGAATAGGAAAAGCAGCCCTTAGTTTTTGTTGCCTAAAGAAGTTCAAAAGCCTTCATTTCCAAATCTACTTGATCTGCCATGACTGGAGGGATGATCTCAGCCACATTTGTAGAAGCCCGTGGCTTGTAGTGTGAGGGGGCTGGGGCAGGCCAGCATCTCAGAAACGTGAACCTCCAGAACTGCATCTTCTCACTGAAATTCAGAAACTGCTGCAGCACCTATAAAGGCTACCACAGGCTCGGATGGCAGTGAACCCCAAGGATAATTGCAGTCAAAGAGAACAAAGTGCATGACCTCACCTAAAACTGCCTGAAATCACTGCATCTTTCTACTGACTTCAGTGATCTTTGCCTCTCTCCCTGAATGAGTAACAAGGATCCCCACAGATTAGGCAAGTGAGAAGCATGAACAGACAGCAATAATAGCTTTGAAAGTGCTTACTTATACTTAGATACTTTTAACTTTCTACAAAAGTCTGACAGTCTCCACAAGTTGTCACAAATTGGCTCCCAGTTTCGTAGCAGAATCCCTACCAGCCATTTTAATTTATCCTGTGAGCATAGAGCATTTTTTACTGTGAAGGGGGCCTTTTCAGGCTGTATTTTGCACTGACACTTGAAAACCATCAAGCAAACTCTTTCTGACCCTTTTTAAATTGTTATGTGTCACTTAGAAAGTGTTTAAGCAGGACCATACACTTTATTAATTCTGATTAAAACACTGGAGTTTTTAAAGCTGCACAATATGCAGGAAAGCACCAAGTGTGCAAGCAAACTCTTCTTTTTCCTTCCCAGGGTAACTGGTGAGCTGTACTGGATTTTCCATTCTGGTGATTTCCTCTGGCCACAGAGGCAGGGCAGTGGCCCTTGATGGAAGAGGGGGTGGCAGGGCTGGGCACACAGAGATCTGAATCTTCAGGACTATTTGGGGAGTGCACAAAATATGAATGTGGGGACTGATTTTAAAAACAGCATCTTCCTTGCAACCGTTGATACTGAAGCTCCAGTTCAGAACACAGGGATCACAATGATGCAAGTGAAGGCTAAGCAGCTTCAGTGCAGGACTGGGGAAACCATAGCTCTAAATCCTTCCACAACATCTGACTAAAAAAAAGAGAAGGGGACTTCTTACAGGCTTGATGTCATACTGAAGGCAATTTTCCTGGGCTTGGAAGAGCAAGGGAAGATGGAAAAATTAACAGGATTTTTTTTAAATCCTTCTCTGACTTATTTTTATTTTTTCACATCAGAATATTAATTTCTTCTTTCCTCTCTCTTCATATGTCAAAGCAGCAAAGAAAGGCAGGCACAGGTTAGGTATTGGGGCCAGCTAGGCAAGCCTTTCTCATTGTCTGGCTGAGGTCCTTTCTCAGCCATGACTCTGCTCTACCTCACATAGAAACGCCTTCTAAAAGGAAATTGAAAAGGGGAAAGGAAAATGGAGTTGCTTGGAGGATTTCTGTCCTGCTTGCTCCCTCTGACCTAACAGAGAGGAGAGGAAGGCAGAAGAGGAAATGAGTCTGAGCCGATGCTTATGTGCTGCCTCAAAGGCCCCGAAGGGCACCGGAGATATCTCAGAACCCAGAGCCAGTGGCAGCACAGACACCACAGGTCTCGGTGAGCCTGACAGCCTGTACAGCTTTGTGATGCTGCAGTTGCTCCACTTAGATAACAGTGAACAATAAGAACCGGTGCCCATGTTTCTCAGCAGGCCCCCAGGGCTTGGCAAAGGGGCCACAGGTCCATTTTAGGGACCTCTTTGTCCCTTGAAGAAACCAGCTTACAAGCCAAAGGGGAGACATAGTAGATCTGTAGTTTCCAATGAGGCCTATGGGCCAATGCCAGAAGAAAACCAGATGATAAATTACATATTGTATGAAATTATCAAATCTTAAACTGTGTGTTAAGACGTGTCCAGAAACAGTTATATTCATTACTCACTGAGGACCATCTATCTAGCAACTGATAGAGTTTGGAAGTTGTTTCATCAGTGCTTGCCAGACACCCACTTCTCTTATCAGACCTTTGCTCCCAGGGAGCACCGGGCTGGGAGAGCCCTCCTGGGCTCACAACTTCTTCTTGGATCACCATGACTTCTTTATGTTTACAAAATCTTTATTAGCCCCCAGAGGCATCAGATAAAGACAAAAGACCATAAACATGTCCTTAGGAAGTCAGATTAAAGATCCCTCTAGCCCAATATCCCATCCCTAAAGCTGACAATGGGGAAGAGTACAGGACTAGGGCAAGCCTATTGTAAAACTACCATGATATACTCTGTCAACCTCCAGTGATTTGGAGGTCAGGGACTTCCTGACCCAGAAATGGTATGTTTGTGTTTGAAGGCAGAGAAGGATTTGAACCTCTATTCCAAGCATTTGAATGCTACAGGAAAAAAACACTTAGCTCAGCTGGTGAGAGAAATAAAATTTTGGTAGAAATACAAAGCTGGTGGAAACAGACCAGAAGTTTATTTCAAAGCCTGTGGCATTATCTCCAAGAACAGACTCAGCTTTCTGAGGCCAAGAAGCATATTTCAGCCTGAGAGGCTCTGACTGCTCAGTACTCCTGAAGGAGCACTCATCCAGACCTCTTCTCTCTTTCAGCTGATCCTCCCAGAGAAAACAGGGAGGATGAGGAGCTCTTAGCATGCAGGGCTGGGGCAATTGAAGCCTTTCCCTTCAGTAATTCAGTGAAATGCTAAAAGTTCTTCTCAGAATAAATAGCAGGTTAGGTAGATGTTTCCTTCAGGCATCAGACCAAAACAGTATCTCATACTGGGCTGTGGTGGGCAAGTGAATTATTTACTGGCCAGAGCACAGCTACCCCAGCTGCAGTTAGTGCAAGGAAGTAGTTCAGATGTTGAAGTCAAGGGGTTATCACGATGGCCCAGGCTCAGGCCAGACCACTGAGCGATGCCTACACACTTGGTAAGTGTGTGCCAACAGCACCTCAGGACCACACAGCTCCAGCTAAATGCTGCCACACCATGACCAGCAGTGTTTGGGCCCAGGTCACAAGAACAGCCACCACAATGGGTCTCAGCAGCAGCAACAACAAAAACAAGCACAAGTCCCTCTGCCACATGAAAGGCTGCACAAACATTTTTTCCTTTGCAACCTTTCTGCAGGGCCTCAGTGCTCACATGAAAGAACAACGGCACTTCAGACCTACCCCACTTCTTTCTGTCAGCCACCACATCCCCTATTGAAATCATTTCCTGTTTTATTTTTAAGATTGCTGCTGTCATAAGCTGTTGCTGGCATGGGGGTGGGGATGGGAAGGTGGTATCTGTCCAGTGAGCACAATAACCAGCTGTCATCTCCTTCCCAGGGTAACTTTTACTGTTGCTGCTCTGCAAGATGGCATGGTAGTAGACAGAACACCTTGAGGAGCAAAGAGAGTGATGCTTGTCACTTTGCAGCATCTGTCCTGGAAAATCAAGGAAAACAGGCTTGATAGGACAAGCAGAAAGAGGAGATTTGATGTTTCAGATCCTTGCAGTGCAAGAACATAAAAGCTGCAAGGGACAAGAGTATCTCTTTGAGGGTGAGTCTTTGTAATTGGAACAGAGATGCAACACTAAAATCCAAATTCTAGTTAGAAAGAGTGACAGCTGGCATAACTGTCCCCTCTCCTTATAGCACGCATAGCAGAAAAAAAAAAAAAAAGAAATTTCAAACTGAAAATGGTGCTAAATTATATTGTTAAGTTGTATTATTCCTAGTATTACCTTTGCCTCTGGATCCCAGGTTCATGCTCAGTTTACACTGGGACAAGTATGTTGGTCCATCATGCCCTCCCATGAGGTTTTTTTAATTGTCTTAAAAATATACATAGCAAGTGGCATAGTTTGAGAGAGATGAGGGTCAGATCGGAAGGCAAAACTGAAATTAGTAACAAACCAGCTGCTGGAAATTATTTCACAGACTCTGGAACAAACTACTCAGTTTCACTAGGGGCCACTGTGCAGCACAGGATCGGCCATTTCCAAGGGCTGGTGAGAAGGACCAGTCACATCGTGGGCATCGCTCCGGAGAGGCGGGTACGTTTTGGTGCAACAAATTGATTTCAGGATAGCCAAGATTTTTTTTTTTCCCAAAGCAGCTTCTTAAAAATTCACCAGGAATCTCCCTCTAAAGCCAGAGTAACTGTGAAATTTAGCTGCCTTTTTTTTTTTTTTTTTTTTAATGCCAGAACTCATGTAATTTTCATGGCTGTAAATCAGAACATCTTCATTCTTGTGGCATGTTTTTCACTTTTATGAACACTAATTTCACTACATTTTTAGAGTGGTGACTTTAGCCACAGCATGGCTGCTGCTAAGTTCCCACGGCTACCAGTAGGACTTTTATGTGGGAAATCTGTGGGCAGCAGGGAGCCTCCCTGTTTGTATCAATATGAACTTCCCAAGAACATCAGACTGACATTTTCTCAGCCCCAGTAAGAGCACACATGCTCTCACTTAGAGGTCTCTTTTCCTAAACTGAAGGACATGTGTGATCATTTTAATTTCATCAGTTTTCTAGCAGGCCTTTTGCATACACAAAAATGCTGCACAAATGAGTGTTTTTTCCTCTCCAGCCAGCAGAAGCCAAATTCTACAAACTGCTGAGTGCCAGTTGTAAGGCCCTAAGGGACTCAAGCAAACACCAGGAGATCCTGGTATGGGACATCCTTCCAGCTTTCACGCTCCCAGCATTCTGGAAACCCTCAGTGCTGCAAAGACACCCATGATCCCTCTCCACCATCAGAGGCCAGGCTGTCAGTGCTGGCAGGTCATCACTGGCACAGCCATCCACAAGAGTTTCCCAGCCTTTTGCTCGGTGGCTACGCATTCCAGAGATGACCAGACACAAACACATCTCCTGTACTTGCATGCTGGAGCACTTTCTGCAGCTGGGTAATGAATCAAAGAGCACATTAGAAGCACATATATACTGTCTCTCCCAGCTGAAAAGAAAAAAGCTTTTTTGTTTTGTTTGTTTGTTTGGGGGGGTGGGTTTTTTTCTTGGTTTTATTATGGTGGTTTTGTTTGTTCATTTGTTTTGTTGTTTTGGGGGGGTTTGGAGGGTTTTTTTCTCCCTCAGAACATAAAAATATAGTGGAAGGGGAAAGGGTGAATTGCATGGCTTCAGCTTTCTTAGAGATAATATATTGCAGCGAAAAATTAGCCATGGTTCAGTCAATCTTTAGAGAAGCCCACAGACACAGCAGGACCACACTTAGTGATCATATCTAACTATTGCTTCCTATTTGCAGAACTTCAGACCTATGGAAAGGTTTCAGGTTCATATTTACTAATAAGAGGCATCCATACTCAGGAGTGTGAGGCACTGGGAAGCAGGGAAGCAGAAACAATCAATTGTTTATCACTTTGGTCAAAAAAGCTGATTTCTTTGTCAGTGGGAGATGCTCCAGCTTGCATGAAGTTGAAACCAAGAAAAATCCTTAAACCCTGATCCTTCAAAACACTCACAGCTCCCCCTTTTCAGTTCAGTGCTCAACTCTTTTATGAACCTGCCCTTTGGAAGCTGCTGCAACCTTCACTCTTTGTACCTGGCTGCAGTTGAAGTTCACAACGCACGGCTCTTGGCATATTCCTCAACATCATGCCACGTGTCCCACATGAAGACAGCAATATTGTGAGATATACTGCTATTCAGCTAGCAGTGAGAATGTCAACATATAATTGAGAGGGCTTGAAATGGAAAAGAAAATAAAAAGCTGAAGGTAGTTTTTATTGTTGTTGCAGCCAAGATAGTCTAGCACTGTAAGTGTGGTGAGGTTTGGAAAGAGGCCATATCTTTCCCAAGACCGACAGACATATTTGGGGGATAAACAGGATAACCTTCCTCTAACTCAAAACTGTCACTTCTGGGCTTTAAAGTTTTGCATATTTCACTGCAAAAACCTGGAAACTCTTTTCCCAAGCACAACTGTCTTGCTGCTGTGTTCTTTGTAGGCTTACAGCAGAAAAAGGAGCACGTGCTCAGCTGCTGAGCACTGCATGGGGTTGTGCTGTTGTTGCTTCATGATCAGATGGAGCCCTGAGCATGTCAAACACCCACGACCCAGAGTGGCAGTGGGGAGAGAAAAGGTGTCTCCAGCCCATTGCTAAATGGTGCCATGTTTTGGCAGTTCCTTATTTAAAAAGGCTCAGGACAATGAGGGGGTTTTTAGGAGTGGAGGCGTTGGAGAGTATACAGTGAAATTCAGAAGCTGTGAGGTGCACCAGGAAGATTTATCACAGAGGGTTTGTGTACTTCTCTGAAATCAGGACAATGTTTTAATATACCTGTTACAATATGCATTGAGCCATTTCCAATCTCCCTTATTCTCTTTATCTCAGATAATGGGGCTGGTAGCACATTCCAGGCCTGTTTCAAATATCTTTCAGTGAAAGTCAGAAAGCGAAACATCTAGAGACACTACACATAGATCCTCACCAGGGGCTAGTGCAACCACTAGTGCAAGAGTGCCAAAAAGACTTCTCTGCTCTCTATAACTTCGGCCTGTTTTGAAGGCAGTGTCAGCATCTGCATATGCACATCTGTGTCTTTTCTCTTTGAAAAGCTGCTGAACTTGGCCAGAAAAGCCAAATGAGATAAAGATCTCGAAGTTACCAGCTTTTCTAAAAGCCACATGAAAATAAAGAACTCAGGCTGAAAGTGGGGCTGTGGTATGAACCTCCACGTTATTATGTCCCCTGACACCCACCCTAGGGGGAAGAAGCTGTAACAATAGGGAGAACAGCTTCAACACCTCATTGTGCTCACCTGTTACACAAATCCACCTGCTCTCAGCAGCCCTGATGTTCAAGTGATTCCTTATGGACATTAGGAGCAAGCTCATTTTCAGGGCATGGATCTTCAGATGTGGTTTTACTGGGGACCTCAGGGCTTCATCGCTTTGAGTCAGCAGCCAGCTAACCACACTCTACTGGTGGTCACAACTCCCTGACCTCAAACGCCCCCTGGGCAATCCCACCCAGCATCTGCAGGGAGAAGTCATATGTAGAGGTGAGCCCAGTATTGGGCTGGTGAGAGGGGCTGGAAAATGAGAAATGTGCAGAAGAATAAAGGGGAGCAACAAAACCAGGGCAGAAAAGAAGAAGGTCAAAACTTTGGTCTCACTCTGCAAAACTTGTAAGAACTTTCTGGTATCGAGTCATATGAAGGGAAAGTGGGTGGCTCTTGAGACACAGTAAAAATGAGATTAACTCACCTACTAAATTCTCAGTCATCCTCCTCTTATAACCACTGCCAGGAAGTATGAATAATCAATCTAAATTTAAATAGAACAAAAAAGAAAATACTATACAGTATGACTAGTCCACAAAGAAACCATGAATTTGCTCTTTTAATAATTAAAAGCAATCCAACCAGTTTTCCAAGGCATTCATCTCTTGTTCATGAAATAAAAGACTATCTTCACTGCCCATGTATGCCAAGTGTGCTGCATTATCTGCCCAGATAATTGCATTATTTTTCCCATTTGGATGAAATTGCATTTTGTGAGAGTGACAAAGTAATTCCCCAAGTGCCAGTTATTTCTCTGCTTAGAAAATACCATGTACAATTATTCCATTCATGGAAGAATTGAAATGCTTTAACTACCTACTTGCTCATATTTTGTAAATTATGGAAGAAAAAAATGTTCACTGCCACTACCAGCATGAGACAAATGTTTTACTGCATATGACCAGGGCTGACAAAATTTCCACCCCAAGCCCATTTGAGTTCAACTTGGGACAAGCCTTACAGACTTTTTTGGTGTTTGTTTTGTTTTTTTTTATTCTTGCTGTGCAGAACTAGTATACTCCTACAGCTCAGCTAACAGGCTACGTGCTTTGACCTTCAAATCCAGATTTATAGATATCTTCACTCTTGGATATTTTTAATGTGTTTACTTCGCTGAACATTAGAAATATTATTAATATTTCTAAGTCTCAAGAGCCCTCCTCCAGATGCTGTCTGCAATGTACCTCTCTGGGAGCCATTTGGAGAGAGACCATTTTTAATCCCTTTCAGCAGAACTTTTTCACTCAAGTCAGTGAGTGCTGATATTATGCAAAATAAGTAAAGGTGGTAGGAGTGAGTTCACAGGCAAAACTCTCCATGAGTCAAACTGTCCCCCCACGGCTACCACGTTAAATTGTGCTGATAAGAGGTGAGATTGCCAAATGCCATGAAGAGGGCTTTGGCATATTAGCATCTGAGCGTTTTTCCCAGACATGAGTGTGGTCCCAGACGTGAAGTCCATTAAAGCCTTTTAATCACTCTGGATTTGGCGTCAGGAACGAAGGGCAGTTTCTGGCGTTGTTGAGTTAGAGAGAGTGCATTGAGACAACCCAAGTCGTTGAACGGTCGGTGCCGCGGCGATGGAAACAAAGGAGGAAGCAGAGCTGAAGGGATTTCTGAGAAACGTCGCAAACCAGTTAAGTGGGCAGGAATTGGACAACCTATCAAGGCATGTGGAGAGAGGCTGCTTTCTAGAGATATGCCACCTACAGCCATTTTGTCTTTCAGTGCTCCAGTAATCAGATCCATACATACGGATACATCCTACTGGGCAAGAAAAATATATCATTCAACAATGTCCATAAATTGCAGACACAATCAAAGTAAAAAAAATGCATCTGTTTCTGCACTACAATGCACAGCAGCTTCTGACTAAAAGTTAATAGTGTATTGCTTACTGTGCCCACATAATGAACCTGAACAAGTCTAATTTCATGTTAGAATCACAAATCTTTGCATTTTATCAGAGAGAGAGAAGAGAAATTAGCATTCTCTTTTTCATGTTTCAGAACAGAAGTATGAGCTTTGAAGTCCTGTATTTGTGAAAGAAACCATCGTAGCCTGTTAAAATGAGCTTTTGGTAGTGAGAAGGTTAACTAATTTGGTTTCCCCGATAAGTTTATCTATGATCAGAACTGAGTCATACAGAAAATACTCCTACAAGATTTGACCTTTTACTTGTATCCCACACTGAGATAATATACTTAAAATGGATATCAATAAGAACTTTGTTTTAAAAAGCATATTTAAAATAAATTACTTTTAAATAACAGAAACTGTTTTCAATTAGCCCTGTTAAAGGAAATCAACTAGAAAGTTATGTGTGCTTTTTTATTTTCTTTATATAAATTATACCCAGGAGTCCTATGATAGCAGCACTGTACAAACTATGCACTACCTTTATATTTATTTCTTATCAAAATAAACTTAACAAATTAGATTTGTTTTTACAGCACTTTATATCCAATAATGACAATGTTGTATTGGTCCCAGGATAAAAACAATGAAAGTAGCAGCTGAATGGTATTTTTATTAAGAGTTAACAAAAATGTCTTGTGCAAACAGAGTACATAAAGAAAATTAATTCCATAATTCCTCATGATGAAGGCGTTCTTCTCTTTTTTTCTTTTTCTCACAATATCAATCTCATTTGGAAAGCCCATTTTGAGGGGAAAACTTTAAGTTTTAGCATGACTTACTCAGCAAAATGATATGGCTGAACTTAAACATTGCTGACTACTAGGATTTAATATTAGGACCTGGCACATGTTTTGATAACTTAATACTTTTTAAAAGAAAACTTGTTTGTTACTGAAGATTTTGGGAGCACAGAAGAAATATAATCTGAAAAATAACAGAAGTAAAGATCCAAAGAGATGTTTCTTATTTTTCCCATTTTTTCCATTTCCTCTACCTTAAACCAGTTCCTCCATGCTAGCCTTTTAGAAGCCTTTTTACTAGTGGTAGATTCAGATATATCCAAGATATTTGCCATACAGCTCAGCAAGAGTCCACGTTTTCCTCCAGCAGTGGAAAAATTGCAGGGCTAATAGTCTGGGGTTTGTTACTAAAAATGAGTCCCTATACAAAAAAAAAAAAAAAAAAAAAAAAAAAAAAAAAAAAAAAATTAGAACATTGTTTAGAACATGTGGTTTTCTGCTATTAAGTTAACAGTGGAAAATCTCATTACTTTTAAAGTTAATTTTATTTTGTGGTGGGATTGTTCTTTAGACTGAAGCAGATGTTGTCTTAAATAGAGACTCTAATCCTACCTTACAGTCTTCTGTTCAGCAAGTCACTCCCTGCATAGCTTGGCTAGGTGCATGTTTAAAGTCAAGTGATGAATTAAAAGGTAAAAAGGAAGAAAAATAACTTTTCCCTACATGTAGACCCTGGGGCTGCTAGCAGGCAATTGTGTGCCATCCTCTCCAGCTCTTGCTTTAACTACAGGAGTTGTACAATAAAGATCTTGGGTTAAAGATGCTCTTTTAGCAGTGCTAACAATCTTTCTGCTTCTAATGCAAGATTAGAGTGCTCTGCTGGAACAAATTAGAGGCTGGGCAAATTCTAACACCAGCTCCATGCAGGAAGCACCATGGAGAAGCAGGGGTGTAAGAAAAGTGTAAAGTGGTCTGATGGCCCAAGGGCTCTGAAAATCAAAGGGGTGCAACAGAGAAGAAAGTAGTAGCCTGTAAAGATTTCTAGTCCAGGTTTGTTTTCAAATTTTGGAAGCAACTAAGCTGACTTCTGACTTTTGATTGAGGCTATAATAATTTACAGTAACAGAGAATTAAATCTGCAATCTGAGGGGAAAATGACCCCAAGACAGAAGACTTGTTCATAAACTGCATGCTATATATGCAGATATATATATATAGATATATATATATATACTACTTACAAGTTACTATGACTCAGATCTAAACTCTCATGGTTTAAAATACCAAGTGAGATTCAGAGTCACATAATATTTGTGTTCCACCAACAGTCCAATACTTTGGGGCTTTTTTTGGTAACATGTGTTCATGCTATATAAAATTCACTCTTGTGCAAAGGTGAGCCATTATATTGTAAATTCCACTCACAATAACTCTTGTGTAGCTCAAGTCTGTGAGCTATATTTCAAGACATCCATAAAACTTTGTACTCAGCCATTCCCCTTGTACTTTTCTATACAAGTTCATCAGGAAAATTTGGCACCTAAATAACCAAAATGTATGCACACAAGATCATTGATTATTTGATATTATTTTTTTTTCTGAGCATTATACTCTAGCTCTTCTCAATCAAGTTGTCAAAGTGTGAGAGCTACATCTAGAAGCCAACTACCTTAGCCCCACTGCTGCTGAGGTCTTGCTTCTCCATCACTGATCATTTAGAAAACTCAGAAATTCAGCCCCTCAGTATCTTTGGGGAAAGAAAATGGACCAGCTGCCCAGCAAAGGAGTTCTGACCTGTCTGAACTCATAAGTACTCGGCAATGCTCTGTTGAAAATGTCTCTGTCTCTCACAGTTTAACCCCAGATGGCAATCAAGTACCACACAGCCTCTTGCTCACTTCCCCACTGCATGGATGGCAAGGCAAATTCGAAGAAAAAGTAAACCCCTTGTGTTGAGATAGCAATGACTGAAACAAAAGAAAATATTAAGATAATAACAATTGTAATGAAAAACATTGGGGAGCTAGGGGTGTGTAAATAAAACCCAGCAGAAACAAGTGGTGCTCAATACATTTGTTAGCCACACACTGCTCAGCCCACCCCCAAGCACTGACAGCAGCTCCCAGCCAAAGTCAAGAACTGGGCATGATATTCTGTGGTATGGAATATCCCTTTGGCTACCTCAGCTCAACTGTCCTGGCCATGCTCCCTCCAGATTCTTGTGCACTTGCCCACTGGCAGAGCATGAGACAGTGATAAGTCCTTGATTCAGAGTAAGCATTACTTAGCAACAACTAAAACATCAGTGTGTTACCAACATAATTCTCATACTAAATCCAAAACACAGCACTGCACCAGCCAGCTGAAACCAGTTCAATATCAGTTCAACATCAGTTTATTGAATTACACTAAAATTTTACAAAAACTGAAAACAGAGCAGAGGACTGCTCACTGCCCCACTGTGAATAAGAGCACCTTGAGATGAGGGGTCTGATCTTCACAAGGGCATGAGCTCCTGCAGCTCCCATACCAGCTAGGAAGAGCAGCAGGTGTTCAGCACCCCGGAAATACCAGGTTTTGAGCTTAAAGCACATGAATGCTTGCACGACCTCCAAGTGGTGAAGTGTCTACCTTGGGACTAGGAGCCATTTAGAGCATTGATAAAGATTTGGGAAATGAGTTCTCAGTGCTGGATACAAATTATAAAAAACATACAGACTGAATTTGGGTCTTACCACAAATTCCTTGTTTTACAGATGAACAAAAGCTCAGTATAACTAACCTAGAACTGAGAAAATTTCATCTGTTAGCAGATGTCAAAAGTATAAGCCAAGATAGAAAATAAGAGCAAGACCTTGCTCGAACAGAAGGTGAAGCTTTAGAGCTGTGGCATTTATCTGTGCCAGGGGGTTGTGAAACAAACACATTTTTGACATCTCATACATGTGCAATTGGAAAGTGAACTTGCAGAAAGGAGTTATTTCAAGACTTGAGTGAAACTAGCTTGCTCAGTTTGCAGAGCTTTTCTGTTAATTTTCTTATGTTTTGCTTCATACAGTTCTATACTCCAGGACTTTTGTTTTGAGTTTTAGCTTCAAACAAAGCAAAACTGATTGTAAACCGCTGTAGTTTGACTTTTCATGTTGAAACCGTATCTCACACGGAAAGTTTCAAAAGCCAAAGTGCACAGGACTGGTACCTTGGAGTAGTTCAGCCTGTATTCAAGCTGACTGACTGAGGGTCAGAGACAACATCTCCCTACATGCAGTGATGCTGATACCCAGCATTTCTGTGCAGTCCCAGGTCTGTATGAAACTAACCAAACCAATCCAACTTCCAGTTCTTCTGGGAATAATAGAAGAAGCTTATAGACAGTGTTGTCAGATTAAACTAACATTAAGTAGTGGCAAAATAGTTATTTTTATTATTATTAGATTTGTTTCTAGCTAGGTCCAATAGGATTAATATAAAGGCTTTTTTAAACAGAAATCCAGACATACAGATAGCACTATTTTCTGCTAAATGAGTGCTGGTTATTCACCTGTATCTTATCAGATACGATTTGCCAGAAACAGCATGGCAGTGTCCAGAAACACCTTCTCAACAGAAGCTTTCCTTTATTTTCCACATTTATGTTCTTAGCAGCCCTTCAGCCCAACTGTTAACACATTGGAATATTTTAAATGGACACAGAAAATAATTTCTGTCTGATTTCCCACAGCACCTATTATCATATTCCCATGATCATAATTTAACTTTCCACTGAATTAATAACTACGACAAATTTTACCTAGCAAGCAGCAATCTAAAGCCTCTAACTTGACAAAAATATCCTGTGCTTATTTCTCTTTCTAACCATCAAAGAAAGTCACTACAACAACCCTGGGTACCAGCATTTTTCCTGTGTGATTCACTTACACCAAGTAAACCCTCTAGACCTAGAGTTTTCTTTTCTGAATGTCTGCTTAACCAATATGATCAACAGGTCCCCTTCTCTGTGGGTGGTGATAATGTCAGTATACCACTACCCAAATAACCTATTTCCCTATAGGGAAATGCTAACATTTAACTCTTTAAATTTAAACCACATGTATTTTGGTCTCACAACTGCATTCTCTATTAACTGACTTTTGTTATTAATTTGTATCACTAAAAATTTTAATGAAACCAGTTAGTGGAAATGTTACGTGCAGTAGACATCTCAAATTTGTGTATGAGCTAACATATTTAAATGATGACTAAATATTTTCCCCAACCATTATAAACACGTTTTCAGAATCACTGAGGATACCACTCTGCCTATGTTCAGTGTAAAGCTGTGTCTCAGAAGAGATGTTCTTTCCAGCCCATTCCAGGGAGCAGAAGCAATGGCTTTCAAATGGTTTCTATCTCTTACCTTTCACCTTATCTAGAAACATAAAGTGTCGTTCAGGTGCTGCCTACATGAGACCTCCACCAAGACGAGCAAACTTTGTGTGCATTGATCACTTCCAGTTTCCCTCCTGGTATTCCCTGTTAGAGGCACTGCCACTGCACAGGGGCTTTGCATGCATTGCCATCAGGTAACCACAAATTTATAGCTGCCAGTGTAGGAAAAATATTGGTATTTGGGACAAATACTGGGGACTTCTTGTTCAAACAACACAATCCACAGATTCAACTGTTTCCCCAAACTAAATTGCTCCTCAGCAAAAGTTAACACAACTGCAACTGTTAAAAAGCTAATACATGGATTAGCTCTAAAACTGCAATTATATTAAAAACTAGTGGGGGGAAAGGTGGAAGGACTGTGTAAAATCTTACAGTGTTTTCTGTAACCTCTAGAAATGAAACAGTTTTTTTAATGTTTACACATATGATTTAAGTAGTACTTACATAGCTCTATACTTATAGCCATTGTTTAATTATACATTTCACCTTTCATCATATAGATGTGTTATTTAATACACATAAAAATGTAAAAAAAAATCTTTAAAACAGCATTTTTTAAACAGATACCAACTCCCAGGTACAAATTTGCACTGCCTTTTTTTTTTTTTTTTTTTTTTTTTTTTTTTTTTTTTTTTTTTTTTTTTTTAAATCTGAATTCTGTAGCAAATCTCATAAACTGTATGTTTCACTGCCCAGAATACCCTCCAGTCCCCTGGAGTAATATTAATAAAAGGAATGTATTTTCCCAGTATGTCTGGGGAAGGATACTGGGGCTTGAAAATTATATTTTAAAACAACAATCATCTGAGATAGTTCCATCACCTCAAGATATTCTGCGGGCTTGATCACAAATTTCAGAGTGCTTAGATTGTAACTCTCCAGTTCTTCCCATAATGTGAATTCTTTCCCACTTCACAGTCTTTCAATTAATTCCCAATCCATAAACTCTTAACACATGACCTGATATTTGGTAAAAGCTTTAAAAATGTCATTATACCCCTCTTAAGAGACAAACCATTCTCAGTTCTCTGTAGGAGTTTTCTTTCACCTTCATTCAAGCTCCGATTCCCAGTGATCAGAGATGAATGACACCAAGAGGGTATCAATTTCTTATTTCAAACAACCATTGCAGCCATGCCTTGGGAGTACATCCTGAAAAAGATTGATAAATACTTTAAAAAAATAAAACAGACTACAGGGAAACAGTTCTCTCTTTCACTCCCAAACAATAAAATTAGTATTGTACATCACTAAATCTCACTAAATCAGATGTTATAATTGCTTTGTAAGTCACTATCCATCATGACGTTTTCTGTAACAATTTCATTTCTTTAACTTCTACAAAAGTAGTCCAAACTCCTATCAATCATAATGCTAGTGAGTGATTTTAAAAAGTTCAGAGGAAAGTGATCTCTGTCTACACAATCCTAAATAATGCCTGCGATGGATTTTATCCAGAATTCACTACTTTCCATTAGTTTTAATTTTATTTTAGGGTGAGTTATGTATTTTATATATATACAATATATAGTTTTTATGCATTATATATACAACAAATTGCTGTTGTTATAAAATAACAATTCAGAAGCGCTCAACCCCACATTGTGCAATTTATATATAACTATATAACTAGTATAGTTAAGATTTTTAACTTCCCTCTTATTAAATAGACCATCAAAAGTGGACCTGATTAACATATGTTTCTAATTGTGTATGTAATTAATGCATTCTTTAATATAATTTCTTTAATTTAAAAAGTATTTTTTTAATTAAAGAAGTATTTCTTGTGTCTATCCGAATGTCTTGCTACCTGAAATTACCACTTTCTTCAGGACAATTATTTGCTGCATCATGCCCAAAACTGGGAATTAAGCTTCCTTTAGGCAGATTCAAACCACTACTGTCCTGATGAGAAGCCCCAGGCTCCTAGCCAGGACCTTCCGTGGTGCATTTGCTCAACAAGAGCCACTCCCAGCTCACACACAGGTTCAGTTCAGCCACTGGAATTCAAAGCAGACCCTTGACAGCATCCCACTGAATACAGCAACTCTGCCCTTGTTAGATATGAAAGTACTCTCCTGCCTCTATGCCTTGTTAACCTGAAGTAAAAAACCTTAGAGGGAATTACCTTCCCAGATGTGATAGCTTTAATTTTCTTAAGCATTTGCAGAGGCATATTACCTTTTACATCAGTTTTCTAATGGCAAAACTCAGGTTCCTGAAAGAAGATAGCTAATGCCTGCTAGGATACCCTGGAGTACCCAGGATATATGTGCAGGGCTGGCATGTTATGGGACCTACATAAGACTTTTGACCTTTGACAAAATCCCACACCTTTGAACTGGCAGTGAGAGGCCGGATGGGATTCCTACGGGCTCTAAAATGCACAGGCCTATGTTTAGGCACGTGAGTTTTTTCTAAAACTAGTAAAATAAACCACTAAAATTAAAAACCAAAAGAGACTAAACATAGTTTTATACAGTTTCACTTAATTAAAAACCTGGAAAAAATAGCAAAAACTTTAAAGAAATAACTTTGTCTAAATCTCATCCTTTACTGTACAAAAACCTGCTGGAGATTATCATCGCTTGTTATATTGATCCTATAAATGTCATAATGAACTAGTCATATTCACAATACTTTCATATTTTCTGACTTCAAATTTTAGAATACCACTATATTTTCAAAGTTAAATACTTAAGAAGTCAGGAAACATTAATACAGGCTTTAGCTATTTTGGAGTGAAGTTTTTAATTCTGTGTTTATATACTATTTTTTCTCACTCAGCAGCTGAGTACTTGATACTGTTCATAACAAAAATGTTATTACATTTGTAATTAAGCAACATCTTGGAAAAGACATGGCTGCCAACAGGACAACTATTTTACATCCCTTCACTGAAAATAAAAATTCTAAAAATGTAAAATCAATTCCCACTTTAATGTGCTCCTTGCAGCCAAGCCTTGGAATTTGTTTTCATGTTTTCCCTCAAGCAAATTTCCCTTTGATTCCAGGAAGAGTTTTGATAGGCCATCATATCACAGTAGCACACAATCCTTTGTAGGCCTCCTAGAAATGGCTAGAGGAGAAGGTAAACGGGGCTGGACTGTCAAAGGGAAGATGATTATGATGAAGTTACAAGAAAGAAATTAGATACAGGGCTAAGATGCAGCAGGTAGAGTATTCCCAGAGGGGCGTGGAAGCTCTTCCATTAATGTTGCATGCTAGGCAGCAACGAAGGGTGCACACTTCTGTGTGTGCTTTTGTTTAAAGCAGAACCATTTAACTTAAAGTAATGCCAGGGGCTTGGAAACCTAAGCTTCTGGAAGAAAACAATGCAATTTTTGTTTATTCAGGTCAGGATGCTCAGGCCCAAATCTCTCAGCTAAATGCAAACGCAAATGATAGGGGGAAAACTATTTAATGTAAAAGGACAATAGTGATACAATGCAAAAGACAGAAAGACAGAAAAATATGTATAATCAGCAGAGCTGTGATGGGTTGGAGCAAACTTCCAGGAGCATATAGGGTGGTCAAGGCAGCTTCTGAATGGATTTCACAGTAAGTTGGTTTTAACAGCCAATGACTAGACTTGATAGACCAGGAGCCCTCAGCAATGAACCAGCAGGGTCTTGGTTCTCTACACTCTGCCACAGCTTTTTCACTGTGATCATGAGACATCAAAAACAGTCTCTGCATATTAAAGGAGGTTGCAGCTAATACCCAGATGAACACTTAAAGGAAAACATAAACACTATAAGAGACATAAAAATTATTATGAGAGTATTTTCTGCCTGAGGCTTATTTATGGAGTAGAAAGTTAAATACTACTTTTGGTTACTTCAGACTAAATTCCAAACATCTCTGCTTTCTGTTGCTTCAATGAGATTACTTCAAATTTACCTTGAAGAAAATGAGATCTGAATTCAACACCTTAATTCTTTGTTTCTTATGGGAAGATTGATGAATATTGCTGATTTCGTAGTCATGGAGGGGGACAGTGAGTAAACAGTAGTAAAAATGTTGCAGAAAACAATAAAAAGCAGAAGACAGCTTTAACTAGACATTGGTTTGCCTTAGCAATTGTCTACCCTTTGCTAATTATAGGTCAAGATTACACACTGCACAAAGATTATTGAAAAATGCAGACCAACCAGCTTTCTCTTGGCTTTAGTTTGGAGTAAAGTATCCTTCAAAAGCCACATTTTAAGCAAACTTTTTTATCTTCTTCTTCTTCTTTGTCACAACCAAATTCTCCAGTTCAGGAATTTGCAATATTTTCCTTTTTCCAGAATGACACCTGCTGGTGGGAGAAGCATGGATGAATTGCAGATATTTTAAAGGTTTGATTGTTGCTAATCAGACATATTCTCTGAGCATGCTCATCACCTGTGTGCAGGCCAACTGTGGAAAATAAAGATTTGGAAACTGTAAAGGGCGGTATTACTCCTTATTGCTATAAGGATTTGGTTTTAGAAGTAATACTGTTTTCCAATATGATTTAATATTTGCTCTTAATAAACCACAAAGCTACCAACTACTAAGACAGTGCTTCCATGGTGTTTCAATGCTGGACACTAGGCTTATTTTGGAAATCCAAAGCATTATTCTGTCAGACAGAATGGAAAGCCAGAAGGAAACCCCCCCTACCCAATGCAAAAACGTGCTGGGCTGCTTCAAACTCTCAACTGCAAGTAATCAGCTGCTAATGCAACTATTTATGCTTACCATCCCAAAAGATCAGATCTCAAAGACAAGTATTGTGCACATGTTTCTGACTCATTATGAGAGACAGAAAGCAAGATGCACTTTTTCCAAGACTGTGACAGATATTGCTCGATGCACCTGGCAGCGTTAGGCTTCCTTATTCACAGCTCCTCTGCTGCTGGGTCTGTGGTCATAGCCTCCCCAACAGCTCAGCCACAGTCAGACCTGAGCTTTTGAGACTTCCAACACATTTACAGTAATATTTCTAAAAGTGATTTTGAATGCTAAGAACAATATATAATTCGATTTTCTTTTTCTGAGCTGCAAACCATCTAGTGTCCTCTTTAAAGGCAAGCTAAAGTATAAGGTGCTCAGGACCCTGACGAAGACTCTGAAGTTGGACTGTAAACTGTATGTTTTAAACAAAAACGTTATAAAGAAAACTGCTATATATTAAATTCAGGATTGGAATTCAAAAAAATCTATCAAAGTGTTTACAAGAACATAGCAAATATACTCATTTAAATGTGTTCCCCTTGGATAAATACCTAGGTGTTGTTATGGCATACCTCATTGTATACATACTTCTGTTTCTAATGTCCTTGTTTGTCACACATATGACTATCAAAATCTGGAAATATGGTTATTGCAGTTTATGTTAACCTTCTTAACAAAACCATGGCTTCACAAAGAGCCCAGCTGTATCTCAACGCTTTCAGGATAGCCCTGGGTAAGCTCTTTGCTGCAAACAGTAGCAGGATGGAAGCAGAGAGACTGACTGATCTGACACCAAATCTGTAATAGCCTGGATATCCCCACAAGGTTCAAGCTAGTTGAAAAGCAAAGAGGAAATAGCAGAAAAACTGCTTGTGCAAATATGTTCCTACATCTTAGAGCTGGAGCCTGAGGAGGTTTAGTGAAATGTGTTTTCTAGCTGCTTCCACTTAGCTCAAGGAGTGTCTCCCTGAGCACATCATTATCAATGATTGACCATGACTGTCTCTGTTCTGTGATAGAATCCAGCAAAAAGACACTTCTAATCCCAAAGGGATAACACAGCTTTTTGTGTCAGATTAGAGGTCAGCTTGAGTTTGAGCTCAGGTTACTGCTCACCCTTAAGCAGCCGTTCCAGTTTTTATTGCCATCATGGGGGATGAAATGCATGCACGGGATACAAATAGCCTGGGATTCAAATAAACCTCTGCATAAGGATAAGAGCTCTGAATTTGACCACATTTTTCTCCTCTCTACTCTTTACCTATCTGACTCACATTGGTTGGAATAAACTTGAAGTAGGAAATACTTTCATATTCCATTCCCTTTATTTCACCTAAGACACTCTTAACTTCAAGCCTTAAACTCTTGCTCTCTGAGATGATGCGTGAGATGTTCGTGATTGCTACAGATCCCTCCAACTTCTTGTTCAGCAGCTATTGGGAAAGTGGTTTGGACCAGAGCACTGCAATGTTTTTAAGCATTCTCATCACTTCTGGCAATGTGTTTCCAGCATTATTTCCCGTAGAAGTCCTTCCATCCCTTCCCCCATCACCAGGCAGTGTATGCCCCTTGATGAGACACAGCTCATCCAAACTCCCTTGGCTGCTAAACCACACTATTACCAAGAAGCTCTTCCTCAATGGCATTTTGACTTCAGCTGACCTCCTCAGGGACAGCCACAGGCTCTGCAGAAGTGACCTCTAACATCAAAGTTAAACATTACTTCAAACTGATACACACAGAACAAGACATAACCACCATGGCTTCGTTTCCTCACTAATTTTGCATGTGTCGCTTTTCTTGTGCCCGATGGACACACTTTTCTTCCCCCTGTAACCAGCCTCCTTCAGCTTTAGTTTGTTCTGTACTTCTAAGAGTACTTTCTTCCCTTCAAAAAATATGTCCCTACCTTCCTCTCTTTTGTCTCAAGCTTTCTTTACTTGTCTTACCCATATAATTTCTGAATTTTATGGATCAGCGTGTACTTTTTCATTTGCCTCAGAGAAATTTGTCTCCTTCTAACCATAGTCCTTTGCAGTCAAGTCAGGGGGAACTGATTATCTGTAGGGTGCAGTAACTTCTTCATGATCAGGTATTTGTTACACAAGGATGAATGCCAGGTAAAATAGAAGTTTTGGGAATGCCACTCTATATTGGCCTGAAGAGGTATGGAAGACCCAGTTTTATTTTACAACTGGGGAAGTAAGTCCATTTCTTCACAGTACTAAAGGCTGATGAATGCTGGGAGTCTCCAGTGTGCAAGGGGATGCAGGAGAAGTACTGGGAAATAAAATACTGTGTAGGGAACCAGAGCTCCAGGAAACCTGAACCAACCTGTCCGTCTGCACATGTTTGTGGGTCAGATCTCATTGCAGACGCAAGTATGTGCTACCCTCACCACCCTTGAACAAAGCTCACTGTGCTTTTTCCTGGGCAGAGTCTCCCTCCAGACCACAGGGCAGCAGACATGGTATACACCACTTTTTCTTTCCCTTTGGGAATCGTTAGTGCTATATGGGAATTTGACTGCCAAAATTGATACAGATCCAGAATCTCAACAGTTCCCTGCACAATGGAAGTTAGAAAGTTCCTGAGTGTTGTATATTTTTGTATTTGTGCTTTCCGCATTGTCTTTTTTTCCTTTCCACACTGTTTCCCTTTCTCAGAGTTGTTTGTCATTTTACAATCCTATCCTGAACACCAGAATGACACTTACAGTTCTCCATCTAAAGACAAATACTTTCAGCCAAAATGTCATATATTTTTAAACTCTGGTAAGAGCAAAGCAAGAGAGAATTCGTCCTGTGAGTACCTTCTGCATCTGCGTAAGACTGCTAAATGCTGCAGACTGCACGGGTTATAATGTCAGTCCATGGGGGGGGAAAGCATAATTACCTGACCCAAACCAGCAGATAAACTCAATCAGAGAATTCTATTTCCTACTTTTCTCCACCTTACATTTCCCCTAATTCCATATTTGTCTCCTTCCTCTCAGAGGTTTATTTTATTGGGATATATCAAATATGTTCCTGTACCACATAAACTCTTCACTGAGATCCAGAAAGGTTAGCTTTTACAAGATGTCACTTTTCCAGTAAATCAAAGTACCAGACTTGCATACCCTGTGCAAGGTGGGGTCTTTTTTTAATGAATTTTCTTCCTCCTATCCCACATTTACTATATAGAAATTTCTTTCCTTCAGTATCTCTTTTAAAGCTTTGCACCCCTGAGGTCAGAATAATAGGTCAATCTTCACACAAATCTTCCCTCCTTTCATATACAGAGAAACTGTCACATGGTTCCTTTCCTCTTCATGAGATAGTCACACATATGGTTTTATATACCTGTTCTGTCTGAATTTTGAACAACAGCTATCCCACTACCCTGACTGGAACCCATGAACTACCCAAGCTTTGTTCTCACTTTAGCTGGTTATCTGCCATTTCCACACCCTCAGTAAGCCTCCAGACTTTGTCCAGTTGCTAGATAATCATTAGTTTATCCCACAAGGATTATAGTTCCTCTTCACAGTGCAAGAGTCTTTCTCTTTCCCACTTTTTTCTAGATAAGAATTTTTTCTCAGATCCTAACTAAATATTTTTCTCAAGCTCCTCTCACTTATTTTTACTTTATTCCTACATATCCTGCCTCTAATATACAACTTTCTATTCTGATCCCTCTTTTTTCTCTGTCCTTGCATTACTTACCAACATCTTTTCTGTGATGATTACCCATCAAATTAGAGTGCTTTTCCCAGCTCTCTTTTGTTTGGGATATAAGTTCCAGGTAGCTTTCACATCTAAAACTTTAGAAACTTTACACCTCCTCCACATTTCAACCCTGAGTCTTCTCAGTCTGGATGTCTTGAGTAATTAAATCATATAGTTTAGGAAAATTTTCCTCGTCAAAATCAGGAGCCTTAATTACAGTCCGGTTTCTGTTTAGACTTATATTTAGTGTAAACACAGTAGACCTGTGAACTCTTGAAATTTCTTTCATTTTTATTCTTCCACAGAAGCCATGGTAGTCTTCAAAACTAAAGCAAAACAGGAATGGCTGAGAGGTCATTTGATGAAGCATTTCATCTACTATGTTTATAGGTCCCTTAAGAAATAGATGCCTACTTCTGCACACCTTCCTCCAACCTCCATCTAGCAAGTCTAAGTCTCACTTAGACACATAATTTCCAGTTGTCATTTATTTCTCTAATTACACTACAGAGATCTCTGTCCATGTCTAGACTGTAAAGATGAACTAAGAGCTACAGCAGCCATCTGGAATGATTTCTACAGGTTCTCTTTTACTAACTTTTACCAAGGTAGTTTTGACACATAGAAATTTTGTCTTAGGCCGGCAATAAATACTAATAATCTTTTTTTTTTTTTCTTTTTTCTTTTTTCTTTTTTCTTTTTCTTTTTCTTTTTTTTTTTTTTTTTTCCCTGAGGAAGAATTTATGACACACTGGGTTTTTTGAGAAAGACAGTACACAATATTTCCAGGTCATTCCCAAAGCAATTGCATCACTGGGCAGCAAAACCCCCAGGGCTGCTGGACTCCTGGCTGCCCTCACACTGTGATACCCCTAAAAAAGCAGTCTCCAGTGAAGCCTTGGGGAAGGATAACCATAAGGGGCAGCAGCTTGAGGACTCACTTGAGGCTTGAGGGGGCAGACCACAAAGGTCTGATCTGCCACCACCTAGGGGGAGGCAAGGGGAGGAAGCCAGAGAGCTGCTAGCCCACTGCATGGACAAGGTAGGAGGGGGCTATGCTAGGGAAGGGGAAACTTGGGGGCTGGAGGGAAGAGGTGACTTTATCCATTTCATTTTTTATCACTATGCCATCAGTCTGATCAGCCCAGCAAAGAGCCCAGGGCTGGCTGGTGGGGGGAGCAGTGGGGGCCAGGCAGCAGCCCCTCAGCTCAGCTCTCACTGAGGCTTCAGTGGAGCTGATGCAGCCCAGGGACAGCTGGGGACAATTTCCACCCTGCACAAGTTGTATTTTTCAACTGAGCATGGCCCCAACCAAACACTTGTGGCAAACTCTTATCTGCAGCTCTACCAACTCCAGTTACCAACAAAATAACTAAATCTTTCACAGTTATCAAAAGTGTGAAGCAAGACCAGTATTTAAGCCACCACATGAGTAATATCTGAAGCAGACTCAGCAAGAAGCTTGTGGGAGTTTTTGTCTAGCATTATTAACTGCTACAAATTACTTACCATATCTAGCCAGTTCAGACTGCTGTGCTTGTTACACGAACACCAAGAAAAGCTGAATTCTGGGAGTCTTTTTTTTTTTCTTGTGGTGTACTGTCACTCACTTTCACTAAGACAATAAAAAAATAAATGATGCCTGGAATTACAATAGTGTGGTGGAAAGTTTCTACTACACTGCAGTGAACCTTAAGGGAAAACACATATGTATGTGCTACAGATTACATGCATTTCCAGGAACCTTGTCAAAATGGATCACATGAAAAGAAACAAAACAATTAGGAAGAAAACTGCTTCATCAACTTCTTCCATTACTCACACCATAGGGCAGATGTAAGATCAAAATCAAAAGTGTAATTTTCAAAAGCCTTTTTTTTTGAACATTTGGCTGGATTTCTTACCTTGTCATATCCATGAACCCCAGAGAAAATGAGCCATCTGTGATCTTTTGAGAAGGAAAACACAACCTAAAGTATCAACTTTAGGTTCAGGATTAAGTCCAAACACTGAATTGTTTCATTCAAGAACAAACCGCATTGTCCTTCACAAATGCATCTGCAAACAGAATTAGGATATGATGAAACAGAAAATTCTCGTTGTGGTTTTGTGTATATCATCCTTGCCACTTTCATAATTAGAGGACATAGGCTACCATTAAAGTCAATTGAAAAGTTCCCATTGACTTCAGTAGATGTAAACCAGGCTTTAATATTATGCTTTTCAGTTTTCTTGAGGTTTAAACACCTCCTAAAATAAATTTACAGATGAACTAGTAAATGTACACTTACAAAGAAACCTCCTGAGGAGTCCCTGAAGCCATATTTTTAAATGCTGCTATTCATTCAGGTTATATCAGGCAGATTAAGGGACTGTCAAACATAAATCAAGAACAGCAATAATAAATGCTGAAAATATACTCCAGAAATATAATTTTAAAAATATACATTTGACAAAACAGACTTAGAAGAGGGTTTCATATTATGCTACACATTTCACAAGCTCAGAAAACCATCTACTTATCCACCTATCCATTTCAGTGATCTGTAAATGAAAACATATACCATATATACAGTAAGTTCTAAGAACCATTTCAAAAAAAAACCCCACTCACATAAAAATGCAAGAAAAGCTAATTGAGAAAGAAATAGTGTGGGAGTAGAGTCTAACCGATGAGAAGTCAGAAATACCACCATCCGGAGCTGACATTTTCTACTATAAAGCTATGTGCCCATTGGGCATAATTTTTGGTCTTGCAGACTTTCCACAAGTAAGACTCCAATTTACTTCAGTGCAAATGAATGAACTGCAGGATTTAATTAACCCTGCTGAGGTTTGAAAAACAATCTCATATGCTGCCTGAATACTTCAGTGAGTTTCAGAGATTTTCAAGATAGTTTGCCCAATTCATTGACAAATAATTATTTACAAATATTTTAAGTAGAACTATAAATAGAAGGTTAACATTAGATAAACAGATATAAGGAAGCAATAATCACCTAACCTGACTTGATGAAGGCTTTATTAGATGGAACGTCATAGACAACATTACCAAAGAAAGTGTTGTGATTGCTGGATGACATTTGCACAGTCACTTTGTTCCAGATACTACTGGAACAAGCAGAAAGAGTCTTTTAGCAATTAATAACCACTAGGGAAAAGTCCGCCCATTACCGCACAGGAAGACAGTAGAAGAGGCAAGAATACTGTCCAGCTCTCCAGAACAGACTTCAAATACCTAAGCCTGGATATCTTGTTTTCTTTTTCTACCCTGTCCTGTTTCATTCAGAAAATACCTTGCACCTTCTCAATAAATAAGCTAGAGTCCTGCAGTCAGCATCTACCAACCCACCTCAAAGCTGCTTTATCTCCAGAGCAGATCCATGCTAGATAGAGAGATGAAGCCATATGAGTAAAAACACAGTGCTATCACAAAACTAGTCAGTGTTTCCATACAAACACACGTTGGAAGCATACTGAGTTTGCTGAGATCATTTTTTTTTTGTCTTAATTTTAGGATACCTGTCCATGCATTTCGAATATTATCTTAATGAGGTGTTTTGAATACACTAGTTTTTAAAAATAAAGTAATAAATACTCTTTCCACTCTGTGCAGCATACCTACAGAAACCCACCAACTAGGATGTTGCCTTTAGGCCTACACACACTAGTGGAGAAATAGTCTCCACTAAAGTGGAGAATCACAGAACCATGGACTCACTCAAGCTGGGAAGGACCCTCAGGATGTTGTCTCTTCCCAGCTCCTGCTCAAAGCAGGACTCATTTCACCATTAGATGTGGTTGCTCAGGGTCTTGTTGAAGTTGTCCAACTCTCTATGTGCATTCAGGCTAGTGGCAAAGAGAAACTACGCTGGAGGCTTGCCAACAGCATACAAACTAAAATTTGGGAGCCCTAAGACGCATTCCAGCTCAGAAGCAACTGGCTCCCTAATCCCAGTTCCACTGCAGAGCATTGCTGCAGCTCAAGGTAACGCCCAGGGACAACACTACAGGGGTTGCCTCAGTTTTGGCCTTTGGTGCCCCCAGCTAGTGACTGTTCAGTCATCCTGTGAGGATGGTGTATGGAAAGTGTGATCATGGGAAGGAGCTGTGCAAGGCGGAGAAGATGAAATCTCTGGAAATATTTGCTGTTAGGCTTTAGTAAACCTCTATGGGATATTTGGTCACTGTGTTTTTTTCCATGTCTTGAAACAGTCAAACAAACTTGAAGGGCTTTGTGAAGGTGGCAAAAGGCACATACCTGATTCAAAGGCAGAGAAAGGCCTGTCTTTGCTCAAAAATACAGGGGGCAGATATTATTTTTTTTAAAAAGGCAAAAATCTAGCCTTCTTCTTATAAACAGTTCAACCACTTTTCGATTCAAAAACTTAAAAACCTGGAGACTGGCATTGGATAAAAATAAATTTAGCCTAAATACATTTGCATTGGCAGAGCTCTGGAGGAGAAAAGAAAAGAAAAGAAAAGAAAAGAAAAGAAAAGAAAAGAAAAGAAAAGAAAAGAAAAGAAAAGAAAAGAAAAGAAAAGAAAAGAAAAGAAAAGAAAAGAAAAGAAAAGAAAAGAAAAGAAAAGAAAAGAAAAGAAAAGAAAAGAAAAGAAAAGAAAAGAAAAGAAAAGAAAAGAAAAGAAAAGAAAAGAAAAGAAAAGAAAAGAAAAACTAAAACAGAATATTAAAACAGGAAGCACCAGAAGACCTTCACAACGGCCAGGGCTGCCCATTCTGCCTGTAATATTGTTTGTTAAGCACTTTGGAATCTTCAGAAGTGTAAAAAATCTTATCTCTGAAGCTGCTGGACTGCATTTCTCTGCTCCCCATTTTTCTGCTGCAGTAACTTGCTGTTAATTATTGTCATTATAAACCACAGCTGGCTGGTGGGAGCACCAGTCAAGTATGTTTTCCTCTGGAACTCCAGGAAAGTAAAAAACTCTGAATATGCATTGCATTAGGATTAAAGACAAATTTTGAAGTTTGCTTCCAGAGAAAATGCTGGTGCATTTAAACTGTATTAATGTACAGGGGAGTCAGTGCCAAAGGACGAGAGCACTCCACAAATACAGCTGCAGTTCCATGAAGTCAGAGCAAGAAGTTCCTTGCCCACAAGATGAAGTAAGTCAGGGATGTAGTGTAACAGCCTCCAGAACACAAACGGATCTTGCAGTTCTGTTAGGATTGTGAGGCCAGCCCCAAAACTAACAATGTTAAATACATCATACATATAATTTTTGTATTTGTCTTGGAGTTTATTTGACAGTCCTAAATATTGACTATTTAAAGAGTATTCTTTCTATTATCATCATCATCATCATCATCATCATCATCATCATTATTATTATTATTATTATTATTATTAAGGGTTGTTTTTTTCTGAGTTTCCAGTACGCAATGTCACTAGCTGGTAAGGGATAACTGATGGACTCTCCATCCTGTCATACAAAGCAGAGTGGCTGCTACTGGTTTCAGAGGAGCAAGATTTCACCCCACAGGAAATCAAGGTAAGTGGTAAATAATACTCGTTTCATTCAATTAAATAATAAAGCTCACACATTTTCAGGATCTCAGTCCACAGACATTTCCTTTTTCTGTCACAAAAATGCAGTTGGGAGGATATGTAACATAAAGTACAAAAAAAGCTGTTTTAATACAGAGTGAGACAAGGGGGCCAAAGCTGTAAATTCCTTCCATCGACATGGTAATCTGTATTTGTAAAAGGCCAATATTGAGCAGGCAGTGAAAACAGAAATGCATAACCACATCACATCATTCCACTGCCAGAAACATTCATACTAATTTCCACCATCAAACACACAGTATGATTACTTAAAAGCTTTTTTAACTTATAAAAACAAAATCCTCAAGATGGTATAACTTCTCATTTTCATACTCTGTAACATGAATATACATCAAATTGGCAACAATCTGTACCTTGTGTACAAGCCTCCTTCAGGGTCATTAACATGGAATCAACTCCTTGCAGTAAGTAAACACTTCTTTTTCTTGGGTTTTATGTTAAAAATTGAAAATTAATCTTGCAAGTCATTTTGAGCCAGCAAAACAGGACTGACAAAGCAAGCACTGTAGTATGATATCTTTTATTAGGCCAACTTAGAGTTCAAAAGTATGCAAGCCTTCTTGACCACACACAGGTTCCTGTATGGAGAACTCCAGGCTGGAGCCATAAAACGTATTAAACTACTTGCTTTGTCACTACCTATATATATATATATATAATATATATGTATATAATACATATTCATACCCATTTGAAATGCTTCAGAATAAACTGTTCATTGACACAGCTTTAAAATAAGAACTCTGAAGGATTTCTGTGGGTTGGCATGTAATCTTGCTATGTATTACTGGGTTTAATAATTAATCAGTACACAAAACAAATCCTGCTTCTGATTTCTAATGAGGTCTAATTCCTATGAAAAAAAGTCATAGAAATAATGTTAGCAAACATACTTTGTTGGCTGTTTATAATAATACTGAGGATACCTGGCAAAGATACAGTGCAGTATTTCAGATCAAGTGTTTTACAAGGAATAATACGGAGCATCACTAACCTTGTAATAGCTATGATACTTTAGGATGCTTTATGCAGGTAAGACCCATTCTAAAAGGAAACCTCTTCTGCATAGGAATTCAAATTTTTCTAAAGTTATGCGCCCTAGTGAGGTGTGTGCATTACCTGCACAGCTCTGCTCTCCATCCCATAAGTACATATATAGATACCACCATGTTTTTCAGCAGCTCTCAATCCTCATAACAAGCCTTCCTCCACCAGAACAGAAGGGCCAGTGGGGGAGCTGGCCATATACAAATATACAAATAATGTATCAAAGAACAGTGACAGAAGCAACCCCTCTTCTTCCTTCACGTTCTGGCATGTGTGAAGCTCTTTCTGGGTGTTTCATTAGGAGTGCTATCACACCAGTAAATGAAAGCCAGTCATTGTTACAAAGACTGAAGAAGTGGTGTCCCTCAAGTCTTTGGGTACCAGCACATGTAACATTTCATAAATATGAGTATCAATTGACACTGACTGCACAGTGTCTCTACAGCCCTCAGCTACTGCATCTCTGCCAGCACAGGCTGTGGTAGTAGCTTGTGCTCCAGTTGCACATGCCTTGCGATGAGTTGGCGAGTCTGATGGCATCAAATGTGCCTCTGATAAAGTCTGCTAACTCACTCTGAATGAGCCTGAAGTTGATGCTACATTTTCTTAGATTTGATTCTGAACAACAAAAGCTGTTTAAGACCAAAGAACATCACAGATCTGTAGAACAACTTTGTCTGGCTACAGCAGTACACTCACAAAGGACCAACATTTTGATCTTTCTGCTTGTGAACTGGGTCATGGGAAAAAAAATATTGTTAGGTAGATATACTGATTAATAAGAAATCTGAAACTATCTTTAGAATAAATTTAAGATGTGGCCTCAGTGTTACCCTATCCACCTGAAAATAATATGGAGGATTAGACATGAAAGCTAGAACGTCATTTATCCCTGAGCTGAGGTAATGGCTACTAAAAATGTGGATTTCATTGACAAATGATTTAGTGAACATGATGACAGACACTCAAACATGGCTCCATTAAAGATAAAAGCAACATACTTAAATCTCATGAGGAGGGATTTTTTTCTTATTGGAAGAAAATGTATGTCAAGACCTTTAGAAACTTAGGAACCCCATAACGAGAAAATAACAAAGAATCAGCATTCATAAGTGTCTGGCTGAAGTTCCCACTAAACGAGCTTTGATAGATCAGTTTTTCCTGACAACGAAGGCACCAAAGGGATTGGCTGGATTTTAGTTCTCCACTACAACCTACAATGAAAAATACTTCCTGTGGCCAAATGAAAAGACAAGAACATTTTCTCCCTGAAAATATTGGTTTGTTTGCACTTCTAGAGTGAATCTAGTCCAGGGATATCATCCAAGAACATCAATACCATCAGAGCCAAAGGGGGAGATGTAGGTATGAAAGTGTCCCAAATATTGGGACATTGTGTTCTTTGAAGATGAGAGTTTCATCAGTGACTAAGAAGATACTGAAAATCTAGAAACTAAAATAAGTTATTCTTTTATTTCTGAGTGTTCAAACTCCACTGCCAGCTGTAATGCACTGCCTCAAGTGTCAATGAGGCCTCAGTGTCAAAGGCTAGCTCAGGGCTGTCCCCCATTTCTCTGTGGGCCTCAGTGACAGCTGGTCTTCTGCAAACACTGGTCTTGAGTGCAGCTGAGGACAGTGAGTGGCCTCAGCCCTCTCATTAATGGGACACAAGAAGACAAAAACAGACACTTCTAAACATCGTTCTTCGATGAAAATGTCAAAAATAGGTAAGATGAATAATATCCCAGAAGTACCCACTTCTCTCCTAAGGTGACATGCTTAGATACAAACATTCACGTTGCAGACATCTGCAATTATATTAGAAGAATCCCACTTCAGACATCTGCTTTGCAGAAAAGAAAAACATTGGAGCCTTATGGAACAAATGCAACTAAGAGGTGATATTATCATCATAGTCTTGTACATCACAAAGATTAAAATTTTGACTTCCAAGTCTCTGGGCATTCACAAAGAATGTTAAACTGCACATTTGAAAGGAATGTGGCCTGTTTCTCAATACATAGAACATAGATTATGTCCATCATGTCGTATACCTTTCACATATGGCTTAAAGCCTGAGAATTTCATAAAGTTGACCATTAAAGGAAATTGCACATATATTGATTACTATTTTATTTATTTGCCAAAAAACACCTGTGACAAAAATAAGTAGTAACTATAAATTAAAGTCATAATAAGCTATCCCTAGTTAATACATCCAAGCAAACACTAGGAGTGATCTACTACTTTGCCAAGGAGCAAAAAAGTAAAGACTTCTAAAGTTTGGGGCTGCTTTTCACCTTTGGATAGAGTCCTTGTAGAGAAAGTATACATTCTGTGATTTAAAAGTCTTGAAGAAAAATAAGCTTTTAATCTTGCTCTATAACAAGATTCCTCCATAATATTTTCATAATTAAAAACTAGGAGTAGGCAGGTGAGAGGCAGAGCTGTTCCATGTGAACAAAGAGATGAGAAAGAAAGGCGTAATTGGGGCTCCTACTTCCAGTTCCTACTGTTCAAGCTATAAAATTGCTGTAATGTCTTTCTAAGAGAGCTTTATGATGTTTTTCCATAATGTCTTCTGAGCTAGAGTAGACCTAAAGGTTTCCTTTGATACGTTTACACTGAATTAACATTAATTAGAGACTAAGGGAAAAATTAATGATCTATTCAGCTGACCAAATATGGATGTCTAAATAAGAGTGAGGTGAATTGTCTCTAAGCTCCACTGAATCTATTGACTAGTCTAACTACCTCAGGGAAGGTTCAGGTTGAAAATTAAGAAAGATTTCTTCACTGAAAAATACTTTAAGTACTAGAACAGGCTGCTCAGAGAAGTAGTGGAGTCACCATCCCCAGAAGTGCTCAAAAAATGACTGGAAGTGGCGCTTTGTGATATGGTTTAGTGGGCATAGTGATATTAGATCTAATGTTGGATTTGATCTTGCAGGTCTTTCCCAACCTTAATGATTCTCTGATCTATGATTATATGACTACAAAGGGCATTTAGACACTCAAGTCACTTGTAGGCATCTACAGTTACCCAAAAAGATAAACATCTAACATCTCTCCTAGGCCTCACAACTCTCACTGACAGATAAGTGAATATTCCAGACTAGCTTAGTGATGAATGAAATTCTCTAAAAAAAAAAGAAAATGGAAATGGTCTTAAAATAGGAGACAATTCTATCGAGACAAGGATGAAATTCTGCACTTGGACAGCCCTTGAAGGCTATTAGGCTAAGGAACAAGTCTAAGAAAATAAATTAATAAACTGAAGATTAATCAACAGTGTTAATTGGTTGTGAGAAACAAAACAATGATAATATGATGGGATGCACATCTGACAAGGCATATGAAGGGATCCTTCATTCTCTTTGTCACATCTAGGAATGCATGAGGCATTTCCAAGATGGAAAATAAAAGTAAAGCTACAAGAATGCCTTGAGGTCAAGAAAAACAAGTTACCCTCAATCATTTTCAAAACAAGATCCAGAAAAGGTAGAAGTGGGCTTAACTTGAAGTGAAAGAGACTCAGGTTGCAAATCAGGCTTGTATGTGTAATTTGCACATGTCAAAAAGGACAGCTTTCTAAAATTATTAAACACCACACAAGAGGTTCTGCAATCTCCATCCTTGGAGGTCTTGGAAAGCAGGATAGTCAAATATCTGTAACAGAGAACATAGAACATTTAATGTGACTTGATCAGAAGGAAGGAGTAGATGACCTCATATCTGCTCTAGCACTGCTTTCTGTAATTCTGTGATAACAAGTCACTTCAGAGACTTGTCTTTGACTGCAGCACTGTCATATCCAGGATTAGAATATTATCTTTTCTCATTCTTTTAAATAACACCAGCCAGTAATATTGGCCTACTCTTCAGACAAAAATAATTAAAAAAAAATTAAAAATCTCTTTTAAACAGCCACATAAACAGGTAATAAAATCATATAATAGTCTGGATTGGAAGAGATCTCCAAAGACCATGTAGTCTAATCTCCATGTCATGAGCAGGGGCTTCTTTTACTAGATCAAGTTGCTCAAAGGCCCATTCAACGTGGCCTTGAACACTTCCAATGATGGTGTATTCATAGCTTCTTAGGGAAACCTGTGCCGATATCTCACAATCTTTAGTTTCTTCTTTATGTCTAATCTCAACCTGTCCTCTGTCAGTTTAAAATCATTACCCCTTTTCCTTGTCACTACAGTCCCTCTGTGTTTCTTAGAAGTTCTCTTTCTATAGTGAAAGGCCACAAAAAGGTCTGTTCAGAGCCTTCGCTTCTCCAGACTGGACAACCCCAACTCTCTCAATCTTCCCTCATAGCAGAGGTTTTTCAACCCCCTGATCTTTTTTGTGACCCTCCTCTGGACCCACTCTAACAGGTCTTGTCCTGTACTGGGGAGCCCAGAACTGGTTAGTACTGCCAGTATCTTCCTTTTTACCACTTTAAAAATGGGGGTGATGTTTCCCTTTTTCCACTCACTGGTGACCTCACAGGAATGCCATAACTTTTCAAGAATGATGGAAAGCAGTTTGGCAACTACATCAGTCAATTTCCTCAGGACTCTGGGATGCACCTCATCAGGCCCCACAAGCTTTGTTCAGGTTCCTCATGTGATTAGGAACCCACTCTTCTCTTACAGGGGGAGGGACTTTGCTACCCCAGCCCCTGTCTTGAAGTTCAGGGTTTTGAGAGACGTGGGAAGGAACATTAGCATTGAAAACTGAGCCAAAAAAAGCAGAGGAATAACTGAACCTTCTCCATGTCTTCTGTCACTAGTCTTCATATTTATCGGGGCAGGTGTTGGTGGTGTAACTTTTGCACATTTAAATAAGTGCATAAGTACATTACTGTTGAGTCTTTAAATACAAACACAGCAATTTCATCATTGTTATGTCTAATCTCTATCACACTTACATTTACAGCCACATCAATTACATAGCTCAATAAACATATTATGTAGCAGATACAAAACTGAGCATGCAAGGTCATGCAGTACTTTCGCACCTTTCTAAGTTCCCTGTAAAATCCCTGAAACAAACACACTAAAGAAAACTCCGAAGACTCTGTCATATATAAATATCACTTTCATTTTCCTCAGCAACTTCCCTGCAGAATAATGTTATCACAGACCCAGAAATTCGACCTCACTCTTTGAGCTGCTCAAAACAGATGGGTTGGGGGACCACAATAAAAACTGCAATGTCATAATCTTCTAACATAACTGTTAAAACCCTGTACCCTGTCCATTTGCACTGAGTTAAGGCAATTTTCTGGCATTATATTTTAATGACCTTATCCTCAGGGCTGCAAAATTACTTTGTCATTTGTTCTAAATGGTCCAATCTTACACCCACCACTTCTGTGAGGTCCTACAGCAATAATACAGTGCCTTCCAAAAAAGTGATGTTTGGGAGGAGAAGTATGAACATGGCAATTAGCATTTTAAAGCCAAGTGTTCTTTTACATTTGTGGCTTCATCTGCCTATGCTTCTTCATTCCTGAAATTAATTATCATGTTACTGTTATCTTTTTCTTAGGAGTTTTTACCAAATTTTAGAACTGAATTGAATTTCCCAGTTCAGTTTCAGGACAGACATTCTTATTTGCATCACTGAACACTGGGGGAAATTCATGCATAAATGGTGCCCCATGCTCTGCATACCACTGTAAATGGATACATAAAATGTCTCTTCTCTGTGCCTTGGCCAAACCACCTTAAAAACTGCTGTTCAGCATTTTGGTCATTTATATACCAAGCTTAAAAAAGTATAAAATGTGCTACCAACTTTTAATACTGTGATCCTACATACTAAAAAAAAGTCATCAGATCTAACAGTTTACAATAAAATCCCAATGTCATTATTTTGCTTCTATAACCCCTCAAGCAGCAATGTAGAAGCCAGTGGCTCTGGGACAGGCGCTGTCCTCTAGAACTCCATCAGTGACACTTGCCACCCAGATCCACAGATACTGCAGCACTGGGAGTTTATCTCTGTCAGCAGATCAAAGACACTCTCAAGATTCATCTAGACAAAGGCACTTTGAGAAAACTAATCTGGATCAACCCAATGAAATGAATGATATATTCACATATAGATTTTTTTTATATAGATATATATTCATATATAGATTTACACTCTAAGTATCTACACAGGTGTTAGTTACTATCCAGTAAATCTGCATTAGAAATCTATTGAGATTAACTTCCATGTCTCATAGATAACATAGTGGCAGTTTCTTAACAGGAACTCCCTAATGTGAGCCATAAAGCCATTCTCTTTCTCAGCACTTTTTCAGCCAGGAGAGACTCGACCTAAACCTGCAGTTCTTAACCAGGCAACAAGAGGATTCATGGCAGCTATGACAGAAGTGATCTATCAAGCTGACTAGAAGTATTTGGTATTATAATCGGATCATTTATATATTCTATATGTAAGTATAATATATTGCATGTTGCTATCAAGCTTTCCTAAAATTCAGACTAATGGCACATTCCAAATGTGGAGATATTGCCCCTCTTTCCATAAGAATTGAGAGAACCAAAGTGATTTATTATGCACCTGACACAAAGAAAACAAGAAAAACCCACATAACTTAACATTAGACATATAAAATACATATGTCTACATCTTACCTGTCAGATCATGCACTGCACAATTGGCTACTTATGGGTGCATCTCTTCTCTCAAGTAGACTAGATGAGTTGTATATTTAAAGTACCTACTTCTCTCTACTGACCATAAAGAAGTGTCATGTGGCATGGTGCACGCTGTATCTAAACTGCATTAATGTGTTATCAAGTTTTCCCTGATATTTGTTTCATCTTGGCATGAAACATCGTCCCTGCTAATGACAATCAAGTTAATGACTGCAGCTCTCAGATCCCTGGCTGCAAGCTGTATCTCCTGTTATCCTCTGCAGGTCATCATCCATGCATTTTTATTTTATATCTGAATGAAAGTCGTATTTCAGTGTTGGTGGGTTTTTTCAGTGCGTTCCAATGATCCAGCTATTTTGCTACAAACAACGTCTGAATGTTCTTTGGCTTGAGCACTGGTGTTTTAAGACCCCATGCTCACCTGTAGAAAAGACAGATGGAGAATGCTCAAGGGCATTGTCTCACATCAGACTGCTCTAGCAGTCCTGCTGCTGAGCCTGTGACACCACAGTAACCCTGGCAGAGGTACTTCAGCCTGTGAGCCCCACTTCTCCAGTCTGATTTCAGGCAGGTTGGTGCATCCCCTCAAAGGCCCAGCCTTCACTTGAGGCCACAGTTTGGGAACTGGTGCTCTAGGCCTCATAAAGGCTTGAATTAAGCATATATGGCATTTTCTGGATAAGACTAGGTGGAATCTAGTTTCCTTCTGTGGCAGAATAACAGATGGGAGAAGCAGGAGGTGTCGTGTCTTGACTGTTTTTGACACTGACATGTATTAATCTTCTACCTCAGACACAGAAATTCAGTTTAGAGGAAACTGATATAGGACGAGTACAAACTGGCTAGGAAATCATTCATTAGAAGCATTTATTAGTGGTTAGTTATTGAAATGGAAGCATATATAGAGTGGAATTCCTCAGGAATCCATGCTAAATTTGGGGCTTCTCAATATTTCTATTAACACCCTGAATAAAGGCAGATAAAATATGCTTATTCATTACTGCAGATAATCCCATAGAGACCACCAGCTCACTGGAAAATATGACTGAAATTCAGATTGTCTTGACAAGTTGGAGAAATAGTCTTTAAAATAGGTGGCAAACTTTTGCAAGGACACACAGAAAGTCCTCCACTTTCACACTGCACAAATAAAGGCTAAGCAAGAAGGGGTATGACAGCAGCCCCATAGAAAGGAGCTAGGGGAGAACAGCCAGAGTTTAATCAACAGTGCTGCTGCAATAAAAAGAAGAAAAAAAAATTAAAAAGAGTAAACCCCACAGTGAGATAGTAAGAGTAAAGAGTAAGATAGCCTTGGGAGATTTGAATTGTGGCAAGGTCCTAGATGGAATGCCGAGTCTAATTTGAGATATGGCAACAGAGAAATTCGACAGAGTTCAGAAAAGAGAGAGAAGAATTGTGAGAGGTAAAAAAATACAGCACACCTGTGAAGAAAATGCAAAAGGACTGCCACAGTTTAGTCCACAGATGACTACAGAAGATATACCAAGAAAACACTTCCAGCATGAGGGGTGGTTAAACACTGGCATGGATTGCATGAGGAGTGTGTGAAATCTCCATCCATGGATATCTTTAGGAACAAGCTAGACAAATGGAAAAGACGAAGGGTAGCAGATCATCAGGGCATAGGGAGAGGTTCAATGATCTCTGGGGTCCCTTTTGCCTCTGTTTTCTAGGAGGTAGTCATTCTGCATCTTCTAAACTTTTTGTTGTGAGCAGTTGTGTTTAGAGTAATTGTGCAAAGACCAGCATTTCTCATTCAGCATCCTTGGAGCTGAATGAACCTGAGCTTTTTACTTGTTATAAATTCAGTAAGTCCGCTACTGCTCAGAGTTCACTGCACTAAAGCCAAGGCAGTTAGACAGCCTGCTTTTATAATGCTTTCAGTGAATAAATTTGCACAGCTGCTACCTACAGTCTACATTATTGCTCAGCACCACTTTGTTAATTTGGAATCCAGATCTGGTGACTGATTTAGGAAAACAGTTCAGCTAATCCCTAGTGAATAGAAATCCTCAGCCTAAGATTGTACGGCTCACCAGATTCCCACACGTGCAAAAGCAGCTGCCTTGCAAAGGGAAGTTAAAATATCAAGCACAAACTTTAGGGGGTTTTCATATGACATGCTTATTTTCTTTCCTCAGAGACCTAGGGCTCCAAAAGGAAGGAGTAGAGACAATCACAAACTTTCCCAGTAGATGACTTTCATAGTAAGGTGGAAAGTGCATGAATGTGTTCTAGAGAGCTCTTCAAGGGCAATGATCCTCACAGGACAACATTCAGGGCTCGTGTTAAAAAAAAAAAATAAATTAAGACTAATTAGTCTTGTTTTGTCAATCAGCCAATACAATTAGTGTGCATAGCCATGTGATATCAATAACCCATATATTTTAAACTATCTCCATGTAATTGCCTTCTGCATGATAAAACAGATTCAGGCAGAGTACTGTCAGTTACAGTTCCTTAGTGAGAATTTCTGGGCTAGAATTCATCGTTATGGGAAGGCTCCTGTGCATCCTTCATGCCTGATAGGAATCTCTTTACTGACCCACAAACTGTTGAGCTTTGGGAGACCACATAAGACCCATTACTTCACTCAAACTTGGCATGAGGTAGGCAAGCAGCTGGGATGTGGAGGTAGGCCAATCAGTCAGACATATGTTATGTACCATACCTGTTCCTGCACTAGCCGTCCCAATTTAGAAATAAATAAAAAAATATAATAAAACTATTTTAATTATGAAAATGAAAATTCATTTCTTCCTCAAAATTATTGTTATAAAGACATAATAACTGCTCTAAGATAAGTCCTTCTGAGTGGCATTGCATTAGTGAATGGTTCTACTGCAGCTTCTATTAAGCACAAAACTTCCATCAACTCATGTTCAGGAGAATATCCCCCAACTATAATTCTCTCTATTCTCATATTTATAAGCTTTGAGAACATCATGTAAGTTATCTAGCTATATATTGATTTACAGATGCCCCTGGGTCTCTCAAGCACATCCCTCTTCTTTCTCACTCTTGCTGTGCTCTTGCACTGAATTTTTTTTCATTTTTCCCCCATACTTTGTGAGATTTCTTTTTTTTTTCCTTCCAAATTAAGATGTATGGAATTAACCTTAGAGGCTCCTTTTCAATAGACTTATGCTTCTCTCCTATTCTCAAGAGCAAAGAGATTTACTAATTAAATACTCTCACCTCCTGCCAATTACAAAATGGAGCTCAGTTCTCTAACAGTGCACTGCAGGCCACTAGAGCAGAAGAGCTGAAATCTGTTCATTAGAAGTAGGATATTCTTGTCCAGGGTTATTTTCTAGCAAGTGTGCATTTACAGGTGCAATGAGAGATCTCTGATGTAATGCCTAAGAAAAAAAAAAAAAAAAAAAGGAGGCTCAGAATCGAAAGCTATTGCAATATCTCCTACTGCCCAGCAAAAAATATTTAAACAGGAGTCAGATGCCCAAGGACCTCAGATGACCTCTGGGGATCCAGGCCTATGGTCCCATCTGAGCTACCCAAGCACCAAACAATTCAAGATGTTCTCAGGTAAATAAAAGTCTCATGTGGAAAACTTTGCTAAAGTTTCTGATCTAAATATACATCTGGGAAGAGAACTAGGTGTTGCTGGTCTGTTTTCTGAGATCTGTATTACAGACAGCCAATGTGTACCAGAAATGGTTGTGTGTAAACCATGTGTTGATTGTATTAACTTACAGTTTTTGTAGTGTCACACACTGCTGAGCCACTCACTTGACCTGTTTAAAAGAGAAAGAAAGAAAGAAAGAAAGAAAGAAAGAAAGAAAGAAAGAAAGAAAGAAAGAAAGAAAGAAAGAAAGAAAGAGCCAAGCTGTATTTACTAAAATTATGTAACTAGCTTTTGATTAGCAAATACTTTCTGAATATCATTGTAGATTGACACGACTTCTTTTTCATGTGACATTTTAAAATTTTTACCTTTAGCTAGATACTGATATATCAGATCAGGAATCTGGCCTCTAAGGTAGGATACACTCTTCCAAATCAAGTGCTTCAATTTGCTGTGAAATACATGAGAAAATCTGGACTCTCAGAAGAGTGATAAATACATAGTTGCACATTAAACCATGTAGAGTCAGGTAATACAACAGGCCAGACATGTGAAGCTGCTGAAATCTCATTTCTCTCTGGGGTTTGCATACCTTGAAGCAACAATTCAAAACTAGTTTGAATTCTAGACCAGCACCCAGCATCGTCCTGAAGCACTGAGCATTGCTAGTACGAGTGAGCACTTCAGCAGGAGCAGTACTATTACATTTGCACATTGCAAATCTCCAAAGCCACAAGCACACACATTTCATCACCCAAATACTTTCATTTCTATTTATGCAGATATAGATTAGAGATAGTGAAAGTTTCTCCATACATTAGCCATTTAATACACTAATCATTTTGGTTACTCTTCCTTCAGTTCACTGTAGAACGCTTAGTAATTTTTGAGTGAGAAGTAATATTAATTTATCTATTAAAAGGAGGAAATATACATTCAGATGTATGCGGGGAAACATTTTTTCATCTGTTTACTCTTAATTTACATCTTGATGAGTCAAATCCCCACTGTTACACTGCCAAGTCAAATAATATTTCATCGTCGATTAAAATTGTCCCACGGGATTGTAGAACGCAAACCTCTTTAATGAATTTCGTCCGCTAAATTATTATGGTAAAAAAAAATAAAAAATAAAAAATCTGCATTTTAAACCTCTAAGCAAAAGTAATGAAGAAGACTTCTTTTCAGAGGCACTAGCTTTTGAGAGAGCGAATCATTTGCAGTTTCAATAGAGGAGTATCGGTGGAACGGCGCTGGAGGGGGAATGGCCGGCGGTGCATGGGCGGCCCGGCGGCGGGGCGGGGCGGGGTCTCCAAGCGGGGAGGCAAAAGCGAAATGGAACCAGGGGGGAAGCCACAAGGTGTATTGGTGCAGCTGTACAGAAGCCAGAAGGGATTGATGTTACCAACAGCCTTCTCGAGCTTTGAGCTAACTATCTAGTTTTACAGGGAAGAGATGCGGGATGCGGACACTTTTTTGAACGCCGCATCTCGGCAGCCCCGTGCGTGTTACCGGAGAGCCCGGAGGGAGGCGGCGGCCAGCTGGAACGAGCCCTGAGCGAGCCGAGCGGAGAGCCCGGGGCTGGCTCTGCAGGCCAGCCGCTCCCCGCACGGACCCCTCGCCGCGGCCGCAGAGAGGCCGAGCCGGGCCGGGCCGGGCCGAGCCGGGCCGGGCCGAGCCGGGCCGAGCCGGGCCGGGCCGAGCCGGGCCGGGCCGAGCCGCGACCGTCCCGGGGCGCTCTCCGCTGCCAGCGGCAGAAGCCGAGGCCGAGGCTCAGCCCCTCCCTCCGCGGCCCGGCCCGGCCCGGCCCCGGCGTGGCGGCGGTGGCACAGGCAGCTCAGCTCCCTCCTCCCCGCACGGCCTCGGCCCCGGCGCCACCCGGCGCTGCCCTCTCGCAGCACGGACTGCTCCGGCTGTCCCGGCACCGTCCCGGGAGGCACCAGCACTGTCCTAACTGTACCAGCACTCTTCCAGCCCGGTCCCAGTCTGTGCCAGGACTGTCCCAAGGCAGTCCCAGACCGTACCAGCTCTGTCCCAGATGTTTCAGCACTGTCTCGAACGGTGCCAGGGCAGTTCCAGTCCAACCCAGCTTTGTGCCAGCACCGTTCCAGGATGTCCCAGCAGTATCGCAACAAGTTCCAATCATGTACGCGACTGTCCTAGCATGGCCCCAACTGTCCCAGCACTGCCCGACCACAGCCACAGACCGTCCCAGCGCTGTCCCAGACTTTCCCAGTGAACTTGCCGTGAACTGTCCCAACACAGTGCCAGAGCTGTGCCGGCATTGCCACAGCTCCTCCGCGGGTACCCATCCACCTGTCCCCCGGGGTGCCCTGTCCCCCGTGTACCGGCCAGGCGGCACGAAACGGGGGCACTTAGCGAGTGCAGCCCTCGGTGACAGCTCCAGGGCCGCGGGAAGCGTTGATCGTGCCCCGGGATAGCGCATGGCTGCTGTTAGAGAAACAAGCACGGGAAGAGGAGCCGGGGGCTCTGCCGACGGGACCCACGAGATGCTTTGCTGTGGTGTTTGCAATTACTGTGCTCAGAGAAAGATCAGCAACGCTTCAGCTCCCCAAGAAAGTCCGAGCACGGCCAAACCCGCAGCTCGGGGTGTCGAGTTTGCAGAAAATGGCCGAAGATACTTTTGTTTGTTTGTTTGTTTGTTTGTTTTCTCTTTGCATTTTCTTCCCGGAAATAAAAACAATAAGCTGAACGCGGGAGATAAACGACTGTCTAGTGGTAAATACTGACCAGCGGTAGCAGCAGCAGCTGGAGCCGGATCACCAGCGCTGCCAGCGTGTTAAAGGCAGCGTTCCGAGGAGAGCAGGAGAAAGGTGAGATCTCCGGGCTGCCGCAGCTGCCTGCACGCCCACTACCTTCACTGACTCGAGTGTCTGCGAGAGAAGATAAGAGGCTGGTGCAGAGAAACAATAACAATAACAATAACAATAACAATAACAATAACAATAACAATAACAATAACAATAACTTTTTTTTAAAAAAGGGAGAAAGAAAACAACAAAACACTAATCGTTTGGAAGTAGCCGCGGAACCACTGCCCCTGGCCGGGGCGCGCAGGGTAGGTGGCAGCGGGTGGTGGTGGCGGTGCAGCCACCGGCCGTAAGCTATCCCTCTGTCCTGCGCAGGCCAGCCAAAGGGGGAAAGGGGGGAGCGGGGAAAATGAATCCCGGACCCCGCTGCCCCGCTGGGAAACCTGAGGGAAATGGACAGGGCGCCCCGCAGCATGGATGGCAGGACAGGCGGTGATAAAGGATTCCCCCACTCTCCAGAGGTAAAGGAAAAGGAAAGTCTGAAACTCCCCCGAGCACACACGTTTCAGTTTCAGCGGAGCGGTGTGGAAATGACAGTCATTCACTACCAGGTCCCGAAGGTTTTTGTCAAAAGCTACGTTTCGAAGCGGTGTCATTGTCGTTTCTGTCTTTACATATTTCCAACACACCGAAAAGTTTCCATCCGAGCAATCTGAGCATTTTACAGTAGCCACTCTTTTCCCCGGAAGCCAAAACCAGCCTGGAAAGCAGACCTGCAGCAGGCAGGCAGCTGCTCATCGCCTCGCTTCGCCTGACCAAGAGGTGACGGTAAGGACGGCTGCACTGCCAGGACCCCCCGGCCCCGGCTGCACCACCGCCTCACTGGGAACTGGGAACTGGGAACTGGGAACTGGGAACCTGGGATCGGGTCCCTGAGCAGCTCGGCATCTTCCCCGAAGGAGTAAATAACCCAGAAGCAGCAGTTAACTCAACTCCAAAAGGTCACTTTGGGGATGGGGGCGGGGGGGGGGGGGGGGTCGCGGGGGGAGGGGGGGGGAGACACCCTAAACAGTTGTTGCTCTTTAGATTTTTTTTTTTTTTAATAGGGACATTCCAGCCTTTCCCGACCCTCTGAACTTTTTTGCTTACTTGCACCGTTTGACCTTCTGCTAAAAAAGAAGTAATCCTTGCTTTTTTCTACATGTTAAATAACTCCTGATGTGTCAGCAGAAATAAAAGTACCACCAGACACCCAAGGTGCCGAGTATTTGCATTTGGTATTTTTACGACGAGATTTTAAATCACATAATTTAATTACGCCAAATAGGAAGATAACACAGTCGTCTGTAGAGCTCAAATACCCGAATTTACACCCAAGTCTGTACAAAGTTTGACAAGAGACGAAACTCCGCCTCAATGCCATTGGGGCGGGAGAGAGCCGGGGGATATACAAAAATACGAGCTTGGGGACATCTCTGTGAAAAAGTGTGTTCGAAAATGGGACACTGAGAAAGCTGACATCGAGGGGATGAGCAGGGTGTTGAGCCTGGCACGAAAACGAGTCGTTAAACAGATATTTTGTTATCATCGGAGAAATCGTTGGACTGGGGAACGAAAAGGAGCGAGAAACTTAAGGTTTGCGGAAGGGAGAAATGATGTCCCCATGCCCATGGTCCCGGTGTCCGGCAGCCCCACTCCGGCCATAGGCGGCTAGGCTGCCATGGGGGACATATATGAAATTACACTCCCTGCTCCTGGCCACAGTTCTGAAAATCACGGAAGTTTAAAAAAAAAAAAAAATAAAATAAAAAAAAAAAAAAAAAAAAGAAAGGAAAAAAAAACCCCAAAGGGAAAGGCAAGTGCTCGCTGGGACACCGGTCATCCAAACCCAGGTTACTGCATTTCTTTTGCTAAGCGCTGTTATTATTTGCTGTATATATCGTCCCACCGACCAATCGTGACGAGAATGTGTTAAAGACCCCAATAATTTACAAAGACACTTTCTAGCTACGCTAGAGAAGAAAAAAAAGAAAGGAGGAGGAAAAAAAAAAACAAACCACCAAACCTCGACTCAATTGAAAATAACGATTTTGTTCTTGGACGGCTACCAGGTTTTTGTTTCTACCGTCCCAGGACTTTGATTTAACCTCAGTAACATCCTGAAAGGCTACAGTCACTTTGCATACATTGCATCGTACCTTTTCGGTCCCGCAATAGAGAGCAGTACCGAGCTGACGGCAGGCTCTTCAGAAAGGTACTTTTTTCAGTAAAAGAAACGTGATGAGCCGCATGGGGTTAAATTAAACCTCGCAGAGATCCAGTTTGTATTAACAAAAATCGCCCAGTCTTTAACAACCTGGTCACACACACTGGACATAGACAACGGTGTCTGGAAAATAATTAAGAAATTACGCGAGTCTAGACACACCCAAAAAAAAAAAAATTAAAAAAAAAATAAAAAAGCGCCCCAAAAATTTCGGTAGAAGTGACCAGTGTTAACTGAGGTTACTGATCCTTCAGCTTCTCTTCGACACGCAGATCACGTCCATTCTCTCCACAGGTTTTCCAAAATCTCGCCTTCCCAGCCCGTTCTGTGGGCTTGACCGCACAGAGAGCGATTTGGGGGAGCGGAGGGGGCTCCGCCGCCCGCCCTCGTCCCCCTGGGGGGCTGCCCAAGCGCTCTGGTTTGAGCCAGGGGCAAGGGGAGGTCACGGGGTCCTGGGGTTGCCTCGCAAAGCCCGGGGAGTGCAGCCCGGGAGAAACCGCGGTGCTCCGCAGAATTCCCAAGAAAACCGCCGAGGAAGAAAGCGGAATGCCGGAGTCACTCCTGCTTCGCTGGAAGTGCAGACGCACCATGTCAGCCCCGGTAGCGCTGAAGACCTCCCCCCCACCACCCCCCCGCGCCCTTCTCACTCTTTCTTCCCTCGGTTCTCTCTCCTCCCCAGCTATATCTGGGGCTTTTATTGTTGGGCTTGCATTTTTGATTTTTGGTTTGTTGGGGTTTTTTTTCACTTTTTCCTCCCTTAAGCGCAAATACCTTCTCCCCTTTGCCTTTGACATTTGGAGCTTGTGAGCAAGAAGAGCTCTCTCTTTCCATGACACCACGGGGGAAGTTTAGGGGTTCTTTGAAAAATGAGATAGCAGGCAGGCGAAGGCGTTGACTTTACTTGGTGGTGGTTGGCAGCACCCGCCGAGCGCAGAGCCCGGGGGTGGCTGAGCGACAGTGGCTCATCCCCGCGGTGAGGCAGCAGGGACGAGCCCCCGCGTCCAGCTGCAAACTCATCTGTTGGGAAACGGGGCTTGGGGAAGTGCCACTGCCACACCGAGAAACAACTCTTCCCCGACACTCAAAACCACGGGAGGCATTTTCCTGCCCCGCTCTCTGCTTAGGGGCACGGGGAGCTGCTTTCAGTCTCCGTCTCCGAATTTCGCTGGTTTCTTAAGAGGAGACACTGAACTATCACTGTTGCAAGAAACTCACAGCTGCTACAAGTTGTTACTGAAGGGCATCGAATCAAGTCTCTATCACTGTTGTGATATTTTCTTCTAAAAATAAATAAAGGAAAGGAAATTAGATTTTTCTGTCCTATCATTAAATGCAGTAAGTTGCCGTACTCGACCAAGAAACCCCTAAAAGTCTATAAAACTATATCAGTAATAATGACAATAATACCAAAAGCAGCTCTCGAAGCGGTGTGCAAACCCGGTAAACGCCTGACCGGAAAACCAAGGCGTTTGGAGCTAAGTTTTGTCGTTTCAGTTCTCTTGCTGGTGGCAACGACGTGTCGATAAACAAAAAGTGAGAATTGAGGGAGAACGGCGGGGGGCAAGGGAGAGGAGGCAAGCGCAGCTTTCCAAAGGCGGAGTTTTCTGAGGTCATTTTATCTCTAGTCTTTCGTCGTTTTGAATATCAAAGAAAGCTGACTGGATGGTTTCCCCCGTCCCTCGCCTGGCCGGGGTGATGCGGTACCTTTGCGCACAGATTACTTTAATTAAGATGTTAAAACATTCTGGGCTGTTCCTCTGACGCTGACCATGTGTTTAACAAACGCTCGGCGCAACTGTCCGAGCTCTCTGCAAACTGGATTCAACTGTGAATCCTGACAGTGTGGACATTTGGAGTTTAATCGTTGCTACTTTTACTTTACATTACAGAAGAAACATGGAAAATTGTTCGGTAAGTTTTTGATTGGAACTTCAGAGTTTCCCTCTCTACCGTAAGAGCAAAGCAGTGTGCAACATGTAGGAACTTTTCCCTATAAGGCATCTATTTCCCGCTGCAGAAAACAATCAGTAACTCTTCGGAAAAGTATAGCTCTTAAAAACTTGGGGAAAAGACCTTAAGTTCTTTCCCTTTCAAAAGCCAGCCGGTAAACCAGAGCTGAGGCAGGCAAGCTGCTCTGTCCGCAAACCTGGGAGGAAAAAAAAAAGGAAAAAAAAAAAAAAACCACGCGGCGGAGGCATTTCTTGGAGCAGAAGTGAAACCGTCTCGATCCAGGCGAGTTTGTTTGTAAACCCGGGAAGCAGCGAGCCCGGGCGGCGGCGGGGGGGCGGCTCCGCCCAAGGGGTGCGGGGTGCGCGGCGGCGGGACCCGCCGGGGCTGGGGCTGCAGCTGCTGACTCAGAACAGCAATGTAGGTCATAACGAGTTTCCTTAAGTTACCTAAGTTCCAACAATTCAGCTTTTCTTTAGAGACTTCCAAAGTGCTGTTGCAACATTTCTGAACGCCGTGGCTTCTGCTGAAGCTCAGCCGCCGGCTCGGAGCCACCGGGCTGCGGCGGGGCAGCGCCCGGGGCGGGCATACCCACTTCGGTACTTATGCCTTTTACATCTCGCTTTTATCATCCCATTTCCACCACAACGCTGTTGTTTTTTCTTTACTCTTTTCTCTCAGAATGTTAAAAAAAAAAAAAAAAAAAAAAAAAAAAAAAAAAAAAGCCAACCCGTCGCACTCCTTTTTCAGAACAGAAGCGAGAGAATTGCCTACCTACTCTCTACTCACTTCAGTTCTTTCCAAGAAGGCTTATTCACGGTTCACAGTTTGGATCTGTCCTTTATTTCCACTATTTACTACTTTCCACCACCAGTCAATTTTTACACCATCAGTTTAAAGGCTGCTAAAAGAGCTCACTTGTGCCAGGGGTTTTGTACGCAAAAAATCAATCCGACACTCTACACCGTCCGTCTTCGAACTACGTAATTTTCGTTAATTTTTTTTTTTTCTTTTCCCTTTACTACTTTCTTCTCTCTCTCTCCTTTTTTTTTTTTTTTTTTTTTTTTTTTTTTTTTTTTCAACCACAACAGAAGGAGCAAAGAGTAGCCGCAGTCCCCACGGAGAGCCCACGGAAGAAGGAAGATGAGCAAGCACCGTGCTCTGTCGCAAGAGCAGCGACGTGGGACGGAGATCCGGCGGCGAAGTTGTAGAGGAGAGGAAAGCCGGCACTCAGGGGAAGCTATAAGAAAGGCACCACACTAACGGAATTTATTTTATTCTCTCGGAGCTTTCCTCAGGCATTACCTGCCCTCCCCGCTCCTTAGGGAGCTCCCCCGCAAGCAGGGACCGTGCGTGGTTTGGACGGAGCAGGAGGGGGAGAGTTCCGAGGGAATAGCACTCTCCCCCAGAAAATCATCATCGCGAAGGCATCTGTTGTCCGAAGCATAAGAAGAGAACTCATCCGCCCATATAGAACTCACGAAAACAAGGAGCGGGGGGAAAACCCCCAAACGTCGCCCGGTTCGACGGCTGTGTTTCTGCTGGGCAAGAATCGCCCGAGGGTCCATCAGGGGTAGTTTTAGGGCCATCACACAACCGGTGTCACTGTCGCGCAAGTCTTCAGCCTTCCTCCTTTCCTCCAGCTCCTATCTAAGCCCGCGGTGACAACCTACCGGCCTGTGTGATAGCAAGGAAGGATTTTTCCCGTCTAAACGTAGAAAGATTTGCTCAACCGAGCAGGAGCCCTGTGGAGGTTTCCCCGAGCATGTTACATGCAACAGCACCAGCAGCTCCACGGAGCCCCGAGGCCGGAGCCGGGAGCGCTCGGCAGGCTCGGGCAAGCCCGGTCCCGGCCTCCGCCCGCCCGGGGCACAGCGGCTCTGCCTCCCGGGGCGGGAGGGACGAGGCCTCGCTCTCAAAAAAAAAAAAAAAAAAAAAAAAAAAAACAAAAAAACCCAAACAAAAATACACCAAGACCAAAAAAAAAAAAAAAAAAAAAAAAAAAACCAAAAACAAAAACCAACCAAAAACCCACCCCCAAAAAACAAGTTGAAAGGAAACAAACAAAACAACAACAAAAAGGAGCACACTTGGTTCGGGTTTTTTCCAAGCTTGCTGCCCCGCGCCGTCCCCGCCGGCAGAAAGTTCCCCCCCGTCCCGCGGCACCCGAGGGCGGTGGCCGGGGTGACCGTGGGCGTTCGGAACCCGGAGGGGAACGAGGCGTGGGCAAAGCTCGCCACCCCTTTGGGAACCCGTCCCCCCAGCCTTGGCGGCGGTGGAAGGCCCTCCTCTGGTGTTTGCAGTTTTCTTTGTTTACATTCAATTTAGAAACATTGGCCTTCAGCCAGAAAAAAGACGGTTCCCCTTCTCTCCCCCCGCTTTTGTCCCCCTTCCCCCTGCTTCTTCTTCAGTGGCGGAGAAAATACCTAAGTTTCACGACCCCTAGGTTTTGAAATGTTTTCCCCTCGGCTCCCCAGATTAACCCTTCGGCGCTACCTCGTGAAGAAAACGGAGCCGGGTGGTGCGTGCACCTGCCCTCGGAGCTCCCAGCCGAGGGGGTCGCAACAGGTTCTACCGGGAGACGGAGGATACCGGCCAGCCGATCAGCGCCCAACCGAGCGGCGGGTTCCCCCCTCCCCGTGGCCCCGCCGCTCGGCGCGGCGCGCCTCGCCTCGCCGCCCGCGGGGCGGTGCTGTGCGGCGGCAGCCGGGCGGGGAAACGGCGCGGTTCTCCCCGCTGCCGCCGCCGCCGCCGTCGCTGCACCGCTCGGTTCCCCCCGTAGTCGCGGCGGGGGCCGCGGCGGCGGGTGGGGGAGAGCGCTGAAGTCGCTCGTACTCGCCGGGCTTGTACGTCTCCCCCCGCGCCCCGCCCCTCCACCCCGATATCTTCCCCCACCACCCCTCGGCGAGGACTAAGTGCCACCGCTCCGCCTTCTCCTTTTCGCAATGTTGACGCAATCTATAAATAGTGGAACAAAAGGACCAACTTCCTCGCAGCTTTGCTGAAACTGCACAAAAAAGGCAACCGGGGGGGGGGGGGGGGGCACACGCACACACACGCGGTTATTTTTTAATTTTATTTTTCTCCGTTTAAAAGGCAAATCCTCCTCCCCCCTTCCTCCCTCTCTCCCCTTCCCCCCTCCTTCCCCCCCACCCCGCTACTGGAAGATCTTTTTTATTTTGCCTTGCTGCCTCCTAAGCTCGCAACGTCCTGCGAGTGGCTATTTCGCCTTTGCACCGAGAGAAGAGCTTCCCCCCTCGCCCTCTCTTCTGACAGTAAGTGCCATTTAGCTACTGCCTTTTCGGGGACTGGGGGGCCGCCTGCTCGCCTACCTGCCTGCTGCCCCAGAGAGCGGGCAGCAGCAGGCACCGGGAGCTCCGGGGAAGCGGGGGAAGCTTTGGAGGCGGTGAGGGGACAGCGCCGCGGAGCCAGCGGGGATGCGCGCGGGGGGGACGGGGCGTGGGGGACCCGTGGATTTGGCCGGGGGGGCCGGCCGGTGAAATAAGGTGATCGGGAGAGGGGACGGGTGCTGCCGACCGCCGAACAAAAGCTGACGCTGATATTAAACGGGCTTTTGTTAGGGGGAAGTGAGTGTGCGTGCGTGCGTGTGTGTGTGCGGGGGGGACACCCCGCCCGCAGCAAGTTGCCGTGCGGCGGAGGGCACCTCAGACTTGTTTACCGCTCGGCGCGGCGCTCACTGGCGTGTTTACCCTGCACGCACGGCGCGGGGCTCCCCTCCTCCCCCCAGCCCCATCCCTCCTCCGTGCCCCGGGGAGGGGAGGGATGAGCGGAGCGGGGTTTACAGCGGTGTTGGGGGGGTGCGCCGTCAGGAGATGCTGATACGATCACGCGTAAAACAACCACCCCCCTCCGGTTTGCAAGTCGGCTCGGTGCAAGCGCAGGCAGTCACTGGCCGGAGGGAGAATTACATCATCCCCTGCTCCAGTGATGCTACCTTTCGTGCCTCTACCATGCGCGCAGGGAAACAACCGGGGGCGCGCCTCGCACCCCCCCCGGCCGGCTCGGTGCCCCCCTGGGGGCGGCGGGGGGGAGCTGGGGGGCGGGGAGGCGCGCCCCCGCGTCACTCACACACACACACACGCCCGCCCGAGTGTTTACAGCGCTCACACAGGCGTATTGTGACGTCGCCTGAGTGACAGCCCGCCGCACCAACGCGGGGGGCGCGGCCCCCGAGGCGGCGGCAGGGCCCGCCCGGCCCCCCCGCCGGACCGGCGCCGTCAGCGGCTCGGCGGGGCGCGGCGGCGGGGGCTGCGGGGCCCCGCCGAGCCCAGGGCTCACCGCTTCCAAAGTTAAATCCAACTCACACGCTCCAGTACCAGCGGGGCTTAGGCGATGCCGCTCAGTTTGAGTTTGTGACGTTCTGTGACGTTTTAAGCGCACGCTGTAGAGGGGACTGCTCGTGAGAGAGGCGAGGCTTATTTGCAAGTGGGGGGCGTCTGTGAAGTTATCCCGCTCCCTCCGGGAGCGAGCGGGGACAAGGGGGCCGGTCTCTTGCCGGGGAGCACGGTCCTGATGGGATTTTGGGACAGGGACGCCGTCCGCGTAGAAGCTGTCATATCCATGACCCTGGATACTCCATTATCCAGAGCGGACAATAAAAATATTACTTTTTTTTTTTTTTTAAGGGATAAAGACTTGAGTACCGAGGGCAAAATCTAAATTTCACACATCATATGCTTTCCCCAGTGTTACAAGTGTAATATTATAAGGTTAGAAACTTGTTGCAATATGCTACTGGGTTGGGAAAAAGTGTCTGTGGGGTTTACTCAGCCTGTGAAAATATTGAAGCAGTACTTACCCACTGCAAAGTCAATAGAACTGTATCACACTAAAACCAACAAAAAGTGCTTTACAAATTGACATTTGTCAAGAATTGTCTGCCAGAATGCAGCAGTGTAAAAAATATTACCAAAACACCAGCATCTACTTGCTGCAAAATCCAAGTAACCACAAAGCCCTGTTTAATAGTACACACAGTTTTTAATGTGTTAATGGTTTGGGTTTCTTCAAAGCATATTACTTTTTGAAGTCTGGGTGTTTCTATTTGTGCAGAAAATAGACTGAGAAGCTTTGAGCTCCTACTGTTACAAAAGTTAAAAGGAAACAAAGTTGAGCTGCTAAGTCGGCAGTCTGGAATGAGTCAATAGTATCTCCTTTGTCCTGCTAGCTTTCTCTGCTGTGGTGTATCTTTGCTCTATTTCCTCTGCAAAAGCAAATGAGCATTTCTACCCTTAGCATATTTAATAGACTTAATAGAACTCCTAGCTTCTAAATACTCTAAACTACCAGTAATATTCCAATGTGTCTGCCTTTCCCAGCTGTACACAGCATTCGTGATACTGTCAATGGCAGTATGCTCACTTCTTTAACCACAGAGATACTTCCACATTTTCCATTATCTATAATTAATAGAGCAAATTATTCTTGCTTTGTTGCAGTAAGCCTTCATAAGGCAACAAATATGCCTTTTAAAAGTACTCCATTATCTCTCGGGTCTTTGGTCATTTTTGGTTTGTTTTGTTTTTAAGGAAAAAAAAATATTGGGCTGGGGACATGAAGGAGATGCAAATAACTCCCCTCTTCATTTACTTGGGGATTCCCTGGGAGTCTCAGAGGGCAAGGAGGTAACATAGCTGGCTTTTACAACAGGATGACAGGTCCTGACACAGGGTCACAGAGAATCTATGCTTGGCTAGCCCTGTGCTCCAGTTTTGTTTAGCTGGTAGCTAGTCCCTTGAGGGATCAATGTCAACTTAAGCATGCTAACTTCTACAAGCAATGGGCTGGCCAGTGACCGAGAGCTGTGACTGGCTCCTCCAGGGCTCCCTACTTCTGCTGCTCTTGGAGCTCCAGTGCTGCTGCCAGGCTGCTTCTGTGGCTCTGCAGCTTATCACAGTGAGAATTAAAGTGGCAACAGTACAAAGCAAGCCTCAACACTGCCTGTTCTCTGAAAACAAGAAGTGGCTAGATGTATTAGGTGGATAGGAAAAGCAGCTTGGCTAGGGACACGGCTTAATGGCTGAGGCACAGAAACTGGAGCCAACTCCCATCACCATGAGCTAAGTTTCTTTGTACCTTAAACCCACTTTGCCCTTAAATTCTGGCCTTGAATTGGTATTAGTTGTTCCACAGATCTGTCACACTCCCAGAGATAATAAACAAATGTAATTCAAAATTCCACACATAAAAGTATTTAATATCAACCTACTTTCTCTTTTAAGATATGTGTGTCTTAAATTTATCAATTAGGGAACAAGGTATATGTATGTATGTGCGTATGCACACACACATACACACTTCCTCACACTGAAAGTCCTTTCTGGTTTAACTTTCAAAACCCATTGGAGATTAGAGCTGGGTTACTAGAGTTCAAAGAAGAGTGAATTTGTATTAACTCACTGGGGTTAACTCACCTGTATTTTAATATGTACAGTATGAAGTTTTTATTCAGTTTTATGTTACACTATGAAGGCTTTTTAAGTCTGCAAGACCATGATATTTTTTGTGTTTAGAAAAGTAAGGCTTGTTTGTTATTAATTTATCTAACTCTGCTTTTCTTTTGATACTTGAAGTACATAAATGAGTAATTGAGCACATGATTAGCTGAATGACCCTTCCTTTTCTTTTTTCACACTTGAAAAAGATGCAGTCAACTACTGCTGTATTACTGTATATGTGATCAGTCTGTCTGTCCCATCTGATGTCTGATGCCTTAAAATTTTATTGTAGTCTTATTCTATATATAAGATCCCTTTTTTGTTTGTTTGTTTTGTTGTTGGTTTGGTTTTTTTTTTAAAATGCAGCCCTATAATTCCTAATGATAACAAGCAGTTTTCTCTGATCACCACAAAGGCCTATGCTATGGATTTCTACAGCTTTCGTTTAAAACTCTAGGTACATTCCCACCTTTTCATTTGTAAAGGGTGTTACTAACATACATTTGGAAATTTGACTGATTCAGACAGCACGGTCTTCCTGGTTCTGCAAGCAAGCAGTTCCAGTGTTTCAGCTTTTGCACAGTAGCACTTTAACAAGCAGCAGCCATGCATAACTAACAAGACTGCAAGTCCAGTTACTGCTTTTTAGAAGCCTCTATCCAGCTCTTATGTTATCCAAAATGTCCATTTTATGCTGTTGCAGCCGTATGACAGTACTACTAACAGCAGGGAAGTGCAGGAGTTATTTACAATGGATAAGATACAGGGGGAGAAAAAAAAAAGTTTTTAAAAATGGAGCCTGAGGCGCAGGAAGAAAGAAGAACAGCTCCAACTATCCTTTTATAGTAACTGGTGTTTTATGGAAAGTGGTTAAGAAAGGAAAACTCTCCCTTCCAGCAGCTAGCCAGTGATGGCATGATACTTCTAACTGAAGACTGATAGCATTCTTGGATAAACCCTTATGCAGGTTTCATTTCTAGTATCTGGAAACAAGCAGTATTGATTTCTTCAGCTCCTTCTCCTAAACCTACTTTTAGATTCTGGGTCTATTGATGGATGTCTAATAGAACAGTTTTCAAGTTTGGCATTAATGCTTCATAAAAAGAAATATATTTTTATGAATATTTTAAAAGTACTGTAGTAGTTTTAATTAGTATTTTTTTACACATACAGTTAGTATTCTGAATACAACATACGAATAGATGATATTAGCTAGCCAGGGCATCACTTCAAAATATGTACATCATGTGTACACAAGATACACCTGGCATAGACTAAAAAAAAGTGTTCTTAGCATGGATTAGAGGTACAAATGAATACTTTGATGAATGGAAACGAGAAATTCACCAAATGAGAAATATACCTTTAGACTCCACAAAAAAGTATAAAATAAATATGCTGAAATCTAGGCAACACTAGCTAGAAAAACAGATTATCAAGATTGTTGTACTTTTTAAGGACTCTTAGTATCTTCATTTCTGTCTGAATACATTGTTTGAATGAACATAATTTTTATAAAACAATAAATTTGAAAAAGATGACACTGTCCTGATTGGATGTCACAACTACTGACTAAATAATAATTTTGGTTGTCTTTCTGAGTTAAATCTATAAACTCCTATATCTGGATAACTTTTAAAATCTTACACACAAGTGAAACTCTCAACAAAACAATTTCCTGACTTACACATTGTCCATCCTTGTTTTTAAAGATTTGGCTAGTAATTTACATTAGTTTGTCAATTTTACTTTTATTAGACAGAGAAAAAATAGATGGTCTCTTTTGTTTTGAAGTGTATTTCATCTTAGTTTTATTACACTAAGGAGAGCAATAAATACTGCAGGCTAACTAGGGGTTCCATATTAGTGCAATCACTTTGGTTTCATAACTCCTACAGATTTTTATCCCTTACAAGCAATAATTTACATACCATTGAGGGGAAATGAAGATGAGGGGGAATCTCATTATGACACTGCAAAGCGTACTTAGTTTCTCCTAACACGGACTAGATTAAACCTGGCCTATGCCACAAGAAGTGTGAAGGGTGAGAGCAAAGGGCCTTTCTCATAATAGTCATGCACAATTAATGCTCCCTTCACTAAATAGAAAAAAACAGACCCAAAATGAGGAGGAGGATATGGACTCCTATTCTTTCACCTTCACTCCCCACCCCCACCCTCTGAGCTGTAAAGAAAGGATCAGGTTGCACTATTTTAAAAGCTGGTGCAGTACACACACTTCCTCACTATATTGGCAAGCTCTGGGAGAAAATCTCTCTCAGAGCTCCCTGCAGGAGTTCCTACTGCTTCATAACATCCTTTACTCAGGACTGTGACTTCTCAACAGAGCTGCATCTTCAATAAAGCGATGATAACTTCTCCCAGAAACATACAATATTTTTAGGGACATATACAAATAACAGTGTTCTTGAAATAACTTACCTTTGACACATGGCTTTGAAAGCTTCACGCGTGATGCAAATCATAAAAATCAAACTATCACAATAGCTCGGTGCTACAGGCAAAGCAGACCTGTAAATAAATTAAAAGAGACGTTAAGCAACTAACAATTATTTCCTAAATATGCTTAAATAAACAGGATTGATTAACATATTAAAGAATATAATTGCTCTTTCATCCTACCATCTGAGCACAGATTTCTGGTTCATGTTCCTATAGACACTTCAAGTTAAATCAAACTGCTGATGTTAAATCTGTATCAAGGTGGAAGATGGATAGATAGTGCTTTGATCAAAGTTTGTCATGGGAGTCTAAACAAGGACCGTATCCTTGACTCAGAATGTCACCAATGGCTTTTCCATTCTAAGATAGGGACAGTTAAAACTGTCCTACATCTCACTGAATCCAGGAGAGAAAACAATGCTTACAGGATATGCCAATGCTACACATACCAGGGTTATTATAAAAGTCTAAAATAATCTAAGATCTGAAAAAAGTGTTTAGCAACATCTTCTTTACCTGTACATGTCTTTTTCCGAATATAAAACTCATAATTCCCAAGGCAATCTGTTAGCAATGCCTAACAGATATCAAGAGGTTAATCCAAATATAAAGGTCTTTCTTTAGAGGAGTTCCCATGCCATAACATATCTCCACATAAAAAAAAAGAACCCCAAAGTTACAGAGATTGAAATTCTCAGCAGTCTTCCACTCTCCTCACGTCAGATATGAAGACCTGACTGGGAAAGGGCACTAAAAGCCTCATATCTCACCCAGGGATCCTCCTGCAGGAACTGTGGAAGGAAGCCATAAGCCACCTCCTGTTGGAATAGGGCAAGTTTTGCACTGGGAGAAGGAGTCTGCACAAAGCACTGCATAAATGCTGGGCTGAGCCAGTGGCATTCAGAGGCTAGAAGATCTGTATCAATCTGTCAAGTGGCCGAAGAGTGAGAAGGAATAAATCCTGTTTAGTCTTGCCTCAGCCACTATTACCTGAGCTCTAAGAGTTTTAAAGGAACAAAATCTCATTCCAGGCATAAAAGCTTGAGGTCTATAGATAAAAAGCCGCATACTACAGCTAGGTACTACAGTTGTAGTTGTTAATAATACACAATTTCAACATACAGACTGGGAGATACCTCGCTTGAAAGCAAGAATGAAAATAATGACAGGTTGTATGACATCATATGACAACAAATTTACAAGTAATAGCAAAACTGTTCTTTTCTTATGCATAAGAGTCATCATTCTAGAGGGAGAGCCTGCTGGAAACACGAAAGAGGCCAGGAAGATGGAAGGAAAGATAAGAAGTTCAATGGAAGATGCTGATCTGGATGGCTGAAGTCTTCATCAAATAAGAAAGCAGTCTCCTATTTACCTTCTGATGCTGTGTAAATGGGTGAATCAAAGCCCACACATTCTCTTGCAAATCATGTCACAAGGATTCCACGTCTCTATGCCCCTGAGGTCATGAGTGACCACGTACTGACCCCTGACAGACTCCTGCCGACTTTCCTTTAATACACCTCCCTAAGCACTTGAGCCCCTAAGAGTGCTATACATTGCATGCTTCCTACGCTTCCTTTCTTTATTTTAGCAATCTATACCCCACAAAAAAATTCCTATAATCTTGTGTGTTTCTCTACAACCTTTCTCATACTGAGAAGTTTCTCAAATATTTAAGCAGGCCTGTTAAGGAATAAGGAAAAACATAAAATAGAGGATTATTTCAGGGAGAGACTCAGCAAGTTTTCAAAAAAAGGAATACTATATTCCAAATAAAATAAGATTGTTTTGAACTGGAAGAGGCTTACGTTTATATTACCAGTAAAACTTCTGCTGAAAGGGGAGGAAACAGTAACTGTAGACAGTAGTTCAAAAGGAAGTTCTGTTACAGTATGGATCAAAAAAATTAACTTCTTCTAACCGAGTACAAAATATGTAATTAATGCTGAGCTTCTGCATATGCCTTAAATACTGAGCCATGACTGTGGATTGGTCTTTAATGTGTCCAACAGCCTTAATGCTGAAATCTACACAGGGAAATAATTATGACAATAGCATTCACCAAACACAAAACTGAGATATTCTTTCAATTAAACTCCTCCAGCTCTAACAAAGGCAGCATTCAAAAAAGAAAGAAAGAAACAAAACAAAACAAAAAAAACAAACCCGAAAAAAAACAACCCAGCATTCCAAAGACCACTGTAGATGCTAGACATACTGGACATAAACTGATTCTTAAGTTAAAGGCAGACATCTACTAGCCAAAAGGAGTAACTCCAACAAAGAAGAGACTTTCAAGTTTCAGACCTCTAGTTTGAACTTATTTATGTTTTCAAACATCAGTAGGTTCAGTGGAGTTAGAATTACCCAGTATGTGTAATGAAAACAATCTCTATCAGCAGATACAGCATGAACATGATAACGTATGTTTTCCAAGCCGAGAGCAATTGTCAAGCAATTACTGTTTGTCAAGACAACGCACTTGATAGTCAGGGTCATCTAACCCCAGGTCATCTTCCACCTTACAGCGAGGCAGGTCTCAGTCACTCAGCTGCCCAGCTTTCTTTAATTTGCTCTGAAGCCAAGCTGCAGGTGCAGGTTTCCCTCGCCGCACGCGGCCGGAGATGAGGGAGGCGGCGGTGACAGGGCTCAGCCCCTGCACCGCCATGCCTCAGACTGGCAACAGATGCTGGGGTTTTGTTCCAAGGTAAGGAGGGCCCGCGCGGGTCAGAGGGGACTCCTGACAACTGATTATTAACCAGGGCTTTCTAAAGCACTTGCAAGGCCCATATTGTGTTTGTTTAGGACCCAGAACTACAAGTGCATGTTATCAGCAGACTGGGTGAATTGGTTTGTGTCTCTGAGTTCAATTACCAATTCTAGCTACCTTTTGAAACAGAAAAGAGAATAGCCTTGTCTTACACAGTCTATTTTGGTCCAGTTTTATATTTCCCTTTTTTTTTTTTCTTTCATTTTAAAGACCCTTATTCAATTAAATATATTCTCTTTATAAAATATTGTTCTTTTTGCTATCTAGATTGTGATTTCATGCCTGCACAATTTTTATTTAATCATCTATATAAGGAACTTCTTATTCTTAGTTTTTACATCTTATGATAGAAAGTCTAATGTCTTCTTTTTACCATGACTTTGTCTTCCAATTATAATTTATAAAACTGTGTATTTAGACAGAAAATGGAATTCAATTAAAATGCAGCAGAAGAGCCCTTCATTTTTTCTCAGTTAAGTCAAAGAGCTATGACTGAACACAACATGTAAAAAAAAAAACTTATCAGAACATACCATATTGAAAACTGATTTATTTAACAAGGATGAATCTTTGATAATTGGTGAACTTAAGTGATTGTTTTAGTTAGCATGACCTTCAAGACTGTACAACTAGTGCATCTCATCATCTTACAGATTTCATTCATGGACCTAATGAGAAAAAATGAAATTACTTGCTTTTTCATCTCCCAGTGGATTTTTCAATTTTGAACAAACTAGTCATTAATATAAAGTAGATGAGTACATTAAAAGAAAAAAAGAAAAGCTATCAGAAGTTGATTCCACATTCTGCAGGTTATAATTCCAAATGCTCTGCCAGTGACTTCCACCCCTTCAGTGGTTTGACTTTATCTAAAACTTTGGCATAAAAAAATGTGTGGCACACTATTTTTATTGTGTCATTTTAAAACACTATAGTAAATTTAACCTTAATACTGGCTGCCCTAATTTCATAATTAATTTTAAGTGGTCTTGTTAAAAAAATAAACTTTTAATTTAAAGAAAGCATACATAAAGAACTCATTAAACATATATTAATCATTACAGGAGGCCACACAAGTGACAGAAAACATGATTTCCCTCCTTTCTCATAGCCATTTAGAGTATAGTATGTTCAAACCAGCATGGGTCTCTACTGTGCCTACTTGTGTACACACAAAGCTAAAGGGACAGAGACCTGGCACAGAGGTTTGCCTTCATTTCCTCAATACCTGAGGCATTAGAACTAGGAAACCAAACAGGATAGGCTTTTTCTTTAATGCACTGGCTGTTCAGGTACAGATTTACCAGCAGCAGTAGGGAAAGGGTGAAAGGATGCTATGAAGAGCTCTAGATCCATCCCTGTTTCTCCACCCATTCTTCTCCTCCTCAAGCTATAGCTGCACCTATGCCTATCTATTGAAAACTGAACAGACTTCAGGCTAACCAGGGAACTGAACATAAGAATTCACCATCTTAATCTCTTCTAAAAATAGAGACTTCCCATTGAACTTCCTTGTCCTTGCAAAATTACTTATAAGGATAAACCTTCTGTCAGGACAATTTCCCAAGTTTAAAAGGAAAGGAAAGTTATTTCTGAGAATTTCCTATAGTTGTGAACCTGGCTTGCTGCATTTTGCAATGTGACTTACAGATCTGGTATCATAGATCTGTGGGTTTGATCTATTCACTCAAGATGGATCAGAATGAAATTCCTCCTCCTCCCAAATTACTGTGATGGAAACAACACTATCCCATGGATTTTCTATTATTTTTCTTGCTCTTTTCTTTGCCAGGCTCACAGCTTTCCTCTCTGTAAAAAAAGAGAATCTGAAAGCCAGTAAATGGAACAAGAAAAGTCACTACTCAGAATTACAATGGTAGCAACAAGTTTCTAGAGAGAGAAAGATGAATAAAGTTTGATTCAAGAGAGGGCAAGATTAGGTGAGAAAAAGGGGAGGTAGAGGCCTTTCATTAACATACATTATAAAATCTTTGAAACACTACAGACTGGGAAGTTAGCAAAGTAGAGAGTGCAGTAAAAGGAATGATTGACTCTAGTTGATTGTATTTAAAGAGGAGAAAGTCCTGAAAGTATTTTGTTTCATTTTTGCAAAGACTGTGAGTAGGTCATGATTCATAAACAAACTTTGTTTTAAGAATACTAGAGAGGTCAGACTGGTTCAGGCCAGGCATACACTTGGCCCATTTACCCATCTCCAATAGCTGACAAAAGCCAATTCTTATCCAAATATTCCCTCAGTGAACAGCAGGACCAGGACAAGCACATTTGATAATGCCCATACATTCCAGCATCCAACTTCGTTTTCGTTTAGAGCATTTCCTGAACCTGATGTGGTTCAGATGACCTTCACTAGGTCTCATTTCCAGGGCCTTGTGCAGTCTCTCCTTAGATTGTTGTGAGCTTTGTTAAGCTATACTGTCTTTAGTAAAAGAATCTTGTGAGTATAATACCCATGAACATATAAAGTAATATAATGGATCATATTATTTACTTTGAACAGGTATACTCCTGTCCTCCAACGCGCCCTTATTTTTTTCTTGATAGAGAAGGTGAAAAGTTGATCCCTGTCCATCTATTTTGCTTGTGACTTTAAAACACTTATTGCTGTTTTGAAAACACAAACTTTGCTGTTTTTTAGAGGGGTGCTGTAGTTACAGTCTCTGAAGAAGACTGCATTGCCCCAGGGCTGGAAATTTATTTCTTCTTAGCTCTGCCAATCAACCACGAGTCTGCCTGCTATCTATGGCAGATGCTGAAGCTGCTATTGCAAAGAAGCCCTTCCAAGATCCTGGGGAACTGGAAGCCTAGATGAGCACATTCTGAGAGAGCCATTCTTTTCCACTGTTAGGGAAGATGCATTAGAGGAAAAGATGCAGTCATGCATATTGTGTTCTTAAAACCCTGCTGGTCTTTCTGCAAGCAGAATCTAAAAGAATCGTAGGGAGTAGAATTAAAGAGGGTAAAATATGCCAATCCACAGAAATCAGCCCTGTTCCAATAAAATTACTTGCTAATAACTAAAGCTCAAGGAATCAATGTAAACTTTATCTAAGATCTGAAGCAGAAAACTGAAGCTAAAGTAGTTCAAGACTCTTCTAAAGGAGGAGGACATTGTTTCTAGAGTAGATCTTAAGTGGGCACAGTTAACATCATAATGAAAACCACAGAATCTTGTGAGAGTTTCCCATTATTTCAGTAGGAGATTCTTAATTCATGCAGTACTCTCCCATTTTCCCTGCCATGTGTTTTACAAGATACACAAATATTTCTCAGGCAGAAACAGGAAAGCATGGTTTCTATAAGTAAAAAATTATACAGACAGGTAAGACAGGTCTCCACTGTTAGGTAAAAATATAAACAAAAGCTTTTCCTAAATCCTACTACAAGTTAAGGCATATTGTACCACTGTGCAGAAGAAAATAAGCAGCTATTGCAGAAGAAAATGCACTTTCAGAGAAATTATATAAACTCCACTTAGTGTCAAAATTATTAAACAGTCCTGTACTATTGAAGTAGAAGAGGTTAAGGGAGACTGACCAAGCCAGGACACTCAAACAGAAAGTCTTTTCATTCAGGTTTGTGAGTAACTCTAGTTAAAGTGACTCTATTTGACACAAAATGATCTGTACTGTTGCAAAATAGTTTCTGTCAGCAGATTTCACTTAGGCAACGCCCTGTCTATCACCTGAAATCACACCGGGTTTGGCTGCAGGATCTGATTATTATTTCAGAAGGGTATGTCTGGATAAGCAGGTAAAGAGAATGTACTGAAAGTTTCACAAGATACAAATAAATATTTTAAAAAGGCACGCAAGGCCTGTGTGATGAACAAGTAGACAAAACATTTTGTCAGGAGCTCTCAACATCTCTCTAGTTAGATCAGGACACCTAATTGTATCTGTTATGAACAGAAGTCCCCATTTGAAAAATGTGACTCTGGAAGACAGGTCAGTGCTATTGACTCCCTGCTATGATGGCTAGATATGCTGAAGGTTAGAAAGGCTCAAGGCTCTAACATTATCAGATCTAATCCCAAATGTTTCCTACTTCTGACTGGCTTAATTTAGAGCTGTATGTCACATAAAAGTTCCTGAGGATGGTCTTGCTCCTCACTGGCTTGTTGACAAAAATACATGATTAATTACCCTGTTGATTATTGGCATTTTTTTGGGAAGTCCCTGACAAACAACCCCAAATTTATTTATTGTTCAAGGCAGAGAGTATTGACTGAAATATCTATATGGAGAGCAAGTATCTCCTGAACATCACAAAGATTTTGAATGTGAGCAAATCCCTGTCTTTGAATAGATCTGTCTGCCCCCAGACCCTTGGTACTTCAAGATATAAGGCAAACATAATGAATATCGTTCGTTCAAAGTTTAATGAGGAGAGGGCCCCTTTGTGTACCCCAGGCACCTGATGCAGTAAGTGCCAGGTCACTACAAGGCAGTGTTTTCAGAATGTAGCTAAAGTACAAAATGTTTTGGGAAAGATTATAAATGCTGAGAGGTTTTTACTGATCTGGAAAGATGACCTAGAGGCTGACTTAATTGACCTGTTGCTGTCTACAATCTCTCCTCTGAGAAGTAGAAAGCTCTTGATAATATGATGTATAACAGTCAAACCATAACAAAATGTTTTAGATTGATGTTGTTTCTGTAAGTTTGAGAATTGTTGATGATATAGTTTTAGACCTGTGTGAACTGAATCAACAAGCTGTTGTGGTACTACCCCTCAATGCTTTATCTTCTGAAGCAGGCTCGGGTGATGGCTACGTTTTCTGGAAGGAGGCAGGGCGAACACCAAATCAACAGAGAAATCCTGTTTCATTCACGACAAAGATTCAAGGGTAGCACTCTGTAATGTAGTCCAGAGTTTCTATGAGGAATCTAATGTCTTTTCTCTGCTGCATGGATCCCTATGTAAAAATAGACATCTTGCAGGCTGGCAGTTCAAAATCCCTGAGGATTAGTGATTGGTTAGGAGATTATGGATACTACTCCAATCTGAATTTGAAATAACAAATGAAATTGCTGAGGCCCTGATAGTTGACACTGAACTGCTAGCCTCCTCACCCTTCCTGTAGAGACAGAAGGCCCTGTCACTGATTTGGAATGGTACTTGTGCTTCTGCAATCAGTTGTAGAAGGCATCCTATTTCTGGTGTTCATTGTTTCTAATAAGCTGGACAGCTTGTCAGAGAATGAGAGAGAAAAGCCACGAGGCCAGGAAGTCACTCATGTATCAGCACCATGCTGAAATACGAAGATAATCACAACTATTGGGACTATAAATACATAAGGCACTTAACACAAACCCAGCCACTATCAAGGTCCCTGCAGAGAGCATGCAAATAATAAAATTCAGGTCTTTTCAGGACCTGAACTTTAAAATAGATGAACCAAAGACATGTTGTATTGCTGAGGAATATTTTATGCCTTCTACATGCATAGGCAGCGACTTGTACTGAGAATCAAGTTCCTCTTGCCTCCATCAGATTTCCCTGCCAATACAAATGGATCCTGCTAACGGATATGTCCCAGAAGAACAGAATCCCAGCTTTTAGGACACTGAACAAGAGACAATGTCTTACATCGTAACTGTAATTTTACTTGTAGAACTTGGAAATAAACTGATCTCTGTTTAAGGAGATCCTCCCTCCCTCCCTTCCCTGCTCTGTGTTTCATCTCAGAAAGAGGAAATGTGACTATGGGATATGTTGCTCTCTGAAGAATCACACTAGGGAAAATCTTAAACACCAGTAACCTATGACTCCTTTACCCATATACAAAGAGGTATATCTAGCATGTTAACTCAAACTGTATTTTGCTAACAGTCATTAGGGGACTTAATTTATTGTATGAAATTAATTATACAATTACAACTAAAGTTAAGTGAATCACGCGGTGCATGTGCTGAATGATTTCCATCTCTATGGTATGATGGAAATAATGAAATCATCCATGTTTGTATTCACATGGCTATTTAATGCCCGGAGGTCAGTGGACATGAGGGTGCTTCAAGAATCTGCTGATACCGTTTAATGGACCTTTTCATTCCAATAATTTGTCCTCACACTCATGGGGCACATGCACACCAGCAACGAAACACAACTACACAACCACCCAAAGAAGCATCCAAGAGCATGCCAGAAAAGTTAGTCACATTCTTTATAAAAACTGAACAATTAAAGTAACTGTGTTTTGGCCAACTTAGGTGGAAAACTGGGCTATATAAATTAACACACACACAAACTATTAATTTTGAATTAATAAAGTAACTGTCTCTTTATGCTGTTGCTGTACCTCACACTACTAGTCTGGAGAGTTCAAAACTGCATAGAAATGCAATTTCTTGTTCTCCAAATATAATATTTTTCTTAATTCCAACATTTTCTTATTTATTTCTCAAAACTGGCAAAAAAAATTAACACTTCTAAATATTAACACTTTCCAGTCTATATCTTTCTGATGTGCAGTTTGTACTATTTTGCTCAGTCCAAATGCAGTTATGTTAAATAAGGAGATTACATCACATTTTTAACTCTGCTAAAATAGAATAACTCAGAATAACTGCACACCATGTTTTACCAATTCTACCTCCAATCATATACTCTTCTGCCAACTTAAATAAATATATCATTCTAGTTTCCTTGTATGTGGCTGTTTACCTCACTTAATCAAAGTGCATATATTTTTTCTTCCTAACCACCCTTTAATTATTCTGGTTTTGGATGTCCTTTTTTAATCTGTAAGTAATATTTTCAAAATCATTAAATGATAATTTCATTAACACCTTTCAAAATGGGGGTTAGATCCATTTATATATTATTAACTGTATATGTTTCTGAGTACCATACTATACAAAACAGATACAGTCATCTTGGTGGGGATTGATTTCTGTAGTAGTAGTGCTGGGCCTCATGCAGGAAAACTAAATTTCTCATCCTAATAAATCCCCTCTGGTTACAAAAATACTTTCTTTAGTCAGCTTTTGTTTTGTTTTGTTTTGTTTTTTTAACTGTTCAATAAAATATTACACGGGAAAGCTTAAAAAATACCATTTGCATTTGAAACTTCAAACTGTAAGAGCGAATGTTCTCACCAGTAAAACCAGACAACCATAGGTTTCAATTGTATGTAAAAGGAGCTTTAGTATTTTTTCTCAATTTGTTTAATTGATTAAGGCATCTTGCAATTTAAAACCTTTATTCTCTCTTCAGGAAACACCTTGGATCAGAAATTACTTCTCTGACTTACATGAGAAGTCAAGTCACACAACTTTCAGAGGCCTTTTAAAAACAGTATTCACTTCTATCCAGGAATTATATTTTCCTATCCTTGTTAAAAACTCTAAGTTAAGCATTCTAAAGTTACTTGCTAGACATGTTCCTCTAAAAACACCTCTGACCCACACTGTTTTTCTTCTATATAAGCTGTATTAATATAAAGATGCAGTGTTACGTGAGTCATATTTTTTGAATAATTCTATTCAAGCTGACAACAATCTTTCTTCAAATCGGCTTGTATCATAAAGGTCTCAAGACTTTGGTGGTCTCTTTCTGAGTTAATTCTCAAAAAGCATAAGCAGATGCCTCCTACTTCAAAAAGAAATACCATCAACAAAAAAAAAATCGTAAACCAAAGCCAGGTAAATCTAAATGGTTCAGGTGCAGTACTAAACAAAAAGGTCATACTGGAACCCCTTGGTTCCTTATCAAGATAACAAGATACAGTGAGCCACAAAAGTGAGGGGTGCTACTTTTCGTTTTTCCTCTCTGAGGTGTTAACTGAATGAAAGCTATTTAATTCTCTGTACAATACTCACATTTTTAATAGCGCTGCTTCTAATAGCTGAAACTTTTCTAACACAGTTTGAGGGAAGAAGGTAGAATAAAATGTCCATTTGCAAATGTTCACAGCCTTTCCTGTTGCAGACCCAATACAAGAAAAACCACTGGAAGATGAACACTTTAATTTGAAGACTTTAATTACTGTTTGATATAAACACATAAGTCCTCAAGCATCTAATAGAGTACAACAGAGTAATAATTATTAATACTTTTTTCATCATCCTTCAAGTTGCATTTCTAAGAGAGAACAGATATGCTAGCCAGTATTCTGAATAGTTAAATGATCTTCATTCCTTTGATATTCTTGTTCTAATGTTATATATTTTATGCTCTAACAAAAGCACATACATGGATTATTCCCATTTTAATCAAGGCCGTGAATGTTGGTAACATGAACCATACATTTTCTTTAATATTGTTTTTGAGCACAGGAAAATAAAATAACTTGAGGTTTGGCGCAGAAATACAAGTGATACTTTCTAATATCACTAACTAATTTCACTTTAGGGTTCCATTATCACAGCATAGATACTAGGTTTCATTTTTATTACTAACAGACTTTATTTATCACTGTAAAAAGAGCCTGTTAACCACAGAAAGTAAAATTCACCATCAAAGTTCTGGTTTTGTTTAGGAATCAGACTTTTTCAGATATTCTGTCAAGTAGTAAACCCTAGTTATCTATATGTGACTTAAAAGAAGCTACATGTGTTTTGAATTCAGAATATTTCCTTGTAATAGCTACACAGATATACATACCTGAAGAGCATATGCTAGAGAGAATTAGGAGACAAGAAAAAAGGGCAATGCAGAAATCAGAGAACCAAGCAGTGCAAGCAGAATAATAGCACTGCTTGCATGAACAATTAACGTGCTTTACCCTTACTGGCGATCTGTAAATAGAAATTATATATAAATAAACTTTAAAATCAAATAAGTGAAAATTAAAATACACAAAGGCATGCAAAACTAAAGAATACATCTATTAGGAAAAATAAAAGAAACCTGCATTCATGATGATTTATCATGTGTTTAGACTATACAATTTTATCTCCACATTCCAAATTTATTTTTCAAGTTATAACTTAATATTCTGGGTTATCTATTGTGTGGAGCCAACAATTATGGAAGAAAATAGATGTAAGAGCATTAGTATGACAGAAACATTTTGTCTAATCTGTTCTAAATTGACAGTTCGGAAGATGCTGCAGCATCACCAGATAACTTGGTCCCAGCCTTTAACTGTCCTTGTACTTCAAAGGGTTTTCCAAATATGTAGCCTGTTCTTTTTGACTGTAAATTAAGATAATTTTTCTTGTCCTTCTGCAACTGGGTACAAAAGACCATTGGTGACCATCTTCTTCACAATAATATTCAGATGTCCTACTACTTTTTCCAAGAATTCTCTTCCCTAGACTAAACAAATACTTTTTCAAAATATGCCTTATAAATCTTGCTTTCCAAAAATCTTTTCACTCATGTGTTCTCCTAGGGATTCCCCTTCATCTGAAAATTGAAATAATTTTCCTTTTTTAGACTTTATTTTAACACAGAGATCAAATAATTTTATTCACTGATTTTTATTCATGGTCATTTTGCATGCATGTTCTTTGGTTTTGCTTCATCTGTAAAACTAGGTAATACCCATGTTACTTGAAATTTTATGGAACTGTAGAGCAGTAGGCTCCCTTGAAACAAAATACACCTCTACATCTCTTCAGTAACTTTTTTTGGAAATCAGTAATGACAATTTTCTTTGAATACAATGTAAGTCACTTTTTCTTATTTTTTTCCTTTACTTCAAAAAACTGAATACACCAGGGGGTTTGTATATCTTCTTAGTTCTACATTTAACAGCTAAAATGAGAATTATAATATACTTAATAAATAAGTGAACAGATGGATAGATGGACAGACAGGCATAAATCCAGTTTTTCTTTGAGAATCAAGCATAATAGAAGGGAGATTTGACTCAGAACCTATCTCTCTCTATGGTCTCAAAATCGGTAGTTTGCTGAACAGATTTACAAGGATGTTGGTAGCTGAAGTACACTAGGAATCTCTTTTTGATGATTCACAACTACTAGTTTGTGGTAAAAACATATCACATTTTGCATTATTTTTGATGAGTTTTGCCTGAATGAAGAAGAAATACTGTGCGGATGAGAAAAGTAAAACAAATTATTTAAGATAACAATGTATCAATTCTGTAGCAACTATGTGTATTAGCATTTATTCCCAAATGCCTGCCAGTCTCTTTACTTTTTCTTTAACCACAGATAGCTTATTCCAGGAATCTTCAAATTATTTCCTTGGAAAATAGGCAGCAGGGAGGGGAGGCAAAGGGAGGGGGAGAAGAAGTGATAAACGGCAGAAGAGTTTATGACATTTAGCCCAGATTTTCCACCTCTTTGCTCTACTTCACTTGTGCAGACTACGCAACTACACCGTAATCATATATGAAAGTTCTTCTCAGAAGTGGTTTCTACAGTTTGGTTTTGCTTTTTACTATTCATATAGTTTATGCATAAGGTACTTTCATAACGAATTTCTGAAATGTACTAGTTGTTCTTTGTAATCTAGTTAATCTATCAATGGGCAAGATATCCCTCATACCTAGGTGAGCTCTCAACAGGCTAAATGAGTAAATAGGCTGAAGGACACCCCAAAAGCACTACACTCCTACTCAGGGCCACCCAAACTCAATCTCCAGAAAAGCCTCTACCCTTCAGCCAAACTTCTGAATGCAGCTATCTCCTCCTTCCCATACTTAATTCAGCTCCAGCAGCTCCTAAAAACTATGTCCCCCCACTTCCTCAGGAAACATAGACAGGCAATCCTTCAACAAGTGATTATTTAAGCAGGAGTGATGGACACAGAATGTAATCACAATGAAGAGAGAAGCAGTCTATGAAGACTTATCTAGCTGACCTATCCTATCTGCCCTAAGATTTTTCAGAATCTCTTTTTGCAGAAGTCTTGAAGCAACTCTTTTCCTCAGAACAGGAACTACCAGTTCTGGCAGTTCAGACATTAGGTTTAGCATATATAATGTACTCCAGAGAGAAGTGGATGACTTCAAATATTTTGTTTGGCTGCTTCGTGTAATTTTCTAAAACTATACTCAAGGGCACCACAGTATTGTAATCTTTTATAATTCACTTGCATTTCCAAAATACAAGGTTATTATAAGAAAGGAAACTTCTTTTTATCCAGCTAGGTATGTCATATGTGTGACAGATTCGCTTTATGTTATTCTCTATGTTCATCTAATTCCAGTTTCTTATATTCTTCGTTGATATTCTCTTCCTTCTTTTAATGTAGCTTCTAGTATTGGCAAAAACATAATCCTACTGATGTAAAGCAAGCCAAATGTACAGATTCGTGCATTCATACTACAAAAGGGGTTTTTCATAATGCAGTTCCCTACTGTGTTGCACATCCGGTTGATGGCAATACGGTAAAGTCAGAATAGCTGGTTTGTTCCTCAGAAAAGCTGCCTGCATTTCTGCAAAACAACTTCTCCAAATGCTAGATCTACAAGCAAATTTACACTGAATGGTTGTTATGATGGTCTATTTTCTTACCAGTGTTCCATTAAGAATAATTTCATATTAAGAACTGTTTCCAAATCCCTACTCCTAATCTTCTCAAACTCTTGGCTATTTTCCTTTGATCCATATAGCATCCTACAATTTTGCCCAATTTATTTCATTTATGTACTTCATGTTCTCAGCACTCACCAGAGTAGCTGACTGCTTTCAGAATCTGTATTTGTTTTTATTTGAGCAGTTTATTTCCTCTCTTTACCTCTAAGTGACTTAAAAGACAATTGACCATGTTCCAGCATTTTCTGATGTGCCACATTTTCCCTTCCTTTTTTATTTTCTGTCTTCAGACTTAAGCAGTTAATCCCAGGTCACAAAGTAGTCTATGAAAGTAATTTCATTTTCCCTTCTTGTGCAGTTTTTTCCTGCTCATAGTTTTCTACAACCTGTAAAATTAGAAACTATCATGGAAATAACTGGTGACCTCACAGGTCAAAAGTTGACCTGGAACCTAATGGTAATTATATCACATACTGAACACCTGTCCAAGTATATATAGAGATTGTACACATTCCAAGACATTACTACATATTGGGCTTTTTTGAAAACTGTATAAATATTCAGTAGAGCCCTTATCCCGTCTTGTGCATGATGAAGTGACTATTTTATATTGAAGCATGCCCACTTCAGCATCAGGTTCTTCTCAAAAGTTTCAGAATAAAATGCCACAAGCATATCTCAGGCTTTTATCCTACAAGGTAGATGGCACCCAAACTGCATTTTCGACAATGAACTAAATCTATTTATCCAAATGGTCCTATGCTGTGTTCCTTATTGTAATCTTGCTTATCTTGAAAAGAATATTCAGTCTTCTAACTGGCTTTCAAGTTTCCATGTTAAAATACTTCCACATCAGATAAGTATTGTTTTCCCTTCTACTGCCCTCTGACTTCCTTAAATTGCCAATTTTTCAGATTTTCTATGGGTCCTTCCCTTTTGTCACATATTATATCCAAATATAATACTTAATTGACATTTCTAGTCAAGAAATAGTACTCTGTAAGATTGGTTTTCATGCCATTGCATTTTTGATTTAGAGCAAGCTAGTACAGTTGTAATTACTGCCAACTGGGTGTAGTTCCTAAGGTTACATCTGCGTTACCGAGCTGAAGAGGGCTCAGGCACATACTTGAGCTCTACCATGTGCTAATCCACACCCTTTAACTGACAGCCTGCTCTTTGGTATGCTTTTGGCCAAGGCCAGTAAGCATTCAGCTAAAATACTGCAGGATTTGAAGAATAGCATAGGTTAGGGAATCTTCTAATAGGCAGTACAAATGAAGCTACCCTGGCTCAGGAGAGCAGGTAGGTTAGCCAGGCAAATGTGAGCTGTAGTTTGCTACTGGCTCTTGACTGGGTTGTGGTGCATTTTTTTTTCCTATGTGACCTAAGAAATTAAATGCAGCAAAAAACTGGTAGAGAGATACCTTCATAAGATGCCAGTCCCAAACCTGCCCAGAGGATGTGAGCTGTCACTATGGGAGAAGAACAGACCAGGGTTAGGCTGACTGTGACTTCCTCAAGGCAGGTGAATTCTCAGCCTGTGAGGAGAAATGGATCTTGGCTACCTTGTGCTACCTCCAGTGAGCAGAACAGGGGTACAGAATCTGGGACCTTTCATATTTTCAGATACTTTTCTATCTTCTCAATTACCATTTTTGTTTGCTGTTTCTTCAACTATCTTTTCAGATAAATGATCCAATTCAACAGTGGTCTTAAGACTTCCTTTTATTCAGTATTCTATGGGGAAAAAACGGAAAAAAATTAACTGCTCAAGAAACTTGAAAAAAAACCTGCTTTCTTGTGTTCCTTTAAGTTTATCACATACTTTCGGAATATATTAGCAAAATTATACTAATTAAGTGGATAATTAGGCTTTCTTAGATAGCATCACATGGTCTGAGCTCTCTTTCTGTTCTTTCTTTGCATGATGGCAAGTTTAGAGTTCTCATTTCCAGTTCCATTTCTTTTTCTCCAACTTTATACTTCACTAAACATTTTTTTATAGTGGAATCTCTCTTATTCTATTGCAATATTACTCTGAATCAGCTTTTTGCTATTACTCTATTTGCTATTATCTGTCAATGATTTTCACAGTATGTTTACACTTTTTCTGGTCTTTCTATTAAACCAGAAATATTGTACAGTCACAAGGTCTTAATTTTAGATCTAGTATCTCCTTTTTTCCTGATCACTATCAGATCCAGTACTGAATTAACTCTACTCCTTCCAGTTTTTTTAAGTACTGTACAAAAATCCTGTAACCTATTTGGAAGCACCTCTTGCACGTAACTCAAATTCCTCTGTTACAGCTTTTCATACATTTACATAGATATAGCAATATATGTATGTATAACATGAATATAATATGTCTGTCTGTGTATATATATATGATAATCATGGAGACCCTCATAAACCTAGAGAAAATCAAATCAAACCTTCAATACAATCTTCATGGATTTTGCTTCTTCCATTTTCATTTGTGAAATTATTCCTGTGTTTGCCAGCCATGTGATCTGCAGAATCTGCAAGTAAGGTGGTTGTTTAATAAATTACGTTTCCCTCACTTTATATTCCTTATATAGCTACAGATAGTTATATTCTATTTATGTCTTAGCCAGTTCTCTTTCTAATGCAATCAAAGAACAATTCTTGGAATTTGTAGCGGTATTGCATCTCTCAAGACCACCTGTATCTAAGCTGTATTTATGAACAGAAAACCTATTTTTTCATTATTATTTCCTGCAGGACTTTATAGATTAAGTATGTTCTCACATCTCAATGTAGCAATTCACTCAACTCTATTCTCCTCTGGCAAATGTTTCGCTGTAGTTACACTTAGTCATTTGCCGAAATATCTTTCCTGTTTCATTAATATTTCCAGCCATGCTTTCCTTACTGTTCCTAATAGATTTAAAAATAAAGACATTTTAACTGATTTTTTTAAACCAAGATTTTATCACTCAAAGATTGCAAATCAAAAATACACACATTTGAGTGTAAAAATAATTTTATCATCAAACTTCGAGTCTGAATTTTAGATTAGTAGTATTATCAAAAAAGCAATAGTTTTGTAATTTAAACTATATCAATACAGTACTCACAAAACTAGTTTTCGAAAACTGTGCTAAGTCAGTTTGATGTACTTCCTTCTAGCAATAATTTGCCATTGTTAGAATCATACTATTTTTCATGATGAACAAGGCCTCAGTCCATAACAACTCTGCCATAAAATGAATATGGGTATTATGTCACAGATTATTTCGGGATCTGTATTGCCTTATATTGTTAATAGAAAGGCCAAATCTTCAGCAACCAGTAGAGATTTAACTATATGCTGTCAATGTGCATCATTTGGGGCTATTCTGCAGAAATCCCCATCAGGTTTTACACGGGTTTTAATATTCTTTTGTTTTCTATGGATAATTTTCATATAGTTTTTCTTTATAAACTTAGTTGCAGTCAATGCAACTTAATTTTAGCAAAAAACTTCCCGCTTCCACTCTTCAACACAAACTTCTCATTGGTGTAACCGTTTTAGGGGTTCTGAATTTCCTCAGCTTTCTAGTCATTGGCTGTAATGTCATCCTCATGCTCAGTACACACATCTGGCAAAGGTGCTTTGTTAATTGCTCAAAATTATGCAAAGTCCTGCAGGTAGCTACACTAGCCAAAAACCTTTAGGCACCATAAACGTTATTCTCACTCACACCTCCAATAATTTTCTAGTATATTGCCATTATTAGTACCAATTATTATTGCCAATTATTGTAGCCATTAGAAGAGGCTACAGAATAATATTTTACACATATAAAGGAAAAGTTCTGAACATCACAGTTTGTTTTATCATGGCATTCCTTTTACTGCAATCCAAATAATTTAGATTATCTAAGGAACATTTAGTATACCTAATAAAATATGTCGGTATCTATCCCATAAAAAACATTAACTATTATTCAGTATTTCTGCTACAGCAGAGCGCAATTTTCAAAAATTCTCCTGATTTTATGCGTGTATAATTTTTTTCAAAAAATTCTATCTCCTTATATTGCTATCAATACAAAGAACCCTTTCCAATAGCAGTTTTCTTTGTATGCAAACAAAACTGAAAATGTTTGCCATACCATTTAAGAACACAGCATGATTTCATTCAGATGCTCTTTTTAAGTTAGCATTCCTATATTGAACTCAAGTACCATAAGTCTCTATTTCACAGGAATGTTTATCTCTGTCTATAGTTACTAGTCCATTGATGTAGGAAGCAAGGTACTTTGATCCTCTGAAGGCACATGTATCATAAAAACCCCTAAAATGCTGCCATGAGATTTTAAGTTTCTTCTCTGCTTTACTGGAAGTCCTAAAATAGCAGATCCATCCAGCATTTAGAAATAAATATATTTGTAAGTATATATGATCATGCTTAAGGCTATATTCTAGGCAAATGGATGCAAACATACAAGAAAAAAGGGATCAGTATTGGAGCAAAGTAGTTAGGAGGGAGCAGTGTACTTAGGTTAACAAAAGAAACAAAAAAAAAAAAAAAAAGGAAGAAGACAGAACTCAAGAGAAGGACAGATCTTTAACAGATATAAACAAACAAAATATTACCACAGGGAGAAAGAAAATAATTTTATCTTTTAATAATTACTGAACAGAAAAAGAAATTCCACCTTTTAGTACGTTGGGCTTTATCAGTACACAACTTTGTAAGTCTACCCACTTTATGCAAGTGAGCCGTGTAGGACTCAGTTGTTAAAATAAAGACTAATGCTATCTTTTATTAAACTTCCATGTCTTTAATATGGACTTTATACTTTTGACATTTTATTTTACATTTCTACAAACATCTTTAAGTTACAATTTCATTGGGAAACCAACACATTTTATACGAAGGCAGGAGAACAATATTTTTTGACTACTCAAACCATAAAAAAATTCAAAATTCATGAATGCCATAGTCTTGTTTTTCTATGTCTTCATTACAATACTATCAGTCAAGAAAATATTGGTGTCATCATCAAAGGAAGGGTCAGCAATCTTCCACATCAGAAGTTAGGGCAATACTTTCAACATGGAAAGCAGGATTGTCAGAGAGGTAGCAAGTGAAAAGCTTCAGAAAGGATGGTAGCTGTAAAGAGTCAGAATAAAAAAAAACCTAAAAAAAACACCTTAAAAAAAAACACAACAGGGAAAGATAAGATAACAAGATTGAAAAGGACAGGAAAAAACAATACACAGGAAATGGCAACAGCAACAATAGTGTTTATTCATATTAGAAACAGTACAAGAACACTGACAGAAAAGGTAAGGAATAAGGCAGCCATACTTAGAGAGATCTAAAGAAAAGGTTTACTATGGTATGAAATGCTCAGTTATTTCTCAATGAAGGTGACAGGCCAGTCACTTAACTTTTAGTTTGAACTAGTCAGTTCAGAGCAGCATTCCTGTGAAGTCAGCAAACTAAAATGGGCACCTCCAGAGGGCGATTCATCCCATCCTAAGGTCTGAATCTTAGACTCTGAACCACATACTTGAAATGTAATTAATTTTGTGAAGTCCACTAGGTATTTATGAAGCTAGCATCTGATCTTCAAGACAAATATTTATGGAAAACATCTGGAATAAAATAATAAGTGATTCAGCATATTTTCAACTTCCTTTAATCTGAACAAAGAAAATTTACTAATGACTTTCATCTGCACAGAACATGTAATAGGTTTGTGCTGCATAATATTTTTTACTACTGAACAGTACTTGTGTGCACTACACTGAGCACAGAAATGAAGTCTGACCCAAATAAAAGGAAGTTTGCTTTTCTGTTAGAACTAATTATGCACTACTGGGCTTTATCTGTTGTAAATAAAAAATTAAGCTTAACATCACTGGAATTCTCTATTCCAAACTTTAAGACATAATTCATTAAATATCACATCTAACTGATACTTAAAATGGCACAGCTGATATTTCATTTATTTGCTACTAAATACAGTAAATACTGCTGTGAAAAAAATGCTGGAATCCAACATCATGGCCATGAACACATATTATAATGGTTATTTTAAACTAACTATAATTAAATAAAAGAGTCATGGGTAAAAGGCTGGTTTTAAAGTTGGTATACAGCCCAGTCTGTGCAGGAAACTTCCATGTGGAACTGGTCTGTGGAAACAACCTTTTCATACCACCTTCACCAGCTTGCCAGCCCAGGTGCAAAGCCAAGACCGTGCTTACAGAACAGCAGTACCAAACTATAAAAAACCTAAGAAGGGGATGGGAAAGTGAGCTTTCCTTCTGGGCAGTGATCTAGGGGCTAGAAGACACCAAAGGGACAGCTCACTGTTGGCAGTTCCTTGTCAATATGGAAAACCTGAGACACAGTCCTGGGAATGGGGTGGTCTTCCACTAATGGCTATTTCAGAACACAGTCACCTTGATACTGTCTATGACATAAGGACAATCCAGAGCTGCCAGTTACAATGCAATTAAAAGATGTCTTTAAAATCTGAATATACTTGAAAAGGGATTTTGCACTGAACAGTTTACATGACCTAAATCATTCTAGAATCATGCAACATGAAATAGTGTAACATCAATGCAAAACAACATAACGGCAAGGGCTTAACTATAAAATAGACTAAAAAGTCACTTATTTAGAACTTCTGAAAGTTTTACCTGCATTTAATTTCATTTTCCTTTTAGAATGAACATGAAGAGTTCAGTTATGTTAGTTTTTTTGTATTCATATCTTTACTGGGTGCCCTTAAAAACTGCTGCCCAGTGACACAGACATGGCACAGGAATGGGAAGCGTATCACACAGCAATTTATAGCATAGTTCTTATGCTGACCTATCTCTATCAGCAGAAATTAATACACTACATTCCAAGAAGTAGATGTTACCATTCCAAAATTAATTGTGAACTGGCACCATAAGACCTCTCCCTGCCCCACCCATTTGCACTCTCTGTCCCCTTTTAGAGGGGATGTTATTCTGCCATACATCAGCTCAGGGCTCAGTTACACCGAACTGTTGCTCAGGTGAACAGTTAAAATGTTTTATGCAGACCATGAAGTGAATGCACAAAAATGGGAGATCCTTATCTCTGTAGTTAAATGGATTTTTTGCATGGTAATTCACGAAGACCGGTTATAGTTGCTGTATGAATATTTGTTAATTGCTCAGTTTAAAAAGTACAGGATTTCCTTAAACATATACTCCTGCTATAATATTATATATACTTATGGGAATCATGCAGAAACTAAGCACATCCACCCCCAAATTACTAAATCAATTTTTTTGTAATTTCCTAATTTATTTTATTTTATTACAGCTTATGGATGAAAGCCACACTGATGTCTAACCTGTAATGAGTGCCAATGTAAGTAATCAGTTGTTCTACAGCTACATTTGGTTATGAATTGATTGACTTTGCCTAGTCCTCCTGAGTAACAGTTAATTAGCAGTTTCTATTTTCGATTTCAGTACTATTACAATTAGATTTTACATAGAAATTCTGACACTATTAACTGTTATTGCATGCCTGCTTGTCCCTTTTCCCAAATGCTACTGACTAGAATTAGCAGAAATATATTTTAAAAATGATTTTGATTTTTTTCATGTCTAATAGTGGGGTTTTTAAGAGCTAACTTGGGAAGAACAACATTGGGGTAGTCATCATTTCAGCAGCATAATGAATTTTGTGATTCAGGTTGGCCCTGAAAGTCAGTTTAAAGCCTTCCTTAGAAGTGACTGTACTAAAATAAAAATGCACAGTGAGTAAAGTACAGCTCAGAACATCAGTTAGAAAGCTGAAGTCTCACTCTGTTTTCCATGCAAGCATAAAGCATAACATATCTGAGCACTATATAAAAAATATTACTGGAAATACTCACTGGAAATGACTCCCCTCTTTCATCCTATTATTTCTCCTACGCTCATTACATTTTTTTTTCATCTTCCCTTCTGTAAAGGAGAATCATTTCCTTTTCCCCATCTCAGTTTCCTCCTTTGCTTTTTCCAACTCACCCGCACAGTTTCTGGAATTCCAGAATTTAAAGGAGCTATGGATCCAACCCTGGGGTGTAAATACCAAGTTTGGAAAGCTTTAGCATGGCTGAAGATCAATAACATAAATTGTGTTTGTGTTCTCTTATTTTCAGCAAAGATATAAAAACACTAGAATAAAGTTCAGCAATGAATCTATTTAGATAACTGTAACCCTAGAATGAGATCACCATTCTGTAATGAGCTATGCTCATACAGCAAAACATAACGATTTTTATAAATTTGAACTATATCATTATCTCAGATAACTTATTTTCATGTTTAGCTGTTATGAGAAGGGCATGTCCACTTCTCTCCTTTAGTAGCCATTCTGAATGATGCATACAATGCTTCAGCAAATGATATTATTCATATATTTAAGTATTCATAACCACCTTATTATAAGATATTCAGGAGATAAAAATAGCGAGAGCTAAGATTAGCATATTGTACACAATTATAAGTATTTTCAATCCTGTAACAATTCATAAACAACATTTATTACCTGCATCCATGACATACATTTTTAAATGCCAGGTCCTGTAAACACATAATCCATGTGTATAGCATTTTTTCAAGAAGCTTAACAGCCATAGTATCAAATGTTGTTTCACACATACTATCAACATTTGATGTTTCATTGACACAGTAACAGGAAGCCAGCTCAGTGTAAGTTACTTTGTAGAAGATAGTGCCAGAACTTCAAGGTGTTACTTCTCAGGAATCATGAACTCCGGCAGTCTTTAAAGATAAAATGACATATGACAAACAATAAAAGTAAAGCAAATTTTTAGAGACCAGTCTTGATTATCTAAAAGAATGATCTCTATATCCAGTACAGAAATCCAACCAAGAGAGAAACACAAAAATAGTTTCCTTTTAAAATAACGTACCCAAACCAACCAACACCCCCCACCCCAAAAGCATGCTTTTTACTATTGTTATGGTGATCTTGGTACATAATCTATTTGTATAGTCATGTGCTGACAGGATTATTAATTACTGAGTTCCAAACTTGAGCAGAAATCATGTATCTTGTTAGCTACGTTTAGTCATAGACATAAGTACACAATCATCATCAATACCGAGAAGGCAAAGTGTTAAATAAAAGCTTAAGACTTATAAAAAGATCTGTGCCAAAAAAACCCTGCTGCATGTAAATACGCTCCTTTCATTTAAGGGGATGTCCTACAACATTACTTTTAGTCTTTCTCCAGACTCTTTAGTTTCCATAAACAACTGTTCAGGGATCTGCAAAATTATAATTAAGAAAAGCAATCTCACTCCATAAGCTTCAATTTAACACCAGTAGGTGTAAGAATCCACCAGATTAATTTATTTTTAGGAAGATCATAGATCACAGGAATGCAAATAAAAGAGGCCAGGCTTTCGAAATCCAAGACTTTTTTTCCGCTGTTTAGTAAGACAAACATTATCTAAAAGTCATAACTCATCATGTGGGAAAAACTCCATCACGTTCTTATGAGTGCTGCAGGAAGGGGGGAAAGGAATAAATGAATCCATTTACACTCTGCAGATTTGGGTCATGTGCAGAAACTGGAGAAGAAGCTGAGGTTCCAGAAGATAGGTGAGGATGTAGGTAGGAGAAGTGTGACATGAGCTAGAGTCAGCTAGAGAGCTGTAGCCATGTTCTCTAGTAAAGTGACTTTTAACTGACCCCAGTGTGTTTATCCAACTGTGTTCTTTCCAACTCTTATTGAAACCCCTCCTCTGATACCTACTCCAAATTCTTCATTTGTGTGCACTTATCCTCAGACCTAACAATACACTCCATCACAGCTTTTATACCCATATGCCTTGTCGGGACTCATAAATCCCTCTCTCCTGTCACTCACAGGTAAACTCAGGAAACCACCTTTTCCCACAGTATAGCAGAAGTCACTCTCTCCTTCCTTACAAGTTGTTTTCTGATACAAGGCAAAGATTCCCCTCAATCTCGTATTCAGCTTGTAGCTCAAGCCTGACCAAAGAAAACATCAGAATCATGTAAGCTAGCAACAGGTATTTAGCAAGATAATATAAAAACAAACACAACCCCCCTCATTTCCACATTTGTATTAAAAGCCATGAGTAAGAAAAGAGGAACACAAAAAGGTTAAACAAAGCACCTGTCAACTTGCTTTATCCTTTAAAAAAAAAACTATTGTCAGTATTTGTTTCTAGTATTTTCTTCAAATTTCATAAAGTACGTTATAGTGATTTTAGATCAGACAAATTATTTCTTTAACATATTTCTTTAAGATAAATATATTTATACCACTTAAATATGGCTTATAGTTTGGTGTACCTCAAATTTGACACTGCCACAATTCCTAACAAAAATATACACAGAAGATTGGAAAAGCTAACATCTCTACAAATTACTTATTTGTACTTGTATGTGCTTGTATGGTACTCAGGACAATGGGAAGTAAACTATGTCAAGGGCAATTAAAAGCACTGATAATTTAAATATTTTATGATGCTGGAAAATTTTCAATAGTAAGAAAAAAGTAATAAGACACATGATATAAGGACAAAGAAGCTTTTTACAATGTAAAATTATCATTCAGGGAAATAAAAGAAGTTGGTCAAATACAACTGGATTTTTGAAAAAGTAACAAATGGGTAATAAGACATTAATAATTGTAAGGAAAGTTTATGTCCATTAAGAATGACAGAATGGAAAATTCTAAAATCTGTTTTTCTGGCAATGAGAAATCAGGCTTTAATTCAAAGGATACATATTGTCACCTACAGGAGCTGACAAGTTTATTTTCGTCAGATGAGGACCCAAGACTTGAAAAATCATACTTACTTATCAGAAAACTAAATTTACTAATTGGGAGTATATATGAAAAGTAGGAATAGTGAAGAATTTTAGGGATACTCAAGAACGATACAATGATTCAGAACCCCGTATTTCTGTTACTGGGGAAGGTGTGATGGGGACAGAAGGATTAATACTGCCAGACTACTTTTCCTAGCTCCTTTCTGGGCACCTCTTGCTGTTGCTTCTTGTGGAGAGGCATGCAACTTACCTAAAACTGAGAAGGCAGGGAGTGCTCTCTACATTTTCATACGCTCCAGAACATTGCTTCCCACTTTGTTTGCAGCAACAGATCACTATCAGCCCTCAGCAATTTTCAAAAGCCACCACACACCCATCTGATCAAACTTTTAACTGTAAACACTATTTAAAGCACTGTAATGGTTTAGCCAAACAGATGTTCAATTCACCATAGCCTTGGAGTCCGCTAGGGATTTGCAGACAACAGCTTGGAAACCATTCCAGCTGTTGCAAAGGTACAATGATATCTTCTACTCCATCCCTCCCTCCAGACCTTCTGGTTTCTGCATGAAACATTTCTGCTTCTTTATCTGATTTCCCCTGGGATTAATTTTAGGGCCTGTGACTGCTTTTAGCTTCTGAAGTAGCAGCAAACTGGCATTTGCCATTGCCCACAGGTTTGTGAACAACAGACGTAAAACTGATCTGCCCACCCGTAGTATTGTTACTGCTAGAAACAGGAACAATAAAAATCTACAGAAGAAAATCTACATTTAAGAAAATGGGAACAGTATACACTTGATACATGTTTAAAAATTTATCATCAATCAATGAGGACAAGACTCTTATTTACACATCCAGAGTGATTTTAAGGAAATTAACAGAAGCTGCTAAAAATCCATGCAAACACCAGTAAGGTGGCTTGAGAGACATTACCTATCACTTCAACAGTGATATTCCAACCCTGTAGCAGGCAGGAACTCCAAGTTCAAAACATGTACTTTAAGCTTGTTGGGGTTATGAAACTCTGAGAAAAGTGGGAGAAAGAATCTTCTCTTCATTTTGCAGCCCCTGCTGTTAAAAAGAGCAGCTACAAGTCCCTGCCTTCCTGAGTGGCAGGACTGGTCACAGCCTGCTGAGCTCATCGTTTACGGGCTGATGGCTGCTGTAATCCAACAGCCACTGCCTCTCTCTGATGATGGATTTGGCTGAACAGTGGGGTCAGTGATATCTGGCCACTGTGACAGCCATGGCTCCTGGATCACCACAGGTCCTGCTGTGAGATCCTTCTGCAGCTCTTCAGGGTCAATATTAGGTCTGCCTCCAACTGGGAATATTTTCCTTTTATCACCTGCAATCTTTACAATTGCACTTTTTCAGATTGCTTCAGAACAGGTGGACCAGCAAAGGTGCCAGTACAAACCTCTGTGAGGGGGCAGTGTTAAAACTGCCCATTAGTCACTATACTTTTCCTTATCTTCTAACCCTTTAGTAATCCACAAAGAATTTTAAGTGATTCCTTACTTCATTTTGTTAACAGTCTTCAGTTCAGAACTTTTTAAAAACTTTTGGGTCACTTTTTTCTGCGCATCTGGAAATTACTCCTTCAAATAACTAGCAAAGCTCTAAGACAAAACTACTTGTATAAAAGCCATGATGGTTGCTATTACACCCATCCATGTTCTTGTTAACTGTATGCTTTATCACAATCACTGGCATTTTGTCTGTCATGGTAGCCTGACTTTTTAGTCCATTAGTCCAGGACCATCCCTAAAACCCTTTTTAAAAAGGGTCACATTTGTTATTTTCCATTCTTCTGCTAACAAGGCTAATTCAAGTACCAGATGACACAACACAGTTCATGCTTTGCTTACCAATTTAATTTCTGAATTTTTCTAGCACTGCTAAATGAACAGCATGTTATTGGGCAATTTATTAATTTTTATTCAATCATTTTGTTTAAAGACCTTTTATTGAGATATTAAATCTGAACTATTCCCTATTAAAAACAACTCCTATTTAGGGATGTTCCTAATCATCCTATCATAAACCTTGTCAGTGCAATGAGCTCAGTTTCTTTCTGTAATGGCTTTGTCTTTCTCCTTAACCACAACAATCTATTAAACTCACCTCTCTACTAGCAAAATCTACACTGGAAAAAGATGGGGTTTGCCTTTTAGAATTTTAGCCCATTGCATTTCAAAATCTTTTTGTTCTGCCTCATATTAGGTCTACACTTGCCAGAATTATGCTCTTTTCTCCTTTGCTTACTTGGATTTTGCATTTTTTTTTAATCTGTATTTATTTCTAGTAGCTTCTTTTACTGCTGAAGTGTGTTGGAAAAGTCTTACTTAATCAGGTTAGAATCAGAAAAAAAAGTCCCCATGTATTTTTAATATTTATTTAAACTGTGTCTTCATTAGTATACAATCTTTTTTAAACAAGATTTGACTTTTTTAAAATTTTATTTTAATCTTTTTTTCTCCTACAAGTATGACAAACTTGAGTATGATTATCTCACTACTGAATGGTTCTTCCACAGCCATTGTTGTATGTTTATCTAGATTAAATCAAGGGCTGTCTCTCTCCTTCTGGATTCCCTGTCTTGTTTGCTCAAAAATTATTGCTCAATGATATCTAAATACACAGCCTGTGCATGATGGCCTAATGAGGCCTAACATTAAGTTTATCCAGTCTATACATATATAACTGAGAACTGTTGCTATGATCAAGTTTTTGGGTTGTACAGACTCCCCAGTCTCCCACAGTATTTCACAGCAATTGCCTCCATCTCACCAACTAACCCAGAGTTCTTATTAAAGTTCTCCTATTCAGCCATAGAACCATATAGAACTACATTTTGTGGTTTATTCTGATAAAATTAAATTATTGGACGATATTTTCTTTGGTACATACTTCACCATTTGTCTGCACAGTCCAATCTACCATCTCTGTAATCAGACAGGCATTCAACATTCCATCATCATTGCACAATCTAACACTGACATTCCAGTGTACCTTTAAAAGAAAGGGTTACATGCAGACCCATTTACAGAAAGAGGGTGGCATACCTGGGGAATTCCTAATTGAATTCATCCTTACCACTTTTCTGAAGACTCATTACTTTTGAGGCAGAATGGAAGCAGAGCACTACGAGATAGGAATGTGCCAAGATACCAAATAAAACCTAGTGTAGGTTCCTTCCCAACAAAGATCAAATGGCATTTGAAAAAAAGAACTGATGAATAGCACAGTTTTGGTTATTCAAGATTTCTGTACCAAAAGGATGCTATGGAAGTATAAGAAGTCCTTCTGTATACACTGCAGACCTTTGTTATATTTGCATTTACTTCCTTATACGAGAAGGGAGAATCTGTTCTTACTGCTGTGGAGAAGAGAAGAGAAGAGAAGAGAAGAGAAGAGAAGAGAAGAGAAGAGAAGAGAAGAGAAGAGAAGAGAAGAGAAGAGAAGAGAAGAGAAGAGAAGAGAAGAGAAGAGAAGAGAAGAGAAGAGAAGAGAAGAGAAGAGAAGAGAAGAGAAGAGAAGAGAAGAGAAGAGAAGAGAAGAGAAGAGAAGAGAAGAGAAGGATGCTTTCAGGACACAATGCCAGTAGCTATGGACTTGAGTTTGACAGCTGAGGCAGCCTCTGGGGCTAGCATTTTTTCTGTTGGCTGCCACTCACTTCTTTTTCTTTTGTGAGGCCTCTGGTTGGAGCACCTTATTTCTGCATTAAATTATGACACGGAATTAGGCACAACAGAATCAACAGCTACACTGCAGCATCCAGTGTATATTCATTATTATTTGTCTCTACTACCATAAATCTTGGAATCTCACCATGGGCCACTTCGTATTATGCTGGGCCATGAATAAACACAAAACAAAATATAGATATGCCTAAATTCTACATAGACAAGGGAGGGATTGTGGCAGAGTCCAAATTCAATGACACAATACTACTGTGATATGCATTGGCATTAATACACCTGCAATATAACTGTTGTCTAGTTGGATTGCTTAAAGCTCCACGTAAAGTACAGAAAACTTTTAACAAAAAAATTAGAGGGAAAATAGTAAACACTTCTGTTTATGTAGAAGTCAACAAATATGGGACAGGCAGCTGAGGAGAAAATGTTCAGTGTGGTCTGAAAATTTAATGACCGAATGATGGAAGTTGGCATCATATGTTGATCAAAACCAGAGTCAACCTCTTGATATTGAAGGAGAGGTATCAGGTAGAAGTAGTCCTGATGAGCCTTGAAAATAAAGACAGATAGCTTATCTTTATTGCTTTAAAAATGAAGCAGGAAATTGAAAACAGCAAAGGAGTAGGTTTGGAAAATGGCATTTACAGTAAAGCAGCAGTTTGACTAGCTAATGAGCGAGACAAGGCTGCATTTTGTCAAGGCAAAGTAAAAGATTTTCTAATAAGGACTTGACCCATGAAAAACCTGCTGACAGAGAAAAATGATCATCCTTTAAGGACTCGAAAAAGATTCCCAAAATGCAGGTTTACACTAGATTTGATGACAAAACAAATGACAGCATGATGGTATCATTCATAAAGAGTCAAGAGAGATTTTGTAAGGGCATCAACCTAAATAGAAAAAACCTACTAACGAAAGACCAATAGTTGTAACTGGAAATAAAGAACTAAGGGCATTGCTGAAGAAAACTTTCATGCATTAAATCTCCTTAGGATTGGAAAAGAAGAGGTATATGAAATGCATAAAACATAGTTTTTCTTATAAATACTGTGAAATGAGAAAATTTTTTCGTGTGGCATTTATTACAACTTGTTACAGCTATATATGCTACCATGTTTTGACTTTCAAGAGTTGAAGAAAAACAATGTTCATGATGTTACAATGTGAGGAGTGCCTCATTCAACACAAATAAAGAAATGCTACATTCAGGACAGTCACCATACAAGCAGAGTGCAAACGGCAATAGAGGAAAGGATCTCAGAGACTTACAACTAACATGCTGAATGTTCAGGCACATTCCTTTGCTCTTCCTTCTTAGTGCACAGAAGGAAACTTACTCTGCTGCTGTGGTTTGGTATTTCAGTTCTTGAGACCTGACAATATGTAGCTGTGCAGCAAATGCCCACTCCCTACATTCCAAAACATCATCTCCTTCTCTTGATATCTGTTTCCTTGCTTTTGTCACAGTTTCAGTCATTTACAGCATCACAGCATGAGTTAAACCAAAGAAACAATCAGATCAGGTACTCAGTAAAGGGATAAGGAGCAGTGAGTACTGGAGAGCTGGTTACAGCAGGACACAATTCAGTTTCTTCTTCTCCAAACATTTCTAGCAGCACTGCTGCAGGCAGGAGAGAGCTATGCCCCAACATTATCTCCCTCAAAGTACTGGGAAGTTGCAATCACAGGAAGGGGAAGCAGTCACACCCAGGTGATCTCAGTGGTGATGAGAGAAAAAATCAGATAGAGATGAAACATGCAGAGGATTCCTCATACCCGACACACTGACATGCCACTTTCCTTCCTTTTCTCCTCTGACACTAGATCTGAGGCACTTCTGATCTAAAGGCACAGCTAGAAGACTGTGTTTAGGCCTTTTTTTTGCAATCACCTAATCTCCCTCTGCTTCTCTTTCTTTTACCCAACTTACTGCAAGTAAAAAATACGTATGGCAAATAGGACTAAAAGGTGAAAACAGCAAACATATAGATCTAAACACATTAAAAAGAAAATACACAGAGCAGGATTTTTTTATGCAAAATGAAACATTCAGTGTTCTGAAACATTTCAGTTTATGAAATTAAATCATGGTTTCATTTCATATTGAAAAATGTCAATTTCATTTTATGTTGCAAAATCTCGAAAGAGTAAGTGTTCAGAATTTTTAAAAAGAACTCTGAAAATACCCATCCCCTAATGAACATAAGAAAACTGTGGTTTGAGCACTGTTGAAGGTGATGCATTTCAAAATCATTAAGTTTTGTGGTTGAACAAGAAATTATAGCTTCTGCTTGGCACTAATTTTATTTAGCAACCCATTGTCTTCTCTTCTTAGTTGTAACTGTCATCTTGAATCCCCAATTCATACTGTAATTCAAAAGTAGTCACTGAGTCTTCTTTAATGCTTCGAAGTTCTTATACTCCTCTCCAGCAGAAGAAAACCAAAAACTTCACGAAAAGCATTTACTGAAAGTTTTAAACTTAAATGTATCATATATTCAGTGCAATGAAAAATACCAGTAGCTAGCCATTTAGTTCTCCTCACAGGTATACTTTTCAAACCCATATTAAGGGGTTTGGATTGGTTTTGGGGGTTTTTGTTTGTTGGTTTGTTTGATTTTTTTTAACTCTCTAGTCTACTTCTGAACTGAGTCTGATTTCTTTTTTGGTCTTGCTCTTTCTTCAAATTACTTTCATTTCATGCTGCTCTTGTGCCAAGTAATAAAAATAATCCTGTGCTCCTTAACCTTTACTCATCAATTATCTGTGTCCTTGCTTCATGAGGAAGAATCTCTAATTGTCCTTACACACAATTCCTCCAGACCCTTACAGCCCCTTGATAATTATCCACAAATTCAGTAACATTTCCAGTTCTTCCATTTTTTTTTATATTAAGATACAGCTGAAAACATCCTTGAATTTGAATACCAGAAAGGAAATACAACATCATAAAAAAGGGCACAGAGTTTACAATGCCCCTTTTGTTATACCGGGAAAACACCTACATGGAGCTTTTGCTCATTTGTATATAAAAATAGGAGTCAAACCAATGACTGTACCCATAGCTACAGGAAAAGAACTTCCTCCTTAACCCAAGCATAGATATTTATAGCTATTTTTGAGTGAATCCACTGACATATGATATGGGTAATATGTAGTTCCTGCCTAAGACTATAGCTAATCAGCATGTATGATCAAATTCACTCATGATGCCAGCTCAGTTTAATTTAACCAAGGTACACTGACACAAATAAAAGTGTATTTTTATTAACATTTCAGTATTCCACCCATCAAGACAATTATGTTAGTAAATCAGTTTGCCATATCTATACAAATATTAGTGGCATAAACAGTTTTTACAGATCTATAAATTTAAAAATGTTTATCAGTCAAAACACAGAGCAAGTCAGAGACACACCATTCTGAAAATAAAGAAAACAAACAACTTAGAACTCCCTACCTAATTGCAGTAGGAAAGAACTCCAGGGTCCCATGGTGAATTACCTAAGAATAATAAAATCCTTAATGGGTATACTGTATATATTTTCTAAAAAAACTGAAGTAATTTGACATAAGTCAAACATCTCTATTCGCATTTTTATTACTATCAGTTTGCCAACATCAGTAAAGACTAACTATTGAAAAAGTCAATCATTTTGATGTACTTACAGCTGAATTTTCTCATCATGTGACCAACTATCCACAAAGCCTCAGTGCCATTAAGAAGTTTTGAGGAATATAGTATTTGGTACTGCCAAAAAAACATAATTAAAAGAATGTATGTAAATTATACTAATTTTCTACTAATTAGAGATGCTTCATGATTAATTCACATCTAAAGTACAAGTGGGGGAAAAGCAGGACTTACATTATCCCAATAGGCAGGTTCCAGTACAATCAATGAGACAGTGACAGAATGCACAATAAGGAGTCACAGTAGGGTCCTGATCTTGCAACTGAACTTTCACAAAAAGAACCCCACACTACTGCAGAATCTCTTGAATTTCAATAGGGCCCTACCCACACATAATCAATTACAGAGTCTGTCTATGTGGGAGTAACAACAGTGAGAACAGGACCTGTTCCTCCACACACCTGCAAAAAGGCCAAGATTAAAAAAAAAATAAAATTAGTAACATACAGCAAAATCTACTGATAGCCTGTTTTATTACAGCATTTAGCAAATAAAGGAGTTCCATACATCTTTAAGTTGCATATCATTTATAGGAATTTTAGCTCCTTCTTTAAAGAATATTGGTTTAAAATTGCTTATGAATTTTACATGTAGTGACAGCACATTATGGAAGCTTTTACTGATATTACTTAAAATATAATTTTTTAATTATCATTTTCTAAAAATTAATTATCCTAGTTTCTTTGGTCTATTGTGTAATAGTCACTTTTTAGTGCTTCAACGTTTTTAAAATCTGTCCCACAACATCCATTCCATTTTATGGGCACAGCATAAGCCTGTCAACTTATTGTTTCTTCATAACTGTGAAAGTATCTGATCACATATAGTAGCAACCACGACTAAAGTCTTCAAAAATACATAATGAAAAGCAGTTTAGAATTAGTCATTTTTGGACAAAAAAGTGGCAGCTTTAAAAAAAAAAAAACTTTATGGAAAACTTTGCCAAGTTTAAGGACTTTGTGAACACCGTTTAAAACACAGGAAGCACACAACAGTGTTGAACAAGAATACACCACAACTTTGCTGTTCACACAAAATTTAATATCCATTATTTGACTTTACTCTTCTTATTAAAAACACACCTATGTTGATCTTCAAAATAAAAATGTTATAAGTTACAATATCTTTATATTTAAAAGCCAGTTACCCATAAGGCTCCATTAAGTAATATTTAACTGGTAACACTAGGCAAGACTACTTGTGACACAGGTTTTAAGAACAAATAGATCCTGGAAACATGCAAAAAATTTTCTTCATTCCTTTAATACAGATAGCTCTGCAGAAACAACAATACTTAAAAACAAATAAATAAAAAGCTGGGACCAAATGAAAGGATTTGAGAATCTGACAACCCAAAAGTTGCATAAAATGGAATACAGTTTGTTTGAGGATTTTTTTTTTTTTTTTGTAATGACTAATTGTTGTCTTCTTGGCTTTGATTTTGTGGAAAAAAGAAAAAAATAACATGAATATTAGCAGAACATGGAAAAGAGTATCACAAGTTTTTGTTCCTTGCTGCCAGGCTGATGGTTTTCAACCGGGCAAACAAAATTTGACATTTCAAGACAGTTATCTTATGATATTGAACTGAAAGTATTTCTTCTCATGTTACTTCTTTCAAAATTTACATTTCATATGCATGGTTCTTGGGGTTCTGTTATTCTGAGAAATTCAACTGTTTTTAAAGAATATGCTACAGCACTGAATTCTGTTTAAAGAGTGTTGTATCTTGACCTGTGTCTAACATTACACAGAAAATTTAAAAATAACAGACATATGCCAAGTTAGTATGCCTACCTGAGCTTGTACAGTGAGTGACACAGCACCTCTGGCAAGTGTAATCTAACCATTTCTCACTGACTGAGATGAATGGTCAGACAAGACCTTTCAATGCAATTTTGGTGACAAAATCACACAGCTACAGATTTAGAATTTGCCAAGTTGCAATGCAGTGTGGTAACTTGATGAAGCCTGATCCTAATATTGTTTTCTCCCCCTGTATCTAGCTCCACAAGTTTCTTCACAAAAGAATACAATTGGAATACAATGTGTATTTTCTGCACTGTTCCAAAAGAGTAGGTTGTAGGATGGGTCAGGGACACATAGCTGCAGTCTAAATTACAGTCAGTTTCTGGAGAGAGCTGAAAACACAGTTTTACGATTTTGACAGCCTAAGGAATAGCTCAGAGCTAACATCCAAACAACCAAAGAAATGAAATACTGAAGCTGTCTCAACAGTTCCCTACTCTGACATAGACAAGAAAAACATTTTTCTAATCCAGATATAGAAAATGCATATCATGAAATGATTCACAAGTGTTTCAGGAGGCTAGAAGGCCCTGGCAAAACCAAGGTTTTTTCATGACTAGCAGAAGTAATGAAGTCTAGTTACCTACCTGCATGCTTACCGGTGCCACCAACACACTTGTGCCAAAGCTGGCTGTTTCCCCATTCCTTTCTAAACAGATTACTCTAAATTTCAGCTTCTGATGTTTAGGAGAACAGGAGGCAGCTCACATTGTAGCCAAGTCTGAGCTACAGGTGTCGACTGGCAGACCAACCAAGCATGCCGACCTGCAAGGCAACAGGTTGAACAGAACAGAAAATTTCTGAGTCCGTGCTGTGGCTTTTTCTACCCTGGGGGCACTAATTTGAGTCCCTTCTCTACTCACAGCTGCTAAATTTCATTCAAATTGCACAAACTTGACTTCGTGACCTCTACCTCTATATCAAATGCAGCTGAAATTAAGGAGGGGATTTGAAAGTTATTAGGAGATAACACGATCCTATATATCTTGTTTTGCTCAGAACCTAGGCATGAAAACACCGTAGCATAATCACTGCGAAAATAATGATTTTTATGTCACTTATTATTTTCATTCAGGAGTTACACCACAAAGTCAGATACAACAGAGCACAATTGTTACACAGTGATAGGATTAATGAATCCAGAGAATGTAGAGATTATTGCAATAAAACTGGGTTCATTTTGCAAGGTGAACAGGGCCCTGAACACAGGTTGTTTCATAAAGGTGAAAATTTAACTGAAATATGAATTTTTTTTTTACTTACCACGACTATAACTGACTGCTCTTCATGGAGATCCCTGCTTCTCTTCCAACTCCATACTGTCTTTCCTAAGGCTTAAAAAAAGTTCAATGACAGACAGTTCAATAAAACAGCCACATCAAGTCTAATCAGCCTACTCAGTACACCTGTACTTTTGTGAGTTTTTTGGTTGAGTTGGTTGGGGGTTTTTGGTGGGTTTTTTGGTTTGGTTTGGTTTTTTTTTTTGGCTTGTTTGTTTGTTTGGGAGTTTTGGATGGGTTGTTTTGGTTTGGTTTGGTTTGGTTTGGTTTGGTTTTGGTTGTGGATTTTTTTTTTTTTTTTTTTTTTTGAATAAACATAGTGATTTTTAAAGCATCACCTTAAATCCTGATCTTACTGCCTGGATCCCAATATCCCAAATTAGGGAATAGTTTTTAATAATATGTAAAACCTGGTTCCTTTTCTATAAATAGCATCCACAATGCTCTGTTTACCCTTTCTATTGATATAGCATTACATTTTTAACTTGTGTACTTCTCACTAAAAAGGCAAACTTGAAGCCAGAGGGGTTTATTTGCTGCTGGATTCCAGCAACTGATGAAGGAAGGAAAGAAATTGAAAAAGTATAATGACCTCTCTAAAACTCCAGTAAAAAAGAAGAGAGAAAATAATAATCAGTGTGGAAAAGTTAATAAGAAACTGGACATTAGAGGAAAAGTTAGCAGGACAGAACAGGTATAAGAGTCAGGGAAGTGAAAGTAATTCAACCAAAAGGGGATGGAACAGAAGAAACAAAGTTATATTCTAAGCAGGATAATGGAAACAAGCTTTTCAAAACCCTTTGACATTGGCCTAATTCTTCCTCTCTTAAAGTGAAAGAATTACATCAATTCAAAAAATGCCTTAAGAAAACCTTAAAACCATTTAACTTTAAGCATTTGGAGTAGCTAAACTCTGCTCAGCTAAGCAACTGAAGAAGTGCTTCATTTTGGAAATCAATTTACATCCTACTGTTATCTTTCACTACGTCTGTTGTACCGAAAACACATTCAAAACTGACCCTCCTGACCCTCAGCTCCTTACCCTAATAACACATTTTGGTGCTAGTCAGGATCCAGCCCATTGGTTACCAGACAGGCAAAGTCAAATACAAGATGTAAGGGACTAATGTGGATTCAGGCTCTTCTCTCCCCTACTCATGCAAATATTTTTACTTAAGTGCAGATAGCTAAATGCTCAAAGTTAATTCAAGAATCAGTTCTCTAAAAGAAAACTAAAGGAAAAAATGGCTGAGAAAGAACAAAGAAACAGATTGTGGAATCTGTTTAAAAATAAATGACCTCTGAGTTACATCTCAATGCACTGTGCCTGAAAATTTCTGCTTCTTTCTGGTTTAAGTATTAAACCCTGTTTTTAAAACATGTAATGGTAAAGAACCCTGGTAAAGATTGAATAAGTTTAGTTGTCGATAACAGCACTAAAGAAATTCTTAACACAGGGTGTAGCTCAGATGTTGGCATAAAGGGCTCAGCATCTTTCTTGGCTATTTAAACACGTTTGTGCTTCCAAACCCAGTTTGTTAAACAGCTGAGACAGGGTTAATATCCCATATTCCAAGAGGGTAAACTGTGGAAATCATAAGCCACTAATAGGGTTCTGTCCCTTCTACTCCTTACTCTACAATACAGTTACTAAAGGAAAACAGAAATTGAGCCATTTGTTGACATACCAGAAAAGGTCTGGGGCATCTCAGCATGCTCTGAACTTCTGGTCACTGTGATCCATCTCCTGAACTAGGGATCATTCTGTGCACCATTATTTTAAACTGTCACCTATCTAAATTACCAGGAAGTCAACAACAACATGTAACAATATTGTTACACAAGCAAGCCCCTGCTACCAATATTCCATCCTTTATTTAGATCTCTAAAAGAAAGTCCTCGTTTTTTAGATCTATGCTTAATAAATCCATACATATAAAAATTGTTTCCTAGTGATTCTTATGAGTAGGATTAAAGACCTGATTAAGGCATTGAAATAGAGAGAAACAGTTCCTCTATATCCAGTCACCTTTTCACAAAACGGCTCAACAAAATAATGTTTTGTTCTTCTCAGGAGAATTATGAGCACTACGAAAATTTTATAAAATGTTGTGAAGCTCAGAGTTCAAAATTTCCCAGAAACTGGGAAACTAGAGAAGCAAATTAACATCTTGCATCAGTCTTAAAAGAAAAAAAACTGTACAGCAAAAGAGCAAACAAACTAATACTAGCTAAAAGCACTTTCAGATCCCCCCACTCCTGCATTCATTTCAGTAGCATTTCATTTAGTTGCAGGCATACACATCTGCAAAATTTAAACTTCAGTCTTTCAAACAGTTTCATATATCCTGAAGTTCACTCTTCTAAGTAGTGCTACCAATAAAACTATTCATGTGAACAGAGTTAAGGACATGCACGGGACCAAGGTTAAAGAAAGTATTAAAGAAATTTGGTAATAAATTCAGTGTACCACTAACAATTATTTTTGAAGTTAAAGACAGGAATGAATAAAGCAAAGCTTGAAAAATAAACAGCTGAAGTATGGGGTGTGGAGGAGAAATTAGGTTATGGTCCCAGAAATTACCCTACAAAAATCTAACTTCAATAACTATAAAATAACAGAATCAATGCTAAACAGCAAAAAATTATAGAGCATCCCTAACTTAATAGTCATGACAACCACAATCTTTCCTCACCATTGGATGAGTCTTTCTCGGTTCAAGGTTGAAGTTCATGGGTGCTGTGGAGATCACTTGTCCACTGTTCTTCTGTAATTAATCCATTAATAAAGAATGGGCTTCAGTTTTCACAGATACCAAGCCAGAACTTTTCACAACATTAAATCCACAAAAATATTAAAATGTTTAGAAGTTACAGTTAGACCATTTAAGCAAAACTTTACAACAGAACATAAGTTTAATACCAAATCCTTTCTTAAATCCACAGGGATACGTTTGTTACTATGAGTCAGGCCTATAGATATGTTGGAGTCAATACTATAGGATGCTAACAAAATACAGAAATCCAACTTTTCGATGACTATACCACTAGTCTTTATGCTATATTGAGCATTTTAGTGGCTCCAAAAAAAATCTAAATGGAAAGTTTGCTACTGAAAACTTAGGAGGTAAAGGAAAAAAAAAAGTTTTATTTTTCATGTGGAAATTCATAGGAAATCTAATAAAGTATGTGCATGTCCTAAGCATACTTCTTGCAGTACTTACAGTCTATAGAAGCATCCTTAGATCAGATTTATTCTGGCAAATTCAAAACTCTGTTTTCATTGCACAATAGCAAATGCTGTCCACTTTAGTCCTTTCTAGACTACAACCTCTATCATTGCAAACAGACTAAAACTGCAAAAGCAATGAATTCCGAATCCCGTATTTGTCAGGATAAATTAGACACTGAATGGCTACAGCAAGAAAGCAAAACACACGTGAAGGAGGATGCTCAACTACAGTTACTAGGTTGTTAAATTGAAACTTTAAACTTCAAGCGATACGAAATTTACAGGGGAGGCCTGAGGAGAGGCTTAGATGAACCTATAACAAGCATCTAGAAGGCTGGATGAGCATCAGGGGCAAGGCAGGGATCAAATTATAAAAATAAGTAGGAAAAAATTTAAGTTTCCACCGGCTCTATGTCCATATACAATACAAACACTGAATACCAAAACAATATGTAGGTGTGCAATTATTATAATCATGTGGGTGTACCTTAGTGCCCCTCCAATAGGTCTAACTTACCTAGGAACTTTCCAGATGAACTGGAATAACACGCATAAACCCAGGCAAGCCAAATAATCTACCTAAAAAGTTACATGGTAATGACACAACGCCAGTTTTCATTACGACAAATTCCCCTAATCCTCATAGTTGTAAAATAAATCTTAGAAACACATAGCAAGGTAATTTGTAAAGTAATGCATGCCTGAGCCAGAAGACAGCCTCTAGCTTTCTAACCATCCCTAGCTATGAGCTTCTGTGTCATTTCAGCAGAAAAGTGCCTTGCTTTGGTTTTGCCACCTCTCAGCTGGATCTAAGCAATCCAGTATATCCAAGCAGAAGCCTGCTGCATATAGGAAACTCCAAGTACAGGGAGCTGGGGGGATGTCATCTCAGCAATGTAGGTTATTATAAGCCCCTCTTTATTTTCTCTGACTTTTAATTTACAAATTTGGGGTCTCAGGATTCTCCATGGCATAAACCCAGGATTCCTAAAGAAGTGCCTTCTAGGTCTCTAGGCTGGATCCAGTTGTCAACAGCTTCTCTCAACGTAAGAGGATCTATGCAAGAAGTGGGAAAAAAAGCTGAAAGTTCTACAGACTAAGGAATGAAACTGCCTAAGAGCTAAGGGCCATCAGAAATCTAACTGCACCTTGCTTGAAGAACAAAACATATTACTTCAGCCTTACCTCACTAACATAAAGACATAACGTGTAGGGAAGAAAAGACAGATACGATAAACTGAAAACATTCAATTGCACATGCTCCCTCCCTTGGCAACAAAAGAACAGATAATATGACCAATGTTGGTCACTTATTACCGTATGAGGAGATTCTCTGACAATCCAATGGCACTCTCTGAGGAGAAGAACCTGTAATGCAGGACAGGCACTATGAGGAGGTGTTCAGATAGTGCTGTAATGAGAACTGCATGAAGAAAGGAGTTGATTATAGAAACTGCAGCTTAACCGCATATCTGCTACCACAGCACATAAGACAATCCATCACTCCAAAGAGTCCAATTTGTTTGGGATGGAAATTTGATCTAAAGTATTGACATTACTTTTGGTGAGGCTCAAAATCCCTCTCTTTTCCTTCTGTCCTCAGCTGTGTCCCTGTTGTGACTTTTTGGCTGGGCTAGTCACTGAGGAAACACACTGATGATCCTCTCCCAGATACTACAGCTAAAGAATGCAATATCCACCTCCTCCTACATGGATTTTTACACTACAGAAATTGCCTTTCTCCCTTGTTCTAATTCTCAGTTAAATATTTACCCATTCTGATCCACAAATTATTATAATTGTCCATTATTTAAGTTGAGATATGGATAGAAGGTGTAAACTAAGACTATTACATTAGGTTTAAGCTTTATGCAGTCCTAAGTAATTCTGAGAATTATGATTGTGTAATGTCACTATTAGCTTTGTAAGTCCAAAACACAATAATGAAGTCAACTACTCAGTGTGCTTACACATAATAATATACATCTCAGTCTGTGCAGAACTGGGGCCTATGTGCATTAAGAACGGAACCTAAGAGCAAGTATTAGATATTAGGGGATGTAAAAATTTCACCTTCAATAAAAATCTTAATGAGATCTTAGGAATGATATCTGAAAGGACAGTAGTGGCCGATTCATATTAGAGAATACCATGTATCATAGAAACAGTGTATCACAGAATATTGACATACTGGTTTTTACATCTTTTTTTTTTTATATTAGGGTTGGAAAAACGGGTGAAAAATAATAACTAGAATTATTTCAGGGCAAAACTATAAATAATGTAAGTACAGAGAAGTGGTATGAGCAACACCATAATTTTGTATTTTTCTTTACTGTTTTCACTGTTATTTCTACTGCAAAGTTTTCTTTTCACTGGCACATAACCTTCAGGACAAAAAAAAAATAGAAAATGTGTACTATCATTCTTTTCAGTTGAAAGGCACACTTTTTGAAAATTTTGCTCAGAGTAATTTTAATAAAAGAAGAGCAAAAAAGTAACTATACTGAAAATCATTTATATTTCCTCATTTTTATAGAATGGCTTTATGATCTGAAGTTTTGTCATCTGGCTCATTTTCACTGAGAACCTGGTTTAAAAAAATTAGGAATCAGTTTATTTAGCAGCACCAAACTTCAATTCAGAGGAAAATATAATAACATAAATGCATAATATTAGCTATGTGATTGCTTACATGTTGCATCGCACTACTTTTTTCCTTAAGGTGTTCTAGAATTACATACTCTCTGAACAGCAGTAGTTTTCGTAGCCATGATGGTCTAGTCTTTTTGAGCCCAAAAACTTGCTGCTCTGTACTGTGGCAGTGGTAAAAAAAAAAAAAAAAAAAAAAAAAAAAAAAAAAAAAAAAAAAAAGCGCGAGAGAAATTACCTCTCCCTTTCAAAACTTGTTCTGCTTATATTTTGTCAGTACAGCTCTAGCAGGAGCAGTGGAATCATGAAAAGCATTAGGCCCTGAGCCTGCTAGCGCTCGTCTGCCAGCAGTCCAACCGAGTTCAAGAGGACTTGCTCACAGACGTGAAAGGGAAGATTTTGAAAGTCAGTGGGAACAGAGCTCCCAGACTCCCATTATGTACTTTTGAAAAATCTTCCCGTAAGTCATGAGAACAACAGTTTGCAGGTCTGAGGCCCCTGCTTTCCTTTCCGTTTCTAAAAAGTGCATCGGGTTAGGAAAAAAAACCCGAAACGCTGAAGGTAGAAAGCCTGAGGAGCGGCTGGCAGGGATGCGCTGCGTCTCCCAGCCGAGGCAGGGTCCGCGGAGCTCCCAGGGAAAGACCTTCATGAGGCACAAGTCAAGTGCAGGCAGCGAGTGGCTCGGGCGGCACTGTAGCCTGCCTTCCCCTCGCGGCTTTCGGCAGCTCGCTAACCTCCATCTCGGCTTCCCCATCCCTGAAACGCGGGTGGGGGCACTAACCCGGCCATCAGCTACCTTACGATCAGTCACAGCTTGGTGCGGAGGGGAGGATGCGGCGTGAAAATGAAAGTTCGCCTTCTCTCCGAGCGCCCTGCGCGCAGCCGAGGCGGGAGCGCTGCCCGAGTTGAACCTCGCTCCGTCAAGTTCCTCCGAGAGGGCTTTTTGCCTTTTTTTTTTTTTTTTTCGGTGTGGGACTTTTTTGTTGGTTTGGGTTTTTTGTTGGGGTTTTTTGTTTGTTTGTTTGTTTGTTTGTTTGTTTTGCAATGACCAGTGTAGCGCGCTCCGGGCCCGCTTTGCCCCGGGATGAGCCCACACAGCCCCGCTCCGCCGCTCGGGGCTTGCTCGCAAGCCCGGCCGGGGGCGGCCGGGGAGCGCCCCGGGGCGCTGCCGCCCGGAGCCGGTGCGGCGGCAGGAGGGGGATGGGGAGCGGCGGCTGCCAGTCGGGATCGGGATCGGGCCCGCGCGCTGCGGGCAAGCGCCGAGCGCTCCGAACCCTCCTCTGGCTGCGGCGGGGTGCGCGGCCATGGGGGGGGACAAGGGGGGTCAGGCTGCAACCTGAGCGCAGCGGGAGCCGCGGGGGTCCTTAGAGGCGCGGGAGGGGCGCGGGGGGGAGGCGCTGTTCATATTTTCCTCAGGTCCTCTTGGCGCACATCCCCCTCCCCCAGCCGGGCTTCCTTTCCCTACCTTCCCAAAATCCGCTGTCGTGCCCCCCTATCCACCCCCCTTCCCTTCCACCGGCGCCTTTACCTTGACAAGTTCGCGGGGCCAGCGGAGGTCTCGCTCCCCCTCTCTCTCTCTCTCTCTCTCGCTCCCTCTCTCCCACACACATCTCTAACGCGCCACCTCTCCCCCGCGGGCCCGGGCTCCGGGTGACATTTCCCTCTCTCTCTCCCTCTCTCTTTCTCCCTCCCTCCTTCCCTCTCTTCCCCCCCCCCCCCCCCACCCCCCCCTTTCCCCATTAGCGGCGGTTGGGTCGGGAGCGCGCGGTGAGCGGGGAGGGCGTGGAGCGCGCGCGCGGGCGGCGGGAGCGGCGGGGGGGGAGGGGCGGCATTGACAGCGAGCGCCGTGTCCGTGCGGCGCTGCCGCCTCAGCCCCCGCGCGCCCCCCCCCCATTCCCGGCATGCCCCGGGGCGGCGGGGCTGGCGCTAACGAATTTGAATGAAGAGCCCTCCGCTCTTTCGGCGCCATTTTCGAGTGATGCCCGATCGCATCGCTGCTGCCGCCGCCGCGGGGGAGGCGCGGGGGCCGCCCGCCCTCCCGCCCCGCGAAACTCACCTCCCTTCCCCTCCGCTACCCTGCTTCCATCCTCACCGTCGCGCTTCGGAGCGGGTGCCGCCGCTGCCGCCGTCGGCACAGGCGGTAAGAGCCGGAGGGAGCGGGCGCGGCTGGGGCAGAGGGAGCTGGGCGGGCGGGCGGGGAAAGAGTGTCTTCGGAAAACGGGTGCAACCTGCATCCCGCCGCCGGGAAAAGTCACCTCGGGAGCCCGGTGGGCAGCAGGCGGGAGGCTCCGGGAGGCGGTGGCAGGTCCTGGGCGGATCTGTCACTCGCTTCCCTCAGCTTCAGCGGTCGGGAGCGGCCGTCTCCTCCGGCAGGTAACCCGCTTGCTCCCCCGGGGCGGCAGCGCGCCCGGGCGGGGATCCCGGGAGCGCCGCTTACACCCGGCCCGGGGAGAGCGGAGCGGAGGCGGGCGGGGGGGCGGGCGGGAGCCGCGGGACAGCCGGAGCTCCAGAGGGTCCCGGTGCCCCGCACTCCCGGGACATGACAGGACAGACTTCCCCTCATCTCCCTACCACCCCCCACCCCCCCGCCAGCGGATCCCTCCCTCCCGCCTTCTCCCCCCCGCTCTCCGCCGTGGAAATTTCGGGGCAGAGCCCGGGACACGAAGGCTCCTGCTTCCCGGCTCTGCAGCAGCAGCAGCAGGCAGGATGACTTCCACACTTACATGCACATCTCCCTTTCTCGCCCGCCGCCCCCAATCCCCCCCCCCACCCCGCCTCCTCCTTCCTCTCTCCCCGTGTTTTCGTAAGCTGGATTAATGCCCCTTCGCTCTTTCTCTTCCCTTTCCCTTCTCCCCCCCCCCCACCCCACCCCCCAAAAAAATATAGAGGACAACCTTTGGGGTTTTTTTTTCTCCGTTTGTTTCCTCTCCATGTTAGCAGATTAACTTCTCCGTTTAAGCGCTTTCTCCACCTCCCACTCAAATCGCTTAATTTCCCGTGTCGCGATACGGAGCCGCCTTTTGCAGGAACCCGGGTGACGGTCGTGCTGCCACATGCTGTCACATTTATCATCTCTGCCCCTTTGGGTATTAACGAATGACCAAAGTGCTCTTCATCCCCTATTGCACAGAGCTATTTTTTCCCCCTCGTAGCGTTAAAACGCGAGTTTCCTTCCTGGACTGGAGGGGGGGAAACATAATCCGAGACCATTTGAATCGTGCCAGCTATTTGTAGGTGTTTTTCCTCTCCTCCCACTCACCCCAAAACCGAGTAAATACCCTCCCCACAGATAGCCCAGCCTAATACTGTGATCAGAGCTGGCCATTCACCTCCTCTTCTCCGCCTACAAAATTCTCTGTCTCTGTCACCCGGGTCGCTATTTGTCATTGGCTTAGCTATTTTTTGGTGGTTGTTTCTATGTCATTTCTCGGTGGCCAGCAGCTCTCGGTCTCCCGTAGCTGTATGAGCGCGATCGTGCTTATTGTGATAGGCTCCGAGATCTCTCGCAGCCTGAGCGCTGGGCGATTCCCCCTCCGCGCACACACACACATATACACACATAATATGTGACACGGTGCCTTTTTCTCCACGACGCCGTTTAACCCCCTCGGGGCCGGCTCTGGCGTGGGCGCTCGCGTTTCGGAGTTGCGCACAGAGGCTCACAAGGCATCTTTTTGTGGCGGGAGCGCCGGCGGGGACAGCACCGTGCGGCCGGGCAGGGAGGGAGCTCGGGCGCTGCCAGGCCAGCGGGCTCCTTCCCAGCCACAATTTCTAAGCGTTACTTTTTATTCCTCTTCCTACTTCCCTCTTCACTTTCGGCCGCCCGACCTTTTTTTTTTTTTTTTTTTTAATCATTATTATTTTAATTTTTTTTTTTTCCGGAGGCAGGAAGGCGTATAGATATTTTCCCCGATGCCTTGTGAGCGGCGGGCGCCCGGGGCTGCCGTCGAGCAGGCGGGCGCGCAGGATGCGCAGCCAATGCAGCATCGGGCCCCCCGTTTAAGGCGCCCGTTCAGCGGAGGCTGGACCGGCTGCTGCCCCCCCTGGTTGCCTGCGGGGACGCGGGGCTGGGAGGTTGGACCGGGTCACAGCCTTTCCCCGCTCCTCTTCCTCCCCCCCACACTGCCCCCCCCGTCCCCCCGCTACCCCCCCCCCCCCCCCCCGCGCATCCCTCCGCGGCGTTCAAAGCCAGAAGCGGCCGCCTTGCGCTTAGCACCCCGGCCACCGAAAATAACGAGTTAACCGAGGGACGTAGGAGGGACGTAGAGAAGAGTTGGGGTGCAGAAGTGCTGTACAAAAGATTTCTGTGTACATGGCTGGGAGCGTATTCTTAAAGTGAAATGCAAAACTCTAGCGTTTCCAGCATGGCAACTGGATTGTGATTCAAGGTATTTTCTGTGTAATGCAGAAATCCAAGAGTTCAAGATTTTCCTGTCTTGAATCCCTAGATTCCCTGGATTCTTTTAGTCTAGTATGTAAATTACACTTTTTCAGTTATTTTTTTCTTGGGAATAGCTGCTTATTTTGTCTCTGCAAATCATACCTTTGTGCCCTGGTAGAAAATTCTGATCAATCCTTGAAATTGAGATACTAGTAAGATCCTATTGAGATTTACCACTCATTTCTTTAGCTCTGCATCATTACTTTCAGAGTGTTTTTAGAAACCTTTTTAGCAGTGAGTATGGGAATGTGCACAAAGCTGTTTCAACTGTAGCTGTGTATACTTCGAAATCTCAGGATTTGAAGAGATTTATACTACTCAGCTGTGGAAGTGCACTCACAAATACTGACTTTCACTTTCAATGAAATAACTGTCTTGACTCATAGCTAATTTAAAAAAAAAAAACCCTATAATTCAGTATTGTACAGGTGCGTGTGCATTTTCCCCCCATTCGATAGTCATGTTCAATAGCGTGCAGTTTATACCTATTTTTTATTTTAATTAGAATCTGTGTTTAGCACATTTGACTACACGGAACAACTGTTCTTTTAAGCTTTCTTATTTCTCAGCTGCACTGTTCTCATATTTTACAATTACATAAATGTGGGTGTGGCTAAAATGAAAGCAGTAAGCAATCTAACATGAATATATAGTGTATTTTAAGTAAATTTTCCTTTCTTATATTCGATGTACTCTTTATTTTGAGATATTTAGGGGGGAAAAATTTTTGTCAGTTAAATAGACCCTTGTAGAGCTGCTTGCATTTTTTACCTCAGTTAAAATGTCAAACATTAACTGGGATTACTTGGCCCTGGAAAAGTTACATTTGGAAGAAATATCAATTGAACTTAAATATCTAAATGTATATATTTGTATTTTATCAATAAGTGAAAGCTTAAGTTCTATGCCTAATTAAACGTGGCTTAGGTATAACATTAGCATAGTGTGTATTTTTTTTTATTATTTTTTAAATTTTTTTCCTTTGTTTCTTTTGAGTTTAATCCTTTATCTCGATTCTTAGGGAAAACATCCAAATAAGCTTCATTTGCTTTGGACTTTTTTTTTTTTTCTTTTTTCCTCTAAAGTTAACCTGAAAGTTTCCAAGAGGTACCCTCTCATTTTATAGATATAAATCTACTGAAGCTTGAAGTAACCCTTGAGAATTTTTAATTTTCAGAAATAACAGTAATTTGAAAGTGTGACTGTATATCTGTGTGACTTTTTAATGTGTTAGACTAGTACTTCATAGGAAGCTTATTGTAGTAACGTTTTAAAGGCAGACTACATATACGATACCAAGGTGTCGTGGGGTTCCTTTTCTGTTTAGTTCGTTGTTTGGGGTTTTTTATCCTTGGCTTCTGGAATTCTGAACCTATTACTATTCCATCCAGAAGGTAATGTCATGGAACGAAAAATAAATTGGAGTCTTTAATTCCTTAATTATTTTTATGACTAGTAAGTCAAATTCTGGAGTGAAGTACAACTGGAACTGCATACAAACTACCTGGCTCTGTATACCCTGCCTGTGAACACTGTGTGAAGATGCACATCTCACCCACCTTGAGTGTCAGAAGCCATCCTAACAGGTGTATCACCACGTTTCTGATACGCTTTTGCACATGTAAAAGCACATGAGCTTTCTTTACAGGAAAAGTAGCCACCTATCAGTTAGTGGTGCTTTTATAGGACCTTACTGGGTTTTGTTATTTGCTCTGTGGAGTAATTAACTACTGAATATGTAAGGGAGAACCAAGAAGCTTATCACTATGTTCTACGAATATGCTGCAGGTATTCTGCTTTGTAGATGCAGTCATCCACCAACACCCAAAGGCCCATTGCAAGTTATTTGAGTAATTCACATTCATTACAAGCTGTCAAGGGTAGAGCGCATCTTGGACTAGTTCTGACTGTGAAAGAAATAGGGAATGAAATTGTAGGGTTTTGTGTAGAAACAAAATTATTTTTATCAGGAAGTTTTTAAAGCTAAAAATAACTTCGTGTACACCAGTAAGTGTTCTCCACAGATTTTTTTTTTCACTTATTTATTATTATAAGTTCTCAATATTTAATATCTAACACTGGAACCTGATCTCAAAAAAAATTGTTTTCTATTATCAGTAATACTTGGAAAATTTTGTTTGAACAGGCTGCCCAAATTGTTTTTGAACTTAGTCCCCTATGACTCTTCTCACAGCCATCTATTTTTTTAATTGAACTAGTAATGTATTTTAAAGATAGGGAAAAAAGGTGATATGCCCTTCAAATAGAAAGGGGATGTCAGATAGAGTTGAGAGGTGTAGCCACAGATTTCCAGTAACCTCTTTTAGTCGATGAAAATGTTGCTTTGCAATTTTTTTTGTGCATTATTGGCAGGAATTTGAGTATGTCAGATTTTTAGGTTACTGGTGTATTAATACAGAAGTTGGATTTCAAAAAGAATCTGTTTAGTGAAAAATGTCTTCATTGTGTATACTGGACAATTTCAGAAATATTTAGAGTAAGCTAGGTATAAAAATTTCTGCCCGTAAGGGTATAAGGCAATGTCTGTACTGATTATTTATTTAACCCTTTCCTGTAAGTTTTTAAAACACTTATGGTAATAACAAAAACTTTGGGATACAGTTGATATTCCCACAATTGAGGAATAATTCTGATCTTAGCTTTGAATGCTGTGTGAGACCTTCAGAAGATTTGAGTATTAGAGGAGGGAACACAACTTGAGCTGTACTCCAGCTAACACTTAAAGTTGGTCAATTTTTTATTTTAATATATGCATGTAATAATATTTTTAGTGAATCATTAAAAACAAAAAATGTTCTTTTTATGGAGAATACTAAATTTTAAAACTATCTAATTCTTAACACTTTTCTGTATCTCAATAATGGACAGTTGCTAGTGTATAAGGATGACATCACACACACATATTTATTACCATATGCATACAACAGAAGCAAATGTAAATTATGTACATTTAGCTTTTATTTTGTTAAAGGCTTCCCAAGATGTCTTCTAAAACTGAAGGCAATATTGTTATATTGCTCAAAACTGAAAGATAGGAGTGACTTTCAGAGATCGTTATTAATGTCTAAAGGAAACCACTGTTAGAAATAGGACCCCCCCGCCCCGTGACTATTTAGTGAGTGTATCTGCAGTAAATAGATTATTAATAAACTTTTTAACAGTTAATCTGGTTACAAATAATTATTTTATTTAGCAGGAAATGAAATTCACTTGAAGATTTGGTCTGAGAAAAAGATAATTACACATCGTATAGGACTTAGGCATGTATTTTCATTTTAAATAGTTTTATGTAAGTCAAGTTTCAATATAACCTTCAAGTATGTTAAATCTCAATATAGGCACAGAGGGGGACCACAACTTTGGTGGGTTTGGTTTAAGAACAAAAGCTTTTTTTTTTTTAAAGGTGAAATAGATAATGTGTGGAGTACATGAAAAGACCAAGTCCTTTTTCTTGTTAAAACAGGGTACTTAAATATAAGTCCATAGCTGTGAGGGGGTTGCAGTATTTTCCGGAAGAAACTTAAAGAATAAAGAACAAATTTATGGAAGTATTTGTAAGCAGGTGACCTGATCTAGGCATCAGCTACTCATTTATTAGCCATAGGATGTGTCTTGTTATGGTGTCTCCAATGAAAAAGTTCAAATAAAGTCAAAACAGATTTAAGATTTTGGCTGTGTGAATGCAATATTTCCTCCAGTAGCTATTTGGCTATAGTTACTGCATCTGTCAAGTTGTGCTTTGTTCTTACCTGATCAGGGCTGCTTTTATTTATTTATTTATTTATTTTTATTTTATTTTTATTTTTTATTAAGTCTTAAAATTTTATTTAATTTCTCAGAATGTATTGTATCACTGTAATTTTTTCATTATATGTTTTCAAGTAGCAAATATTTGTAGGCTGAGTTTTAATAAAAGCAATAATGGTACTGCCTTGAAAAGTAAAAATAAAAAAATTCTAACTCCTTAAAGTGAAGCATTAGAATTTAAATACTTAACATCAATAGCATATTTTAAGAAATATGACAGTAGTAATCACACAACCTTTAAGTAGTTACTAAAAAAACTTACCTGTTTGCTTGTTTGAGGGTGGAAGGAGGGATTGATAGTGGGTAGGAAAGGAGAACAACACCCCCTACTTTTTTTTTTTTTTTTTTTTTTTTTCCCTCTTTCTTCCTCTTACTTTCATCTTAAAATGCTGCGGGAAGAATGAAAGCAGAAACATGCTAATCTGATTTGTTTCAGGAGGCTTCTGATAATAAAGAGGCATATCACAGGTGTTCCTAATCAAGTCAGTTTGGTTTAAAAAAAAAAAAAGTATTTTTAAAATTAGGATTTCCTGTAACATAGACAATGCAAGGGTCAAGCTGATGACCTACATCTATGTTTGGGGATCAACCATGAAACTGTGGGTGTTGGAAATATGTTATAATACATGACATTTTTATTGCAGGTTTTGACCTTTCAATAGAGAGCTGATTTTGGAGAAAGGCTTACTCCTGTGATTGAGAAACTCCCTGGAAGGTTGATGGAGCATGAGCATGGTACATATTATATTAACATTTCTCTTATTACATATGTTCTTTATTTTAAAAAATGTACACAGTAGTATAACTTATTCAGATTATTCAAAATAGGCCATGTCTGATGGGATTGTTCAAGAATTTATTATTTGTTAAAATAATTCTTCTTTACACTCCTGTAAAATTCTAAAATGCTAAGTAAAAGTATTAATGCAGGCTGTGCTCAGAAGGAAATGAAGTGGCCAAAAATATGTATAAAAAGCTGAGTTTGCAATAGCCTTGATCCATTTGAGCTATATAAATGCTCCATATAGTATTGTTCTCGTATTCCTGTCTTGGGAATTACTCCAACTGAGATGTTGCTAATCCAAAAACAAGGTATGGATAATATTAAAAAAATATTTTTCAATAACTTTATTTTTTTGTTGGGAGGGTATGTTAAAGAATAGAATGGAGAGCTAGCTGAGTGCTAGCTCAGTGCTAGCGATTTCCATGTAGTGTCTAAAATTTGGTGTTAAAGGCATTAATAAACTAGCTACCTGACAAGCAAAGAAGCAGAAAACAGAAAAAACAGGTCTTCAGAGCCCTCCATCTGTACCAGAGTAGTCAGAAATTTTATTTATTTGTTGGCAAACATATATTATATAGTAAAACACTGAACAGTTAAGAGGAATTAGTATGGACTGTGCTACACTCATATTGCAAGTCCTGCTTTGCACTAAAAGTACTCATTTGGCTGAAACTGAGAAATCCATTCAGAGTAATCATAACCTATCTACTCATATATGAATAGTCTTAACTAACCATTTACACAGACAATTGAAATTAAAATAGTAACTGGTCTTGGATTGAGTAAATTTGTTTAAATACTAAATGGAGTGGTAAAGTATGTAAGACTTTATCTTTAGCAGAATATATTACAGAACAACAAATTTTATGAACATGTAGTGACTTTAGCAATTCCAACCTTCAGCTGGAATTCAGTTTTTATCCTTAATCAAATCTGTCTTCATAAGCACTTTTTTTTGTGGGAAGTAATTGTACCATAAAATCAGAGAAGTTTTAAAACCCCAAAATTTCAGTTTATCCCAGTAACTCCTAATTTCTACCAAGCAAATCCAGTGAGGTGTAAATTTCATATTTCCTCATTGTTGTAACTCATGGCTGGTAGAACTGAAGAATTATTGGAATTTACTGGCAATACACCTCTTGTTACAGAAGTATGTGAGGCAGATGGGTTCTGAATATATTTTTCATACAATACTATGATTTTTAGGGTAGTTAAGGCCTCCTAGAGAAAACTATCAGTTGAGTAAGAAAACTTTGAATACAGAAAGTATAGGAAGTAAACCTTAATTTTTATGTAAGCTTTGAAGTTTGTGATTAGTGAGTAAATAATTATTTCAGTTTTAATCTTTTATGTGATAAAACACACAGTGAAAGTAATAAAGTAATTCTATTGATGCTGTAAACATGTTTGGGTAACATGCCTAATATGCTCCCAAATAAATAGATATTTTGGTCTGTCCAGAAACTGCTTTGGAAGTACTGAGGTACTGCATTGCTATTGTTTTTTTTGTTTTGTTTTGTTCTTCTTTTCCTTTCTCTTTCTTTTTTTTTCCCTCCCCCCCCCCCCATTTTTTTACTAGCTTTCTTATGAAAATAAGGATTTTAGGATTTCACTGAACTTTCACTGAAGTTTGAGTTTGTTCATTTTTTTTTCTGTACAAAAGCAGTTACATTCTTGTTAATGAAAATCAGGATTATATTGCAAGGCAAAGGTATCTAAGGCTCCCTTGTGAGATATTTAAAAGGTGAAAGTTTGATGGAGTGTTCCTTGGTCTGACACGGGTTCAGAGTATTTCTCATAGATTCTTATTCAGCAAAAAAAGGTGGTTTCTGGTTCACAACTGTAAATCAAAGGGATTTTACATTTAGGGCCTAATCCTACAAACTTTAATATACACAAATATTTCTAATGACTCATGACCATGAATAAGGATTTGCAGAATGTTATTCTCATTAGATGCACACCTTCTTTCCTTTTACAAATTTAGTATATATTAAAGTATTTAGAACTTTAAGACAAGTCTAAATGTTTTTTTAGAAAGTGCAAAGAGTTTTGCAGTAATGTAGTAATTGAGTCTTACCCATTTACAAGCTCTAGTATCTTTTAAGAGTGCTGCACTTGTCAGTTTTGATTAGAGTTCACTTAAGGTGTTGATTTGCTGTAGAGCATTTTTGTGCTGAATTTTAGCCCAAGTTATTTTTTTTTTCTAAAGCTATTTTGTACTTGGTAGTCAACATGAATGTTTCTTGACCCAAAGAGTAAGTGAAATTTGCAAGAAAGGTGGTGGAGTGTGTTCGTTTTCTTATTTTCCTACTCTTAGTGTCTCCTATTGTAGTTCTTATTTAGCAAAACAATCACTGATTTTGTTGGAAATTCAGCCTGAATTAAGGGCCTGCAGTGCTTGCCCCTTAAAAATTGCTGGTGTGGCTATTGCAAGCTGTGTGCTTAACTTTGTAAACTGTTTTGCAATATCTAATTGTAATGAGGTTGAAAAGATAAAAATGTGCAGACTTCTTTACTGAAGTGCTTCAGATGTGGAACTTTTCATGGCCACTTTTACTGTTCCTACTGTAGGTATAACAGTTGAGGCTCTACAAGTCTTGTTAAACTAAATCATAATTTGAAAGCTGACAATGCATGCTTATTGCTCATCCAAAAGGAACTGTTGCAGATTACTTTTACAATGTATTTATTATTTCTTTAAGGACTTCTCTTGCTTTACAAAGGCACATGAAATAATTTTCCTGAAAGAAATCTGTAGCTATAAATGCAACCCATTCCTAGTTTCTACAAGGCATGTAAAATCAATCTTTGATATCTAAGGAATTACTATTTTAGGTTTTAAATCTGAAGCAATGGAATTTTCTGGATTTTGTTAGTTTAAACTAAATCCAGCCCTACATTATTTTAAAATGGAGTTTTGTATACTATTAGATTTAAATAGAAATTAATTTTTATTATTGCTTCAGACATCCAATGAAACATGTACATAGGAAAAACTTAAGACTGACATACTTATGCATCATTTTTCCTTGTATATTGATAAAGATGGTCTTAAGCAATAGAAAAAAAAGCAAATGACATGTAAATTCTTTAGGAAAAATAGTTAAAATATGCTGACTGGGATATTTAAATGCTTATTCTTCTCACTCAAAGGCAAATATATATAAGTAAGATATTGCCCCCCTTTTTATTGTTATTTTTGTTTATTTTCAACAGGCATCTAGGGAGGAATTTATGTAGACTCATACGTTGAAGGTTTCAGTGAGGAAATGAGAAATGTGATCAAAGTTGTTAAATGTTCATATAGTGTATTGATGGCTTGTTAATACACCTTGGTTTAGACTGCTGTTTGCATGCTAAAAACAGGGCATGTATGAAGATGCAATTGCTAATCGAGTAGGGTGTTTCAATAAACCATTGTTTCTAGCTTTGTTAATTTTGAATTTTTTTCCAACACATGGATATTCATGATTTTTTTTTCCTGACTTTGTTTGCAGCAGAACTTTTTTTTTTTTTTCCAAAAAATAAGGGTTTTTTTGTTATTCTAAATTTTTAGACCAGTATTATAAGAGAATTAGTTATTTTTTTGAAATACATTTTCAAGATAATCTGTTCAAAGCAAGATATCAGCAATATCTGTTTTTAATTTGTGAGGTACTTAAAAATCTTAGTAATGTGCAAATACCTCTGAAGTGTTTACACCTTTTCTTTAACCCACTAAATTTTAAGAGCTTGCATTTTACTTTCTGTGAGTGTCCTATGGGGTTTTTTTGTTTTGTGGATGGTTTGGTTTGTTCTGGTTTGTTGGTGGGTTATTTTTGTTTTTTGTTTTGAGCCTTTGGTCAAAGATTTTTGTGATTTTATGCTTTCACTTCCTAGTCAACATGAAGAACAATTTAATTTTTTTTTATTATTTTTTTAAACGGCCCTTTCTCCCCACAGAAGGAAATGGATTTTAGTATTCATATGGAAGTTAGCTTTGACATGTAGAAAGTAGTGTAATTATGAACATGATTGTGATCTTCCCAAATTTAACTGATCATTTCCTACTCCAAAATAAATATAACATCATCTAAGTCACTTCTAGATTTAACAGAACTTCCAGTGGGTCTGATAAATGAAAACGTTTGCTTTATAATTTCTGTATTCTTTTGGAGCAAAGTTTTCTCTTGGTAGATGCTGTGGTCTTACGAATGTTATCACTTTATTCTGAAAACACCTCACTTTCTCTTGATGCAAGTTAGTCCATACTTTAGTCAAGCTCAAAAATTAGACAAAGATGCTCCATCTGGTGTGAAACATTGCAATGGCTCTTGTGAGAAAGTCATTCTCTAAGTGAAAATATATTGAAAAGCTTATTGTGGAACAGATTTCCCTTTTGATACTCTAACACCTATTGTCAGCATTTTCCACAGGCAAAAAGAACTCCTGATCAAAAATAATGATTATGTACTGGTTACCCTGTGCCTATGCTCCCTAAAACCAAAAGATTTTTTCCAGGTTTTCAAGAGAAAGGGAACATGCTGCTTTTAATGCCAAGCACAGGAGTTATAAAAGCAGAACTCAAATCTGTACTTTTCTTCATCTGTGTGAACACCTAATTCTAAAAATATTTTTTCAGCTCTCAAGTGAGGGATTGTAGTTCTGTATGACCGGAGTATTTTTTAAACAAAGGTCATATGCTCATCTTTAGTTCTATGTATGTGGAAATCCATAGCCTGTATGACATGCTAGTGTTACTAATATATTCTCCATACTTCAAGTCCCAGATTCATGACCTCTCTAAAGAATTCGAGAGCAGATAAAACATGGTTTGAAATAAAATCAGAGGAAAATGCTTGCCTTCTCTTCCTAGTGTTACCAGGTTTAAAATCTGGGTCTTCATGGTGCCTGTTTTGCATCTGGGTTTAGGGTATGATGAGGAAACTCTTGAATTAGCAGTGAGAGAATAATTTCTTCCAGGGTATTGGTACTGCTGAACTGTGTTCTGTTGACACCAGCAACTCCTCTGGTGTTTTTTGATGTTTTGATCCCACCATCATGACAGTGAATTTGGCTGTGAATATTGAGTATCTACTTCAGAAACTGATATTTTTGTGAAACTGCCTAAGAAACTCAAGAAACTCACTGAAATGTAAAATACAATTCATAAGTTCTCTCATAAATTTGTTGTCATGGATTTTGGGGGGGGGGGGGTTGTTTGTTTGTTTGTTTTTTGTTGTTCTTGGCCATTTAAGTATATAGAATTCCTGTATTTTTGGTGTGTAATACTTAATTTGCCAACCTCACAATCTTCTGACCTGAAAACAAATTTGAAACACTGTTCAAATTTTTTTTGTTTTATTTTTTAGCTTAATATAACTTAGGTTGCTGACCCACTTTCCGTTCTTAAAAACCTGAATACAATTTGTCATTGAGGTAGGAATTAATGAAGGCTAACACTAGAGGGCAATTCAAAGCAGCAGCCTACCCTAGAACAGTTATGAGTGCCTGTGGCCCTGAGATGAAAAAGAGGGAGCCAATGGAGACTTTCCCAGGGTCTCCCCCAGGCAAAAGCTGCTCTTTGTGATTACCCTCCTAAATGGTTTATTTAACTCACTTTTCATATACTGGAGTGCTTCACTGAATGAGAAAGAAGTTAAGCCAGTTCTTATGCTTTGCTGAATTACAAGTTAAGAAACATCTTCCACTGTGTCTTACCTCATTCACTCTTGCCATTGTCAAGAAGGCATCATTTTCTTGGTGGTGGGTTTTGTTAGGTTTTTATTAAGTACCAAGGAAAATGGAATATATGGTGAGTAAAATATTTTCTTACAAAATACTGCAAAGTTAGTCAAATTAAGACAACAGTGTGAATAATTAATTTCATATTTTAAAAAATACACACACAAAAACCAAACCACACGACAACCAGGATAAGGTGTCAGATAGGTACTTTGTGCCTATAGTTTTGTCAAGTAAAATATATTATATAGCATGGAAAAAAATAGTTGAAGGTGAGCAATAAAGTGCTGTATTTAATATTTAACTGAGTAGAAAAGATCATCTGTGTATATAGTATACAGTTTAAACAATTTATATAATAGTGCATTACATAATAAATTATAGTTTTCACTGTTGCAATGTTCATTATAGATTTACAGAACATCTTAAATACTTGTAAATAATAACCTGTAATGCAAATGGTGGTGTCATGGTTCTTGAAAAGCACTCTAGTATTCTTATTTTAGCAATGCAAATTTTCTCATTATATTGAAATGTATGCACCCAGCCGTGTAAATGCTTGTGGCACAGTACAAATTTGAAAACAAAGACATTTTATATAAGAGTGTGTATGTGTTTATACCTGTCTTTCTATCTAACTTTATGTGCATATATATAATATATATTTTGTGTGGTTGTATATAAAAAAGCTGATCTATTATTAAAATGGCATGTTTGTTTCTACACTCTGGATGAATTTGTCGAGTTGTATATTCTTTGCATTCTTTTGCACAACTTACTATTAATGTCTAAAATTTGCTTTAGCCCCTTTCAAGTTGTTTTTTCTATGAAGAATATTTCTTTGCAATCACTCTGGCAGTGCCACAGATTAATATAAGTACTGCAGTGCATTGTTACAGTAAACATTTACTCCTGTTTTCTGCAGGTCTGATCAGCAACTCTAGTGCAATTTGAAAATATGTAATCTGCTGGCAATGATGTGCCCAACCTAACTGGTGCTGGTGCCTTTGAAAGAGAGATACTGTGTCATAACACAGTATATATAGTCCAACAATGACTGGCCTTGATCAGTCTGTCCAAGAAGAAAAGAGGTTTCTTGGTTCTTAATTTGCAAAATGCACAATAGGGGGGAAAAAGGAGCATGTGAAATTTAACCTACAAAAAATTGTTAGGTTCTCTGGGGTTTAGGGGAGATTTTTGGTTTAACTGGGGAAGTGGGTTTAAGGAATTAGATGGCAGCCATGTACAGTGATACAGAGGTCTTAATCACACAGACGAGCTCTTGGTCTTGCAAAGTATTTCTATGAAATCTATCTGATTCTAGGTGATTAAACCAAGCACACATGTAAGCTTTTAAGAAACTGAACCCTTAGTCTTTTGCAGGTAAGACACTGCCATTTTAAGAATAAGCACTTTCATACCAATATGACTCTTCTCTTTTTTTTCCCCCCTTTTTTTTTTTTTCCTTTTTACCAGCTTGAATTTTGGCCCTAAATCAAAGAGATAAGTTCTGTCATTAACATTAAAGCTGTCTTCAGAATTTTGTTTATTTGAACAAAGCAAGAACAAATGTGTAAGTACCAGCAGCGTGCAGACCAGTATTGCAATGTTGGTCTGTTCTGTCTTTAAGCAGGTGGTTTCATGTGGCAGGCTGGAAGAGAGACTCTTTTTCTTCCCAGCTTTTGACAAAAAGATGACGCATATGACTCAGAATTAGAAGGGGAAATCTGCCAGTTTGCATCAGTTCCTTAACTTGTGGGCTGCTATTCACCACAAGAAAAATCAGTATACTCGCACCAGTGCTTCTTGAGAGATGAGGAGTAATCATTTCCTTCAAAAAGTGTAGGATGATTGGAGTAGGCCTTTCATATGTTACACTAGGCTTTTCCTATATTAAGGTATTTTTAATTGTATTAAATTTTTAGAAAGAAAAAGACCAGATAATTTTATTAAATGCTACATTTAATAATTAATATAAGATTCAAATATTATAGTTTTATGTAGATCAAAAGCAAAGCAATTTGTTTCGTGACACTTCTGTTTCGTTGGCACTGAAACTCAGCTGTTACAGATCTCCAAAGTCAAAAGGTAAGGGTTTTTTTGTGTTGTGGTTTTTTGGGGGGGGGGGGGTTGTGTATTTTCTAACCTAATTCCACATATCGGAATCTCCAGGTCCAGCTTTTAAGGAAGTTAGTAGAACTGGAAAAAAAATAGTAACTTTGAAAACAGAAGCCATCTATTTTGAAGGGAAAAATAATTACTTGAAGTATGGAAGATCTGTGTTTTTAAAATGTCTTGCCTAAGACCTGCTGTAAAAGATAATGCAGATAATTCTGGTTCTTTCATGTAAGTTTGGGTTATGATAGAGAGACATGTCTTGTTGGTTTTCAGAGATTGAACATTTTTTACGTTTGTGGGTATTTATTAGTTTGAGAGTACAGTTTTGATTTTTTTTTCTTTTTTTTAACTACTTGTGTACTTTAAGTATTGGATTATAAATCTTTTTTCTTAATATATTAACATCTAGTTAATTCAGCATGGTTTTACTTTAAGCTTGTTAGTGAAATATTGAAAATCTAGCTTAATATAAAGCCCTAAGAAGCACCCAGCATCCTTATCTCTTGTAATTTTTTTTTCTGGTGGATAAAGTTCCTTTCATTTGTCAAAGCTGTTGTTACTATTTTGGAAAAGCACGTTCTAAGTGAAGTTTGTTTTCTAGCTGGAAAAATGCTTATCAATCTGTGTCAGCCTTAGAAAGCAACATTTTATTTTGTATTAGCTCAGTTTTGTGAGTAGTGGGTCTCATTCATGGAAAGTAGGAACCAAACCAGAAATGTTTTTGAAAGGGAGTAAACAGATCTGTATGTTACATGGTATGTATTAACATTAGTAGTATTCTAATAATATTTCATGGAGAGGTGTGGGAAAGATTGCTGCTTCAGCTACCACTGAGTAAACAATAAGATAATATGACCAGGAATCTGCACCCCAAAGGTGTTATGGACACCTGAAACTTCTGCTGAAGTGACTAATTAAATAATGAAGTTGTAGAAGTACAGCTAATAAGTGGAAAAGTAGCAGTTACTAGGAGGTGTTTCTCTGCTATTAACTAGTGGATTCCCTCAACAGTTGAGCTGATTTCTTCAAACAGGTCAGACTCACCTTTTGTAAGTCATGCTGTTGTCTGGCATTTTATAGAAGTCATGTCGTGATGATGTTAAGAAAAAGACAAATTTACTGCCTGAGCCAGAAGGCAGGCTTACAAAAAGCAACTTCTTTCATGACACGAAAAGCTCTTTGTTTTGTGGCCTTGGTCTTTTTGTGCTTTGACCCTTATTTTATAGCATTGTCACTCTGACCTTAAATCTTTGAAAGCAGACAAGCAGCAAATTTAGCCCTTTACAAATGGGGTTTCGTTCTGAGCTATGAGCCTGGTTTTTATCTTTAGGCATTATAGTCCCATACAATACTGAGATGTAACAAAATCTCAATCTAAGATTTGTGGTTTGGCATAGTATAAATAGTTATTATTTCTATATAAGGCAATTTAAAAAAACTATGTTGCTCTGTTACTGGCCTATGATTTGTAATTATTTACCAATTTGAATGCCAGCTTAGGGGAGCACAAAATTTTACACGAGGCCTGTGACTCTTATGTGAGCAAGTCTTCTGAGAACTTCATAAAACTTTTTTTTTGTAAGAAAAACAAAGTAATGAATGTAATAGATAACCAATAGTTGATAGTTTTTAAAGTTTTGGTTTTTGTTTTTTTTTTTTAATTTAATTTGTTTAAAGGAAGAACTTGTTTCCCTATCTTAATAACTTTACATTATGTAGCTGGTTTGTATTGTACAGTTATTGTTGTTTGGAGAGGGATTGTCACATTTTTTTCTATCACTAATGAGCTATATACTTCAGGTTTTGAAAACTTTAGCTATAATAATAGGATAATATTTTCTGAATGTAATGATGTAATAATCTAAGTCTATGTGTATTGGAGAACTTGAAAATATTTATCTTTTTTATTATTTTTTTTTTTAATCTGAAAAGGTGTTAAAAATTTTTTAAATACTCATACAGAAACTGAAGATTATATTTTAAGACAGATCTGGCTTTCTTTTTGATAAATCCACTATATTTAGTTTTAATATTTTTTGTGATAAAATTGAGGGGAAAGAACATTTTAATCACTACTACAATAAAATTTAAAACTTATTTTGTAGAACTTGAGAAAATAGCTTCTTCGTTTTTCTTAATTTTGTATGTGTCCTTTCAAGCAGAAAGAATGCTGGTACAGATTGAAAGTGTTCACACAGTTTTTCTTCCTGTGTGCTTGCCAAAGGTGCAGAGAAGACAGATTTTTTAAAAGTTGTGTGCAAGCTATACCAATGCAGTCAAGAGAAATCTGGAAAGCTTGTCTGAAATGCAACTTTTACAAACTCTGCTAGAACTTGGAGCTTGTTACACTTTACAAGTTCCCTGTAAAGTGTTTCATATAGCAATCTAGTTAATGTATCAGCTTCTGACAAAACACTTTTTAGAAGCTGGGAAAAGAGGTGGGAGGGGTTAGTCTTACTGAGTTTTATTTTTAAGCTACAGTTGATTCTAAAATACACTGATAATATACCAAAGTATACAATGATAATTTTTTTGTGTCCTGTATCAGCTTCCCATGGTTATACTTTTTTCAGCTAGCAAGCTACAAAATTTGACATACTGTGCTTGTTCAAATCAGAACTGACTACCTTTAGTTTCTTGCCTTTCACAGAAATCCACTGCATTCTGTTTGTTATTCATCACTCCAATAGAAGCATCGATATTGCAGTACCAAGTAACAGTCTTCACTTTGGTCTGGCTTCCTGAGTGCTGTCAGTGGGGGGGGTGCACCTCATACAAATTAATACATGAGTCAAGCTAGTGGAAGCAGTAGTTTGAGTCTTAGATTAAGTAAAAAGGGTGTAAAACAGAACTTGATGATGAGAATCCTTAACTGCACTTCTAAATTTCCAGGTATTTTTATACTTCTGAATTTCTCAATGGTTTTACTTCCTGGTTTTTATTTTTAGCTAGCTTTGTTATTTCATGTTTATCTTATGCAGTAGTTCTCCAGCTAGTCTAAATCTGTTTGTTCATGATCCTTGGAGAGATGGCTGGACACATGATATAGATTCTCCAAATTTAGTAGCAGTAAATTTCAGTAATCAGCAGTCATCTGCTTTACTTTAGTTATTAATACTTCACATAGCAAAAAATGTAGTTCTCCCTGTCTTTTGCCATGGTTATGTGGGGAGTATTGTTGACGTAATCCGGAAATAGTGACCGTGCCTTTTTTTTTTATGTCAAAGTTTGTGCTACCAAAACTCTAAATTAGTGTTAGTTATCGCTGTGCAAATATTCATCTTTTTGTTCAGAGAACTATTTAAAGCATTGGTTTTTGTTTTTGTTTTTTTTTTACACAACTTTATAATAGTCTTAGAAATATTCAGCTGCTTGCTAGAAGGTATGGGAAGACCTACTGTGCATAGAGAGTGTGTATAAGCTTGATCCTGGATTACTGCACCTATTTGAGGTGAAGTGAGGCAAATCTATTGCTGTGTTAGAATTATTGAATTTAAAAAACCAAACAAACACATGCAAAGAAATTGCTAGTTTAGAGACAGATTTTTTTAAAATGTATTTAATTTTTTTTTGTAACTGCCATCTTAAACAATAATTCAAAATCTCACTTCCAGAGAAGAGCTATCAAGGTATATAGTTTAATCTCTTAATTCTTCTTCCGCTGACCAGAAAGTAACCTCAATTAAGTTGAGTGAACTGAGTGTTGTAGGTTATGCCTGAACCAAATAATAATGGAATAGTAGCTCAAAGTACACTGATACCTTTAAAGTTAATGTTCTGAAATATTTCAGTGGAATCTTTTCTTTTTTTGAAAAAGACATGCATACCACTTTAAAGGCTGCTGACACCACAGATTAGATGGAAACATGGTTCCTTAACAAAGAAGCAAGAAGGCAGGAGTAAAATAACATACTTCTAAGTCTTAGGTTTAAGAATAAACAAGAGCTACAAATTCTAGTATGTTTGCAGTACTGCAATACTGCAGTGTTGAGTAAGCATATGACAAAAATATAATGAAACTATTGTTTTAACTTGGAGGGAAGGGTGTAAACAGTGTATGAGAAAGATATAGCTGCATATACTTTTAGATCTTAGAATCTTAGAGAATGGAAGTTTTCGGGTTTCTTGGTAGTGAACAGTGAGATTCCCTAATTCTGTCTTTTTCCCAGATTAATTCAATAAAACCCTAAGAGTATTTTCCAGTGTTTAACTGCCATTGTGTTTATTCATATTTAGTGGTGTGTTAGTGGCACTGAACTGTGAGAGGAGAGCTTGGTAAATTCACCAGCAGTTGTCCAAAAACACTGCAAAATGTCCTGTCTAACGTAGAAGTAACTTACTCCATTAATGGAATGCACAGAGCAGGACACACTTTGTCAAAGATGCTGCACTTCATGCTGTGCCATCTCAGTGCAAACCCTGTCTCATTTCTGGTTAAACTAAGCTAACCTAGGAAAACTGAGATATGGACATGTAATTGCTGTGGTGTCAGGGCTGTGGAGGAGAGTAGCACTGGTGGACAAATGTAATGCTTTTAGACGGTAGAATACTTCAATCTTTCAGGTTCATTTTCAGTTTTCTAATTTTAATCTGAAATAAGGTTGGGAAAGGGTCACAATGAACAGTGAAGCAATAGCCTTGCTTTCATACTGGATCTGTGTTTTGCATTAATGAGTAAGGAACAAAAGCAGTGGAATATGATTGTGAGCAATGGTGTATAACACTATTGATGAGGAAGAGGTTTTGGCCAAGAAGCATTAAGAGAGTGCTTTTTTTTGTGTGACCAAAAGGCACAAGGTAAATGTTTAAATTTTACATCATGTTCTTGGATATTAGAGACAACTTGTGTTTAATACAAAGGCCTTGGTGTGTTTTACTCCAAGTCACTGACCTGTCAGTCAGGTTGCAGGCCTAATGGTACCTTCTGGATATAATATGTTACATAGAGGTTTAAGCAGCTTATTAGTAGTTATGGTAGCATTTAAGGAGCTTATTAGTATGTATAGTAGCCAGAAATTGACTTGTAGCTGGTTTTCATAGGGTCAGAAAAGATTGAGTTTGCCTTGGTGTTGTCATAAACTCTTAACTGTGTACAATAAAAACTGAAAATGATATTTTATATTGGGCTTGGTCTTTGATAAATCAACTAAGAAATACTGAAATCAAGGAAAGGCTCTTTCATTGCTTGGGAACACTCCAATTGCTAAAACAAGCACAAATACATATACACAGTCCCTCTTTTTCTTTTTTTTTCTTTTTTTTCTTTTTTTTTCTTTTTTTTCTTTGTTTTTTTCTTTTTTTTTCTTTGTTCTTTTTTTCTTCTTTTTCTTTCTTTTTTTTTTTTAACGGTTTCAGTACTTTTTTTTTTCAAAGAGCATTCCTGACCTGGTGTATGTGAGTGGCTTCTGTGAAATTTCAGTTTTGCATCTTCAGAATCCTTCTTCCTCAGCAGAGCTCTTGCTTTTAGGGACTTGGGAAATGTAGTGGAGCTGCTTGCACACATGATTCCCAGCTTTTATTGAGGTCTCCTTTGTCTGTCTGTCTCTCATCCACAGATCTAAGACACAAGGATGGAGGTAGGAGAAGAACTCTTGGTAACAACTATATAGACTTTATGATCAAAACATAATGGTACACAGCTCTGTGCAGACACTCCTGGATTTCAGTAGATTCCTGGCTCAGCTATCAGTACATTTCTTATCTTGGACTTCCTCCTTTCATCCTTTTCCTGTTCCACAACTCCTTCTCTCACATACACTGCCTTCAATTTTATGTGATAACATGCTTATTCTCCTTGCAGATGATATCTATTTTAATAGCAATGTAGAAAACCTACAGTCACATTGTGTTGAATTTTGGATTGGTTGGTTTCTTTGGGGGCATTTTGTAGTAAAGTTTAAAAAAAACAACAGCAACAAAACACCTTCAAAATCATTATTAAAAAACAACAACACACCACCAAAAAAACCCTCAAACGGCCCATAATATTGTAATTCGTGCAAGGTTTTGTGTTGATGTTTTGTATGGGTGAGTGGAATTACCTGCAAGTTTTATTACTAATATACTTGCTGTAGAAAATAGCGTAATAGTTCTGCCAAGTCTTCATTTCATAGAATGTATAATTTAATTTTGGAGGGATTTAGTGATGCAACAGGGGAAAAAAAACCCTCCATACTTAAGCTAGAACCTGAAATCAACCAGGCAATGAAAGGACGGTATCAGTTAAACACATGGAGTTTCATATGAAGATTTTGGCCTGAATGTAAAAACGAGAAATGCACTTCCAAAGGTATTAATTGTCACAGCTGTCTTACTTAAATAATTTTCTTTCAAGCTTTTAAGGTAGATCTACAAGTAGTACCAAGCAGTATTTTTTCTTGCTAGAGAATATTTTTCATACTCTTCTTCTTACGCTTAAAGTTGGAGTAAATCTCTTACTGCTGGCATTTTTGCTCACATCTATCCTTATCTATGCCTTCCACATTTCCACATAATGTATATATATATATATGTGTGTGTGTGTATATATATATGGTGGAGATTTTGTCTTTACTACTTTACTTTTTCTTCTCTTGGCTTATGCCTAGCACAGTTTCTTCAGGGGGGAGACCAACAGTCAGAGCATACGTTTACAGTATAGGTTTATTTTGACTTTGCACTCCTGCTTTAATTCACCGTGGTAAGTTGGGTAAGTCTATTTGATTTAGTTTGCCTATTTTAGCTACCTGTTTTAAAAACAAACATAGGTAGTAAGAGGTGGGGTGGGTTTAAGTGTAAATATAGTTGTGCATGTATAAAATATACTGGAAATGGTCTTTTGATGCAGTTCCTAAAGATAGCATTCCTACCTGGATTAACTATATAAAGTGTTGCTGCTGTTAAATGCAAATTTACACTGGCAATCCCACTTTAATTGGCATGTTTGTGGCAATGGACTCTTCTAGCAGATATTGCCCTACTTATTAGTGTAGGAACAGAAATAAGAAAGGAGCAAAGAAAAACACCCCAATCTTTCCCCCACCTGGCCTGCCAAATCTCTTCTTGTGTTTCCAGACAGCCCTGTTAATTTCCAGAAGCTGTCTGTCATGACCTGACTAGAAGGCTTATTGCAATGGAGTGGTGTGCTTGGGTCCGTGCTGTGTAAGTAGCTTTTGTCTTAACAGTTTAGTATAAAAACATTATAGAAAGCATAATTCATTTTATCTAGGGAACCAATAAAAGAACTGCACACACTTAAATCTCTGGCATTCTTTAGTCTAAGAAAATGATACCTAGCAGGAACATGAATTCCACATCTCTTGCCTACTTCAAGTAAAGCAGCATGGTGATTCTAGGCAGATGAACTCCTGCTCATAATAACAGGAAAGTTACTATTCTTGTTAACAGTTGTGGGTATTTTTAATTTTTTTTCCTCTGAAATTAATTAAGACTCTTTTGAGTCTGTCTGCCAAAAAATTGCAGTAAGGGTAAGCTACAGACCTAACAAACGGCTTGAGGAGTGATAGAGTAGTTGACAGAAGCTTATTTTAAAATTAGCACTTATTCTCTTACATAGGAGAGTTGTTGGGGTTTTCTTTGCACATCTGAGTTTCCAGATGACAAAAAAATAGATTAGAAAATAAGATTTTTTTGTTTTCTTTTGAAATAAATGTCTGCATCATCTTTAGTTCCTCTCATCCGACACACAATTATCCAGTTTGTGGTTCATGTTCCATTGAGATATTATGCTCAGGTGACAATAAAGTCTAGAGCTTCATTGTAAATAAACAGTCAGCTTGGCAATGGGCAGATGTTTTCTAAACATTTTGTAGCTCATTGATACAACTGATGTTACTACATGAAAGCTAAAGTTCAATAAGAAAATAATGCATTCAGCTCTGAGAGTATGTTTCTGTTTCTTTGGAGCGTGGCAGACACCTTGGCATAACGTAGCAGCACATAATGGTTTGTGGGTTTTGAAAAGGTGCAGGCCATATTGTGCTGCCTCAAAAATACAAGGATTTCATCACCCTGAAGAGACATACCACTTATGAATTAGTCAATCTTGTGATGATGATGTCTGTCATACTTTAGCAGCACGTAAATATTGGTGTTAAGACTGTAAATATCTCCAGTATTAACTGTGCTGCTGAAGTAAGGCTAGCCACTTCTACACGTGAGTCATGAAACAGGACATTGCATGTATTTCCTGTGCCTTTTTATTTCTATACATTTATGTATTGTTTGTATATGAACACTTTCTTAGCTTTTTTTGTATTTTCATTTATTCAGAAACTATATTTAGAGCTTCATAGTATCTGATGGTAAATATAGAATAGACATATATAATTTTGCTTTGGTTTATGTGAAAACTGAACTTTTTAAAGGAGCCATCTCAAGCTACACCTCTCTAACAATGCTTTGGTAAGTGTGTTTATTTATATATTTAAAAACTATGAAAATTATGTTACTTTAATTTACAGCACATTTCTTTATTAAAACTCTTAAAACTGTATTCATTTTTACAACCTTTTCTAAATTAGTGGAACTGGGAAGTTTTTGATCATGCTTTTAGCAAAAGAACTCGTAAAGAAAAACTGCCTTCCAATTTTTTTAACAAAACTTATTAACCACTTCATTTCTTAAACCACTGGGCTGTAGATAGGTAACAGTTTTATGGTTAGAAGTTTAAATTCTGTATCTGACTGTGAATTTACTAATTTTTTTCTCATCTTCCACTAAGATTTTTCTCTTGCAGGAGAATCTTTCATTGAGATGAGTGAAATTGCTGCAGTGAGAATGGAAATTACTTGGGCTCCTTTCCTTTTAAAAGCTGCATGCAAGAGCTGTGTGGTGAGTCAAATGTAGACTAATGGTTATGTAAATGTCACTAATTTTAGATTCAGATCTGAAAGTGTGTTTCCTTTTAAGATTTTATTTTCTTCACTATCATGACTCAGTATCACTTGCTAATCTAATTTTATTAGCCCTGTTGTATTTTACCATTTAAAATACACATACCTTATTGAAACAGTTGTTCACAGAGTCAAGTTAATAAATCACATAGATGTTTTAAAGGAGGAAAAAAGCTTATCTGCACTTAAGATTTGTTTTGTTTTTAGCCTTCACAGGCCTGCTGCTGGTGCAGTTGCACAGGTATGAACATGATGTAGACAAATATGAACCCAAGTTAATAATTCAAAAGTTTGCAATATTTGACCATATTTCAGAATTTCAGACTGGTAAGAATCACACTCTTGTTGTCTACTACTGCTATGGATTTGAACCGGCAAAATTACTAATAGCTAAAATTTCTGATTTAGTTCAGACCTGAGCAGTTCTCAGTAGCACAGCTATGAAGAATTAGATGGTCTACAGCTTTTCATAAAGAACACTTGTGTGTACATTTACCTACTACATTTCTCTTAAGATATGTTACCCAAATGAGGTTGACTGCTTAGAAAAAATATACTGTCTGGATCAAAGTTGGATAGCTTTCTCATAGAGTTTCTTCAGGTAGTACTATATAACTGCTAAATATTAAAGACCTGCACATAAATTTCAGCCATTTGAAGACTTAGAATGCTTGGAAAGACCTTAAGGGTCACTGATTTTTTTGAGCATGCTGCAGACTGGTGCTTGCAGCAGGCCATCTATCCAGTTGCTCTTGTAGATCTAGTGTTTTAATGTATCCAGGATTTTTCCCAGGGACTTCTGTGAGTAGATGTGAATCTACTGAGCTGATCAGAAGCTTGAGAGCCTACAAGTAAATCTATTTACATGGCTTTGTCAAAGTCCAGTGGCCAAACTGTTTGTCCCTTACTACTTCACTGTGCTCGTGTTGGCCTTTGTGCAAAGAGTGGAACAGTCTGTGCTTCATTCTGGTTCGCCATGCAAACTCCTATCACTGGCACAAGGGCAGGAAATAGCAGGGAACAGGAAGAAGCAGAAGGGCAAAGGTTGGAGTGCCTCATTTGGTGGCCCTAGCGGCTTAGAATAGTTCAGTGACATGGTGAAAACACAGTTTGAGCATTTGCAGAACCAGAGTTCAGCTGAGGAACCAAAGTTCCTGTCTCGATTAAGAAAACTACTTAAAGTGCTTATGAAGGCCTGCTCAAATGATTTAGTTCCTAAACGTTTGAAAAGGATGTTATATTTCTCACATGGTTCACAGGTGGCTTAATATTGGCAGATATATTTTCCAGAGGTTTGCCTGTATAGGTGGTGCCGGAGACCGTGGCTTGATGGGAACTCACTTTGCATTGCAGCACTGGGGTCCTAAGGACTGTGCCTGATGTAAGAAAGGAAGGCTCACTGTTTTCAGTTCAGGTGCTTATTTTCTGCTGGGCTTAGGAACTGTATGTGAAAAAGATGCTTAATTCACATAAAAAGGCAAGAAAAGATAGGCCTTGAAAATAGTAAACTGAGACTGAATAGCTGTATATGGGTGAAGACAATTAGTGTTAGGAGCATGTCTAAAAATGTGATATTAAAAGGTTGGAGCCAAGAGCAGATACTGGAAGGACAGATCTGATGAACTGGAAAATCAGGATTGAAATATTTTGGGCAAAGTTTCGGAGGCTTGTTTGTTTATTGAAATTGGAAGAAGCAGCAACCTGACAGAGGGGTCTGGCTTGAGGCAAAGAGAAGGAGTCAGGCTTAGGGAAAGGGGCTTGCACTCCTCAGGTGATTCCTAACATTCACTGAAGTGCTCTGCACTTCTGATCCAGAAGACCATGCAGACTGTTAAGTAGTAGCTTTTGCTGTCATATGGGAAATCACTATCAATTTCATCCCCCTCATCATATTCCACAGAGAAGAGGGCAAGCCTGTTAGTACCCTCAGCTACTTCATGGATTTTGGTCCTGAAAAGAAATCCCAAAGTAAGAATAGTTGAGGTTGTAAGTTTAAATCTCTACTTCAAACAGGGTAGTTTCTTTAAGGCTATGTGCAGTCAGTTTTGAATATTTTCAAGCATGGAGGCTCTGCGGAGTGTCCTGTTCAGCCAGAATTTCATGCAGTTTATTTCTTACCTGTTGCCTCTTACCCTGTCTCTGAATACAACTGAGAAGAGCCTGGCTATGTCTTTACTGTCCCGTACCCCCACCAGCAGGCATTTAGAAATATTGCTGAGATCACACAAACACAAGCTTTTTCTTCTCAGGCTGGAGTCTCAGTTCACTCAGCCTTTTTTCATGTGAAAGATTCTTCAGTTCTCTCATCATCTTTGTGGAAGTAAATAAAATGCTTAATCTAATAAGAGGAATTAGAATTCGAAGGAGGAAATGTTTTTGTGAGGGGGAATAAAAACAAAGCACAAGCCAATAACTGTTAGAAGAACAAGAAGATCACAAAACGAAACATTAAGAAGTTAGATAACTCCTGCTTTAAGATTCTGCAATCTTCATTTGCCCCCTTGTGTCAGTATACTATGAAGCAATCTTTGTGATCACACGGAATGTTTAATCTATTGATAGGGTCAGCCTGTTGTGCTGGGCCAGGGAAGATGTGTGTGGGCTGTGCAAGCAAGAAACCTGATGTTGCCATGGGTGCTGCAGAAATTAGTAAAAAATTCTGTAGGCAAATGGCTGCAAGTAGAGGAAACCAGATCTTCATGGTTATATCAAGTGAGAATTCATAAGAATTGGATGTAATGTTCATGTTTCTGCCTTTATTCTCACGTGATGCTGGACAGGTAACCAGGCCATTGTTTCAGTAATGCATATATTGTACTTTACTTTAGAGGTGTCTGATTTAAGATTCTCATGTCTGAAAGAAACACTGGTGGTTCACATTGGTAGCTGAGCTTCTTAGGAGTTGTCATTTGAATTAAAATACTCTGTAAAATTATGTCTACTGACAGTCTTGTCTTCTTAAATGGAACTTGAAACTGTTGTACACTATAATAGTTTCTACACCTCCTTTAAAATAGGGGTAATGGACACATACCTTGAAAGGGCTGTTGGCTACTTTTGTTTAATAGCTGTGCTACATTAATGCATTTCTTCATGGAATTTTCTATGGCATTTATTAATTCTGATTTTGGAGGAAGAGGTGAGTACTGTGCATCTTTTAAAGACCAGATCTGCAATCAACTTTCCTTGTTACTAGCCCAGGCTGGGAAGCAGAGTTTCCATGCTGTTTATTCATGGTCTATTTCTGCAGTCCTGTGAACTCCAAAATATGCTTATTTGTGTCCTGTCTGGTCACTGATTCATATTGCAAATACAACTCATTATTAAACACTTGTGTGTGCCACTTTTTGCTTGTCATTTTTGTAAGTAACATCATCAATATTCTGCAAAATCTTCCAAATACTAAAGGTAATGTAACATGTTTGAACTTCAGCATATTTAACAATAAACTTACCTGTGAAGATCTATTTTCCAGAAATAATTAACTAGTTAAATTGCAAAAATTTCTTAATGTACAGTGATAAGAACTGCATTTGTCAAAATGTGAAGTGACTTATAACTAAGTATTTAGGACTTCTCTAGCCATTTTCTTCAAATTTCAAAGGCATTTTTCTTGCTACTGCCTGTGGCACACTTTGCTAAATGAGAGTGGTCTGTACTAGAAATTTGGATACAGGGATCTGAAAATGTTTCATCTTTTCCCTTAGTAATGGTGTCTTGTGAAGTATTGGGGGAATTCTCTTCTAATCAGGGAGCTACATTAGCAGTAATGGTTGAAATCTGAAGTGTTCAGATTCCCTTTATCTTCATCGCAACCTATTGTCACAGAAGTCACAAGAAATGATAGAAATATACCCAAAGTGGTGAGCTGTTATTGTACCAGTTAACAGCAGCAGCAGTTCTTCATGTGAAAAACAAAACATTTAAAATGTATTTGAAGGAAAACTTATGTCTGAGCTATATGCAGATCTCCTTTCTAGGGTGGTGGTTGTGTGTATCACAATAAAATATTTAACTATAAAGAGAAATAAAAAAAATTATGGAAAAATGCAAGGGCATGAGTGGCATTGTTTATCTTTCTGTGAGGGGGACAATAATCATTGGAGTACTTTTTCACTTTAAATAGTTTATTTCTGTTGGAAGCTATTTAATGATCATCAGGTGCAACACTTTTTTTCCACATTCACTTATAGCTCTGTGTTTGTTAATAAATAAAATTATATTGCCTTTGCCTCTTAATGTAAAATTTGAACCTTATGTTCAAAGGTTCTGAAACTAGCATATTAATTATAGCAGCATCTATCTAGTTTGTATCTTCAATCTGAAGTATACAGTGCATAGTAGGTGAAGGCTTAGTTTCTCTTGAGAGATAGGAATAATTTCCAGATTTTTTAGTCATAGGAGTCAGACATGGATAGAAAGCTTCATCTTTCCCTATGTTTCTGCAGGACCAGTGTGTGGATTTATTGCCCATAAAAGAACCTTCTGTCAGCGGCTTTTACACTTTTAAGTGGTTTTAAAAGTAAAACATTTTGGAATCTCTCAACAAATACTCAAAAAAACCTTAAGTATTATAAAATTTGAAGTAAATAAGGCATAAATTACAGCATAGAAAGCCTCAAATGTATAAAATTTTAATGTTTTATTGAAATAAAGACAAAGGAAGAGCTCCAGGGGTTATATTATTTGACCAGCTAGGATAGTCACCAATAATATAAGACTATGGTTCTACAGCCTTGTGATTCTTGAACCAGACACTTTTGGGAATAAGTCTTCTTGTTTCCTTCACTATTACCCTGGCTCTCATATGCCTTTGGTGGTTTCACTGAATGACTTTAGGTTAGTTTTTGGTAGGCTCAGCCAGCTAAATCTGCTTACTGTAAGCAACAGTGCCAGCACAGAGAAAATACCTTTCACTCTTGAGACTGACACTCCAGTTTTAAAGTCCATTTACATTGCTTAAATCACTGTAAGGAATATTCAGGGCCTTTTTCTTCCTTTCTTGATACTACTACAGACAGATTTTGCCTATCTGCTCTTTAAATCAATATCTTGTACAGAAGATTACTATCAACATATGAAACCAGCACAAAAATGCTCATATAGATGTAGCTTCTTAGCATCTGAAAGCAGCTGTGCTATGCCTTTCCTATTATCAATAAACAATGTGAAAGTCTCCCCCTTTTCCAACAAGCAATATCTGTTATTTTCAGACATATCAATAAATACATTAAAGCTATATTATCCATCTATATTGGAACTTCCAGATTGAAAATACAAGATTTCCAGCAGTACAAGACAAAGATGGACAAGAATTCTCTTTTGGAGGTATGAAAACTGTTAAATGTCTAGTTCTTCAACTAATTTTAGGAAATGTGCATGAATGGTGGGTTGTACAGTCAGGAAAAGGATTTCACTGCAGATTTGATAACGTTGTGTAGCCAGACAGCCCCCTGTTGGTTGTATTGCTGTGGAAGTTCTAGAAAGGAATTGTGCATGAATTCAGCTGTTTATTGCACTCAGCAAGCAATTTTTTTAATCCCATATCACAAATAGAGAAAGTGGAGGGAGAAGAAAAATGTGTGTGCTTGTAAAAACTACCTTTGAATCAAGTTTTATCTCTTGTGTATAACAAATGTTAAAGCTTGGTTAAATAGAGGGCCTGCACACAGTTTCTTAATGTGTTTATAGAAGTTTATTTTTAAATTGCTGTAGTAAAAATGTAGAGCAGTACTTCATCCTTGTGATAAAACTTAAGACCAGCATGCTTTAATATCACATTTACAGCCTAAGACAAAGTATTCAGATAAAGTTCTGTCAAAAATGCAGGGTTTTAAAACATAAAAGTTTGTAACCTGGTGGTAAACTAACCAGGTACAGCCTTTTTTAATAACTGAGACTCGCTTGCAGGCACATCTATGGGAGCTTCTGCTATTTAACAAGGTACAATTTTACCAAGAGTCTTGGGTGTTTTTTAATCACATTTGCTTTGCTTTAAGATGTTTTTTGTACGTGTTTTAAGTTGCTACCAATGCAACTAGCTGCATATTCTGTGTTTTCTCATATGTTGAGAAATGGAAGAAGTTCTTATTAAAAATGAAATTAATATCTCATGCAGACAATTGCAGGACACTTATTAGGTATTCTGGCTTTTTTTTCCTTTTTCCCCAAAGTCTTTGTAAATAGAACCTAAAATCTCCCTTGTAATGGTCACTGTATATCCATGTAGTGATGGAATACTGTAGGTACTGTATGAAATATAGTACTGGGTGATACAAGGATTCCAGAAAGAACTGTCACAGAGGTACAGGATCTTCTGCTCTGAATTAAACATGCATAAGTTATCTCTCTGCATCAGGTATGGCCAAGGTTGTAACACCTCATCTTCATTTAAGGAATTGGATTTGTGGCTGAAAATCCATAGCTGCAACAGTGCTAGAGAAACTGATGTGACAGTTAGTTTTCTACTACAGCACAGAAGACTAGCATGATGCCAAGAAGGCCAGAGTGCTGGAGGACTTTTTATCACTCTTGGAACTCAATAAAAAAAATCAGTGATCAGATATATCTTGGAGCAGCTGGCAGAAACAATGTAAGGCTACATGCTGTGATTGAAAAGAGGAAATGAGAAAGACGGGGACAGAACAAAGAGCTGGTTTAAAATAGTCATGACTTGATAATATCCCTCAGAAGAGTTTTAAGTAACTAGCTGAAACAATCTCAAGGCAAGGGGACTCTTCTACAAAACAGAAAACCTGGGTTTCAGAAGCCTGAGGAGATTCAAGTTCACATCTCCTGCTTCTGAAAAAATACCCAGTGGAAGTTTCTCACAGATGTTCCCCATCTTTCTTGTTAAATCAAGGATATGCGCAAAAAAGTCACAAAACTATTTTGTTCAAAGGTTGTTGGCAGTGATAACTATTGCTGTTAGCAGATGAAAGCAAGCTGCAGGTAGGATTTCAAAGGGTAGTGGAATTTGTTTTTATTGGACTAACTGTGCAGTTTCTTGTATGTTCCATATTCTTTTCGTAAGATGTTTCCTGAGGTAATGATAAAGTCAGCATACAATAAATATAAGTATCCATTAAAGCACACTAAAGGAATACCTTATGATTCCAGTAGATGAACACTGAGATAACAATGTATTTGTGAATTGCAATCAATTGCTATTACGCCAAAGTTCTGGGTTTTATTGCTGAAGAGAGCACCAGTAAAGGTGACTTTTAATTACTTTATGCTCCTATTCTTTAAATCTGCTGAAGCTAGAAAGCAGAGAGCAGCATTAAAGAATTTCATAGCTGTTCAGCACCCAGCAAGGAGATTCACCTCTTCCCTCCTGTAATCTATCCTCAAACTGCTTGTTTTCTGTGTTTGAAGCAGCTTTTTGAGTCTTAGGGTTTCAGAGGTTTTTTTGGTTTGGATTGGATTTTTTTCACGGGAGAGTTTACAATCCCCCTCATAAATTAGCAGCATAGGTAAGAGCCTGTTCTAGATTGAAGAAGGTTCAAATAACTTACTCTGTTACAAAAAAAAATTAAAAAGAAAAATTAAAATATTCTTTGTCTTCTGAGGAGTGGTTACTCCATTCCCAAATTAGGATTGAACTTCAGGACTTTCTCATTGTTCTTGGAGTATCTTTGATTTTTAGTTTGTTTAAGTAATTCTAGTCACTTAGAACATACAGGTAATTTGCAGAGCTGTTATATTGTGATCCCATTATTTTATGCTTATTCAGGCATAAAATAAGTAGCCTGAGAAAAGCACTACATTTTGCTATGAATATATCTCAGTTTCCTCCAAAATTGCATGTTTTTCTCGTTAGCGGTGAACAATTATCCAGACCAGTAGACATCATTTTCAATCATAATTGATAGAATCCTAATTTTATCTCTAGCTTTTTTCATGTTTACTGCAGGATTCTTTTAAAAACAGCACCTGGTCCTGGTGATTTATAGTGTTTGAGTCAATAGGCTCTTCTTTTGAGACATTTAGGCCTGGGGAAAGTACTGTGAATCTCCATAAGGCACATTCTTGAGATAGGAATTTCTCTGTCACCCTTTATGTTAAAACCAAATAATTTATATTGAACTTCTTTTCCCATGACATTTTCTTTCGTCTGCCTATAGATATTACATGGACAAAACTAAAAAATACCCTCCTGAATTCTAACATCTTTAAGAATACTTGTAATTCTTCTGTGTGTGTTGTGCGCTGCATGCAGCCATGAGTACCAATAGAGCAGAACATTTTTCAGCAGTACCTGTGAAAGCAATAGCTGCATTTCTTTGTGCAATTTCTTTGTGTAATTCATCCCCTCGTTCTTCAGACTACTGAGAGCTTTTCATTATCCAATGACAGTAGTAATTTTATTTTTCACTAATCTTCATTAGTTTTTTCTCACTTTACTTTCTTTCTTGTTTATATTAACACTTAAAGAACTGTTAAGATGTGGTTTAGTGAAGAAACTGTGACATTTCTGGTTTGTTGGGTTTGGGTTTTTTCCGCTTTGGTTGGAGAAATTGTTTCAGTCTAGGAAGAATTCCATGTCTGTGTATACCCCATGAATGAGCACGACCTCCCTAGCTTTCAGACATTTGCTGTGTAATGTAGTGGTATCATTAAAGACTGTCTACATAAAGATACACTTTATTTGAGTTGATGAGCATCACATGAATCTTCTAAGAAGGCTGAGCAAGCAAAACATCTTGCCTCAATATGTCACAAGTGATACAGGCACCTGGCCTCTGGTTCTAGTTTGCCTGAGCAGAAACAGTTGAGAAAGACCAGAGCTCTTTTGCTTTTCTAACTTCTTGTCCTAGGCTGTCAGCAAGTCTCCTAACATGGCTAGACCTCGATTAGATGGAGACAAGGAACAGAACATTTGCAAAACAGATCCTGATTTTATCCTACATAAATTCTTCTGAAAAAGTTAAGCACAGCTCAGACCTGGGAACACCAGGCAGTCCAATGGTGCAGAGCTGGAATTTTCATGATACGATGGTCTATAGTTCTTGGACTCCTTGGCAGCCATAGTTCTAGAGAAATTATCAGTAGCAACGTGGCACCAAGAATTAATTATAGCAAGGTCGAATCACTTGAATTCTTGAACTTTATCAGAGAAATCCAGCTCCTCACTGTCAAATCAGGCTCAGAATCACCCTTCATGAACTTCAGTGGGTGTCTGGCCTTCAGTATTGATTCAAACATTCTCCATTCTGCTGATACTTGGAGATCATTTTTTATAAGCTTCTGGTGTCCTGTAGTACTAGTTCCAATAAATACTCGTGTGCTTAGTCAGAACCAGAAGAAGACTGCAAGGCTCTGTACAGTTCTGTTTAGCTGGACATCCTACAGCAGTAGAGAGGTAGGTGTGGTTCACATGAGGGCAGCTTCTAGAGATGGGAACTTCCTGTGTTGTTCAGCATCTTACAGACTCAGAAGTGTTAAGGCTGGAAAAGACCTCCAAAATCTCTAGTCCAACTGTTAAGCCAGCACCACCATGCTCACTGCAAAACTGTATCCCCAAGTGCCACACCCATGCACCTTTTGAGCTTTCCCAGGGATGGCAATTTTCCCTGGGCAGCCTGTTCTAATGCTTAACCACCCTTTCAGTGAAGTAAGTTTTCCCACTATCCAATCTAGACCTACACTAGCACAACTTGAGACTTTTCCTCTTGTCACTTGCTACCTGGGAGAAAAGACTGACACCCACCTTGCTACATCATCCTTTTAGGTAATTGCAGAGAGCTTGCTTGTTTGTTCTTCCAGGTAACAAGTGACAGGATGAGAGGAAATGGCCTCAAACTGTACCAGGGGAGGCTTAGGTTGGACATTAGGAGGAATTTCTTCTCAGAAAGGGTGCTTAGATACTGGAATGGGCTGCCCAGGGCAGTGTGGAATCACCAACCCTGGAGGTGGCACTTGGTGCTGTGGTCCAGTTGACAAGGTGCTGTTCAGTTGGCCATAGGTTGGACATGATCTGAGAGGTCTTTCTCAAGCGAAATGATTCTGTGAAAACTGCCTCCAGTGACAGGAAATATTGATAACTAGAGCAAAAAGATGCTGAAGTTTCGTCTCTGCAGCAGAAAGAATTACCTTTTGAAAATGAGGGTCTCAAATAGAGTATTAGTTAATATTGCAAATGCTAATTTGAAATGGTAAGCATTGCCACAGTCATATAGAAAGGAATTCAGATATGGTTCAGTAGAGAGCCTTTATGGCAGTAGTGACATTTCCAGAGACAGAAATCTTAATAGAAAATATTTCTTTATGGTTTTTTTGAAGCACAAGGACCTATTCAGTACTTTGCATTCTCTTTTATAGACAGAGTTGTACACACTCATCTTAGATCTCCAAGACAAGTAAACACCAGTTGCCAAGTACAGGCATCACAAGAGCATAGGCTTTTCAATCCTGCAGGCCTACATGCCCTCCAGTAAAGGAGCACAAGACTTAAAGAGGAAAAAAAACTTCCTCATATGTAGCAGTTCACCTGCTTCTTTCATCCACATGGCAGTGCCTGGCTGTTTGCACCAGGACATTTTGAATGTTTTTAAAGTTGTACCTCTTCCTTTCAAGCACCGAAATGGTTTTGCAATGTGTTAAAGGCTACCAACTGTCACAGAGATTTGTGTATTCTATTTTAGTCACTCATTGACTCCTTTTTGTCCAAGGTGCTTTATAAGAGCATGTTAGATCATTAGTAACACTGCTTCTTTTCCTATGGAAAAGAGATCCCCTTTTTATCTCTTAGAAAGGGAAGGGGATGTCTTAAAAAGGTGGTAGTGAGCCAATTCCAGTACAGTATTCACTTTGGTTGTCCCAGATCTCGAGAATGTAAATGCGCACAGCTGAAAGATCAGAGAAATGTTTTCAGCCAGCAGTTTATCACTACCAAGTTAGAAAGCCCTGAGAGGTCTGAGCTTTCAAAACAGTTATTTCCACACTGTTACCCACCCTGCCAAAAGGAGCTGTATGGTCTTTATAGCAAGTGTCACTGCCTCCAGTATAAGACCTGCGTGCTTGTCACTGCCTGTTTCAGAAGAACAAAAACCCACATATGCATGCGTGTCCTGAACACTCCGTAAGTGATCTAAGAACTGTCATTACATCCTTCACTCACAGATTTGTCTTGGTCCTGAGGGTAGACAAAAAGTCAGCATAGATCCTTCCACAGAAACATAGCGGTCTGATGTTCCATGAGCCTTCTATGACTTCACATAACATTCAGCTTTTCTATTCAATCTCACAGCCTACCTCCAAAACTCATTGAGATTGTGGGTTAGAGAGTGGTGAAGCACTGGCACAGGTTGCTCAGAAAAGCTGTGGAAGCTCCATCTCTGGAATTGTTCAAGAGCAGGTTGAATGAGGCTTGAAGCAACCTGTTCTAATGAATGGCATTCCTGCCCATGGCAGAGAGGTTGGAACCAGACAGTCTTTAAGGTTCCTTCCAACCCAAACCATTCTAGGGGTCAGACTCTCAGTAGCTTAGCTACTAAGGTTAGACTCTTAGTAGCTTAGTAACAAGACTGTTACAGCACAGCTTATGAGGGCAAGCTATAGCCAACAGAGGAGTCGCTCAAGTGTTCCTGTGCCTGCTAGGACATTTTACAGCAGGGAGTCTCCAAAAGATGAATCTTGGAAAAAGATGATCATTTGCCCATCATTTTTCCAACATGTATTCATACAGAGATTTTGGGACTGTATATGGACACCAGTGAAGTCTAGATTGCACTATCACGCTTTGATTGTCAAAGAAATCTTATAGGAGCAGAAAGCCTGTAAGTTTTAGCCTAATCAATGATGGAAGAAACTTCTGTTACATCAGAGGCCATGCAGATAAAATTTTTCATTAACATTCTTGACATGGCCATATTTAAGCTATTAATATGCTCTGAGGATCCACAGTATACTGAGCCATCTTCAGAAGATAATGTTTTGAACAACTATAGGTAGAAAATTAATATTATATATCTCAAGGACAGAATTGCGAATGGAGAAAACAAAAGGTAAACCAGTCTGTTCCAGAAGATACCTTTCCACTTTATGGAAAATTAGGAACTTGCCAACAGGGTTAGTGTTCAACATAGTGCAACTGGCATTGAAACAAAGGCCACCAACAGGACATAGCTTAGCTTCTAGTTAAGAAGCTTCTAGCTTCTAATCTTCTAGCTTTAGCTTCTGTTTCCAGATGTGAGGTATCAACATGACTAAATCCATCTGATGTCTGGATCCTGCAATGTTTCACTTCACAGCACATTTGCAGAAATTAACCTTCTAAAGAGAAATTTTCTTCTTCAGGTATGTGAACTATTACTGGAAGATATTCTGTACATGCATTAACCTAACACACTGGAAAAAAATGAAACATGCCTATAGTCTCATGAACATCTAAGTCTCCTCTCCATGTTATTCTGTGCTATTTCCAGGTTTGTATAACAGCTATTACCCACCCATTTGTTGACCCCTCTGAAATCTGCTTTTCCTTGTCCAGTGGCATTGACATTTCTGGCAGTTCTGCCCTTTCCTCGGTACAGGAAGTTGGTTCTCTTTGGTCTTACAAAGGCCATGACTCTTTCCAGCCTAATTTTTTTCCTTTACTTTCTCTCTGCAATGGGAGAGAAGTGAGTTTGCCACCTTCTGTGGACCTCTGCCTGCCCTTACCATGTAGTCCCTTCCTCTGTTCCACCAGGACCTGGCTGAGGAGCAGGCTAAAAACACAGTAAAAACACAAAGATTAAAGGATGGAAGGATCAGCATGCCTTCTGTTTATTGTTGAATACAACATTGTAAATAAACCAGTATGTCAGCAATTATTTTATTACTCAGTTTAGATATCACTGGGGAACCAAAAATAAAAACCATAAACCAGCCTTTTCAGAAGGCACTCAATGAAAGCTACAAACTGCCTTTAAAATTCAAAGAAAACTCAGTTCCTGACTCCAAAGTACTAGTAAAACCCCAGACTTGATGTTTCCAATCTATTGCCTTTTTTTTTTTTTTTCCAGTGGAGAATCAGGATGGAACAATGTTGCAATGTTTAATTCTTCGCAGTTTCAGTAAGCACTGGGCTGCCTGCTGTAACAGTAACTTGCTTAGAAAGCAAAGCCCTAAATTAATATTCTACAGCAGACTTGTACACATTACTGTTTCCAACCTTTAGGGCTACATTCATCATCCTGCTGACCAGAAAGAAGACACCAATTATTGAACCATTCCATTAGAATGAAAACAGAGTAGAAATGGAGGAAGGATTCTTGGAAAAAATTACACATCAGATCACACTTCAGGAGGTTATTTCAGCAGAAACTACATGATGGTCTAAAAAACTGACATTCTTTTTTTTTTTTCCTAATAGAAGTGAGATTTATTTGTATTTTATATGATGACTAGTGATTTACATCTTACCCACCCATTTGAGAATATTCACGGCTCTAGGCATATCTCCAGCCAGAACCAGACTATTCAAATCATTGTTGGTCCATCCATTTACTAGTTACAACAAGGCCTTCTGTGACTAATTATGGCCTGACTGCAGCAGGAGAAGCAGCTTCAAAGAATGGGAATCTTCAGACACACTAGCAGTTCCCTCGGTTCCCAAATTCGTTATTTATGTGGATTACATTGAGCTGACAGATTTAACTGGGCTGTTGAAGATATGGTCAAAGAAGCAGAGTCACTCCCTTAGCTTTTATTGTCTTCTGAAGACATAACAGTCATATGCATCTGTCACTAGAGAGAGGAAGTTCTCCATCACTGGACTTCACTTGGGGTTTTATAGGCTGTTTCAGTAGCATTTAGGAATAGATCAATATAATATTTGGTAGGGAGTTGTATTTCTTCATGATGCACTGTAAATCTTTTATTGAAGATACTCCCACTGTTTATTGTTGAAAATCGATAAAAATAAACCTTGTAAAGTTAAAGCCTGGCAATGGTTCAGCACAAATCAGAGGGAAGGAGTAAGAGGCAATGAGCCTCCCTCCTTGGATAATTCCCAGCTTGTTTCTCAACGAATATTTAGTAACACTTTCCAGCAGTCTAGGAACATTTTTTTTTAAGTATTCAAAGTCATGAACGCTTCGTTGTGAACTCAGACAGGACTTTTGATCCACTCTGGTGGCTTTCTGGTACTGAATTCAGCTGTGGATCAAAACAAAATATCACCCAGTGTTGGTTGTACCTGAGACTTACCCACTCAAGAGACTGACAAAAGCACATCAGCCTTGCTCGGGTCAGATTAAGGGAGTTATTTTTGAGCATTGGAAAACTAGAAACCAGCCAAAATAGGAAGAAACTGGTAAGAGTTCACTGGGCAGAAACATTTCTCCAAAGTTAACAGAAGTTACTATCACTGGGCATGATGCAATTACTCCAGCATCATTGTTTTGCTCTATGGCTATTAATTCCTCATATACAGCATTGTAGGGAGGATCTTCTTCTACTTCCATGAAATTCAATTATGAAGGTAAGTGAAAAATGGTTTGGAATTATTTAGTAAAGGGGAAAACTTCCCAGTACTATGGCCAGTGCAAAGAAATCAGTCTTAGTCTAAACAGTATCTTAGTCTATTGTATCAATTTCTAGAGCTTTATTTAAACATCTATTCTTAATCATTTATACAATCACATGAGTGCTGATGGCAGAACCTGTAAAAATGCAGTGCTGCACTTCCCAAAGAAACAAAACCCCTCATGAACTGTCATTGAAATCAATACCCAAAGAACAAGAAGGTATTTCACAATAGACTGTCCTTCCTGGAATCAGCAGAATACTGAACAATTCAAGTAGTAAATAAATGTCCCTGAAAGGGATAAGAATGACACAAGAAAGACTTCCCAGTGTGTGAAGAAGCAGGCAAAAAGTTACTTAAAAGCACAAAAATATCACCAATCACTAGAATAGAAGTCAAATGGTGCAAGAACAGGGGCATGGAGAAAGTGTGTGGTACCTTTGTCCTGTTGGGACATCCAACAGGCACCACAAGATTGTGCTGGCAAAGCCCTTGGCAGTCTCGAATATAGAAACACAGGATTAAACCAAGTTATAAAGGAGAGAAAAGTGGTTAAAATGAGAAAGTGTACAGCAAATGAGGCATTGTTTTTCTGAATCATCTGTCTTTTGCAAATCCTGCAAGCTATCACCTCATTTTGGATGATCTTCTTCTGCCATGTACACTGCAATCCCCATGAGTGGGACAGGATGATGCTGCTGCCTCACCATTCAGTTTCTTTCTCCCCTAGGGCTCTGTCTGCTTGCCTGTTACAAAGCACAGAGAGCTCACTGTGAGTGAGTGAGTGAGTGAGTGAGTGAGTGAGTGAGTGAGTGAGTGAGTGAGTGAGTGAGCTGCCCCAGCACTATGGCAGTCCCTTTCTAGCATCGCAGGCATTAGAACAGTTTGCACATTTCTGCTGAATCCAGGGAAGATCAGAAAGGCAAATACAGAAGTGAAGTTTACTGAAATCAGCAAATTCTGCATCTTCACAGGAAAAAAGGAACTCTCTTGAGAAAGTTGGCAATGACTTGAAGAAGTGGATTATGTCAGGGATAACAAATTACTTTATTGGAAAATAAAAGTCAAAATGTCTCAAAACCCCATTCCCATTTAATCAAAAATAGAGCTAGATGTAAGCAGTCAGAGCTTCTGGTTCTGTCACATGTAAAAGCACAACCAAGTCACCTACAACACACCGCTAGTCTAGCAGAGATTGTGTTGTTAGATACCAGAGTTGAACTGCCTGCCAAGGTTTGGATGAAAGTACTCGGTTTAGCACATAATGTGGTTTTGACAAAGCAGCTTTTAAAATCACTCAGGCTCGTAGTTCCTATCAGCCAAATTCACTTGTACAGCTGTTCCCTTCTGTCTGAATAACTGCTGAGCACACACCACACAGTCTGCTCTCTGCTGCATCCCTGCTTGTTTTGGGCTTCAGAAGTGAGGGTGCAGTAAATATATTGGCCACTACTTCTGAATCTCTGCCTTGGTGCCTGCATACCACTTCAAAGAGGGCACAGAAGAATTGCCATCCTGGCTCAGAAACACTTTACAGTAGCATAAATAACCTCACAAGGTGGAGGCCAGCTGAAGATCCTCTAGTATATCAGTAATATTTTTATATTAGTTTGTCTGTGAATGAATATAATTTCACCTGTTCCTCCACAACTACTGCTATTTAGTTGTAGCTTGAAGCTACACAACACCTGTAGCTCTATATCACTGCTTCCTTTTTCTGTATAAATAAATCAATCCATTAAGGTGCTTTCATTGAAGAACCAGCTTCAATTAAATTAATTGATTCAATCAATCTTTCATTAAAGTCATGGGTATCCTACTGAGATCAGTGGTATCAGTGACACTTTGAACAGATTTCTGTCAGGTTGTTTACACACATGCTGTCAAACTTATTTAAGGAACAACCAGTTTAACAAACAAACAAAGTGAAAGCTTTGTGTAAGAGCCTAGTCATGTTCTCTGCAGGAACACAAAATGACAGAAGGTGACACTTCTCAGTTCAGAGCTAAGTTAGAATAAATGCTAGAAGAACTCTGGGAACCCAAGCTTGTTGATGGTCATGTGCTTTGCTTCCAAACAAAGCAGAGTCACACTGTTACCCAAGGGCGAGGTAAAGCACATATGGCTCTTTCCATGACAGCAACTTGCACTGGTATATTTTCCAGAGCCAAATATTGTATTCATAGAATGATGCTGCTGCTAAATAAAAATTAACCTATGAGAGGAACCAGGAAGTGCTCAGCCCATCATGAAGTGTTACTGAAACGGTTGTGTCAACATTCTTTTTGCCAAAGACATGGAACATGGATGATGGCATAGGTAAAAACTTTGTGGCTCTTTAAAAATAATAATAATAAATAATAGTAAAAAAAAATGGAATCCGAACTTCAATTTTCAAAGTGGCTGCTGCAGCAAGGAAAACAAGGTACCTACTTTTGTGGTACACTATTTTTCTGGATAGTGTAATTGTTACTATGAGGAGTTCTGAAACTTGTCTCAGCTTGCATCACTGCTATTTGGTGATCATTTAGAGCAAAATGTCAAAATACAGCCTCAAGTTACTGACTTTCCCTGTAAGAAGTTGCCTCTTTTTGTTTGTTTGTTTGTTTTGTCTCATGCTTCATATTATTATTGGCTAGTCCCTCCACCTACAATATCCACAGTCAATGACTCACCCAATAAAGCAATATTATAGTTTCCAAACAAGGAGCGTTGTCTGCAGCACACTTGTGGGGACAGTAATCCCACACAGCTTGTCTGTTCTGTCACCCAACAGTGATCTGACCTCAAAGCCCACCATGATAGGCTTTCTAGCACAGACCTTCTTCATAGAAGGTCTCCACAGAATCATGGAACAGGCCAGCCTGGAAGGGAACTCAAAAGATCATCTGGCCCAATCTTTCATGTGAAACAGAGCTACCAAGAAATCATTTCACATCCTCTTCAAAACTTCTAACAATGGAGACTCCACCACATCTGTGGGGAGGTTGTTCAGTGAATGATGGTTCTCAATGTAAGAAATATCTTGCTTCAAGACAAATATGAACATATTGACATTATTGACCAAAAAAAAAAAAAGCCATTTGAAGTGAAAGCATTCACTCTTACATGCCCATTTATTACATTACATAACCTGTAAGCAGCTTAGGAGATGAAGTCCCATAATCAAATTCTCAACCCAAACAGCTCTAGAACAAGCAAAGAGGACCTCAGTGTTTCTGCTGAGCTTCTGAACTTGGCTGAAGCTGGAATACCCAAGAAGTAGCCAAAGAAAAGAGGTGTCCCATAGTGGTGCCACCAGTCTGGGAAGATCCATTTCACTGAAACTCCTTAGGGCAAGAAACAGATGACTGAGTCCCACCCCCATTATCAAGTGCTGCAAATAAAGTAATGCATTTGCATTTTAAAGCTAATGAAAAGCCAGATCTAATTGGTCAGCCAAGAAAGCTCAAAGTGATTTTCCTGGGCTGTTCAAAGCCTTGGGAAGATGCTGTTTTACCAGCAACAAAATTGAGATGCAACTAATGAATCCCTGAAGTTATTGCTATCTTCTTTCCCTGCCTTGATGGAAGGACAAAAGATCTTAATTTCTAAAGCTTCATTACTTACCTCTCTCAGTACCTGAGCTAATTCTGGCATCTTTACAAAGCTTTGTACAGGACTAACATTCCCAGGGCTCTTAAAGCCATTTCTGCTAAGCCTTCCAACTCTGTTGTACTTAACAAGTGCTATAAAATCCTTTGCACTATTTTGTTTGAAACTGTACAAATTCTTTCATCTGAAGGGCTGTTTATCACATTTTCATCCTTTTTATAGTGAAGGCACTAAAAATTAACTGACCTTCTGTTCACAAAGATCTTTATTTAATTCTCAGAACTAAAGAGCATCATAATGCCACCAGAGTGGGAGGACAGAGGAGTGTTCTGCAAGAGACAGTCACACATTATTTCGCAGACCTCAGCGATGGCTTTCACAAAGCCACACAGCAGCACAGCTCGGGATGTTCCCCTTACACTGCTCTCAGCCAACTGCAAGAGAGTCAGTGAGTGGAAGCACTAATCAATCATTGGGGTTTGCATTTCTCCTCCACCCACTTCTCCAAACTGTTGGGATGACAGTTGCATCAAGATGTTATTTCTTCATGTGTTACCATGTTTTTAAAATCTACTTGCAGATTAGCACAGAACATAAAAACAATTTTCTAAAAGGGATGGCTGGTGCTTTTCAAGTCCACATGTAAATTTTAGCCACAGAGAAAAAACAAAAACAACTCTTGGAAATGCTGAAATCTGGTCCACAAACCCAGTATTGAATCTGGGCTTCTTTTACTTAAAGTGGGTGGAGCGGTAAAAGGCAAGAAAGCATTTCTTTCCCCTAAATACTTGAAAGAAAATGTGTTTTTTACTTCCCTCAATAGCTGCAGTTTCAAACAAGCTAAAACAAAAAAAAAGGCCCCTAGTGCTGATACATCCCCCTTCTACACTCAAGACATGGAAGGAAAAGCCTTTATTTCCCTTTCTGCACTTGGCTTCTCCTTGCCTGTGCTACCCCAGAGCTCCCTGGGGCTTGGTTCACCATGATGGCAAGGCCTGCTGCCCTCTTCATCCTTTCAAAAGTGTAGCATTCAACCTTCTCTTCACTGGTGACTGTCCTGGTGTTTATGAGGCGAAATCCATCTTTGAGTAAAGTGTCAAACAGCAGGCCTAGCACGTTAGTACCATTAATCAGCTTTCTATTATCAGGCTTTATGGAAACATACCTAAAATCAGAAAAAGGAAAAAAAAAAAAAAAAAAAAAAAAAAAAAAAAGAAAAAAAAAAAAAAAGGCAGTTAAAACACACCCACTTTAACTAGATCAGCACAGCTGCACTGTGTTTACAGCAACCAAAGCTCCAGGTATTTTTTTTCCTCTTTTAATGATAACTGGACTCTCCTTCATTATGAGTAATTCTCAGTTCATAGTTATGTGCTGGGGAAGAAGTACTCCTCTTTCACACCCTCCCCTGCCACAAAACTTACGTTCTTAAGAGATATCTGTGACAATCCCCATATTGTCTTAACAGAGAAGAGAGTAGCAGGTTCTGCAAAGCTGAACAGTTTTTCAGGTAAGAGTAAATGATGGACAGCAGAGTCACATTCACCCCAAAAGCATCACTCTCCAACATACAGGATATCTCTCTACAAACAGTGACATTTATTGCCAAGTTACCTTGTACAGCCGGTCGTGTGGTAACAAATAAGAAAATCATTTTCACGTGGCCTCAAATGATTTTATTTGATATAAAGTACAGTGTAAGAATCTATCCAGACGTTCTGAGGAGCAGACATCAGGTAAAAATACTATTACAAAATATATAAACTGACGGGTGAAACTGTTCCACAGTTCACAGGCAAGTACACCAAACATTCAAGGAAAGCATAAGAAAGGCAAAGAAGTCCATGTCACCACAAAGATTAAGGAGACAGAAATTCAGCAAGGCAACATAATCAAATTTGACTTGATTCATTACTCAAGATAAGCTTTTTTATTGATCTGCAGAGGGAAATTTTTACCAAGTCTGAAGAAATAAATGAAAAAATCAGAAATATTTTCCCCACTACTTAAGTTGCCATAACCTACTCAATCAATTGCTAGTCCGTTAAAATTAGTAATATGTTACAAATTTAAGGTTTGGCACACAAACACATATATTGCATCACAAATGCAAAGTAGTTTTTATTCTACTTTCTTAGCCAAAGAAAGCTGGAAGAAAGATAAACTTTATTTTCTTAAAAAAATAATCAAAAGACTGCTGTGTTGCTTCATATATTCAAATAGAATAACCCTTTTGGAAATATTTCAATGAAATTTCCATAAAATTCCAGATGTTCTAACAGCCACGGAGGACAAATTAGGTTAACATTTTCTTATACAGTAAGAACATGTCTCCATACAATAGAGACATCCCGCAAAAGATAGTTTAAAAAACCTAAGTAGTCATTAGAATACGATACTGCTATCACAAAAATTACTGATACACAGTTATCTTAATAAAAACAGAACCTGGCTCTGAATTCAAAGAAAACCCACAGTGAAGCATATAGTTTATAATCTGTCTCATCTCCCTCCCCCTAATAAAAAGTTCTACAAAAGCTTTCCAGTCCCCAAAATGCTGTCTCAGTTCCACCGGTGTTTTTAACCTTTCTTGCCATTCTCTGTTTCCTGTTTTCCATATGAAAGCCTTTTGCACCATTAACTAGTGGAGGTTTTAGGCTTCCCCTCAGTACTTCTTTACCTTGTTTCCTCTGCTTCATTTTTCTGTTTTTCATGTTCTCTAGAAGGTGATACTGTGAAATTCTAAAGTGAGTGAGGAGGAAATGGCAGAGAGAGAAAAACCCAAGAGAGCTCATAAACAAACATCAAGAACAATAGTATAGAAAGCTGAAGAACAGGCAAATCAGTGTAACAAATTAAACTGGGTGTTTCAGAACTAGAAAAAAGATAACATTGAACAGAAAAAAGGAAACATATTTCTTTTTTTTCAGTTTCTTTAAAATGACCTTTGCTACCACGTAGCATGCACTTCGTGAACTGGAAGTCACAAAGACATATCCATAATGAGAAGTCACTCTAGGAACAGTACCTGGCCACGAACTGGTCACCAGCAGAATACTCAGTACCACACAGAAAAACCATATCGTGATGAGAGGGTCTCTCCAAAGGAAGTGGAATGAGCGGTTTCTGAGAAGGAAGAGGGCTGTTCCAGCCCTGTCCTGACATCTGCCCTGTAAACACAGTGATCTGCTCAGCTAGTGCCTCAATGGTGGTACTGCAGGAACCAAAGACCCGGAAAAAGGTCTGCATTTCTTGGAGAGAAAAACGCACTTCCAAGATCTCCAGCCTTGGCTTCAGCAAATGTTCTTGGCTCAGGAGGTCTGCCAGGGGGTAGAGTCCATAGAATTCTGCTTCTCTCTGCAGCCTCTGATAGTCTGAGAAGTCAGTTGGTAAGGACACCTGGAGAGTCCTCAAGAAGTCCATGATGTAACTGAACAAAGCTCCATCTCTGTCCACAAAAAATTCTCCATTCACCAGTTTAAATTCCCGGTCATGGTCATTCACCATCCGTGCCAGCCTGGACTCAGGGAACTGCTGCAAGGTAGAAGCCCGGGTTACGAATCTTACACCTCCCACACTCAGAACGATCACCTCTCGACTACTCATGGCTACCTCAGCCACTCAGGAATCACAGCTCTCTCATCTACATGGCTGTGACTTGGTCTTTCCTAAACTGCAAGGCAGCCGCAAGAGGCATTGCATGCTTTTAGCAAGTGTTTGGAGTGAGGTGTGGAGCAGCAACAGGATTCCCAGGCAACAAAGATGTAAATATCATGTACAATAGTTTTGTTTGCTGGGTTTGGTTGCTTGGAAACTTTGATTCTTGGAATTTAATGTTTTAGTTTTTGAAATTAACAGCTTGCAAGGACTACCAGAATACAGCGAATTGACTGTCTCAACTTATGAAACCTTGAGAGAGGCCAACGTATATTCCCAAAGCATGGCACATGTTATATTTGTTTTCAAGAAACGTCAGTTCAACATTTTCATTCCATACACTGCTGTTCATAGGATCACTGCAAAAAGAGGTTAGATGTGCTTCAGGCAAGACATTTCAGTACCATATGCTCCAAAAGAAGGGCACTTCAGAAAACTCAAGCTTAAGGTTCCCTTTAAATCACTGTTATATAAGGCCAAGTCAATACAACCATAAAATTCAATTAGCTCCTGAAACGAGATACACAAAAATACAGTAACAGCAGGAGAACCTATACAAGGTTCTTCAAACATCACCAACATCCACACACTTGCTGCGTCACACATCCTGTTCCAGGAATCATCCAATCATTTTTTCCTGGCTTTTGGAATTGCAATCTGGAGAGGCAGAGAGGGACAGGAGAGCAGCTCTTGTACCTGCCACCTGTGCTGGGCTAGAGGCCAGGCTGCCTTCCTGTGGCAGATCCCTGCATGCCTTTCACTGCACTAAGTTCTTTATGTTAAGGCCAGTTTTTAAGAAAGTGTGGCTTCAGAGAAAAATGGATCTAACAAAAAAGCCCAGCTACCCCAGCAATTGGATGTTGGAAAAGTAAACTGCAAAGTATGAACTATCTACAAAGCACATACTGTCTTGCAGCTTATGCTTATCATTACCTCTAGAATTTATGCTTGCCCTGAAGTTACACTTTTGTATAGAACACGTAATCTTAATGCACAGGGTAATTACAACGTTTGCTTATACAAAAAAAAAAACAAAAAAAAACCAACCACAAAACCAAACCAAAACATACAGCTGTTTCAGAGAGAAGTAACATCATCTGATAGAAGCTGGTTCCAGAACATGAATGATGCACGCTGCGTTTTGCAGTGGAAGGGTGGAAGGGCAGTCCTCTGCAAACCTGTCAGCACAGTGATCACCTCAATCACAACTCTTCTTCCTCATTCCAAATGATCTCCAAGTTAGAATTTTTTTTAAACTACAATCTTTTACCTTATTCTACAATTACATTAACACCAAACTAAAGATACAGTTTGGTCCTATATTTTGGTAAGAATAATGATTTACAGTGAGTAATATTCCCATAATCACCACTGAAAGAAGAATCCACAAAGTGTATTTCAAAGCTCCATTTCACTTTCTGGTTTAGCAGTGCTCAAACTATGTGAACATTATGAATATTTTGGAATCATTTTGAATCTTTGAATGTTTTCACTGGAAGTCTGAAAAGACCAATTAATTTCAGAAGTTCCATGTTCCCCAGATCTCTCTTAGTTCTTACATTCCAGCAGACACCTCACAACAGTTTGTATTTGCACACAAACTGTGCAACGTTATCCAGTACAACCAACGTATAGTTTTTACACTTTTCTCTTAAAAGTGAAGCTCCATCTGTCATCTGTTCCCAATAAAAGACTGCATGATCTGCTATCTCCACGGTATCTGCCAAATAGGACAAGCAAATTGTAAGGAACTGAGATTTCCAGCACTGGAGATTGTCAATGACTGATTCCACAAAGGACATTCTGGTGACAGCAAGAATGAGCAAGAAAATAAGAGAGTTCACTACAAATCTGCGTGAAAAGATTGAGGGAATCTTGAATTTAAAAGCGTTGCTTTCCTGAGGCAAGGAAAGTTTGTCCACATCAACAAGTTTTATTCCATTCCACTGGCTGGTATCAAAGCTCTTCATTGTGGGACTGATGTCCACAGTGGAACAAGGTAAAGGGGTTTCTTTGAGCACCTTGATTTTTTCCCTGAATTCCTGCATCTGTTGCAGAAATATAATGGGTTCAGACACATCTTTGAAGGCCTCTGCAATGTTAAAAGCCATCCGCTGCTCCTGCAGAATCGTGTTCAGTTTATTGATTTCGGGATCGTAGGCCTGCATCACTGCAAGCTTCATGGTCTCAAAGTCAGACAGAATCTCATTTCGCTTCTGCTCCAGCGTGTGCTGCAGCTTCTCAAAGAACTCCTTCACTTTGTCAGAATCTTTTGTCAGCATCTGCAGAGCTTTCCTCTTACTGGTCTCTAAGGTATCCAGCCGTGAGAGGGCATCTCCACAACGCCAAGTTTCAAAGCCCTGAAACAAGGTTTCAAAAGCCCGCTTCTCCTGGGAATAAGCTTCTTCAATGGAACAGAAAACATGCTTTGTGTGGTCACCACGGGTGGCACAAACCCCACAGATCAGCTGCATGTCTGTCCGGCAAAAAATGTTAAGGGGTTGTCCGCTGTGCACTTTGCACACAGGCATTTTTGGAGTTACTTTGATTTTGTTGTACTTCTCCACAATACCTTTCAGGGAATAGTTGACCTGCAAGCTGTTGACTCCAGTGACGGGAGTCTCCTTCCTGCATGTGGGGCACTTGAAAGGGGATGGCCTCCAAAGCACATTCCGCACATTTCCCTCAAGAATTCCTTCCAGACACTTTCTGCAGAAATTGTGTGAACAGGGCAGGACACGAGGATCATCAAACAGGCTACAGCAAATGGGACAGGTCAGATCTTCCTCTAAGAGCTCCATCATATCCTAGGAAAGAGAAAAAAAATTGTAACACAACTTACAAAACTTATTTCTCCCTCAAGGAGACCATACAAAAACCAATCTCCATCTGAGATACGTCTCAGTGAGAAAAGGATGTATTTTTTTCCTCCAGTGTCCTTAAGATACTGGAAAGCCTCAGCTGGCTTTGTGCAGCCAGTACCCCCTGGCTCTGGTATCTGGCCCACAAATGGCAGGCACAGGAATGGTGCAATGCTCAGGCAGAACCACTTTTTTGGATTCTCAGCTAGAAATGCTGGAAAAGAACGCTTGCCAATCCCAGCAAGGATTCTGAAAGAAAATAACTCATGTACTCATAATAACAGTGCAAGACTTACATCTTTCCTTGCTGATTCAATACACACAAATAGGATTTGCACAGAAGATACCCAGCCAATACAGCCTGCTAAGATATGATTACTTTCTACTTACTCCACTCATCCAAAGCTTCCAGTTTCAAACCCCACGCACTGGTACTGTAGACAATACTGAAAGTGACTGAAAAAGCCTAGCTGCAGTATTTCTACTGCTACAGAATACATTATGTGTTTTTTGCTCTACTTGCAAGGCCAAAGAGAGTCACCACTCTAAGAATTAGCACTACCACCACTTTAAGAATTAGTGTTTCTATTGCTCTTGCAATATTTTTAAATAATCAACTGAATGTGTTACTATTGACCTATTCAGCACAAAGCTAAAATACTTCAAATAACAGCTGCCCATAATCCTTGTTTATCATGAATTCATCATAAAACAAAACTGTTAAACTGTTTTACTCATTTGCAATGTCTATTTCCAACTCCACTCTCACAGTATTCATGCCTCAGTAATTTCTTTCTGTGGAGAGAACCTACAGGAATAATATTTATCGTGTAATTCTTCCTACTGGAAAGCCTCAGTGAAGGGACCCAGTGCACTACCCCCATCTCCCCACCTCTAACTAAAGCCAAGTTCTCAGATGCAGACACCTTGTAACTTACAGCATGCTCTAAGAAAACAAATAGCTAATAAAGACCAAAATAGGTGACAGTCTGTATCATCCAAAGCTCTTGAACACTTAGTTTTGAGCTATAATTAGAAAGATGCTTCCCTTGCATAAATTCCTTCCATATTATACAACATATATTCATACATATGTAATAAAATTCCTTTTATAAATTGAAAGACACCACAGAAAAGTGCATCAAAGTACTGCGGTGACATCAAGGCATGTGAATGAACTCTTAATTAGTTTTGATGTAATTTCTAAGGTTTCTGTCCCATCAAAGAAATATGAAGTGGAAAACGTGGGAGCCAAGAAGAGAGCTGCAAGGGAAAATCCACACTGCACAGGACAAGAAGAGCAATAAAACAATACCTTTGATTCAAGGAAAGCAAAATTCACTCTCAGGAAGAAAGGTGAGGTCAGTCCTGACTTTCCTTCATAAAAGGACCAATAGTCTCAGAGAGACTTCACAGTAGAAGCCACTCTTGGGAAGCGTAAGCAAATCTCCCATGCTTTTCAAGTGAGGAGCAAGGGTTGTCACAACCCAGAAATTCAGTAGAAATTCTCGGTGGGCTGAACAAAAACAGCAGTCCTGTGCCAGGGAACTCTTATCCTTTATTATACAGCCACCTTAACTCTGACAGCTATCACACTATTTAGTCATAGAAGGGTTGGCTAACAAGCTCTTAATTTTTACAATGAACTTTACCAAGTTCCCAACTCTGCCAGCAAACTTCAGCACAGAGCAAAGGGTAAAATCTGATTGCCACACTTGCTGGGATAGAACTACACAGGAGGGAGTAAAGACAGAAAATAGAGAAAGTGAAGGGAAAAGAGTCCTTAGATCCCTCATCAGTCCTGTCACTGTGTACGGTCCAGATCTGGGATCAAGAGAAGCCTGGGACCCATCCCGTCCCTTTGACAGTTTCCCTAGTGCACATCCCCTCATTTCCCGTGCCATTTGCCGCTGCTGGTGCGCGCGCAGTGAGCCCTCGGAGCCCTTCAGGGAATGAGCAGGAGCTGGGGGCCCCCTTTAGCGAGGTGCCCGGGACCTGAACCTTCCCTTGCCTCAGGCACACAAAACACACAAAACATGAGCCTCCGGGCTCACTTACAAGCCCAGAAATGAGAGTGAAGCTGGCTCACAACAGTGCTGCCCTGCCTCAGCAGGATCCTGCCTCCCAATCCCAACCTTCCTGTCACAGCACGACAACCATGCTTGCGTGCTTATGCCCCTCCACATATTCTCTGTGCTTGCTGGGAAAAAGAGACTTTGGAAAAGTGGCCAGCTTTTTTACTCAGAACTAAAGTCAGGAGGCAGAAGCCACCACTACAACTGGGGACAAAGTCCCAAAGGAAAGGTCTAACAACTCTAACTAATGGGTTTCCCGGAAGCTGAAGAATGTAGTTTTGAAGCACCTCTCATGCTCTCAAAGCAGTTTCTCAACCCTCTTTTTCCTAGCGCTAAAAATAATGGGATAACAAGAAGATGATAATTTCATACCTCCCACTCTTGAGTCTTTCTTTTTGTGAGCAGCTCTCTCTTTCCAAGTTGTACTCATAGCTTTTAGCCACAGTAGCAGCACAAAGACAGTCCTGCTCATGGATAAGAGGATAACAACTACAAAACTAAAATGACAGTTTTCCATCTCTTAGTAAATGGAAATGCATAGGGCAGAAAATATTTGCTCTGGTCCATCTCCTTTACCAGGGAGGATTTTACTTCCCAGACATGGAGCTGGAAAAGCAGCTTTGCATGCCTGACAGCAAGAACTGCAAACCAATGCAGAAAATGCTTACTATAACACTTTCCATCAAAACTGCAGAATAAACAATGGAGATTTTCACACTCCTAAAAATACAAAAAATATACACAAAAAGGTTTCATGATCCAACTAAAACTGTCCTGTTGCATTTCAAGCCCACTTACTGAATTACATAATTATGCTTTATAAATACAACTGAATTTCAAAACCTTTATACATCATTTAAAACACTGGATTTAAAAAAAATAAATGAGCACATCTACAAACTTCCCCCCCTCCCCCTCTTACAATACCAGAAACGCCAAACCAAAAATACTGAAGACTTGTATGACTGGTTGGACAGATTAACTTCCGTCATCTTTAGGATATTAATTTCAGACAGTAAATTGTCTGTGGATTGAAACATCCCTTAGCAACCTGGTATTTGTGTGATGAACTACAGTGACATTTCAATTTTTTCACTGAGAATTTCTCTGTGTAACTTCTGACCCAGGTTTGGGTGGCCCTGGAATTCCCCACTTGTAGCACACGGACCAAAAGCATCTCTGGGTACAAACCCAACAGATGTCACCCATCAGAAACAGCAACTTGCACAGTTTAACATTAAAACAATGGCAAACAACATCAAACCATAAAAGCAAAAACAACCACAGTAGCTTTTTTCCCACACTCCAGAGAGAAATTCATTTAGCATGCTTCTCTGTACAGAAGTTGGGTTTATCAGCCAGCAACATGCTGAAAGCAAAACCAGAACTTCACCAAGCTTCAAACAAAACAAAAAGATAACTCCTGAATTACAAGTTTCCTGCAATGGTGTGTAGCTGTTCAAAATGAGAACTGACCAAGTCAAGCTACATTTCTACAAGTAGTTGAGCTAGTCAGGAGAGGTCTCATCTCCCTTCCTTGGCAAGGACCCCGGTCTGTGTCAAGATCCCTATGAGCAATTTCACCAGCCTTCTGTCAGACTGGTGAGTTGAATCAGCCCTAAAAAGAGTCCCACATAGAGATGAAGGGAGATGGAAGGTCCCCCTTGCAGCAGCAATGATCTTAACCCTGTTTACTCCACTGAGAGAAACTGCAGTCTAATGGAGGGTCATTGTATACATTTTAACGTGGAACAACTGACTTCCATGAGCAGTAGGTAACATAGGATTATAGAATGTTAAGGGGTTGAAAAGGACTTGGAAGATTATCTAGTCCCAAATCCCCCTTCCATGAGCAGGGACACCAACCACTAGACCAGGTTGCCCAAGGCCTTATCCAACCTGGCCTTGAACACTGCCAGGGTTGGGGCATCCACAGCCTCCCTGGGCAACCTGTTCCAGTGTTACCACCCCCACAGTAAGGAATTTATTCCCAATATCTAAACAAAATTTCCCCTCTTTCAGCTTGCACCCATCACCCCTTGTCCTGCCACTACAGTTCCTGATGAAGAGTCCCTCTCTGGCTTCCCTGTAGGCCTCTTTCAGCTACCGGAAGGCTGCTATCCAGACAGCCAGAAAGACCTGGGTAAATTGCCCATTCTTTAAACCTGGTATTTCATGGCCAAAAGTTTTTCCAGGAGCACTAGGCAGATCCAACCCGTTCAGACTCTAGAAATGCAGGAAGGCCCGGAGAAATAAGAAATAATTCACAGCCCCATGAACACGCAGGGGCTGCCCCAATGCTGGCCCCGGCGCTCACCCCCCACTGTCCCTTGACCTGGCAGAGGTTCCCTTGCTGCTGCTGCTGCTGCTTACAACGCCCCTCTCCAATTCCAGCGTGGAATCGCCCCTAAACTGCAGCCAGCCGGCGGCCCTGGCCTCCGCGGGGGTCGGGGCAGGGAGGCCCTGCTGGTCCGCCCGCGCCCCGCGAAGCACCGCGGGGCTCACGGGGGATGGCGGCCGCCAGCGGAACCGGCGGCTCCGGCCGCGGCCGCAGCGTCCCCCGGGCCGGCCGCTGCCGCCGCCTCTCACAAAGCCGCGGCCTGCGCTCGCCCGGCCGCGCCCGCCCGTCCTGCCGCCGCCGGGCCCCGCTACTCACCATGGCAGGCCGGGGCCGCGCGGGGCCGGCGGCAGGCGGGGGACCGGCCCCCTCGGTCACTCGCACGGCTCGCCGCCGCTTCCCGCCCCGGCCGCCGCCCGCCTTCCGGGTCCGCCGCTCCCGCCCCGCCGCCCGGCCCCGGCCCGCCGGAGCGATCGGCCGGGGGCTGCTGCCCCACCGTCCCACCCACCTTGGCCCGCGGCCGCCGAGCCAGCTCCGGGGCAGGAGCTGCTGCCGCTCTTCCCTTCCTCCCCTTGCCTGTGAGCGGCCAGGAAAGCCTCCGGAGCTGCCGGGAGGGAGGGCCGGCGGTAGACGCTGCTTGCCTAAGGCGGCGGCCGAGGCTGCAGCCTGTGCCTCCGCCGAGTATATACGGGTTTCTGTTGTTTGTTAACTCTGTTAAATTACACTTGAGCCTGCAGCTCACTGGCGTACGTTGCACAGCCTAAGGAGGGGCGCTGCTGGGTGACAATCTTGCTGGCATCTGCCACCTTCCAAAACCGCTTATTTAAAAAAAAAAAAAAAAAAAAAAAAAAAAAAAAAAAAAAAAAAAAAAAAAAAACACCAAAACCAAAAACACCACCAACCACCACACCAACGTAATTTGAGACACATAGCCTTATGTGCTTCATAAAAGGATAGCAACTCATTCTTATTTGCTTGAACACACTGGTTATACCGTTTCTACCTGGTGAATCTCTTGGAGGGTTAACATGGCCTGCAAAACCTGTGCAGGTTTTCCACAATAATACTGACTAGTCCCAGGGAGATGGAGCAGAAGAGATCTCATGGCGACTTAAAAGAACATTCTAGTTACAGGACTATGAAACTGAGTCTGGAAGTGCTGAGACTTCAGAGGATCGTTGTGTTGGGTATCTCTTTCACAGTTCTGTTATTTCTCAGTCAACAGAACAGGTCTCACACCAAAGTCATACTGAACTTACTTTCAAGTTAGATTTTGTGAAATACTACATCAAAAGCTGTTCCCAAATGTACAAATCAGACCGTATTTCTATCAAATGAAGCTCCCTTGCACATCTGACATATTTCTTCTGATTCTTTAGGGATCTGGATCTTCAAAACCATTCAATAACATGCCGAGGTTATGCTTCTGTAATTTACTGCAGTCAGTTACTCCTCACTTTCTCTCCTTGCTGCCCCACCACAGTTGACCTGTCTGCTCAGCTGAACTCAATGGGAACAGTTTGACCAAGGACAAACATTTTTGAAAATCCCTTCCAGAGTGGCTACACACTGAGGCATTCCTTCCACTATCCACTGGAGAACAGACCCAGGAGGTAGAGTTGATGCAGAAAAGCAACTGAGACGCTCAAATATATTTCAACATCCTGCTTGTTTCTTTTTAATTGTCCAGCATCTTGTTTGCTGTTTACTAAAAACAAGTAATCCCAGGTAGTTTCCCTCAGCCACCTAAACTGCTTTCAAGTGATATCCCAATGCTTGTGCATTTACATGTGCTGAGTACTCCTTGTCTACACTTTCCCAACAGCCACTTGTTATATCAAGAATTTCTGGGTCCTGTTAATCTTCTTTGTAATTTTATGGTTCAAGATTAACAACAGCATGGCATTTTAGATTCCTCACTAATTATTTCCATATATTTCTCATACAACATTTTTCCCTGACATATTTTTAGAGTACATTTTATTCTCTATTAATTCTTTGGGCTGGTCCAACGCTGTCTCTTTATAAAAGAAGAAGGAGCTGAATGGGTGGAAGAGTGGTTGCCTGCCCACCTGGGATAATGCCTCTTCATTAGGTCCACCTGAAAATGTTCTTGTCCCTCCTTACCTTTGATTTCTTCTGTCAAAGAGGAAAGCTTAAACTTCTGGGCAAACACGCAGCAGGATTTCTGAGCTTCGTGCATTGAAACACTTCCTAGCCAGCACCCTACTTAAGTGTCCCATGGCTGTCCTGAGCATGATCAAATAGAACTTGGCCACTCTTCTACTTCTTATCTGATTGATAGAGTCACACACAATCGTTTTGCACGCGCACAGGTTCATCTTTCTATACTTTTTAACTCTGCTTCAATAGCAGCACTTTCAGTAGCAGTTTGTTTATGAGCTCGCATTCCTGCATCTGAGAGCACAGTGTCTTCCCAAGGCAGCATCAAAGGCCGGTTGTGGAAGCTTCAAAGAAAAGCTCTGGCTGATGGAAAAGAACATTTGTAGATCTGTGGAGTAGTAGATAAACAAAGCCAAGGGAAACCTAGGCTCAAAGGAGAGGCCCAGCTTGAAAGGAGGTGTTAGGATAAATGCCACTTAGTTACAGGAGGGTTAAAAATACAGGGGTAGAAATTAGGAAGGAATTATACAATAGTGGCAATTTCCAGATTTTCAAGACAAGCACCATATTTGTTGTAAGACAAAGGGCAGTCGTCTACTGTCATCTTTAAACTACAGAGAACCCAGATCATGGCTCTTCTAATAAGCATAAGCCAGGAGATTTCTGAGACTGAAGCTCTGTGTTGTGGTTCAGTCAGCAACCTCAGAGCTGACAGCTACTACTCCCTCTGCCTGTCCCAGCTCTGCCAGCCTCTGCAGATGCTTTACCGAGCTGATTCCACCCACTCAGCCAGCAGAACGCTATTCCCTTTTCTTTGTCGAGGTGAATTTTGTGTTGATTCAACAAGTTAAATCAGTCCAATGCAAGATTAGACAATCACCAGGTCTAACATCAGAAGAGCAAGGAAAAGAGGAACAAGATTTTTCTCATTCAGTGGAAGCAAGCCATTGACTCAAGCTGTGACAGGTAACTCTATTCTGACAGGCAGATTCTTAGGGGGTTAAGCCAAGAGAAGACTGTGCTACTGGCAAAAGTCATCATTCCATCCTTTCACCTTTCCTTAGTCATGCTTTCCTGATGCCTTCTCTCCGCTGGCTCCAACACTCATGCAGCCACATGTTAAGCCAGATGGGCTTACCAACAGAGCTGAAAGCTAATCCAGTTTACAAAAAAAAAAAAAAAAAAAAAAAAAAAAAAAAAAAAAAAAAAAGTTTCCAGCAGGATCAATTTTGGCAGCCAGCTGATCCTGCAGCCAAACGAACACCAGTGCCAGGATGAGCCAGTGAGAGGGCCTGTTTTGGTGGCAGCCTGCACACACGTCAGCATAAACCAGAAGTGCCCCACAGGCCATAATTTCACAAATGCTTCCAGCCAGCTATTGCCAGCACTGCTGCCAAAAGTAACACAGCCTTGCCCTCGGCCACACCAGCTGCTCATTCCAGGCTCCAGGCACCCACTGTGCTTTTCTGGAGAAGAACTGATTGATAAATATAGCTGGAGTTTAAAGCAGCATTTTTTTTTCCTCCCAAATTTGTATTCCACATCAGTAAAGCACCTCTGAACCAAAGATCTGTTGGACTGTAATTTCTCCTGGGGTGAAGCTCTGGGGAAAAGAGGTCAGTTGAGGGCATTTTACAGTCTTATCCTTGGCTGCAAACCTGTCTTCCCACTAAGGCTAAGGCTTCACGTCCCATTACAGAGGTGTCAGAGCACACACAGAGTACACTCCAGCTTCAGGACGGAGACGTCTTGAAGGACTCTGCTTTATTCAGCTGTGCTGGGGTGAGCATACTCTCAATCTGAGGTGGATAATGTAGGCACTGTGGGGACCTAAATATGGACATAAATCTGCAGGAGCTTAAAGCAGCTTGATAAGAAGACACCATAAGATAACACAAATAAATAAATTATTCGAAACAGCTCCACATATCAAACACCTTACTGAGGTATAAATGTTTCACAACTGTATTGTATCTGACTGCATTTCTTTTCAACAGATACATCTGGAGTGTATTAAACATTCCAAACAAGGGATCAGAGAAAGCAGTTTCTTATTACTGTTCCATAAAAGCTACTTTTAATATGGATTGTAGAAATACCAGGCATTAAAAATCTATGAAGGATCATCAGCGATTGAAATGATCAACTGCTGTTTTGAGGTCTGAATTTCAGAGGCGGCCTTGATATCTGCAGGGTCTCTGGTTACTATTTTAGCAGTACTGAAAAGCTCTGTATTTTTGCATACAGAACTGACCCACAGAGTTAACTAATATTCAGCACTTTGCCAGGGTTTTCTGCAGAGGGACGTGGGGGGGAATTGATGATGAATTCAGTCAGCTCCTTAGCAAAATCCTATTTATTTACCAAGAGTGTACAGCCACGTCCCATTTCCTTGCATGCAGAGGAAGCAAATGGGAGAACTGTGCAGCAGTCCAAGTTTGCTGCTCCAGCCAGGATGCTTGCCCAGAAGAAGCTGTCCCTTGGCTTTTTCTCAGGGCCATACACCACTGCTTCTCCCACTGTCTGCTGGCTCTTGCGTGGTGTTTCCGGTCCCAGACATGCACACAGGCAAACACAGCTGCAACCAATCTGTGCTCTTGCTGCTGCGTTCACAAGCAGTCCCTAGAAAAGTCTCCCTGACTTTCCCCAAATTAGTGCTTGCTCATACAAGTTAGCTTGTCTTAGCACTTGGCCATGCACCCCTGTGCCATGGGCAGCAGTTTCTCGGTTTTAGCTATCTTATGCCATAAAAGAACTTAATTGCTCCTTCCTGAACAAAGCATGGCCAGTGTGCCTGTCAGTTTTAATGAGGTTTGGGATTGCCTGTAGATCAAAGCTCTGCTCCAGTGGGTTTTGCTTGTATTGCATAAAGAGGAAAGGAGAAGTGACCTCCAAAGCAAAGAGAACAACAAAGAACAAAATTAATTTCCATATGTAATTCCTTCTATGATTTGGCAAGCATCAGATTAACTGTGTAAAACAGAGGACTTCCTACAGAATGTTAATCCTCACAAAAACTACATTATGGTGGAGATTTCAAAAGTACAAGCACAACCTGTTTTTCATCTGAGACCTTGTCTGTATCATCTTCCAAACCACAGGCCTGACCCTGGGAGTGGAAGGACTGCGTTCAATAAACAAACCTTGATTTTCCAGTCCTGCACCATCATTTACTTCTGTGCAAGTTGCATGGAGACATTAGTAAATCCATTCCAACATACATAATAACTACTTTTTTTCATTGGTTTTCACAGGTGTAAATGCCTCCATAAAGCATACCGCAGCAGAGAAGCAAGTCTGATTGGTTTTTACTTGCAGAACAAAGAGGAATTATTTTTCTGAGAAGGGATTAGTCATGTATAACATTGTTGTAATGTGTACTGCCACAACGGGAGAGAGCTGCCCTGTCTTGCAAATTTGGCGTATCAGGGAACTTTTCTGAAACATACTTGTCTGAAGCCAGTAGATGTACTTTGCAGGGCTAATGAGAGACAGTTGTATTTTGTGAATGAAGCTCTAAGCCAGAGAATGAAACAAATCAATGACCATCATTTCCCTTCAGCGGGTCCTCCAAATAATGCATTCGTGAAATGGATGGGAGTGGTCGTGTTCTACTAGCATGGTTCTCAGACAAAATGTCTCTGCTGCTACTGTTCAAGGAAATAAAGATAAAACACTGCAAGCACCAAACATGTCTAGGCATGCTGAGCATTATTTTGCATCCAGTGTGGGAGGGTCCAAAATACTTGGCCTCCCCAGTGAAAGAAATGAACATTCAAGTAAGGCAGAAGCTGAATTAACCCTTAATTACCAAGCACAGTTATACTTCTAAATATTGAAGGCAAGGTCTTCGTTTCTTTGGGGCAGTTCTTTTTGCACTGTAAAGCTTCTTGCGTTCACACACTCTGTAGACAGGCTGACAAGCACATTTACAAACACAGTGCTATCTGCTGCAATTGTTCACCTCATCCTTCAAGAAAGGCGTATGAATAAGCCACACTTCTTACCAGCTGACTTTTACTTCCACCACACCAGCGAATATTCTGCTTGGCTGTGTCCGGCGCCAGAGCCTTCGCTCAGGGCACACAAACACCTCTGCCGCCGTTCCTGCCCATGGTGACAGCGGCCTGCCAGCTGCCGGGGTGCTGGGGCGCTGGGCTCTGCCTCTGCCGGGAGACAGCCAGCCCCGAGGCGTCCTGCCTGCCGAGCACACGGGCGCTGGGCTCTGCCTCTGCCGGGAGACAGCCAGCCCCGAGGCGTCCTGCCTGCCGAGCACACGGGCGCTGGAAGGAACGCGCTGCTCCAAAGCAGCACCGGCAGCTCTCCCAGGCGGCGGCGTGTGCTTTGCCTGCCGGCCTGTGCCACCAGCCTCTCCGGTTCAGGGAGGAGCAGAGCAGGAAACGGGCAGGGAGGGAGGCACAGCCGTACACCGCTCCCCAAAGCTTCATTCATCCCCTGGAGTCCAACGGATTTGGCAATGCTGACTTCACGTGGTGAGATGTGTTTGTATTCCCAGTGCTCATTTTGGAGAAGAAAGGACATAGTGGGGCAGAGAAAAACACGGGACAGGGACTCATTAAGAGCTTAAGTCTCGATCTAAGTTTCCCTTTTTTCCTTTTAAAACTATATTAATATTTGCTTTTAGCATTTACTGTAACAAACCCACAGGCAATAAAAATCCCACAGTGACTTAAATGAGACTGAATTTGTGAACAACAAGCTACCAATAAGAATCCCAATGCCCTTCGTATGAAATAAATAAACATCAATTTCCACCTAATATTTACTTCTTGGAAGTTCAAGACTAATCCCATTTGGCATATTTTAAGGAAGTGAGCTCTTGACCCCAAATGTTTATGTGCTGTAACAGTAAGACCAATAAAATAAAAGGAAGCACATTTTAAAGCTGCTCTTAAAATCAGATTGGTTTTAGGCACAATTTTGAGAAAGACAGCACTTCACCTCGCGTTTCAAATAAAAGGAGGTATGTGTGACTGATACAGCCCATCCAGACCAGTAAGATATTTGTGGCTATGAAAGTTTCTTTTAACAAGGATTTCTGAATATCTGTATTAACCCCCTGGCCCCACAAGACAGATAACATAGTACCACATGGGTTACATTACTTACATTATACTTCATACTGTAATAAAATGTTAAGGGAGCCTTCTAGGTAAAATGCCCCAAAGTAATACACCAACTGAAATAATGAGAAACAATATTATCCCATGCTGGTTTGGAGATAAATAAGCATTCAGATGCAAGTAATCAAATTACCTGCTGTCTGCAAAACATTCTACATCAGCAGCTCATGGCACAACATTTATTTGATACTTTTCTGTAGATAAAAATGTGAAGTGGGCACAGGTAGGCTTCTGTAGTCATGTTATCAATATTTACTGTGTTTGTTGGAGCCCAGTTTGTGGGTCCTGCTCTGGATGCTGTGTGTGCTGTAGGAAATAGACATAGAAATGCTTGTGTAACCCAAAGACCACAAGTAATGTTACAGCTTTTTTAATTACCTGGTATTCTGCCCGTGTGAAGGGGACACAAAGCTGGCCCCAAACAGTGCTTTGCAAAACAAAATTCTAAGTGCAATGATAGCACACTGTAGCAGACTTTGCAGTTGAATTTAACTGAGTAAATTAAGAGAGGTTTTGAACACATGAAGAAGTACTCCAGAAGCAAAGAGTACTTCTTCAAACACTCAGGGTTAAGATTCAGAGATGGACAGGTCTGGAAAATAAGGAGACAGAGCAATTCACAAGTGCACCTGGCAGGCTTGGCTGTGTGAACCCTTCATTTCAGCGAGCCACGTCTGAGTTTTCCAAGAATTAAAAAAGAGAAGGGGGGGGAGGGGAGGGAAAAGGAAATAAAAAGAGCGAGGTGTTTGTTACTTGGCGCCAGGAAGGGCTGAGCAGTACATTTCGATGAAGGAGCCCTTTCTCACGTGTGAGGCTCCCTGATGCCACACCTACCACCCATCATAATCAGTGTCCTCTTTTCTTATATATGTACATATGCATATATACACGAACTATCCTTTATATGCACGCACATACGTACAATACATCCTTTAGGAGGCTGCGCCGGTCACCTCCCGCCACGGCGACAACTACGGGAAAAGAGCAGCAGGGGCTGGCTGCACTCGCTGTCCCTGGATTTTAACTTCCAGAAGAAAGATGGGGCGTCAACGTTGATTTTTTTTTTTTTTTAATTTAATTTTATTTCACTTTAGCCCGCGCTCGGCGCGGCTGTCCCCGCCCGCCATGTCGCGGCGGGGCGGGGCCGTGCGGCGGCGGCCGTTGCGCCTGCGCGGTGCGGGGGGTGCGGCCGGCCATGGCCGCCTCCGTGTTCTGCTGCTTCTCCTGGTGCCGGGATGGCGGCGCCGGGCACATCCCGCTCAAGGAGATGCCGGCCGTGCACCTGGACACGCAGCGCATGGGTGAGCGGGGCAGGGCCGCTGCCGCCGGCGGGCGGCTCCCCGGCGGCCAGGGCCGCAGCCCCGGGGCGCGGCACGGGGTAACCGCTGGGAAAGTCGCGTTGGGGCTACTTCTTTAGAAGGAATTGGCAGTTTTCAAGGGGAAAGAAAAAAAAAAGGGAGATTGGTTTAAAAAGTGGTTTAAAGCGGTTTGGGTTTAACGGAAGTTGGTCGGCACGATGAGTGTGTGAGGTGCCCCAGGGAGGCAGGCTGCCCGGCCGGGGCTGCCGCGGTCAGGGTGGGCACGGGTGCTTCGGAGCCGAGCGGCTGAGTTCGCAGAGCCACAGAATCCCTGAGGCTGGAGAAGACTTCTGAGGTCACCGAGTCCAACCTGTGACCCGACACCACCATGTCAGCCAGACCAGGGCGCTTAATGCCACGTCCAGCCTTTCCTTAAACATCTCCAGGGACGGAGACTCCACCTCCAGTTAGGGCAGTGGAGATGAAGGAGTCTTGTCCGTGCTGCTCTTTCGAGGATTGCCCTTAGCATGAGCTATCCGCAGAACCGTGCCCGGGCTTTGTTGAGAAGAGAGGGGATCTGGGCCAGCAGCAGCAGCAGCAGGGCCGGGGGGAGAGCTGGGGAGGAATAGGTACGGTCCAGTGCTCGGGCACAATTGCTAGCCACAGCCTCCTGTGTGCTTGCCCATGACAACAGTGCCTAAAGATGAAGACGTCCAATGGAGAAGGAAAACTTAGCAGGGCATTTTTTTTTTCTCTCTGTATGGGCAGGCACATTTCTAATAGAAGAACTATTTCAGAGATTAACTCAACACCTTGTAATTCCATCAATCATTTCTACCCGATATGCTTTTCCTTCTTGTTGCAGAATGCTTTTTCTCCGATGTTAGAGAACAGAGTACAGGGCTTTGGTCTCACAGTGAACCCTTTCTGACTAAATTGTAAGTTACGCTTCTGATGTGGCTAAGCAAAGGTTGTAATCAGCACGGTGCCATAAAGCCCGAGAGGTGGAAATTAGATCAGCTTACAGATTTTAAATAAATAAACCTTAGTGGAAAAACGAACTAGCCTGTAAACAACCTTCCTTCTCTTGCTTCAAAGCACAGCCCATCATCATATTTCTCACAGACTAATGAAGTGCTTACTTGGGGCAGAAGTAACAAAACCTGGTCTCAATGTTTAGGGCTTTTGAGGGCTGCTTTCAGGTTTCTAAAAATGTTTTGAAGTTCTGTGGGGTTTTTTTTTCTTCTTGCAGGAACTGATGTTGTCATTGTTAAAAATGGCAGAAGAATATGTGGTACGGGAGGCTGCTTAGCCAATGCACCTTTGCATCAGAACAAGAGCTATTTCGAGTTTAAAATCCAGTCCACAGGTTAGTCAGCAAAAACTATACAACTTTAAACTTGGGAGGTATGTTACATTACTTGCTGGTGGCAATATCTCAAATGCTCAGCACATGCATCTTTCTAATTGCATCCTTGTGAACATTGGAGAGATTTATAAGATATTGTGTGAAAGGAAATTTATTTTTTTTTCTTTTTTTAATTTTGACTCCAAAATATTAAAAATAATAGTAAGTGTGTTACTAGAGGAGTGCAAGTACTAAGCCCCAACACTGTTTTGTATGCTGTTATAGGCATGTTTTTCAGGTGGCATATTTTAGAAATTATTTTTGCTCAATAAATGCTTATGACCACACCACATAAAACACTGTAGCTATGAAGTATTTTTTAAGGAGTACAATTTATCCAATGATATTTGTATTTATTTGTCTACCCTCATTTGCTCTTAGCAGGCACTGTTTGCACTTGTGTAACACTCCTTGTGCTATCCTTTGCTCTTCAGATCAAGTGGGTAGCACCTAATGTGACACTGCCTTATCCAGGGGAGCCTTTCAGCACCTTGTTCCTTTATTTGCTCCTACAAATACACTCAGCTTCACTACTATAGGGAGCACTACAGGCTTGCCTGTATTCTAGCATGAAAAATCAGCCTGTGTTTTTAAAAGCTGCTAGCAGGTGCTCTGAAAATGAAGTTGTGCTTTTCCTAAGTGTGTGAGGGGAGGGAAGAAGAAAGGAGATGTTAGTCCAGAGACAGGCCTTACGTACCAGCTGGAGTTTGGTGCTGAAACTTTTTGGGTAAAAGTTGTTTGCCTTCAGGTGGGTCAGAGTGCAGGCAGCATGGACACAGATCTGCCCAGAACACCTTGCAGTCCAACTAGTTAGTTAGTTTTAAGCTACATGTAAGCCCATATCCATATTAACTTGGCAATTTTATTATCCTTTATTTTGGGAAGAATCCATTGCAGGTGTTGCTCATACATGGTCATTATTCACCATGTTCTTACACTGGAGAAACATGGGAAATAAACTCTTCTGGTCCTTGTGAGCCTTTTTTCCTCTCTTCCTGTGCCCCAAGGCAGGAGAACTGTAGAAGATATAAAGTAAATCTTTGATTTCCAGAAGTGTCCCTGCACAGTCAGTTAGAGGTTATCTATAGGGTCGTTCTGACTATTGTAAAGTTTTCTGAAGTAGAGTCACACTTGTGTCCTTTTCATTCTTGGTGTTAGAATAAATTATTCTACAGTTCCACCTTTTGAAAATAAGTTTCTTACAGTTTTGCCTCATTTTAGTCTTCTCTAGACCAAACAATCCCAGTTTATTGGGGTTTTCTTCATTGTCTCCTTATAATGAATTTTTTACACTTTTGATTGGTTCTGTTGTTTCTTCTGCAATATCTCTAGTCAGCCTAATTTGTATTGAGGTACAGTGCTTAAAATGGATGCTGTGCTTCAGCTGCAGCAGCAGTAGATGACCTCATCTGCTTTATACATGCCACACATCCAGAAGTTTTCCACAGCAGCAGGGCACACTCACACTCAGCAAGTGGTCTGTGAACTGGTTACCAAGCCACTACTCTATTTGTGCCACTTACTGTTCCTACTTACCTGCTCTTCTTCATAACTTAGTAAAAACAGATGCACTTTCTTTACTTCTAACCAGTTAGTCAGGATCACTTACAACTTGAGGGGCCTCTCAAGAGCTTGCAGTCCTGTCAGGCTGGGATTGGCAGCACATTTAATCAATGCATTGTCATGTTATTCAAGTAATTGGTGGGAATACAGAGCAGTATCTGACCTTGTGCATTCAATGCAAAACCTCAAACCCCACTTGAGTCATCTTTTTTGATTTGACAGAGTGCAACTGATGAGTAATCCTGCAATTGTTTTCTAACCACTCGTGCCTTCGTATTGCTGTAACTGTCTATACCGTGTTTTCATCATTTGACTATTTCAGTGTTGTGTGAGTTTCAAAAATATTACCAAATCAAGGTCTATAATATTAACACTTTCTTTTTTCCCATATGATTAGTCTAACTAGCTGAAAAAGGAAAATTTGTTGTTTACAAATGCATGCTAGTTGGATTTATTTTTTGTATCCTCCTACAGTCTCAGAGTTTCTTTTCAATATTTTTCTGGGAATCAAAGTTGAGCTGAGTGGTTACAATTCTCTTTTTCAAGATAGATGCTGTTTGTCTTCAGTCTTCTGTGGCTACATGTGCTGGGTCTGGTCAAGATGAAGTTAATTATCTTCATAGCAGTTGCTGTGGTTCTGTGCTTTAGATTTGTGACTAAAGCAATACTGATAACAAAACAATACTGGTTTGGTACGCACCAGTATTTTAGCTACTGCTGAGCAGGGCCTGCACAGCATCAAAACCTCCTCTGTTTCTCACTCTGTCCCTCCAGTGAATATGATTAGAGTTACATAGGATCTTGTGAGGGGACATAACCAGGTGGATGACCCAAACTAGCCAAAGAGATATTCCATAGCACATACCACCTGTCTTGTTCAGGAATAAATGTGAGAGGAGGGGATTTAGGGAGATTAGCCATCTTTTGTTTGCGTGGGCATCAGTCTACCTATGGGAGGTGGTGAGTGATTGCATCACTTGGTTTTGTTGTCTCTTTCACTTCTGCTTTACTTACTAAACACTTTTTACTTTTAGCTGCAAGCTTTCTTGGTTTTACTCTTCCTTTCCTCTTCCTCCATTCCATGGGGGCCTGGTGGGGGCAGGGAGGGGGGCAGTGGGGAAGAGAATGACTGGCTGGATGGTGCTCAGCTGCCAGAGTTACCAGAGCTAACCTACAATAGTTCTGGTATTTCCAAGACATATTTACTGGTAGTACCATCATGGCATTAGTTAAAAAGCAAATTCTTTGTGCTGTCCTGCTTCAGTGAATCTACAGAATGACATGTTTTTTTCCTTACTGTGTTAATGTCACATTTTAGGGATTTGGGGTATTGGAGTTGCAACCCAGAAAGCAAACTTGAATCAAATTCCGCTTGGTCGAGATGTCCACAGCTTGGTGATGAGAAATGATGGAGCTCTCTACTATAACAACGAGGAGAAAAATAGGCTACCAGCAAACAGCCTTCCTCAGGAGGGCGATGTGGTGGTGAGTTTCTTAGGGCTTTCTTACTTCCTCACCTCTTCCCAAATGCCTCTTATTTGCAGCTCTGTGGTCAAACTGACTGGTTTAGGTCAAACTGTTCAGTTTGCATCTCCCAGTTTGGAAAGTGCTGGGGTATAAATTTGTGTTGTCTTTGAATGGATCAGCATCCTGCATTTGGGTGGACTTCATTCTTGGTATTGATAGGTTCCTAATGAGGGATGGACTTGACCAGAGTTTGAGAAATAGTTTCTGATGCTCTATTGCAGTATCTCCCTGTAACTCTCATCACAAGGATCTTACATTCTTTGAGATGGGACCTGCCTGAACAAATAATGTGCTGGAATGCATTACATGGCTATGCACCATGCCCAGCTGAACTCAAGATCCCTTAGCTAACTAGGTTAATGATTAGAAGGACAGAGGGGAGCAGAGATGGGTCCTGAGTGATAAATTAATTGTATTTTTAGCCAAACTTTTGTAGTTTGTGGGGATAATAAATGGGGAGGGGGGTAATGTTCACGGGAAAATGATTGAGAGAAAATTTCATTTTTTTTGTACCTTACTATTTCAGGTTTCTCAAAACATCCTTAAGTGACTTTGTTCAAAGTGTTGCTTTTTTAGTACTGCCATTTTCTCCATGTCTTCTTATATATTTTCAAAAGTACATGAGAGCAGTGCAATGAAATTGAGACCATTTATCACCCCTACTTTTTCATGTGGGTAACTTGCCTCTTTATAGCGATGGTTAGAAATGCCATCTTTAGAAGCCCCTAACAGCTAAGGGTGACCTCTCCATCCTTTACCCTCAGATGCAATATTGCTCTTTTAATGCCCTTCTGAAACTGTTTTTTGAAGGGTTGCAGACTGTTTCGGGGTTTGGTGAACTAGTGTGCTCTGAACAGCTTCAACTAATCACAAAAAAAATCCCCCACTGATGTGTTACTGCTCACTCCCCCCTTTCCATAAATATCAAGTTGTTTTGTTCTGTCATGAAAACAAACTTCTGAAGTCCTGCATGAGCACACAAATTGTCACACTCAGACATACCAAAGCCATGAGAAAAGTCCTTTAGCAAACAGATAAGTAAGTTACTGTCTCGTTAGTGTTTGCTTTCTGCTCTGTGGCCAGCATATTTACAGCATTGTGTGTGAAACCACGGGCTGTTGCTGCTGGCAGAGTAAATGGAACTGGGAGAGGTTTCCATATGGAGGTATGGAAGGATGAGCTTGGTTCAGAGCATCATTATTTATTAAAGTTATTTCTGTGAGGAGATACAAACAAGAAGATTGCAGACCGCCTCATACTTAAAATCATTGAACATCTTGTGTTTCTTTAACGTGGTGAAGTGTGGAAATTTGCTCTGTAAACTCAGTAAGATGCCAAGAGTATTGTGCAGTACTGTGCTGCATCCCAGTTGAACGGGTGTTAAGGATTCCTGAGTATTTGAAAATGCAGATGTTACTGGTCATTTATGAACTTCTAGTCCTTGGCAGGAATATGTATGTCAAGTGAGGTTTTCTAGGATGCTGTGATTTGCATCATGGTGTTAAAATCTGTCTGTGGCTAAGAAAGCTAAGTTGAACAGCAGTCTTATGTGTATAAACTTGTTGATGCTTTTTTTTTTTTTGTTAATTTTCTGTACTTTTTAGGGCATTACATATGACCATGTAGAATTAAATGTATATTTAAATGGCAAGAACATGCATTGTCCAGCTTCAGGAATCAGGGGAACTGTCTATCCAGTGGTCTATGGTAAGTCAGAGATTTTCAAACTGTTTCACATTATGGAAAATATTTTCATCCCAGTTCTGTTTTGTGAGCTGTGTGTTCTTCTCACTTAAATGGAACACACGTCAATCATCTATTCTTGGCAACTACAACAATTAATTGCATGAAAACACAAACCTAGAAAATTACAGAATAATATTTATGCCTCATTTTTAATGCTGCTTAATAGGAAAGAAAAAAGCACTTCTTACTGACTGCCTACAGTGTCCACATTCAGCAAGGTGGGGAGTTGCTGCACTCAGTCTAAAAGTTGTGAGGTAAAAAAATATTAAGCAGATGGCAGACTTGTGGGTTAATCTGAATTATCTATGAAGCTTGGTATTTGTGCCTTTTAATTTCACGTACTTCATAAATGCCTGCAGTGTTACATAGCAGTAGAATTGTTGTTTGTATTTTCTTGAACTTCCTGTGCGGTTCCTGCCCATTGCCACTTGTCCTATTGCCCAGCACCCCAAGCAGTGCCTGGACCCGCCCTCTTGGCACCCTCCCTTCACATACTCATAGGTATTGATGAGGTCCCTTCTCAGTCATCTCTTCTCAAGACTGAACAGGCCCAGCTCCCTCAGCCTTTTCTTATAGGAGGAGTTCTGGTCCCCTCATCATCTTTGCCACCATTCTCTGGACCTACTCCGGGAGCTCCGTCTTCAGTTTATCTGAGCCTCATCTGCGTAGTGACCAAAACCTTCTTGGTCTCAAGGATAACCATTAGCTACATGATGGGGATGATTTTTACTTTCAGGGTGGGCATGTTTCCATTTATATCGTGATTCCTTTTGATTGATACGGGATTATATGAGCAGGAGGGAAATAGTGCCGATGTGTGGTAGAGCGTTCGCAGTCTGTAAGGGTCGCTGGTGAATTGCTGCCAGGCCCTCGGGCTGCCATCGTTCCCCACGGTCGGGTTGCGATGCGTCCTTCGGCCGCCTGAGGGCGCTGCTGAAACGCTGCGGCACTGCGGGATCTCCTCGGGCGCGATCCTGGTGAGAGCGGCACCAGAGTTCCGGCGCGGCCGCAGCTCCCCTCGGTGTTGGAACGGGTCTTACACAGCATGAGGAATGAAGGTCGCTTTCAGAAAATACCTGGTGGCGTGTTAGCCTCCTGTTAGTCTTTTTTCTCTGACAAAAAGAGTTCCATGCCCACGGAATGCAGTGACCTTTTATTGCCAAGCTCTTTTTGCCTTCTTCCACAAGTGGGCATAATTTCATCGTAATTATCATGTCTCCTACCTACGGCTGTAACTTGAAGCCTGCAGGTTGTTTTTGTACACTACTTATTTGGTATAAACTTCAGCTACAAGTGTCCTTAATTTAATGTGAACTTCTAGTCCTGTGGAAGGATTTGGCCACGCAGAAGAGAGTTTCTCAAACATTTACCCTATTCAGACCAGAGCTGTAGATATCTTTTTAAAAGGAATGTGATAGATCAGGCAAACACAGTGTCGAGCTTGAGAAGATAAAACAAAGAAATGGACTTAAAGGTTATTCCCTACAGCAACTGTACCTCAGGCACTTTAATGGAAGCAAGGAATGAACACTGCATAAGTACTAGAGAACTGTACAAACACACTGATAGGAGTTTTCACAAAGCCTAGGAGGGAAAAATTCCGACCTTGTCTCTCGGATAGCTAAATTCCAAAATACAGAGATGAAGCTTTTCTTGTTTGAACTAATGTTGATAGTCTGCCAGGTTCATCTCAGAAGCCGTCTTTGAAAGAGACCTTCCTTTTCTGACTAGGTGGGTTTTTCAGTTTGCTGGTGAAGTACACAGAAGCGTTGCTCTGAAAATACTCAGCAGTTTCTTTTTTATATTCTACATTGAAAGTGCAGTTGCAGGTGGGTAGATTATGCAGGGGGTCAAAAACTGGGAGAAGTTCTGTAAAAAAAAAACCACATTACTTCCAACTTCAAGAAGCAGTGAAAGAAGCTCTCTTTGGATCATATCCTAAAACTGATGGTTTGATACCAACCACTGTGAAACCTTGTAAACCTTCAAAAATCCACTATGGACAGCTGAAACTCCAGCAGAATTAGGAACAGAAAAATATGCACATGAAGAGGTGACATCCCTGCAAGGTTTATCTGGTAGCATACTTAAGCTGTAGATTGCTGGAGAAATGGAGTAGAAAATTTGGAATCAATAGCCTGAAGCTCTGCTAACACTCCCAGTGAAATTAGACATTCTCATTGACTTCACCAAGGAACCTTTACCAAGTAAACAGCAGAACAGAGAGATTGTTTGCTCTCCTGGCATAAGGCTTTACCAAATTATTAGAAGAGATTTCTTTTAATTGTGTATATGTAATGGATGTATTGAAGAAATTCTTTGTGGTTTGAGCACAATCTACAGTCTATTAAGATGGTGTAAAAGAGGATCAAACTGTAAGTGTTTCTTCTCTAATTCCTTCTTTTTGGTTCTCTTCTGCAGTTGATGACAGTGCCATTCTGGATTGTCAGTTCAGTGAATTTTATCATACACCTCCACCTGGGTTTGAAAAGATCCTCTTTGAGCAGCAAATCTTCTGAATGTCTTCATACTGAGAATTTGCACCCTGCACTGTTACAAAAGCTTTGTCATCTTGAAGCCTCACTTTACTTTTAGGAAACATATCTGTATTTTTAGTAAGTACTTGTGACTGTTGTCTGCAGAATAAATATGTTAACTGCAACACCAGGTAAATCTGTTGCAAATAAGAGTTTTCTGGCATTGTTTTGTGGTTGGAAATGAGTGTTTTGGGGCAGAGTTTTTCTCTGATTTGTACTTGATGCATAAGGAGGCTAAGGCATATTGCTCTTGTTACTATTCAGTATTTTGAATAAAATGGAGCTCTGTAAGGCAAATAGTTCTTACGCATATGATAGCTATGGAGATGGGTAGTTCTCATGATATTTTCCCCCCAGCCCCCCATAATTTCTCACAGAAATTATGTAATTACTTTAAAGGATGCACTGTGTTTCTAGTCTGTGATTTGGAGTTGTGGTGTCCCAGTTCTGCCCAATGACTAATGATACAATGGCATAACTAGCAGCTCAATACTTTTTTTTTGGCAAGGTGTAGGTTAATTCATTCCCTCAGTCTTAGACCAGCAAATACAGCTTATCTGTTTCTTCTAGCTTTTCATTTGTTTTTATTGTGACAAAAAAAAAATAGAATGTTTTATAGTAATAGTTTTTGTTGAACCTTAAAAAGTAAACCTGAACACTGCCTGTGTGTTTGAGGACCACCATGCTCTGTTACTCTAGTAAGAGAGTAAGTACAGATCACTCAACTTGAGTAAGCAAAGATCCAGGTGAAGGATATGAGATGTTATGGTGAAGCCTTACATCTAAACTGTAAATTAGATTATTCTCTTATGGAATAGCGTATTTAATTTCTTCGTGAATCATTTATAAACGGCTAAGACATTGTTCTAAAATGTGATGCCCTTGAATATACATTGTGAGATGCTATTTTTCCCCTCTTGTCATATTTAATATACTTCCTAGAAGAATTTTTATTGTAAAAAAAATACCTTCATACTGAATGTTTGTGTTTTGATTTTGGCTTTTCCTGGGTTAATGTGTTTGCATAAATGATTTTATTTAAATATTTTTAGGAGTTACCTTATTCTGAATTTTTCAAATACAAATAGCTTTCTCAAAGCCTTTCACCCTAGGATTTACTGCATCTGTCTTAATTCTGTGGCCCATGTTTTCCTTCCTTTTAGCCTTGCTGTCACATGACAGTACTGAGTAGAACTTTTCAACCTTGTCAGCATTATGGTGTAAACCTTGGGAGACTAGAGTGCAATTTCATCATTTTCCTTTGAAATCTGCTCAAATCAGGTAGGGTAATGAGAAATAAAACCTAAATCCTAAAAAACCTTCCCTCCACCCCTCCCCTCTTTCTGGGCTTAAATTTTTTCCCGATTTGCTCTACCTTATTCCCCCAGCAGCACAGAGGGACAAGGAATGGGGGCTGTGGTCAGTTTGTCATGGAGCTGCTGCTCCTTTTTCCTCGGAGGAAGGACTCCTCACATTATTTTCCTGCTCCAGTGTGGGTCCCTCCCTTGGGAGACAGTTCTCCAGAACTTCTCCACCGTGAGTCCTTTGCATAGGCTGCAGTTCTTCATGACCTGCTGCAGCATGGATCCCTTACACTGGGTGCAGCCCTTCAGGAACAGAATGGGTTCCTTCAGGCTCCAGTGACCTGTTCTTGGTCACAGCCTCCTTTGGGCATCCATGTGCTCTGGGTGGTGTCCTTCACAGGTGGATCTCTGCTCCCCCATGGATCCCCATGGGCTGCAGGGGCACAGCTGCCTCTCCATGGGCTGCATCTGTGCCAGGAGCACCCCCTGCCCCTCCACTGGCCTTGGTGTCTGTGGGGCTGTTTCTCTCATGTTCTCACCCTTCTCTCTGGCTGAAATGGTGCAGTTTTTCCCCCTACCCCTTCTTAATCTGTCATCCCAGGGGCTCTACCACTGTCTCTGCTGGGCTTGGTCTTGGCCAGCAGTGAGTCTGTCTTGGACCCAGCTGGCATTGGATCTGTCAGTAATGGGGGAAACTTCTGACATCTTCCCATGGAAGCCACTCCTGTAGCTCCCTGCTACCAGAACCTTGCCATGCAAACCCGATACAGCTTCCACACAGCCTGGGCTTCAGATGTCTCATGCAACCCTCCAAGTCCCAGGCTGCAGGGATTGCCTGTGATCTCTGTCTGAGGCCAAGAAAAATGTTCCTCTGTCCTTCCAGAGGTATGCTGTCTTGGAGAAGCTGTGCTGCCAACTGGATGAGTTCAGGAGGCAGTGAGCAGATGGCACATCAGAGAACATGAAAGGGAGACTGACAGGATCTTCTCTGAGTCTTAACAGCTTGAAGAGCCTTGACCCCAACTGTAACAGGGAAGACAGCAGTGTCTGCTTTGCACTATCAGGGTAAGCAAAATGTCTGGAGAAAAGGATGGATGGAAGCTGATGACTTCTGGCACCAAGAGGAATGTTCTTGCCACACCTGTGGGTTTACAGCTGCAAAACAGGTTCATTGCTCTCTTAGCTGAAGAGAAGCCAGATGAGCATGGGGGCCCAGGTGGTGGACAATACCTTGCTGGTGAGAGGAAATGGAGTGAGAAGGAGAAGGGGAAGAAACTAATAGGACAAGTCAGTAATTAACTGTAGATCTAGTGTTGGGAACATCCCGTAAGGCCCTAATAGACAGGTTGTGGTAAGAGCAGACAGTGAGGTGGACTGAAAACTGCATGAATGGCCAGGCCCAGAGGGAGGTCAGTGGCACTAAGTTTAGTTGGAGGCCAGGAATCAGCACTCTACTCCAGGGTCAATACTGGCTCTGGTCCTCTTCAACATTCCCATTAACATTCTGGATGATAGTGCAGAGTGTACCTTTAGTGGGTTTGCAGCTGACACAAACTTGAAAGGATTGGCTGATATGCCAGAGAGTTGTGCTGCCATGCAGAGAGACCACAACAGATTGGAGAAATGGGCTGATGAGAAACTTTTGAAGTTCAACAAGGAGAAGTGCAAAGTCCTGGAGTTGTGAAGAAACAGCCCCATCTATCTGAACAGGCTGAGGGCTTTCCATCTAGGAAGCAGCTTAGCAGAAAGGAACCTGCGTGTCCTGGTGGACAACAAGGTGAACTGAGCCAACAATGTGCCCTTGCAGCAAAGAAAGTGAATGGTATCCATGGCTGTGTTAGCCAAAATATTGCCAGCAGGTTAATGGAGGTGATCCTTTGCCTTTACTCAGTCCTGATGGGGCCACACTTGGACTGCTGTGGACTCTTTGGTGCAAAAGAGAAAGACACACCAGAGAGAGACTGAAGAAGGGCCATGAAGATGACAAAGGTTGAGGCATCTTCCCTATGAGGCAAGGCTGGATAAGCTCGGACTGTTCAGCCTGGAGAAGAGAAGGCTCAGGGGGATTTGATCAGTGCATATAAGATACCTGAAGGGAGGGTGAAAGGAATGTGGAGCCAGGCTCTTTGCAGAGGAACACGGTGACAGGACTAAAGGCAATGGGCTGAAACACATGCAGGAGGCTCCCTCTGAACATCAGGAAACATTTTTTACTGTCAGGATGACTGAGCACTGGCATAGCTTGGCCAGACTGGTTGTGGAGTCATCATCCTTGGAGATATTCAAAAGCCAACTGGACATGGTCCTGGGTAACTGGGTCTAGGTGGCCCTGCATGAGCAGGAGGGTTGGACCAGATGACATCTGGAGATGCCTTCCGAGGTCATCCATTCTGTGTTCACTCAAATGCTTCACCTGGAATTATATTTCTCATGTTGATGGGTAAAGGAGGAAGTGTTTAAAGAAATTCTAATCACTTTATCTAAGTGCATCCAGCAAACAACTCTCTGAAGACTGCTGTGGTTAAGAATATTTAACAGTCGAAGCTGCTACCTTGAGCTTAATGTAGACCTGCTTTAAAATGGAGAGGAGGCTGTCTTCATCAAAGTTGGTATTTAAAATGGAAAACATTTTGGTAAATATAAAATACTCAAAGTACCTGCTACATTCACCAAAAATATAGAAAGAGCCTGCTCTTGTGGCTTAAATTTTCTCATTTCTCATCTTAAACAGAATAAGATGCATTTGTAATACTGCACAATGTAACTCCATCTCTTCTGTAAAAGTCAGAAAATTTCTTCTTTTATAATGGGTGACACAGGAAAACGCCACCAAAAAAGAGGTGAATAAAATCTTATAAAATCTTACCATAAGATCTTATTATAATATCTTATTATAATCTTCATGAAAATGGAAAGAAAGACCAATTTTCACCTGAAAATAAGTTTTTTTTATGGGAGTTCTTAAAAGAAGCAAGGCTAAATTTAACTCCATTGGCCACAGAAATAGAATGAGAGTTAACCTGTGTCTCAGCCTGACGTATCAGCACTTGGCAATGAATCCAGATGTTTTCCCAGTCCCAGCTATGCCCAAAGAAATGGGATGCAATACCCGTTTCTAAAAGTTGCATTTCAGTAAAAAGTTAATTTCAGTTAAGATTTAGCAATATATTTACTAGTAGCAATTTTATTTTAACAAGAATGAATCATATTTTCCAGTGAAATGGTTGAGGTATTTCCACTAATTGTTAATACCCAAAATGTTTTCTTAATCTTTGAATGTTACAATTTTGACACCCTGTGTCTTTCAGTACAAAACTTTGTACTAACTAATGTTTCCTGACTCCTTTTGACATTATACTGTGGCAGCAAGATATGAAGTCTGAAAAAGACTTTATTTTTGCATCCACAGATCGATGGAAGTGACAGGACACATAATACAGGTTACATATAGGTCAGAGGAGTTGTTATTTTTGTTATTTTGTTATGCCTATGGTGCTTCTGGGGTAGATGAAATCAGGTAGTACTATTCCAACAAGATTAAAATCCTAATTAGATACTAGAAGGCTAGAAACACCTGTCAAGGATTTCCTGGAAAGGTGCTCTTCCACAAAAAAAATCAGGATCCAGTACCATGCATTCTCTGCAAAGAGAAACTTCGTGCTGTGCATTGGGTCTCTCAAATGCCGTTTAGCACGGTTCTTATCCCATGCTCAAAAAGAGCATTCAGAGATGGCAGGACATGGTATTCAGGTGCAGATGTTCATGAGAATACAGAATATTCAGGCTGTTTTTCCTTTCCTCAGGCTTTCTTGGGAGTGCACTGCTGTTCATACAGCTGTGTGCAAAAACAACAGAAGGAACCAGGTTCTATAGTGGGAATTTCTTTACTTCATCTGAGTTCTTAGATTATTTTTGCTTTTCTTACCAATTTGTGTTGATGTTGCCTTGCATACTGGCAACCAGCGGAGCTCCTGGCTGAGGTTCCACAAAGGTCCACAAGTAAATAAGTAAAACATTGTTTCATACCTTTCTCTCTGAATCCAGGCTTTAAGGCCCAAGGATCCAGCCCCCCAAGTAACCTAAGGTGTTCAAAACCACTGTGGCTTCTGGAAATGGAATACCTCTTGCTTTAGTGAAGAACTGCTTGCATAAATGTGTCCAAAACGAAGCCACTAAGGTACTTAAAGGAGTCCTGTGATAGAAGATTTAGAACAAATTTAAGTGCTTCTTCACTCCTCTTTGCTGTTCCTTCCCTTGCCCAGTTCTGCAGTAAAATAGTTTTCAGTATAAATATCTTGGACTTCGTAGAATTATAGAATCACTTAGGTTGGAAGAGACTTCTAAAATACTCAAGCCCAACCAGCACTGCCAAGTCCACCATTAAACCTTGTCCTCATGTGCCACATCTACGCATTCTACCTGCAGGAATGAGGACTCCACCACTTCCCTAGGCAGTCTGTTCCAAAGGTTGACAACCTTTTCAGGGAAGAAATTTTTCCTAGTATCCAATCTAAACCTCCTCTGGTACAACTGGGGGACATTTCCTCTTGTCTTGTCACTTACTACATGTGAGAAGAGACTGACCCCCACCCTCCTTTCAGGCAGTTGTAGGGAGTGACATGGTCCCCCCTGAGCCTCCTTTTCTCAGCTAAACACCCTCAGCTCCCTCAGCCATTGCTCAAAAGACTTGGTGTGCTCCAGACCCTTCAAGATAGCTGTGTTGCCCTTCTTTGGATACACTCCAGCACTTCAATGATAGAGATTTCTAGACAAAAGTGTGAAGATTAGTGAGAGCTCTCAGGTGTACTTGCTCCAGACAAAGTGCTTTGTACCTTTGCTTTTCTTGAGTGCTTCATGTGGAAGCTCTCTGTTAAGGCAAACCTTGATGGCTTGAATACTGAATTTTTGTTTGTTGAATATTTGTAAGAACAAAGAGTTAGAAGTACCATTTCTCACTTCACCTGGTTTGTGCAAGAGCCCTTTATTATTGTCTTTATTTTAGTTTCCCCATCCAGACATTTCAGTTTTTCCTAGCTCCTTTTCTAGCTAGCTCTGTGTTGGAGCTAAGAAAGCTGATCAGATCTGGCTGCCAAGATGAGTCAGCAGAAGAGCTCTTTGTCCTTCCACATAGTCCTAACGTCTGACACTTCCTGGGAAGAGGAAAAATTTCTTAGACACTGGAATTTCCTTTGCTGTAGTCAAGAGAGGTGGGCTGGGGATTAAATGAGATGGAAAGAACATTCTCATGGGGAGTCAACTGCTAAAAGGCCAGAAATTCAGTGTGAAGCGCATAAATAAAACTAAGGTCACTATTCCTTAATTCCAGAGCATGCCAAGAAAAGAGTTTATATCTTTGTGTATGTGTATTTAGGTTGCATTGTGCCTGCAACTTAATTCAGGATAATATAGGGAGAACAAAAATCGAAGCCAAGTCACATCCATGAAGAACTCTGGCATGTTTAGTAGACCAGACACTTCCTAGCTTCAAACGTGAAAACTTGAGTCATTTTTCTTGGATGTGCTCATTATATTGGCAAGCAATACATGTTAAAATCCCCATTGTTGAGAAATCTAAATTGCCTTTTCCCTTAAAATGTCTGTACTCAGTATAGGAGGGCTTATGACCTTTTCATAAGTGAACATAAGTGAACTGAATGGTTGCAGTAGTTCAGTGAGGATTTTGTGTGGAAAAAGTGCTGCTCTTGGCCAAAGTAAATGCTGGCAAAATCAAGATAAGCTGGTGGAAGAGGCATTTTTCATGCAAATTGGTAGCTTGCTCCAGACAAAGTCATCTTTTCCTGTGTGTAGGATGGAAATAGCGCTTCCCTCTTCAGAGGGATGTCAGGAGAACACATTGAAGGAAGGTGAGGCAGCCAAGGCCATGTTCAGACTGCTTGTACCCTAATGCCTGTCACAACTCCATCTCTCCATTGTCTGAGGAATCAAGTCTGAGCAGTCTGAGTCACTCATGACTAATTTGAATGTAGTAGTTATAACTCCTAAATTAAGCTCCCCGAGTAGGGAGTGTGAACACACCTTCAGATGTTACAGTAAAGGGAGGGCCATCTAGTTATCTTAAGAGTCTGTCTTTTCCCAGAGATTTCTTTAGGAAAGGATTGGGTTGCTTGTAGTCCATTTCTTCGGTTCTCTTTCAATTCATAATCTTTTTTTCATCTGTTATAAAACCCCATTTTCCCACTAGTGTTAAAATAAGTGATACACCATTATTTGTTGCAGGCTGACAGTTCCCAAATTCTGGGAACTTTGTCTCTATTCAAAAAGCGATGGTCAACAATCCTATCAGCTTAAGTCCCTGTGGGAGATGCATGTCATGCAGCAAAGGATCTCTGCTGATGCTGCTTGAATTATTTCCTCAGACAGAGTGAGCAGTAGTGACAGATGGCCTTTTTTCCTATTCTCCATGTATTGCTGGAGGTTTGCCTTGCACAGCCATGCTGGTTGGGATAAGGAAGAAAACAAAGCTGCCTCGAGGCTTCTCAATAGCATAAGCACATTGAAAGTTGGGGTTCTGGGGGGAGGAGCCAGACCTGGACCAAATGGTGAGGACAAAACCAAAATCCTCTGCATTTTCTGTGTTTGCTGGTACTGCTGCTGCTGTCATGGTGGGGTGGGAAAGAAGGAGGTGGTAACTGTAGCTGGTGTGAAGGCACACCTTGCCCACGCCAGCAAGGCTCCGGTTAAACTCTACCCTAAGTATTTTGTCCCAGGTCTCACAGAAGTCTCAGTCGGGTGAAGCAGGCCAGCTCTGTCGGTAAGGAGAGGGGAGGGCTGATATCCCCAGCTAACACAGCCGTGCAAGTGGGAAGGAGCTTCTGAGCTAGTGAGTGTTAAACTGTCAAAAACATTGCTTGTAGCTGCATCACTGCTCATTGCATTCAGGAGGGTGTTACACTGCTAAAAAAAAATAAAACCTCAGTTTTACTGAAATAGCTCTGTCCTCGCTAGACATGCTTTTCAGGATAGCACACTGCTATTCCGGAGCTGATAAGGCTGCCCTGTCATGCAGATAGCCTTGATGCTGCTGCTGTTCATTCTCCTCTGTGCAATGGCAATCATAATATTTCACCCTTTGTCTTCATCCTAAGAGCCAGGGATGTCAGATCCATCCCAGGGAAACAGCCAGATCCCCCAG